>CM035170.1:102613068-103818050 GCA_020205615.1 Panax quinquefolius | reverse complement strand
GCACTCTTGTACTTGATCTTCTTTGCGACATCGATCCCGAAGGAAGGACGCCATCTCGCCAAATATTCGATGTGAGGAGTCATCCAATGATTAGATCGCTCAATACACATCACCGCTTCATACTGAACACTTGGCTGCTGCAAAACTTCTAAATAGACCGATCCATTGAAAACATCTGCATTTGTGGTGGCGAGCTTCGACAGGGCATCGGCAATGGAATTATCGTAACGCTCTAATCCCAGAAACTCATAAGAAATAAAGTACTGAAGTCGGTCTTTTAATTCTGCCAGATACTTGATCATCCTGGTCCCACGAGCTTCATAATCTCCCGATAGTTGTTTGACAACCAACTGAGAGTCACTAGAAATGATCAGCTTCTGGACCTCTAGACTTTTTGCCAATCGAACACCTGCCAACACTGCTTCATACTCGGCTTCGTTGTTCGTCGCTTTAAACCCGAATTTGATGGCCTGCTGCACTTTGAATCCCTCCGAACTCGTCAAGATAATACCAGCCCCACTAACAGTCACTGTAGAGGATCCATCTGCGTACAACGTCCATGCATTCGTCTCTTTGAAGAACGCGCACGGCTCTCGATCGGACGTCTCAACTTCGACGATTCAAAGATCGCTTGATGAATGAGCACTCCACCATAAAATCGGCCAAGGCCTGACCTTTGATAGCGGTTCGGGGATGATACTCAATGAAAAATTGGGACAACTCCATAGTCCATCTTTGCTAGTCTCTCCAGAAACCTCGGCTTGCTCATCACCTTTTCAATGGCTGATCCGTGTAAACGACCAGGAGCCGACCTTGAAAATATTGCCGAAGCTTTATACTAGCATTTATCAAAGCAAAAGCAAACTTTTCAAGGTATAAATATAAGGTCTCAAATAAATAATGGGATCTTTGCTTCCAATCGACCTCCCAACCAAGAGATCGCTCCAACTGCCAACAAACTTGCTGTAAGGTATAAATATAAGGTCTCTGCTGGGGCAGGCTTCATTAATAAAGGAGCCGAAGATAGATATGTTTTTATGCCCTGAAAGGCGTCTTCGCATTCGGCAGTCCACTGGAACGTCTTTGCATTCTTTAGTCCTTTTAGTGTATCAAAGAAAGAAAGGCACCTCTCCGCAGACTTCGACATAAACCTCCTCAGAGCTGCAATCCTGCCAGTCAGACGTTGGATGTCTTTGAACGACTGAGGAGTCTTCATGTCAAGAATGGCCTGGATCTTCTCCGGATTGGCTTCAATGCCCTCCCGATGACCGGATATCCGAAACTTCCTGCGCACCGAGCAGAAGGTGCATTTGGCCGGATTGAGCCTCAGCTGATGATGACGGACAGTCTGGAAGCACTCCTCCAGATCGTCCAAATGTTTCTGAACCTGCATGCTCTTCACGATCATGTCATCTACATAGACCTCCATGTTTCTCCCTAGTTGCCTGTTGAAGACGAAGTTCATCATTCTCTGGTAAGTGGCTCCAGCATTTATAAGGCCAAAGGTCATCTTCTTCATGTAAGCGACTGCCGAGCGGTGTGTAATGAATGTTGTCTTTGGGACATCCTTCTTGCACATGGATATTTGGTGATAACCTGAAAAAAACATCCATAAAGCTTAGTAATGCATACCCCGAAGTGGCATCGATGAGCTGGTTAATATGGGGTAAAGGATAAAAGTCTTTGACAAGCTTTATTCAGACGGTGTAGTCGATGCAAACTCGCCATTTTTATTCTCGCTCGCACCAACACCACATTCGCCATCCACTCCGGGTAATCAATTTTATAGATGAAGTCGGTAGCCTATGACTTTGCAATCTCCTCATCAATGATCTTCGCCTGGTGTGCAAAATCCGCTTTTTCTCGAGGCGGCTTCTTGAAGGATCTACATCTAGTAATGCGGCTCACTATTTTTGGTGACTCCGGCACGTCCTGTGGTTCCTATGCAAAAAAAATGTGCGCATAGCGGTGAAGGAGCTCCATGAGGTTTTGTCAAGAGGTTCTCGCGGCACCCGAACCAATCTTTACTTGTCTTCTCGGCTTTCAAGGACTAGCTCGATCTCTTCCGCTTTCTCCTGCGCAGAATTACCAATGGCTCGAAATTGCTTTCGGTGAAGGGCTCGATCTCAATCGCCATGGTTTGTTTCGGTTGTTGAATTTCACTCCGGAAGAAATAACCGCATTTCTATAACATCGTCTGCTAGATCTATGTCCCCCGCCACTTCTCGACTCCGTGTGTAGTGAGGAACTTGATTTTGAAGTGAGGGATGGAAGTCACCATTGAGAGTTGTCGGTGTGTAGCCTTCCCAATACGGGCGTTGTGAAGTTTAATTTACATGCACAACATAAAATTTACACATTATTTCTACTCGCCGAGGGAGCCGTAGAAGATCATCTGGGAACTCGATAAAGTGCTGCAACTTTGACCGGATCGTTGCTAAAGCCGTATAAAGGAGCCTCTGTTCGACCTCCATCTTCCGCCCATCAAGATGCATCCTCCGATAACCATGGGCATATAATATGTCTCTGTAAGATCCGTTGTCATCATCATGCGCTTCACATCTATCGAACCCACTGCTACTGTGATCACCAACGCCCTCACGCATGACTCGATAGCTCAGAAGGATAATCGCATCGGTGAAAGAAATAACGAGTCCTCGAAAAGGTCTCATTGGCCTTCGGGGAGCACCGCCACGGACATGGCCGAATCCAGTATCCTCTCTCTTCTTCCCTACCAACTTTCTGTTGTTCATGGGTTATTACATCAATAGCGTGCCTTGGCGGTGGTACTAGAATACTTTGAGTGGGTAGGACCGTCTGCGAGCGATCCCCGAATAAAGACGATCGGTATTTTGTCGACCTTGTTGGTCCCTCCCTACCACGTCTTGAACCAAAGAAACCATTTTGAATCTTTCTCTCTCTGAAATCTTTCGAATTGCAACATTCATTAGTAAGATCGTGACGGTACGGATTGATGATAGCCACAATATTTTGGGTATTGCCCGCCTACGGCTTGATGTGGTCACGAGGCGGCTCATAGAATGGTTGGTTCTCGATCCTGGTCCAAGATCACCGACCTATCCGTGTTCAAATTTTGGTGTAAACCTTATTCACCTTCGAGGCGGACACGGTGGTCGATTACTCCTCTCTGTTTGCCATGAGTTATTGAACTTCTTCGAAGCGCCCTCCGCCGATCATTATATCCTCCCCTTTCTCTCGATCGCCCCTCTGCGCTTAGGGTCATCTCGCATCCTTTAACCGGGTCCCAAGAAGGACGCGTTTGAGTTATTCATAGCCTCTACAATAAAATATCTTTCTACTTTGTCAAAAGCTTACCGCTGAGCTCTTGAATGGTTGAACATCAATTTCTTCACCAACTTCTGACGGACTTTACCAGATCTAGCCCATTTTGAAACAAACCTACTACTGGAGATCATTGAGGTCCGACACGACCAACCGCTTCTCCGAACCTCTTCACATATTGACCCAAGGACGCGTTGGTGAACTCTTGGGACTGTCTGCTAATGAACCAGTGGGCTTCCTCTCCTTGCTTTACTCCCTAAAAGCGGGCATGGAACTTATCACAAAGCTTCGGTCAAGAGGAAATTGAATCGGCAAGAAAGTCCCCATCCACCGCCTCGCATCTTTCCTCAATGTCGAATAAATGTGTGGCACTGGCAAGATCGGTGAAATCATAATAATCCATGAGCCGATTCGAGCGCTCTGCTATGGTCGTAAGTGAGTTCCGGACCCATCGTAACTCTCCATACGAGGCAACTTCTTGGTGACATCCGCCTTCTCCTGAGAATATCCGAGGAAAAAGGGGATGCCTTCTTTCCCGGAGTGTCCTTCACCTGTTGAACCTCAGCCAACTGCTTTTGGAGCTCTTTCAACTCATTTACTAAAAAATCAACACCTTCGGGCTGCGAGGAGACCTCTTTCTCCTGAACGACATTCTGTCTCTGAGTGGATCGATCTCCTCCTGCCGATCCCATTGCCCTTGTGGGGCTTCCGGATCTATTTCGGCGTATAATTTTATCCTCATGATGAGAATATTCACGCTGATGCTCTCTTCTTCTGGTTTCTGGCATGATTTCCCTCGACCTGCTTCTTCGCCTGTCGTCGTCTCGATGCTGAGAACCAACGACCACCAGTGCCTTCTTCGAGGCCACGGGAGTTCTGCTCCTCGATCTCCTCCTACCGTGAGAACGATCCCTAGACACATGTGTAGAATGCTCCGGCTCTTTACCCTCTCGCCGTGGCATCTCCTTATGCTTACTCCGCCTTTCGGACTGAACATGGCTAGATGCTTCGTCCCTTAACTTCGCCACCCGAAGCATCTGTTCGGCTATATCTTCTCTCGCTAATGTAACCTCCAAGGCTTTATCTGCTTCGTCTGCCATCCTCGCCAACTTGGCAGCTCTGTCCTCCTGACCACTTCGGCGATGAATCTTGGTCGGTGAGCCTTCCATCCGCCTTCGACCATGATCACGCTTCTTATCCGCATCGAAAACCAACCTCCGTCTGGCCCCACCATGGATCTTGGACGGAGATCTCTGAATTATGCTTAGAGGTCAGTGTTCTTGTGAGCACTTTTAGAAGGACCAGACGATCCTTATCAAACACAAGGCGATGACGAAGCTAATCGCCATCGCCGCCGCTTCTCGGCGTACTCATCTCTACTCCTCACCATCTTCCGAAGTAGATAAAATGATTGTGATTGAAAATTTCAATGACACTAGAACTCACCCCTCCTTCTAGCGCCAATGTTAACGCCAAGATCTTCTCCAACGTCCCAATCACGTAAGACGCATACGATCAAGACAAGAAACACGATAAACACCACAAGCTTGACGGCCGGATCGTCAGGAGATAGCTCAGGCGTGAGAGTCAGTATACGTGTTCACAAGGTTAACAATGGAGGATGTAATGTCTAGTGTATTGAGAGAGATAATAATCCTCAGTGGTGTGTATATGTGAATATGAATGAGAATGTGTATGAGAACGTACCTGTTTGTGAAGACTTAGTTGATAGGCTATACTCTCTTTGCCCGGTTTATCGTGCCACCCACTACTTCGACACGACATTTCGTGAATCGATGGGTCCCGCCACCGCCTGCAGCCTACTCACTACCTTTGGTCATTGTTTTGCCTTTAGTCGTGCTTATAATCCCATCCACATTAATGCATGACAGGTGCCTTAGTCAACTGTCATGCTTTTTCATCATTACAAGTCAAAGTAATAGATATTAAATGATCTAATGGGTTAGTCTAATGAACCAAATCTTATCTTATAGGGTTAAATAAGTAATATGGTGGTAGGCCAGGTGACTTTCAAGGTTCAATAATGATGGCCCAATAGATTAATTAAACAAGTGAGCCCAACTTACTCGGCCCAAAGAAGGAAAATATCATGACCCAACACTAATCAAATAATAATATTTGAGTTTAATTGAAATACTAATTCCTAATAAATTTTTGTGCTAAATTAAATTGATTATAGTAATATTTGAGAAAGAAAACCTACACTATATATTTTAATTAATTAATTTAATAATGTTATTTTCAAATTTTAAATGGCTATATCTAAAATTAAATATCTTAATAAAATTATAATAATTAAATAATCTTACATAAAATTGGTCAAGATATATTATCTTAAACAATTTTTTAATAAAAAATATTATAATAAGTTTGGTAGAACGAAAAAATAAATATTTTAGACTTACCTTCTCTTGTTAGAGAATAAAAATAAAAAATTATTTACCTTTTACTAACATAAACCGAAAGTTAACCCTTAATTAATTCAGTGAATTTTTCAATTGAACATATATAGGTATTGATTTCAATTGATGATGTCATCTTACATCATCTTTTATGTGTATTTATATATAAGAATAGAAGAATAGATGAGTTATCAAATTAAGTGAGTTAACTCAATTAATTAAGAGTGGACTCAACTATTTTTCAATTGATATGATTTGATAATGTCATCATTTAATAAAATTAAAGAATAGAAGAATAGATGAGTTATCAAATTAAGTGAGTTAACGCACTTAATTAATTAAGAGCGGACTCAACGATTTTTTCAATTGATTTGATTTGATGATGTCATCATTTAATAAAATTTTCCAATTAATTTAATTTGATGATATCATCATTTATGTATATTATATATATATATATATATATATATATATATATATATATTTATGTATATTTATATATAAGTATTGATTTGTAGAGTGCCAATGTCATCACCCTTTTTTCTCCAAATATATCTTTCCTCTCTTCCCATACATCACCATATTTTATGACAGGAACATTCTAAGACTGGAGTTGTTTGATAAAATTGAACGAGAAAGGTAATAATTGATAAAATTAAATAAAAAGTTTTGAATGTATAAAAAAAATTAAATGAGTAGAATAGAATAGAAATTACGAATACAAAATGAAATAATGTGTTTGATAATTGGTTGTTTAAAACATTTGAATACGTATATTTTCTTATTTTAATCTTGTAGGTTGTTATGAACAAATTTATTATGTAATTATAAATAAACATTATTATCTAATAAAAATTAAATATAAATTTTGAACAATTTTGATGAAGTATACTATTAGTGATATAATTTTAGGAATAGAACATAAAAAATATTAATAATATTCTACCGGTACATAAAATCAAAATAAAAGACTACAACAACATTGATTAAATTTGTTATTGACCAATTTGTTAAAGAAAAATAAAAAACAATCTAGATTCGTTTACAATAGTAAAAAAAAGAAGATAAATATTGAATATAATTTTTAATTGTCAATAATGGTATGTAAGTAAAAAAAAATTTATAAGAATTATACGAACACATTCAGATACATTCAGAGTTTAAAAGTTATAAAACAAACGGTATGAATGACTTAATCGGTTAAATTTTGACTCATTCATACTCGTTCAAAAGTAAACAAACACCCTGTATGTCTGCTCTAATATTAAAATAATATTTTTTTTTGAAAATAAGAATTCATAATTTATTTAAATTGTTTTATAGGAGCTTTATTAACCTTTTATTACACTATGCCTTAAAATTATACTTCTTTTAGAATTTAGCTTCTGGTTAATAAGATGGTGTTTTTTAAGTATTACATTCATTTTCGTTTTAGTCCCCAGTGTTTTTCAGAATTCCAAATAAAGCCTTATTATTATTTTTTTTACAAGGAATCTCAACTATTTGAGAAGATAAAGAAAAGAATACGCTCTTGAGTGTGCCTAATAGTATTCGGCTCGTCAGTCATTTTTCCTACAATGGAGGGCCTAAAAGAAACGAATATACAGACGAGGAAAAAAGAGCAATAGAAGTCAGTCGGCCCATCAAAAAAACTGCAAACAATGTTGATTGCAACCAACTGAATGTGGTGGACATGGAAGGAAAAACAGAGTACCAAAATGGGACACAAAGATAAAGTATATATTATGTAAACTTCCATTTTCTGCATATACAATTCATTCTATTGTCATATAAGGGGAGTAGTAAATTTTGCAAGAAGAAAAGAAACTCAAATGAAAAGTGAGAAGAGAAAATGATGAATCAGTTAGGATTCTTACAAGCACAAATCAACAAAGAGAAACCAGCCCTTTCCTGCTCCAATTTTTTCTCCACCAACCACAGCCTGCTATCCAATCCACTCCTTGGCCTAAACAAGAAAATTGCATAGCCAGATTTTGGATTGAAGAACCAATCATGAACATCCCACATCATATCTACCAAGCAACCATCAAGGAATATTGTCTGATTCCCCCGAAAATTCCATCGTAATCTTTTTACCTGAATCACATTCTTCTTATCAATACAAACAGATAACATGGAATTCCTCCGTCCCCTATCACATTCTTCTGTAATGCACTTGACCAAAATGTCATGACATGTGCCAGTATTGAAGAATTGAGCCTTAGTTGAATACACTGCGCTACCAGAGAAATGTTCACTTCGCGATACTAATGAAAATTTTGATACAGGAATGTTGGATGTGAGCTTCTTCACGTGTACGTCTTCTTTCATGTCTCCAACAAGTAGGCCTAGCTCTGAGTTGAATAAAACTGCAATATAAAATCCATCAGTTGGCTCAGGTCCAGCATCGTATCTAGCAGAGGAAAGATCCCAAATGATTTCAATCTTTGTATTGGCGGACTCGAAGCTTTTTTGTGTGCCTCTAATCTTTGTCAATTGCCACTGCTTTGTGTTAAATTTGGAAGGAGAAGATGGGGGGTCATCAATGATAGTAATAGTGAATCCTTGGCCCATGAGGTTGGACCAGGTCACCGTGATCAAGAGTTGATATTGGGTGGAGAGCTTGACTTTATAGATACATGTAACTGTATCTTGAATTGAAGGGATCAAGCTAGGAGAAAGAATAGCCTGATTTGATGGTCCGGAACAATATGAATCCGATACTTTAATGGCATGCTCACTGTAACAAGTTGCTATATTTCTCATCCTTGGAGACAACCCTCAGAAAAACAAATTTGAAACTGAAATTCCTCCCCTTGACAAGAAATAGTACTATATATATGTATGTATGTATGTATAAAGAAGAAACAGAGCAAAACAGAGGGATTACTATTATCCTTTGCCTTTGTTGGAAGGAAAAGGAGGCTTTTGAAGATTATAAAAGACAGGTGGTTCTGTGAGCCTTGCTTATCTATGGAACTTCTGACCTTGCAGTGATAAAAGCAAGCATAGTTTGTAACTGTAAAATCAGGTTAATGGCCAACCCGTCTGCGTTTAATAGGAATCTCTTACCTTAATAAAATCTCTAATAAAGGACGATAAGAAGAAGAAAATATATACTAATATAGTAATATACGAAGAAAATTTAATGGATTTGAATATTCTAGTGATATTTCGTTTGATACGTATAAGATATATATATATATATATATAGGGAGTACCTATGAATAGGTTCTTTATAAATTCTTTATCTGTGAACACTTTTTAGATAGTTGATGAAACTTATTGGAATTTGAGATTGAAACATAAATATATGTAGTAACAACTTGTTTAGAACTTTTATTTTAATATGGGACACATGTGTAATCACGTGTTGTCGGTTTGTTTAACTAAAAGCGAATTTTTAATATTAAATAATACAGTAATCTGAACATGCAAAGTATTGTATAAAAAAAAAAAAAATTTCCAAGTAATAACAAGCTCTTACGACAAAAAAAAAAAAAAATCAAACCGTAACAAGCTCTTACGACATGTAAAAAAAAAAAAAAAAAATAATCATTCAAATAGGTTGAACTTCTTGAACGAAAAAAAAAAAACTCACACTAAAACTCACACTAACAAATATTTGTTATAATAACAAATATTTTATTATAAAATATTTTATAATAACAAATATATGTATCATATTTTATAAAACAAATATTTTTATAATAACAAATAAAGAATATAAAATATTTTTATATCCTATTTTATATTTTATAAAATATAAAAATATTTGTTATTATAAAATATTTTATAATAACAAATATTTTTATATTTGTTATAAAATATTTTATATTTTATAAAATATTTGTTATTATAAAATATTTTATAATAACAAATATTTTTCTATTTGTTATAAAATATAAAAAATATTTTATAAAATATTTGTTATTATAAAATATTTTATAATAACAATATTTTTTATATTTGTTATAAAATATTTTTATATTTTATAAAAATATTTGTTATTATAAAATATTTTATAATAACAAATATTTTTATAAAATATTTTATATTTTATAACAAATAGAAAAATATTTGTTATTATAAAATATTTTATATCCTATTTTATATTTTATAAAATATAAAATAGGATATAAAAATATTTTATATTCTTTATTTGTTATTATAAAAATATTTGTTTTTATAAAATATTTTATATTCTTTATTTGTTATTATAAAATATTTGTTTTTATAAAATATGATACATATATTTGTTATTATAAAATATTTTATAATAAAATATTTGTTATTATAACAAATATTTGTTAGTGTGAGTTTTTTAGTGAGTTTTTTTTTTTTGAAGCGAAAGAAGTTCAACCTGGTTTGAATGATGATTTTTTTTTTTATGTCGTAAGAGCTTGTTACGGTTTGGTAATTTTTTTTTTTTTACAAGCCGTAAGAAGAGCTTGTTTGCTTTTGATTTTTTTTTTTTTTTATGTCGTAAGAGCTTGTTATTACTAGATTTTTTTTTTTTTTTTTGTCGTAGCGGGTAGAGCTTGTTACGGTTTGGAATTTTTTTTTTTTTTTTTATACTGTAAGGGTACAAAATTATTCTAAGTGATATTTAATATTAAAATTCGTTTTAGTTAAACAAACCGACAATATGTTGACTATGGTGGGGTCCTCATATTAAAATAAAAGTCAAGATACAAATTGTTACTACTTTGGGTATATTATGTTTCAATCTCACCTTCCAATAAGTTTTATCAACTATTCAAAAAAAGTGTTGCAGATAAGACATCCATAAGAATAGGATTCTTTATGGAAAAATTTCTATATATATATATATATATATATAAAGAAATGGATAGGAATTGTCAAATACTAAAAGTTTGACCTTTTGCATTATGAAGATAGAAAAAGGTGGGTTAGTTTGCTAATTTGGTATCTCTGAACTAATCAAAGATAGAGATATTTTCTAGGAAAAAAGGAGGAAGAGAAAGTGAGATCATTTGTTTAAGGTAATGTTTGTAATTAGGAAAACTTGTGGGAAAATGAAGGCAAAATAAATGAAAACTAAATATCTAGTGAGGCTTTTCAAACCATTTATTATTGATATTTTATTTATTTTTTAGAAGTATTGATAGTTATATTTATATAAATTAAGTCTTCTATTTTTCTATTAATTTTTGTTTTACTTTTTCTTTTTTGCCCTCGGCATTTTCCAAATGTAACCTAAAAGGTGTATTTCAATTTTGTTTTATGGTGTTTTAAGTGTTGGGATTAGGTTAGGTTAATTGAGTGACATATGTAAGCCGGAGAAGGGAGTATCAGAGCGATACTTTAGTTGAACATCATGTGCAAGGGAGGAATTGCATGCTATCCGATACTGATGATGAATAATTGATGGTGGTAGTTGGGCCCAAAGTATTAAATAGTAGGCAGGACAGCCACCAACTAGGCAACCAGAAACAAAGACTGCCTATCTTTTTCCAAATTTGCACCTTTTATCCCTCTTCTTCGCCATATAGAGTTTTTCAACATTCAAATAAATATATTCTTAATGTGAATTATGAAAAGGGGCACTATTTTTACATGCATTTTTAATATTTTTATATGATTCTTTCTCTTCTCACATGAAGATGAGACCCACTGTATGCTCATGCGAAAGAGAACCATATAAAAATATCAAAATTACATGTGAAAATATCAATTCTCTTATGAAAATCACCACAAAAACATAAAGAGTTAGAGGAGCACTACTTACACATGTATTTTTGATATTTCCACATGATCTTTCTCACATGAAAGTTGGACCCACTTTATTCAAATCATGTAGAAATATCAAAAATACATGTGAAAATATAAATTTTATTATCATTGTGTAATATGTGTATAATATGATGATAGAGTAAAACAAATGTTTCTACATCGATCAGTAGTATAAATTCATAGCTGGGGCATTTATTAAGAGAAATTAAGTGAGCTTCTTTCTTCACTATAAAGTTGGAAAGTGATTTGATGGAATTGGAAACGCATAGGTAAATTAAAGAATCAATTAAGAAAGAAATTGAATGTTTTATGTATTTCAGTTTACCTCTTTTCCCTTATACGAGCTACTAGCATTTATGAAGCAAAAGCTCCTATTACTATTACTATTAGTAATTTGAAAAGGTAATATTGCTAAATTTGATTCTTAAATTAAAATAAAAACCAATGGGTAATGGGTTGATGGATTAGGCAGCCCCATCACACATGTGATGTGATAGAAGGCTGGAGTGAGTTACTGGTTCGGCTCACAAGTCTCAGTGTCTCACCTTAAAAGGCTTAACAAACAATCTCCATCAATCTTCTCAGCATCCAAATCCAAAACTATTATACATACATACATACATTTATACATACATGATATAAATGGCTACTTACTACTACTCCCTCCGTCCCTTAATATATGTGATTTTAAAATTCTGCACAAAAATTAAGGAAATGATTGTATAATATTAATTATCTATAATATCTTTAAATTTTCATAATTGTCATACTTATCTCATACTCTCTCATTTGTAATATTTTTCAATGAAATACAATTTTAAAAAGATTATAGTTAATTCTCCTAAATTATATAAAATATCAAATAATTTTTTTAAAAAAATAAATCATTTATATACTATATTAAGGGACGGACTGAAAGAGTATTAAACAAAACAAAAGAAAACAAAAATGGGCAAGGGAAGTTGGTTTGTTAGTTGGTCCGTTATGGACTTTAAGTTCTTTTAAGTACAACTGACCCTAAAAAGCTGTTTGAAATGGGTGATAAGAGCTTAAAAATAAGGCCGGAGGATGCAGAATTCCACATGGAAAGAATTTTTGAATGTCAGCCCCAAAATGTAAATATTATATTTATATGATTTATTTACTTCTTTAGTAAAAGTTGCTTATTATATCTGGTGATGTAATTTTTACTAGTAAAATTTCCCCTTTTTAAATGCAGAATTAAATCAGTTTTTGTTTTTTTACACAAAACAGAAAATTGAAGGAAGATATTCTAATTAATGTTCAGGTAGCCTAGGTGTCCTCACGGATCCGGTTATCATAAAGTAGTTAATTTCATGATAAGTTGGTCAAATGACCAATACAGTGCTGACACGCAAAGAGAGAGATCACCTCTCAACCCGCGTGTCGACACTGTCTTGATCAATTGACCAAAATTAATTTCATACTAACCACTTTCATGTCCCCACTGTTTAAACAACGAATTTAGGAATGTTTGTCAAGAATACTAAACTTTTGATCGATTAATATTAATCAAACGAAAAAGATATAAATTGTGACCATGTTTTATAAATGGGTTATATTAATATACACAACCTATAGCGACGAGTTTTTTGGACTATCGCGACGGTTCACCTGTCACTATATCCCAAAATAACTATGGAGACGGGTGAAACCGTCGCTATAACCCAAAAAACTGTCGTCATAGCCAATTGTGTAATACACAGATGTGTACATACATTTTTTTCATTTATAAATTAAGGTGGTCAATATGTATGTTTGGTGTAATTTTATTTCTCTTTTTTAAAAAAAAAATAAAAATAAAAATAAAGAAATGTGATCCTACGTTTCTGTATATCTACATTTTTGATATATATAATAAACAAGGAAACAGAGAGGGATTTGATACAGGACTGGAGAGATCAAATATGATAAAGAAGGCAAATCTGCTCACCTGCGTTTACTCTTCGGCTTGTTGCAAAAGCAACTATGATGAATAAACCCCAGGCCCAGGCATAAGCATGGCTAATGAACATTATGAATGGACCACGGACTTCTAAAATGGTTCCCCATTTTTTGTATCCTTCAATTTCCTATGGAAGTAAATATCAATAATAATATACAAGAGTAGTCATTAGATTGGTATATACAAGAGCAGCTACCAAATGTACACCCAGGAATTACACATTAATTCTTAATTTGCATATACCCTATAATAGTGTATATTAAAGAAGTTAAGGTACTCCACAACCACAATTTTCACAAAGTCAAGTAATGAGATCTCAAGCCTCGAAGCTATGTATGTATGTATGTATGTATGTATGTATGTATGTAGTAGGATGATCACCAATGATACGTTATATACAGCCAACTCTAATATGCTCACAGTAACAACTTTGTGAATGGCTTAAGCAATCAAACATATGATATTCACATAGCTAGTTGCTATATGAATTTCATATATGTTAAATCATAATATGTTAAAAATTAAGTACCAATGTCATGATGATTGGGTTGTCGTTTTGTGTCATATTATAATAAACTGCTTCTATCAGGAAATAACTTCCACCATCAACTACTTGACAATATAATCACTATAATATGACATTTTGCAACACTTTTGTCTTGTAAGAAGAAATGCACATGTGCCTCTAAACCCCACATTAATTAGAAGATTACTGATATAGTTGTTACGATTGTGAGCTAATCTAAGCTTTCTTCTACCTAATTTGATTTTGATACTTCGTAAACTATTAAACTAACCAAAATGATGATGTTCGCTGCATTATCATCATAATTAGTGTACAGTTTAATGAAACTTCAAAATATCATTTCCCAGTAGTATGTCACAATCTAGCTGGCATGCAAGTATGCAACTATTCTCCTTCCTAAAATAAAGCCTCAAAATACAATAAAAATGCCAAATCCAAAACAAAACACCACCAGTACAGGCTTTATAATTTTTGCATGTCTCAGATCACATACTGAACAAAATCTAAAGAGTTAAGAAGGATTCTAAATTTAGTACATTGAAAGAAATATAACAACATTTGCATATAGTACGAAAAAATAGATACTATAATAGTTGTAGCAAAATTATTGTAGATGAAAAGGTTGTAAAGCACCACAGATTGCCAAGACTCATTTTTACATCCAATATTACTAAGGCTACTACAAGTCAAAAAAACGTAATGTAAGGGCAAACTTCTACAGTTCTATTGAATCTAAAAAATAATAGTGTATTCGTGTGCGTGTTTGAGTGTGTGGGAGTGAGAGAGAGAGAGAGAGACACGAGGGTAAATATAGATGTCCAAATAGTGAGTGATGTGTTGGTGTGCATTTTTTCAAGGGTGTTGATGCACATACTTTAAGTTCAACGTCACAGAGGGTCTCAAAGACAAATTTTCTTTTTTACTAGGTTGAACCACAATATGTATACTTAATTATCATTTACACGAATAAATAAATAAATAAATAAAATAAGAGGATGCAAGTCCTAGAGGTAACAGTTACTATGCTTGAGCAACTACATGCTACAGCCTGTAGACCATCTGGGAACTGAGTAAATAATTGTATGTTATTGTAGCTACACTTTACAATCTTAACCTAAGAAGGAACTTGCCTCGAAAGCATTGTGGGAGAATCACCATGAAACAGAGGAGGCGGTCCCTAGAACACCCATCTCCCCAACTAGTCCCCCACCTCCAAGCCAAGAACACAAAGGACAACTCTTTGAGAGCACTAGAGGAGGTAAAGAAAAAGAAAACAGTATAATCTATCATTGTCATGCGCCATGCTTGTTTCCTTCTATGCTGTCTCTACTATTTGATGTTGTCCCTTTCTTTTAATTGCAGGTTCAAATATTACACTCGAAGGGTGTTATGAATCTCTTCAGTCTCATCTGAGTATCGCCACAAACATCACTCACAAGCTCAAGCTCCATAGTGTTTCTTTCTCTTCATAAAGAGATGCACGATTGAAGTACTTAAAAGAAAAAACAACCCGCCTCAGGAACCATATTAGCTAAGATTCCTTGATAATAGTGTCAAAAGCTTAAGTTTCTCAGAGAATGGAAAATCATAACTTGGGTCATTAACAACGCACTCTGAGCTTCGAGTTTAAGAGCAACTAGACCTTAGCCAACTGTCTTGCCAAGTCAGACACCAAAATCACTAGTTAGATGCCTCCACCCCACCCCCAACCCCAACCCCACAAAAAAAATACCAGAATGATATGTTCCAGAGAACTCTACTTAATCTCCGAACAAAGAACCTAACTAAAAGAACCAACTGGTAGAAATAATTATCTTTACTGATAGAGGCATAGAGCTCAGTAGATTGATCAGTCAGAAATAAAAATTCATAATTTGCAGGATAGAAGCAACTATATTCCTGAGCTCATGCACAGACTAATTTCCACGATGTCTTGCTAAGGTCCTATGCTAAGCAATAAAGCATGCACATACGATACAAGTGTTTCAGACATCTTATATTGGGACCTAAAAATTGAAGTGAATTTTTTTATTGGATGATTGTAAAAGACCAATCTTGCTTTCTAAATTTATTGTTGGGCAACTATGGTGCAACAAGGGTTGAATTAAATCGTATCTTGTGAGAGAGAGATCTGAGAGGTAACTTTAACAGGAGATTAAAGAAACACTATCTTCGATGATTTGGGGACATAATTTGTTGAGCTGAGTTGAATATTCTCGGTGCGAGTGTGCGACTTCTTAAAAGAACTTTAACAAAATATTTGAATTCTAACTGTTTTTCTTTTTGTTTCTACTTGACAGTTTTCATTTCATAAAGTTATACAGTAAATAGTAAATAAAAGAACATATTTGCCCTTTTTCTCTTGAATATAGAAGCTTTCTTGGGCTTTCCAACTTAATTGGTTATGATGCTCCTATCAACTGAGGGAAACATAACGATTCCCTTATGATTTTCACTAATTTGAATCACATCCATAAGTTTCATCATTAAGCAAAAGCGAGGATATTTATATACTAGGAAGTTGTAAAATGATTCATTCAGACAAAAAAAAAATTCCTTCCAAACCATGCATATATTATTGTTAGTGTTTATGAATTTATTGCCAAAATCTTCAAATAGCAAAGATATGAGTAGCTTGAATCGGTACAAAAGTTTCTAGTTTCCTATAGAACAATAACCAAACATAGTTATTCTTCTAGTAGTATTTCAAAAAGAAAAAGGCAGACCTCTTGGCATTCTGAGCATATAAAATCCTTGAGCCAATTTTCCACTAGATGGGATTGACATAATTAGTAAACCTACCTGCCAAACAACAAAAAGTAAAATCAAAGTCAGTATTCTTGTATAGAGAACAGCTTCATCAAAAAGCAAGCTTAAGATGAACTGGGCTATATCAGAAATGTATGGGAAAAAGTTTGTCCATGACAAGAACACACTATGCAGGATAGACTGGATAGTCTATCCAGCAAGATTGTTACAAATCGAACCAATTAAACAGGAGAGAAACAAAAACTTGAGTGGAAGCAGAGACTTGACTGGGAAGCTTGGAAACAAGAGAAGCAGAGGCAATTATGGTGTGAATTGGGATAAGTGAATTCAAAAACACCGCCGCTCTTCTTCTCAACCTTTGTAGAAACAGATACAAATTGAGATGCAAATTAATCAATGGAACAGAGATAAAGTAAAATAAAAGGTTCATTAGTAGATGTAGCTAATATACGCCTGAAAGAAGAAGGTGTGGGAGCTTGTCGAAGCGCGGAATTCGAGACTGAAAAGCAGAGATTTGTTGTTCCAAACAACGAGCGCAGACGAGAACCTGATCTCAGCCGAATAGCTGCAACAGACCCCGACATTTTCTCCCTCTGTATCTATTATACGAATATGTAACAGGGTTTTGAAATCGACGAAGCAACCAGTCAAACAAAAACCTCTGCAAAACCCCTAATAGAAAAGATGATAGTCGGTTTTCTTTTCTTATTTCCGTTTTTTCCTCTTTTTTTCTTTTTTCTTTGTTTTTTGTTTTTCATACTCTGCCGTTGGATAAAACAAATTTTGAGCAGTAAATTTGTGAAATTTACAATTATATTTTGAATTTATTTAAATTTTAAATATAAAATTTTGTTGTAAATAATACTACACAAAAGAGTCTCTTTATATAATTTAAAATTTTTATATACTTTATTAATTATATCACTACTGAACTTTAAATGCCATAAATTTAAAAATAAATCCCATTGAATTCTTTACTAAAGTTGTACATGGTAATTGAAAAATTTATATTCACTCGAATAACTATTTAAAACGAATATTATTCATACTTGATCAAATCAGATAATAACTTGTATTTTTCTTCAAAATTAACTAAAAAAGTAAAAGAAAAATAATTTTTAAATTTTACAAATATAAAAACTTCATTATGTCAATCCCTCATTTTTATCCCTCATAGAGAACAGCTTCATCAAGTAAAATTTAAATATGTTTGTGTAATGAAGTTTCATATCAAACTTCATTACACAAAAAAAGTCAAATTGGTTAGTTTTAATGTTTTATAAAATAGACCACCAAAAGTTATGTTGTGTTTAGTTGGTGATAATGGAATAGAATGGTCATTCCTTGTAAAATGACTTAAAACATGTTAGGTCAGTTAATTCCGACGAGCATTACATTCTTTTAATTATTTTTTTTCAAATTTGAAACATTCTTTTAATTATTTTTTTTCAAATTAGAAAATGATCGATAATGAGAATATCATGATATTGTTCTTTGACGCATCAAATGATGAAAGAGATGATTTTGTATAAGCTTTACTTCGTGGAGACATTTGAAAATGTAGTGAATTTAAACTTTTAGGCCTATTATATGAATGGTAATAATTGTTTTCCTCTCATACGACATATCATGTCATGGTATTATATAGAATCTATTATTACGCGAATACTTCAAAAATCATTCTCTCAAAAATGTGGTATTTGATTCAAAATTATATATATACTTTAACTTGAATAATTGTTTGTTAGTGCATACTATGTAGGCGTGACAAAATATGGTTATGGATTGGTTTTGATTTTTAAAATATGATTATGGTTCCATTTAAGAACTAAAATCATATTAACCATTTTTAATATGGGTTGTGTGGGTTGGAACTATATGGTTATGATTCAAAACCATATTAACCATTTTAAGATGTTTTGACTTTTAAACAGAACTTTTAAAAATAAAATTGTGATCGTCACAATTAAATTAATTAAGTAATAATATGATATAAAAATTATTAATATAAATAATAAAATGCTAAAAAACTATACTAATAAAATTTTAAATTGAAATTATTAATACCATTCCATATTTAAAATTCTTAATGATGAGGAACTGGGTTCAACCCCCACCCTCAAATTATCAAATAAATAAATAAATAAAATTTGCAATTCTATCTTATTAGTTTTTTACTTTTTCTTCTTCTAACACAAATTGATTAAGGTTTTCCTAATATTCTGAAAAATTAAAGTTTTTGTATATAGGACAAATCTATTTCACCAAGGGAGAGTAGAAAATTTTACTACTTTCTGAAAACCGAGTAAACTGTAATTTATAGAAAAAAAAAAATTAGTTAACAAATATTGAAGTGGACAAGTATTACAAATTAAGTGAGTCAATTTTGACGTTTATGTAATAAATTTTCTAGATAGATTAGTTTCGGTTTATGCATATATATATATATATATATATATATATATATATATATATATATATAGCCGGCCAGTCATTTGGTTTGACAAATTAAAATTAAAGATCTCATGAAATTAAATTAATTAAATCGAATTAAAGAGATTTTTCAACTTTGTTACAACAAATAGAAAGGTATCCGTGAATCATCGAGCCATTATTGCGAAGCAAAATTTAAACTTAGCATTAAATAAAAACATGACATTGACCCCCTGCACATGCCACACGGTATGGTATGGAATATGGGTTGAAAAATAGTTAACCGGTTCAAAACTATATTTGTTTTAAAAAAATATGAGTCCAAACTTTAACCAACCTGAATAAATAAAAATGGTTAACCAATCCATTTAGTTCTAGTTAATATAGTTTGACCCAACAGTTAACTAACTATATTGTCAAGTCTAATATTATATTACTTTTTGTTTATTTCTATATATGATTTGTATTGGCTTTAAGACTCTTTTTTCATGAAGGCGTTTATTTGAATTTTAAATGCATAAAATATTTTAAAAAAATCTAGTAAAATTTTTTTTTATTTATTTTATAAGTTTGTAGTATATAAAAAACAAAAAGATTATGTCCGGAATAAGCATGTGAATGATATTCCTATTTACATATGATTTGATTATGATATATATATATATATATATATATATATGAATATGCAAGTATGCTTGCATTAAGAAAAGTTGTAAAGTCCTTTGATAGATAATAAAAACATATGTACAAGGACTTAGAATGAATGTTCAAATGTGTTAGGTTGATCCTATATAAGCAAAACAGCTTTGTAAAGTCCTTAAAAAGAAATGATGTATAAGAACTATAAATATAGAAAGATCAAGCATGTTAGGTTGATCTTATGATGTAATAGATAGGCTTGTCTGATCGTCGAGCACTGCACCAGAAATCGTAGTCTGCTAGGTGAGTCAAGAAAAACTCGAGATCTATCAAGGCAGAATCGTAGTCTGCAAGATAGTAGATCTCGGAGTTCGTAGACTGCCAGGAGAGACGAGGAAGGATCGTAGTGTGTCGAGTTGCACTTCCTCGAAGCCGTACTCTACTGAGGAAGTCATGTTCAGAATCGTAGAAACAGACTGCCTACGAGCCGACCGAGTATCTACCAAACTCAAGTCAAGAATCGTAGACTGCACTCAGAGTCGTAGAGTCTACTGATCATATCAGAGGCCGAGATCGTAGTCGAGCAAGATTAGATGAAGACAATAAGCACAACGACAGAAATCGTAGAGTGTCAAGATCTGATCTCGGAGTCGCAGTGTCTACACAGCCGAAGCTGAATCGTAGAGTGTAGAATTGAGACTTCAATAGATGTGCTCACAACGTTAAGGCAGAATCATAGAGCTAATACGATTATCAACAAATGAGCACTCCCAGAATATCCAAAGGAATGAAGCCTCTGGTTGATACTGCAAAGATACATCCCACCTGAAGGAAACCAGAGAGCACTCAACGAATGATATACAAGCTAACAGAAGATCTAAGCACCAACCCAATCAGCATCAAGATTGAGTTGTGAAGCCATTCGAGATGAAGTCTTCCACAAGGAGATCAGAAGAAGACTTCATGAATCGACTAAGGAAAGTCAAGAAGGCAAGATGCGATGTATCGATGAGCGGAAGACAACGATCTTGGAAGTAACCGGGATCATAGTGTTTGCCAAACAAAGAAAGAAGCGATGGAGTGTATACAGAGATCTTTGGATGACCGAAGAACAAGGCTAAAGTGATTAAGCATTGGGTCGATCCATTGATGATAAGTGAACGGAGATCACAAGGAGAAAGCGAGTTGGACACACCACAAATCTGAAGTGTCTTCTTTATTCGGAAGGGGGCGAACAAAGAAGTCAAGTCATCGAGATTTAAGAGTCAATTGAGGCAAACGAAGTGTTGAAACCGCATGCCTGAGAGAAGGAAGAGGTGTTCTACATTGAAGATCTAATCAACACTCTTCAAGATTTTAGTGTTGTCTCTACCAGTCAATAAGATACTACGATCAGGTCCATGAAGACATGCATCAGAATCGTAGAGTTCGAATAGCTAAAGATTAAAGCATTGGCAATGTTTCAATCTGAAGGGTAATAGTCGGACAAGAGCTTATTGAGAGCATCAATGCAAAAGAACAACTTTTGATCAAGAAATCAGAAGGAAAAAATAAAGTCTTCGACATGCCCAAGACATTAAAGTGACATCTCTGACGGGGTAGGTGAAACAGTAGACTGCAGTGTCAGAAAAGTATGACATATCACATCTACAGTCTACCTTAGTCAACTCGAGATCTGTGAAGATATTTGAATAGCTTTCAACGGCTACTTTCCAACGGAAGGATTGGGAAGGAGTATAAATCAGCAAGAGCTTCAAAGATCGAGGGTTGCTAGAGTTGCTTGAGTTTGGAGAAGTGGTGGCTGATCTAACCAACGTAAATAGTGAGTGACCAATGAAGGTCTGAAGACTCACTCTACGATCCACCAAGAACACTTAGAGACAGAAAAAGAAATAAGTAAAAGTGAGAGTTCTACAATGTAGAAGTGAGAGTTCTACTACAAAAAGAGTGTTCTGAACTGCCGAGAGATAGAAGAGCATCAATGTCATCTTGATGTCCATCATGAGAAGACTCTAAGTACCATAGAGGAGAGCTCACAATCATCTTAGCAAGTCCATCATGAGAAAGCATCAAGTATTAAGAAAGAAGATCACCAACGCCAACATGGTGGCAAGCATGAGAAAGTTTCTAAGTAACTAACGGAAGAGCTTACAGTCATCTTAGAAACCCATCATGTGCAGCCATCAAGTATCAAGAGGAATGATCTTCAAGGCAGTTCATCAAGGGATCATCAAAATTGGTTGAGTAACTGAAGAAGCTGAGCATCATGCAACACTCAACTGCACTTCAAGAATGATCACGCCAAGCTGCTAAGTATAGAAGATGTTCAGAGCTTAAAGACATATTAGCAGCTCAGCACCAACTCCAAAAAACAAACAAATAACTCAACAACAAGACGCCAGGGCCTGAGGGGTCCTTGTCCGAAGGGACTAAATGAAGTTCCAAGCCTACTGGGCTTGAAGAGTTCCTAAGGAACTAGAGAAGTTCCAAGGCTGCTGGCCTTGAAGAGTTCTTAGTGAATTGAAGTCCCAAGGATGCTGGCCTTGAAGGAATCTTAGTGATTCAGAGTGATGCCCTTCCTTAGTGGAAATCCTGCTAGTTGAAAGCAGAAGAGTGGATTAAGAGCTTGAGTCTCTGAACCACTTAAAACCCTTTGTGTCTTTTATTTTATGTCATTTATATTATGTACATTAACTGCTATAACTGCTATGTATGTTTTAACTGCTTACCACTGAACTAACTATACAAACAATGTATGTATGATTATGGATATATCAATGAAGGGGATCTTTTACTTATTCCGCTGTGCTTGAAAAGATTCTTATGTTTGTCAGATGCTAAATTATCAGCAATACAAAATAAACCAGAAAAGTATTTGAAATTAAAAGGATCTATTCAACCCCCCCCCCCCCTTCTAGATCTAGTGTGCCTACTGGGAACTAACAATTGGTATCAGAGCAGGTTCTCATGCTATATTCAAAAGCTAATCGCTTTGAGTTTGATCCTAGGCACAAACATTGTTCTAAACTTAGTTTAGTAGTAAGTCACTTGTTATATGTAGATGAGCTCACACGTTGGAAATATTATGTACAAGTAAATGTGCATATACACCTGAAGCTGCTCAGATTGGTCCATGTTCTTGATTGTCATATCAACAAGACCAATCATTGCTCGCTGTCAATCCTGTAGTCTGAAGACCAGGCTAGAAAGCTCAAGAGACATCGATAGAAAAGATTGAAACATCCACCAGTCTGAAAAGATGAAAATGCCATACATGCTAAGTAATGTTTATCCAGAGAAGAAGAAGAACTTCAAAACGTGTGTCCGCCAACTGCATTTGGATGTAAACCTTGTGAACTCAAGGATGTCAAAGAATTAAAGATGTTGATATTCTCTTAGCTTGCATCTTCAAGACCACGACTGATTGATTGAAGGTTTTCTTTGGAGCGACTAAATTGTATGTCGGGAGAAATTGAGAAACTATGCACATCAATGCCTAAACTCAAAGATATTTTAGATAAATGATCATAAGAAAGCGACAAAGTAAAAAGGTAAGGTTCCTCACTTATATAAATATGTACATCATGATTGCACCTTCTTATGAACTATAACAGTATTCTTTCAAGGAATTATAATCTACCTAAAAAGGTGAAGAGAGAAAGTACACTGAGGGTGGAAACTAAAATGCCTATAAACTTTCTCTCCATCCAAGTTTTAGGTTGAAGATGACATCTTGAAAGAAATCTGAAATTGTCATAATAGCATCACAGGTTAAAATAATTTTATGTGAAGTAATCTTTGCTGATGGGTTAGTATGTATGTACAACCTATGGTCTAAGTGTTTAATAACACACAAGGTATGATCAGTTCTACAAGAGCGTCTTGAAGATTCATAGAAACTGATCACCTCCATGAATCAACCAGATACAAATAAATTGTAGAGTTGATTCTCACTCTGTGAACATTTAAACCCTATGAACATAACCTAGCAAATGATGAAACCATCAAAGAAAAAGAGTGTTTTATTAAAATTGCAAATCTCACACACACTCACCATCATGCATCTCAAAATGTATTATCTAAATTAGTTACATGCATGAATATGATTGTTGGTGATCAATATGATGATTATCCAAATATATGAGTAACATGGGTTTAGAAAACTAACCTAGCAGGACCCATTTAACCATGGGTACCAAAAATAGAAATTTATAACCTGCAGTACACCGTCCATCCGACCATTAGGAATCTTTGTCAAGCGTAAGACTTGATCAAGAAGATTCAACCAGCAAAAGGCTTAAGACTGTTCAGAAATGATTCTGATAAAACTCCTATATGTCAAAGCCTGTCCTGGCAGATTTGCTGAGCTAATCTGAATAAAGCTCACATTGTTGCTCATCCTTATAAGGAAGCAAGTCATTCAACCAAAGATGTAAAAGGGTCTTAGATGCTCAATCATTCAAAGAAGGTCATAAGAAAGAATCCTCACGAAAGCTCACCACAGAGGATTATCGAGCATCAAACATGAGGAACTCATTACGAGAGCAAAACTCCAAGTACAAACTGTAAAAGAAGACTACGTTCATAGTGCTGTCAAAGGATCGTAGAATGATCAACCCTAAAGATGCCCATTTCTACGAAATAAGAAGATTTAATGATTTCAGTCAGAAGGAGATATACAGGGATGCTTCCTAATGTACATGAAGAAAAAGAAATCACACCTCACTGAAAAGACAACATCAACTATGGGGGAGCGGTGATACATTAAATAACAACAACACTGAAATATTCTATGAAGCAATGTACCAGCTACAGAGTCCCAAAACTTTGTGGCTGATGAACCAAATGAAGATCCATAGTCAGTAGGAACGTCTCAAAATGTACTACTAATAACCCATCAGCTACCCAACTCCAAATCGTGGAGTGCTTACGAATAAACATCTGATCGTAGTGTAAGAGCAGAAGGACACCACGATTACAGCAAATGTAATTGTCTAAAGTTGAGAGAGGACCTCCCCACCAGAAAAGGTTAAATGAGATATTAGTGCAAACTACTCCTAAAGTACTTCATCTGGAAAGCGCCTCAGGGACAAACCTGACCCTTAGCTCATTCTAAGAGGTTGGCCCTTCCTGAGCTACCTTAACCCAGAAGGATTGCTTGATCAAGTTCATCTCAAGGACCAAGACAGTCAACGATCGCAGAGTAAAGTTTGTGAGAACTCAACGATCGTGATATAACCTCAGCGATCGTAGAAACAGACTCGACGATTGCAGTCCTACCAGAGGATACTCTAGCTCATGAGGAGCTCGAAAGAACTGGACAATTGCCCAACCATTCAGATTGTGAGGAGATAAGTTCGAATGCTGGTTGGAAAGATGTCCTGCTGAAGAAAAGTGCCCAAGCCTTCATAAAGTACATCAGTGGTTGAGCTATGTAGTTTCAACATGAGGAGAAATATCAAAACCATCCACTGCAGCATCTCTCAAAAGATGATCGTTGAGTTAACAAAGGAAAACGTAGAGTCCATAGCTGCCTTATCAGGCTACTCTACGAACCAAAATGGTCAACGATCAATCCACATTATTGACGCCAGTTTGTTTCAAAAAGGGACATTACACTGAAGAGTTAATGGGAAAGTTACATCTCATTACTGGGCATCGTGCAACCAATGGTTGGTTGACACATCACAGAGTATGCAGAGTTAGAAGGAACTGCCATAAAGGAAAATTCTAATTAGCAAACAGTTATCAGAAGCTATCAAACATCTCTCCCTCCCATTTTCAAACCCTAGAATCCTCTCAAAAGCCAAAATCAATTAACCCTCCAGAGCCTTGCCCAAATCGCAATCAGTCATCTCTCATAAACTCCTCTAAATCAAATACCCATATTCCTCGAACTATTCAAATGGAAGATTAGCGGGTAATCACTGGCATTCAGCTCGGAACCAAGTCGTTTGAGAAATCCGAAAAGAAGTTCAGAAACATTTTTGAACTTGTGAAGAAAGCTGGATTCTCATAATGTCTTGAGGCAAGCACACGAGTATACACTGAACTGGTTAAGGAATTCTACTCAAATGCATCCATAAATGCCGGAACCCTTTCAACCAAGGTTAAAGGTCTCTAAAGTTGAAATCATCCGATATCAATCAATGCTTAGGTTTTCCTGACCTAGGACTGAAAAACCTTGATGAGATCGACACTGAGCAAGCAAAGGAGGTTATGGGGTACCAAAGAAACCCTAGTCTGAAGGACATGAAGAAAAAGGAGTTTCCTGAGGAATTTGAGTTCTTCTTTGAGATAGTAGGCAAATGTATACTATCTGAGGATACGCACACATGATTAATTGCTTGATCAATAACTGAAGATTATGTCTGCAATAGTTCTAAAGAAACGAATAAACTTTGGAGTTATCTTGTTCGATCAAATCTCAAAATGGGTAGAAAAGGCTGAGTTGAAGAAGTCTACAGAAAAACCACTTACAAAGGTGTTTCATGGAAGACTGCTGAGTATTGTGATGAAGAAGAAGTTGGGAAGCAAGATCAAGGATGATGAGGGAGAACCTCTGAATGTTTACAAAGTAATGTCTCCACAACTATTTGTGAATTAGAAGAAAAACCCAAAGGAGAACAGAAGGCTAACTACAGCAGGAGGCAGCAGAAAGAACTCTGCTAAGAAAAGAAAGGCAAAAGAGGTGGAAAGTTCTGAATCTGGTGACTCTGTACCAGCAGTAACCACACTGGCCAGGAAGAAATCCAAAGGTGTGAGGAAAACTGAGGCTCCACCAAGAAGTCTCTCCACCAAAGATAAGGATGAAGATGAAAAGATCTCAACTGCAGAGACCACAAAGAGGAGAAGTAACAGACTATCTCAAGGACCATCCAGAAAGAAAGCTAAGGTGGTAAACAGACAAGTCCCAACTTCCCAAGAAAGTTCATCTGACGAAAGGGAGAACGTAGAGTTAGAGGAAAAAAAAGGAAACTGATGGTCTCAACACCGAGCCCCCGAAGAACGAATTTGACAATGAAGCTGAAGCTGGATTCTTGGAACAAAATGCAAAATTTGCTGATGAAGGAAAACGCACAAGCCCTATGGCTAACTCTCAGAGCATTCACTCTGATGATGAAGAAAAGTTACAAGCTAACCCAACTGCACCTTCAAATGCAAATGCTCAAACAAGCCCTCATGATGGCTCAAAAGATGATGATTTTGAAAAAGAAACACCTGGCCCTGTCACTGATGAAAATCAAGGAAGCTTGCCTGATAACTCCAAGGCCTCAGATTCTGAAGAAGAAGAAGAATCTGATTCACCCATAGCTGAACCTCCAAGGAGGAGGTAGAGCTACAAACTACTGGCTAAATTTGCCTCCAACAAGAAAAACGATCACTCTACTGCAGTCATTGAAGTAAGTGATGATGAATCTGATGAAGAAAGTGCTGAAGATGGAACTAGTGATGAATCCAAGGAAGATACTGTTGAAGAAGGTTCTGAAAATGAAATTCAACAAGAAGACTTCACTGATGAATCTGATGAAGAAAGCCAGCAAGATTCTGAATCAAAAAGGGAAGAAATAGAGAAAGATTCTGATTCTGCACCTCAGGAATCAGAGGAACCAGAATACTATCATGTTCTTTCTCGAGCTAGAATCAACAGAAGAATAGTAATAGAAGTCTTTGCTGAACTAACAGCAAGATGGATAAATCATGGAAATGAACAACTTCGAGTTGTAAGAATGACCACAAATGAAGTGTTTCATAACTGGAAAAATATGGAGTTAGATTGCACAACTCTATTGTACAATTCTGAAGATCTTCTGCTGAGATGGTTCTTTCCATGGATGCCTTGGCTAAAAGCACACAGTGAGAGAGATGAGAGTTACTTCAGCTGGTGCTACTCTCAGTTTCCAAATTTGGAACTTGTGTCACAAAACTTCCCCAGGATAAAGAAGTTTGCCACCATGATGATCAATGACAAGCCCCACTACAAGATCTACCGACATGCTAAAAATCATTATATTCCTTATGATCGTAGAGTGGACTTTGATGGAAAAAGGAATATGGCAAATACACTGATCGTAGAATCTATTTACTCTACCACTGATGATGATCAAGTCCAGAATAATATGTCTCCATCTGCTCAAGCACTGTTGTCCAACATCCCTTCATCTTCCAATATCGATTGGTACTCAACGATTCTATAGATTTTCAACACCTTCGAAAATCTGTCCAAGGAAGCAGATCGTAGAGTCCTATCTGATGCTCAACAAGGGGCTGCCCAACCAGATGATTAAATATCTGTGGAGAATGAGCTGATGAAAAATTTTGATGAACTGATTGAGAAAATATCTCTATTCACTGAAGAGTCAATGAAGCTGACAACAACAGGAGATAACTCAGTTCAAGAGAGACTCCAAGCAACGATGGTTGATGTATCTCTCAAAATCAGAGAAAGAGATCACATCTATCTAAAGGCCATGAATGATCAGAAGGCAGATGCACTACAAGCGAAGAAGGCAAATGAAGAACAACTCCAAGTCCTCTCTAACAAGATTGACAACATGAATCAGTCTTTCTCAGTGCAACTTGAGCTAAGACAACAAGACCTGAAGTTTAAAGTTGCTAACTCCTCCTACCTGATGGAGCAGTTATGTCCAACATGGAGCAGCTCTCCCAAATGATTAATGACAAAAAGGGGGAGAAAAAGAGGCATAGAAAGGAGAAGAATAAGAGGCACTCTAAAAAGAGCAAGGAAAACAAAAAGAAAAAAAAAGAAGAACACTACAAAAAAAGGCCTAACAGCGACCAAGACTATCAGCGACCGGATATCCATTCGCTGATACTATTAATAGCGACCGACATCTGCGACCGTGCATTAATCTAGTCGCTAATTACTATCAATGACCGCATGCGGTCGCTGAGAGGTCGCTATTACAAATTTGCCTCGTAAAATTTGGCACGAAATGTTGGCGCCAAGGTTTTGTGCGACCACTTTAAATCAGCGGCCGCATGCAGACATTGATAAGTTCATGTCATTAAAATTCAGCGACCGCATGTGGTCGCTGATAGCAGTCGCTGATCAAACTAAATGTTATCAGTAGCCAGCATTCGCTCGACACAGAACATAGAGAAAAGAAAAGAGGGAGGTCCGAAATAGAGAAAAGAGGGAGAAAGGGGGGAGAAGAGAAGAAGGAGAAGAAGTTCGCGCCGCCACCGCCGCCTCCTACCACCTACTACCGCTTATACAAAGGTAACCCACTTAAAATCCACTAAAAAACTTGTTAATTTGTTAATTAAATGTGGTTTAGACAAACCCTAAATCAAAAATGAATATGCCAATCAAAGAGCCAAGTGTTGCCACATTTGCACTATTAATTAAGATTAAAAGGCAACTAATGACAATGAACTAATTAAAGTTTTTAAAATTTATAAAAAAAATTGTTATTATGAAACATAGCCTAATTTTTTTTTCATTTTTGTTATTATTGGTGCTTGAACTTTTTGGTTTGTTTGACTTAGATATGAACTGGGGTTACTCTAATTAATAAGTTGGAATTTGAATAGGATGTTATGGAATTGGTTCTATTGATTGTGTTATTTGCTCCTATATATAGAAATTAGCTTATTGGTAATGTTTTGATTGATATGTATGCTAGAATGGAATAGTTTGATTTCAGGGTATTGTTCAAATAGATATTGGAAGGAAGCATTGGGGAAATTTTAGCTATTAGGAATCTCAGGGTATTGTTCAATGAAACTTTTCAATTGCTATCATTTCTGATATTATCATTATGTGTTCATTGCGATTGAGTTGAGTCTACTACATTATAACATTTTCCTCAATCTGATTTATGTGATGTAATTTGCAGTATAAAGAGGTTCTAGAAAAGGGGGCTTTCAAAAAAGTGTATCCTCAACACAGCAGTTTATCACTAAGACTCTACGCCAGTAAGTTTGTTTGCTCTATTTCTTCTTTTATTTTCAGTCAATTTGTATAGCCATCATATTATAGGTATTGATATTTATAGCAATTATTTGATGTAATAATATTTATAATGGAAGGCTTGGGGACTGTTAGTATAATTTAGTACTTAATCATGCCTAAAGTACCTTGTATGAACTGTTAGTATGATTTAGTACTTAATCATGCCTAAAGTACCTTTTATTATCATGATTTTAAAGTTGTTTGAATGCCTAAAGGTTTCTTTTGCCTACATGTGGACTGTTTATGAAATTATAGTCAACTCTATGCCTATATGAGAACTATACTTATACAAGATCGTCTATGGATAATAGTTAGGTTTTTCTTCACATTACTTATACTTATGCAAGATCGTCTATGTGGACTCTTGGTTTGTGTCTTGGGTGCCTAGAAATGACTTTATATACATGTCGTCGTGCATGTGGCTAGTCCATATTATAGGGGAGACTCTGACGAATTTTTTTTATTGGTCGGGTAGTTGCGAACATTTATACTATTAACGAGCCTATTGGTGATCCACTAGAGCCTATTAAGGGATGTTGAGGCGATAAATTTGGGCTTGGGACCGCAAGGCCACACGAGGCTACGCCAAGCTTAGCCAAGCCTCACAGGGATAAGCCAAGCTTGGTTGTTAGCATGGTAAACTATTAGGGGGCTGTTAAGCCAAAATAGGCAGTGTTAGGGAACTGTTAGTGCAACAAAGAAGGTAACTAGACACACTTGGTTAATAAAGAGATTATTTTGGCTATAACAGAAAAACAAGGGTATTTAACACTTATGTATACAAGAATAAAGCAACAAAATGTTATAAAAGCTATAAATTGCTCAACCAAGTTGTGACTATCCCAAAACATAAAAGATTATAGAAAGGGATAGTGAGGGTATAATCTTAAAACATGTTAAGCGCCTTTAGACACTAGTTGATATGAATGAATCTCCAAGATACTCAAAAGTTGTATAAATGAGTTAGCAAACTCTGATATAAAGCTAGCATGAATGAAATACCTTACGTATTCACTTACGATAAACAATAAAAACAAATTTAAAACAAATTAAATTAAAATAACATGATATAATATAACTATTAAACTAAGTAGCATTTACTTAGTTTCTCATACTAAATTTAATAACATTTAAAGTTTCTCATACTGCTTTAATTTGCATTCATTCGTTAACATCAAGTATGCTTAAATGTTAATCATATGCTTACAAGTATACTCAAGTCATATGATTACAAGTATGCTCTCAAGTCATATGCTTTCAAGTATGCTTAAATATCATTCATATGCTTACAAGTATGCTCAAGTCATATGGTTACAAGTATGCTCAACTCATATGCTTACAAGTATACTTAAGTCATATGATTACAAGTATGCTCTCAAGTCATATGTTTATAAGTATGCTTAAATGTCATTCATATGCTTACAAGTATGCTCAAGTCATATGGTTACAAGTATGCTCAACTCATATGCTTACAAGTATGCCTAAATATTAATCATATGCATGCTTACAAGTATGCTCAAGTCATATGTTAACATTTATAATGTTATGCGTAGTAGAGTCTTAGTGGAATCATGGACCTCTATTCAGCATCAGTAGTTGGATGGCACGTCGAAAGTCAAGTGCCCGGATAGAGTCTTCAACGGAATTTAGAAATTTGGTTGCCAAGTGTTTTTGGAGTATCGTGATAGTCACCGGAATGTATGAATGGTAAGTCATGAATCGATGTCCATGTTTGAAGTGTAAGAATATAAATTATATGGGCGTAGAGCGTTGTAAACTATCATTTACTTGTTTACGGGTTCATGAAAAATTACGAAGAATCTTTGGTGGGCACATGGGCGAGAGAAGAGATGGTGGCATCACGAAGTACCACAATTCGAGGCGGTAAGTACTCATCGAATGAATGAAATGGTTCATGATATTCTGAGGTACGATTTTGATTAGGAACAAGGCACAGATCAACCTATGAATTCTGATGCCAAAGACTTCTTTAAGTTGTTAGACGATGGTAGCGAGCCATTATGGCATGGTTGCACCAAATACAGTACATTGTCAACAGTACATTGGCGACATTACTTAACATCAAGATTGATCACAACATGAGCCATGAGTGTTTTGAGTCGCTCTTGAAGGCCATTAAGAGTATGTTGCTGACGGTGAAATTACACAGTAACTATTACTTTTGTAAGAAAATGGTGAAGAAGTTGGGTCTTGGATACCAAAAGATCGATGTATTTCCCAACGATTGCATGTTGTTTTATAAGGAAAATGAACAGATGACAAGGTGCACGTTTTGCAGTCATGATCGATTTAGGCCTAATAAAGAGGGTGTGACTACAAAAAAATCAAGTATACCGTTTAAGATTCTAAGGTATTTTCCAATAACACATCGGCTAAAAAGATTGTACATGTCTTGAAACGGTGAACATATGAGTTGGCATGCGAAATCTCCAGCTAAAGATGGAGAACTAAATCATCTCGCAGATGGGCAGGCTTGGAAAGATTTCAACTTAGCGCATCCTGGGTTTGCATTGGAACCTAGAAATATGAGGCTTGGATTGTCCACCGATGGTTTCAATCCGTTTGGCCACTCAGCTGTTCCGTACTCATGTTGGCCTGTGATTGTTACTTCGTACAACTTGCCTCCTTGGATGTGTATGAAACAACCATACTTGTTTCTTTCACTCGTGGTTCCTGGTCCTAAGAGTCCTGGAAAGAACTTAGATGTTTACTTGAGACCTCTTATAGACGAGTTGAAGGTATTGTGGGAGGATGGAGTACAGACTTGGGATGTTGCAATGGAAAAAAATTTCAACCTTAGGGCAGCGGTTATGTGGACTATAAGTGACTTCCCAGCTTATGGTATGTTAGCTGTAACGCCCCGAAAAATCGAACAATTGTAAATACTTTTAATAATGAATAAAATAATAATATTTATTATTATTACGTGTTGAGAAGATGAATGTCGTTGTATAACCTAGAAACGTCGGAATATCGTAGTATTTTAACTACGTGAATGAATTAAGGTGTTTGAATTTCTAAGACGAAAATAAAAGCTTTCCGAGAAATTTTCCGAAAAACACTATTCATAGATTTCTGCTCGGGAATTATTTTTGAATTTCCGAGAAATACGTAACGTTATAATATCAAGGCAATATTGATTATGTAATAATAATCTAAGTATGGAAAACGTAATATTTCGCATGTGGACCCAATTTGGAAACGTTAGGTTTATTAAACATTAAGGAAATAAAGTTGTGATCATATAATGTGTATACGTTATATGAAGTAATGGATGTAAGTATAATACGACGTATTGTACTATTATGTATGAAGAATGAAATAACGTATATTACGAATTAATATACGAGTTAGTATATGAAGATTATACGTGGGGTATAAATGTTAAGTTATGCAAATTAAGGTAATGGACTTGTAGGATTAATAGCCTAATATAGAAGTCCAATATAATGTGACAATCAAGCCCAAGTGTTTGATGTATCATTAGTCCAAACTATGTAGCACAAGCCCATGAAGAAAGTAGTTAGATTAATTATCAAAGCCCAATGAAAAGCCTTGATCCATGGGTCAAACCTAGTAGGAAATGGGTAAGCTTGATGGGCAAACAAAAAGTGTGATGAGTAAGTATTGTGGCTAGCAAGTTACTTAATGGCTAGGTTATGAATAGTAAGGAGGTAGAGGATGAAGAGGTGGAATAAGGAGGTGGGATGTTTTAAAGTCTAAAATGCCCTAACCTTTGGTGGCCTATAAATACAAGCCTTATTTCAAATTTTGTTGGTTGTTATTTTCATCCAACTTTCCTCTCAAATATAAGCTACTTAATTGGTAGAGAGAATAAGTCACTTAAGACTTATAAGCCACTTCAACCTTTGCTAGTTTTCCAAAGTGAATTGAAGTCTTCAAGGGTAAGACTCATCTCTTTTATCTACAAATCTTCTATGATAGGATTGATAGAGAAGGGAGATTGTATTCTAAGATCATGTAATAGGTTAATAAGGAATGAACTTAAGCCAAATAATTTGGATAAGCAACTTGAACATTAATAAGTTGCTAAAAGCATGAAGAACTTATCATATGTTGTCATATGATGATTAGTATGTTGAATATAGTATGAGAACATTGATTGATGGACTTAAGTTTATAGTAAGTCATAAACATGAAGAATTGTAGTTCATAAGTTGATTAAGTCATTGACTTATGAGAATAAGTCAAAACCTACTTTGATTATAAGTTAGTGTAATAAGTAACTTGTGATGATCATATATTGGTTGAAATTCATTTAGAATCATTAAGAATGTAGTTTTGCCGGAATTTACACGATTGGACGATTATCGTCGAATTTGTGAAATTCTCGGAATGAAAGTCGTATTTTGTGTTTAAATTCGGAAACGTTGGTTTTCGATGGAGACAAGTCATATTTGGCATTATAGAGTTGCGGACTCGAAAATGACCGAATTCCGACTTAGAACGAAGAAACGAGCGTTGAACGTTCACGGACGTTTATTGTTTTCGTTAAAAATGAACTCGTAGGTGAAATTTTAGCAAAAGAAGTCAAATAGATAAAATTCTTGCATGAACGCATAGAGTATGAAATTTGTGAACCGTAGGCTTTTGAATGGACCAATTCGGACTTATAACGAAGAAGTTATGCGTCCGGGAAGTTCGTAAAATTTTCAAATCTGCAAAATTATCTGAGGCACAGAGTCCGCGCCGTGGCGCGACTCACAGCCTTAAAGCCCACGCTATAGCACGAGGCTGGAACCGTGCATACTGCTAACTCGCACCACGGCGTGAGATGCAGAGTTAAGTGTGGCGCCGTGGCGCCAGTCCTAGAATTTTGATGGACAAAAATGTTTACAAGTGTAGAATGAAAAGGAACTTGTTAGTAATGAACTGAGATATAAATATAACATTGTAAGGTACTTGTAAGACACTAATTCATGATGATTAAGAGTTAATAATCAAGCAAAGATGAATGAAACATGAATGACGTAATGAAAGCCGAAAACCCATAATAGTAGATCTAAGTCAGGATTTACATTGAAATGAAGGGTAAGATATAATAGTATACATACTTGATTATATATAACCTTATGTGGTATGTTATATGATCATGTATTGTAGAAACGTAGAGACTTAAAGTGTACGTGTGTTAATCGATGGCGGATGTTGAAGGCAAGTATTCTAACCCTTGTTCCGATTCGATCGAGCCGGACAAGTTTTGTAATTCATGTATTCTTTCGCATGAAGTTTTGAATGATGAAGTCTTAAGCCAATTCTTTCGGCTAGACTTATATATGATTCTGTCAAGCATGATTTATATTTACCGAGGTACATTGGTATGGTTTTCAATCGAAGACCAAGTATGCTAAAATGTTTTTATCGTCGTTTAACGATAGGCACGTGAGGTTGCCACAATTTAAACGTATACACGTTTAATGAATGTAGTGTTGATCAACATAGAGTACTATGGGCTGATCACCCAGAAGTGCTCGTAAGCTATGTCGGACTTACGGACTTAGCGTCGGGTTGTCCTTTTCAAAAGAAATTATGAACTGCTCATATTTCCGGGCCTTAGTTGATATTCTACTGAATATTGTTGTTGGAAAAAGTTTTGAATGAAAAGAAGTGATATTTTGAATTATCGATAGTACTTCGTAACTATTGTTCAGTTACTGAAGATATATGAGTTCTATGTTTCAAGTATGTTGTTTATTAGAATTGTAGTACTTGCTGAGCTAGTCATGCTCACTCTTGCTTGAACCATATGAACACAACTAAGATCGAGCGGATCAAGGCTCGAGGCGAGGACAAGGTGGCGAAGACAAACCCTTAGATTACTTATGTAATAGTATAGGTGAACGATTGTAATATATTTGATATTATGACAAGAACAAACGAATGGGTTACAAAGAACCTGGGAATGTAATATTATTTTGGTTATATAGAAGTTATATTAGTCCTTTTGAGACTATTCAATTGAATGAATGAATGAATGGTAGTACCGTGTAGCACCATCTGTCGGGTTGGAAGAGACCCGGATTTGGGGGCGTCACATTAGCTGGATGGAGTACACACGGGAAGTTGGTTTGTCCATATTGTATGGAGCATACAAAGTTGTTTAATCTATCAAAAGGTCGAAAGCCTTGTTGGTTTGACTGTCATCGTCAGTTCTTGCCAGTAGATCACCCATTTCGAAGAAATAGAAAACACTTCAGGAAAGGGAAAGTAGACAATGATATGCCTGCACCGCGATTATCGGGAACGGAGATGTAAGATCGTGTCATGAGATTTTCGGTTATCCCATTTAGTAAGATTGATGCCACAAACATAATCAATGGGTTTGGCGAATCTCATAACTGGGTTCGGAGAAGCATCTTTTGGGAACTGCCTTATTGGTCTACAAATTTGATTAAATGCATAATCTAGATGTGATGCATATTGAGAAGAATGTGTTTTGTGATGTGTTTAACAAGTGATGAATGTTACGGAAGACAAAAGATAACGATAAGGCACGTTTGGACATGAAAGATATTTGTAAGCGTCCTGGATTAGAACTTTATGAATCTTCTAATGGTAAGATTGTCAAACCGCATGCAATGTGCACATTGTCCAAATATGCATGCCGTCGTGCATGTGGCTAGTCTATATTGTAGGGGAGACTATGGCGAATTTTTTTTAAGTATTATAAGTATAAGTTTGAAAAATGTTCATAAGTATTATAACTTAGATGTAAATTGCTTTAAAATATCTACTTATCGTTGATGTAAATTGTTGTATATTATAGTGATTTTTCAGATAATAAGATCGTCAAGTGCATATCACAACTGTGTTACTGTAATTGGCCTACACCGTGATTACGTATGAAGACACCTATCGCCCACAAGGATGTTGTTTGAAATTTGAATTTCGGTATGTTTTTTTATTATGACAGATAATATAATATTCAAAGGATAATTATTTAGTAATGTTATTATTGTTATTTTATTTGCAAAAACGGTATAGATGGGAGGGCTTATGCAGCTTCAATCTGAGACATTATTATTCGAAGTGTGCGGTCCGCACCAAAGACAATTTGAACAAAGAAAGGCAAAAAGCCCTTCACAATGCCGAGATCGACCATCCAGGCCGGGAGAGGATTATATATGAGCGATAGCCCACGATGGTGCACCAATCCATATAAAGTGAGATGTGTGTGCCCAATGGAGATTTGAGAATTTGGGTGAAAAGACGAAAGACCTGCCCGTCACCAGCAGATCCTCGGGAGTACCCGATGGCGAAAAGGCTAAAAAGGAACATACAAGTGGCGGAAGATTTCACGATTCTGAGATACCTTTGCTGAGTGCACGATTTACAAGTTTTAATATGTTTACAATCATGAATTGTAAAAAATATCAAATTTTTACTTAGTAATATTTTAAGCATTTTTTGTATAGGAGTCTCAGTCTCAAGGTCAGCCTATACATTGGCTGGATGTTTAAGTGGCCACCCGTGATGGTCTGCCTGATGCTATCCAGATAGCGGTAATAAGTTTTAACAATTTGATCTTGTTTATCAATGCTTACAAAATTTATTTTTAACTATTTAATCATTAACATAATGATAGGATACTTATAAGCGTTTATTGAATGAGCACTATCCTGAAGGCACTCCATGTCCGCTTATTGATCAAGAGTTGTGGGAGATGGCATCTGTTGTGAAGAAGAACTACATTATAGGTCAAGGACAACGACGACGCTCATCCTTCAGTGGCTCAGGCTGCTTTTTTACCCAGTCTTCACAGTCATCGAGCCATCCAGCTGTTCATACTCCGGCTGACTATGTGAGAGCTATATATCGAGATCGAGATCTTCCGGGTTCTTGGGGGCTCACGAGTCCGAGGAGTTTAAGCAAAGCGATGGCAGCGAAAGAGGACGACGGTGGGGATGGCGACGGTATAAAATCAATTTGTTGTATGTATTATCGTAATATATACCGAAGATCAACATATTACTATATTTGTAACTTGTTTTATTATTTTGTTAATTACTGAGGTGATCAAGGAGGCGATGATGCTTGGCGTACTGTTTTAGATCGATTTTGTAGTTATAGTATAAGCTTGTACTTGTATATTCATTCTTTGGATGTTTGTATGTTACTTAAACAAGTTTTGAAATGTTATTATATTTATTCAAATCATATTGGTTTTTAAAGGTTTATATACTAGTTTGGTGTATGTGTTGGTGGACGATGGATGTTTATATTGTGTATTACATTTATCTTGTTGTGTATGTGTGTTGGGATAAAGCGGTACAAAATAGTAGTGCAGGTTTTTGGGAATTCTGCAAAACAGCAAAAATTTGGTTTTTATTTTTTCCATATCAGCGACCGCATACGGTCACAGATAGTTATTAGCGACGCCTAAACAATTGAGGGTATCAGCGACCGCCTGCGATTGCTGATAGTGGTCGCTGCCACGTGGACCACATCAGCTTTGGCCCTGGACCATGCTGACTCAGCTTTGTGATCGGATTTGTCATTTCGGTCGCTCATATCGGTTGCAGATATATCGGTCGCTAATAGTGGTCGCTGATGTGAATACGGTCGCTGATAGTTATCCGTGACCGATTGCGGTCGCTGATAGACATTTTTCTTGTAGTGGAAGACAACACCAGGGGGAGCTAAATCATCATCTAAGGGGGAGCCAAAGGATGATAAGCCTAAGGCTGAGGGGGAGACAAAGCCAGAACCAGAAGAAGAAGAAATGAATAGCTCCACATCCTAGGGGGAGCAGGAACAAAGGAATCAAACAGATGAATAGCTGATCAACAGACATCCTGGAAGCATACATGGAACCATAGAGGTACATCTCTAACTAGTTAGGTATGTTCTGGATCCAGGATGTAAAATGTCAGTGTATTAAATTCCACATCATTATAAATGACATTCATGATTATCTGTTTTAGAAATACAGTTGCTCACTATATATAAGATTAATTCATAACATGCATATGCACCTATTGTTTTTGTCATAATCAAATAGAGGGAGATTGTCAGGAATAAGCATGAGAATGATATTCCTATTTATATATGATTTGATTATGATATATATATATATATATATATGAATGAATATGCAAGTATGCTTGCATTAAGAAAAGCTGTAAAGTCCTTTGATAGATAATAAAAACATATGTACAAGGACTTAGAATGAATTGATCAAATGTGTTAGGTTGATCCAACATAAGCAAAACAGCTTTGTAAAGTCCTTAAAAAGAAATGATGTATAAGGACTATAAATATAGAAAGATCAAGCATGTTAGGTTGATCTTATGATGTAATAGATAGACTTATCTCGATCGTCGAAACACCGCACTGTAAATCGTGATACGCTAGGTGAGTCAAGAAAAACTCGAGAGATCTCATCAGGCGTAATCGTGATCGCAAGATAGTAGATCTCGGAGTTCGTGAGACTGCCGGAGAGACGAGGATAGATCGTAGTGTGTCGAGTTGCACTTCTCGGCCGTACTCTCACCGAGGAAGTCGTGTTGAGAATCGTGAGACAGGGCGCCACTGGCCACCAGAGTATCTACCAAACTCAAGTCAAGAATCGTAGACTGCACTCAGAGTCGTAGAGTCTACTGATCATATCAGAGGCCGAGATCGTAGTCGAGCAAGATTAGATGAAGACAATAAGCACAACGACGTAAATCGTAGAGTGTCGAGATCGATCTCGAGTCGCGATGTCTGCGTGACGGTAGAAGGTGAATCGTAGAGTGTAGAATTGAGACTTCAATAGATGTGCTCACAACGTCAAGGCAGAATCATAGAGCTAATACGATTATCAACAAATGAGCACTCCCAGAATATCCAAAGGAATGAAGCCTCTGGTTGATACTGCAAAGATACATCCCACCTGAAGGAAACCAGAGAGCACTCAACGAATGATATACAAGCTAACAGAAGATCTAAGCACCAACCCAATCAGCATCAAGATTGAGTTGTGAAGCCATTCGAGATGAAGTCTTCCACAAGGAGATCAGAAGAAGACTTACAGAATCGACTAAGAAAAGTCGCCAAGTGCAAGAGCTATCAAGGAATGGAAGACAACGATCTTGGAAGTAACCAGGATCGTCATTTTTTGCCAAACAAAGAAAGAACTGATGGAGTGCATACAGAGATACTGGACAGCTTCTGAAGAACAAGGCTAAAGTGATTAAGCATTGGGTCAGTCCATTGATAATAAGTGAACGGAAGATCACAAGGAGAAAGCGAGCTGGACACACCACAAATCTGAAGTGTCTTGCTATTCAAAAGGGGCCAGAACAAAGAAATCAAGTCATCAGTATCTGAGAGCTGCTGAGGCAAACAGAAGTGTTGAAACACTGCACAAGAGAAGGAAGAGGTGTTCTACATTGAAGATCCAATCAACACTCTTCAAGATCGTAGTGTTGTCTCTACCAGTCAACAAGACACTACGATCAGGTCCATGAAGACATGCATCATAATCGTAGAGTTCGAATAGCTGAAGATTGAAGTATTGGCAACGGTTCAATCTGAAGGGGAATATTCGGACAAGAGCTTATTGAGAGCATCGATGCAAAAGGACAACCTCTGATCGAGAAATCAGAAGGAGGAAATAAAGTCTTGACATGCCCAAGACATTAAAGTGACATCTCGACGGGGTAGGTGAAGCGATGAAGCTGCGAATGTCGGAAAAAAGTATGACATGTCACATCTGCAGATCTACCTCGGTCAACTCGAGATCTGTGAAGATATTTGAATAGCTTTCAAGCGGCTACTTTCCAGCGGAAGGATTGGGAAGGAGTATAAATCGCCAAGAGCTTCAAAGATCGAGGGTTGCTAGAGTTCTTGAGTTTGGAGAAGTGGTGGGTGATCTAACCAGCGTAAATAGTGAGTGACCGATGAAGGTGCGAAGACTCACTCTACGATCCACCAAGAACACTTAGAGACGAGAAAAAGAAATAAGTAGAAGTGAGAGTTCTCTGATGTAGAAGTGAGAGTTCTACTACAAAAGAGTGTTTTGAAGCTGAGAGATAGAGAAGAGCATTAATGTCATCTTGATGTCCATCGTGAGAAGACTCTAAGTACCATAGAGGAGAGCTCATAGTCATCTTAGCAAGTCCATCATGAGAAGGCATCAAGTATCAAGAAAGATGATCACTAACGCTTGACATGGTGGCAAACATGAGAAAGTTTCTAAGTACTAGCGGAAGAGCTTACGGTCATCTTAGAATCCCATCGTATGCGACCATCAAGTATCAAGAGGAATGATCTTGAGGAAGTTCATCAAGGATCATCGAAGTGGTTGAGTAATCAAGAATTTCGAGCATCATGCAACACTCAACCGCACTTCAAGAATGATCACGCCAAGTCGCTAAGTCACGAGAAGATGTTCGAGCTTAAAGACATATTAGCATTTCGACACCAACTCTCCAAAAACAAACAAATAACTCAACAACAAGACGCTTGAGAACTGAGGGTCCTTGTCCGGAGGAGGACTAAATGAAGTTCCAAGCCTCTTTGAGCTTGAAGAGTTCCTAGGGAACTAGAGAAGTTCCAAGGCTGCTGGCCTTGAAGAGTTCTTAGTGAACTGAAGTCCCAAGGCTGCTGGCCTTGAAGGAATCTTAGCGATTCAAGGTGCTGCCCTTCCTTAGTGGAAATCCAGCTAGTTAAAAGCAGAAGAGTTGATTAGGAGCTTGAGTCTCTGAACCACTTAAAATCCTTTGTGTCTTTTACTTTATGTACATTAACTGCTATAACTGCTATGTATGTTTTAACTGCTTACCACTGAACTAACTCTACGAATAATGTATGTATGATTATGGATATATCAATGAAGGGGATCTTTTACTTATTCTGCTGTGCTTGAAAAGATTTTTATGTTTATCACATGCTAAATTATCAGCAATACAAAATAAACCAGAAAAGTATTTGAAATTAAAAGGATCTATTCAACCCCCCCCCCCCTTCTAGATCTAGTGTGCCTACTGGGAACTAACAGATTATTTCATATAAACTAAACTCTTACACTCTGTTTCTGAGTTTTGAACAGAAAAGAAAAGAATAGAAAACTTAAATTAGAACAGAAAAGAAAAGAATAGAAAAAACTGAAGTTTTTCCTTTGTGTTGTTTCGAGTTTTAAAAGAAAAGAATAGAAAATTTAAAATTGAGGACATGAGTTGTAATTTAAAATTTATTATATTAAAAGTTGAGGATAATATGAGAATTATAAAAATATTACTTATTCCAATTTGTTTTCCTTCCAAATCAGGTCAATTTTAGACGGAAAACTTTGGCAGAAAAAGTGGCCAAGTTTTCTATCCATTTCTTTTCTTTTCCATTTATTAAAAAACTCAGAAACATAAGAATTAGAAAGAAAACTTAAATTTTTCGTCCATTTCTTTTCTTTTCTGTCCATTTTAAAACTCAAAAATAGAGCGTTAAAGTAGAATAGTGATTTTATTCCTAAAAAATGAATGGACAAATCAAACATAAAAATGAAAATGACCATTCCATTCTTATTCCCATTTCTATTTCCTTCCGTTCCATTCCTTAGTCATTCCATTCAATACATGTCAAGAAATGAGATATGTTAACATATGATAGTATATAAAATGACACAATATTTTTAAATTTATTATAACAACTTTTTTTTTTTATCATACACACCATTGAATTAAAAATATATATTTATAATATTATTAAATTTATAACCGAGAATCTTATTCAAGGACAAAGAGAGTATTACTTAGTATTATTGATAAGAACATTATAAAAATGTAAATATTACTTGTAATTATTACATATCTACTTTGGCGGTTGTTTTGAGCAAGCAAATATTCGTAATTTGTAGATGCCTACCTCTCTTATGCAAGAATTGAACCCCAGGACGACTCACTCTGCTTGCATTTTATCTTCAACAATATAAAATAAATTAAACGATTATCTTCCTTATGAGTAAGGTTGTAAAATAAATTAAACGATTTGAGTTTAGTTCATACTTATACTTATTCGGATAAAAATTTGATTCAAGCTTTCGAAATAGAAATAATTTAAATATTAACAAATTTTAAAAATCAGTAAATTACTTGAACCTCTTTAAATTATAATTTTTTTTTATTAATATTCAGATATAAATTAAACGTGTAAATTGTTCGGGCTCGATTTAACATCATGCTCGACTCAATAGCTAAACGTGTAATATCCGGATTTTTTTTAAAAAAATAAAATAAATAAATAAATATACAATTAGACAATAAAAAAGTAATTAGTAATTATTAGTACATATCTTAAACCTATAAGGATAAGTCATTTAAATTGTAACAATTTTTTAATTTTAAAAAGATTCTTTTACTTAGTAACTTATTTTGCAAAAAAAAATATATATTTAAATAACTAAAGGAAAAAATATAAAAATTATTTGGTTTTGGAGTACTACAGAAAAGAAAAAATCAAAAATCAAAAGATAAATCTAAATCTTCCTTCTTTTAATTATGAGATGATTTTGTATTATACATATATAAATTTATTTTAAAATTATAATTTTAATTCTGATAAAGTTATGAAAATAACAATATATATGTATATATTTTATTGTGTGACGCATATGTATTTTATATCTGTAAAAGTTATGGCTGTCACATGTTTATGTTTATATATACGTTCGTATGTACGGTACCATGTGTATATATGATATATAAAAGTGAATTGTGCAAGTATCACATATATATATATATATATATATATATATAGAGAGAGAGAGGAAAAAAAAAATATATGTACACAGTCGATTATAATGACGATTTTTTATTTTATATAGCGTCGGGTCTTATATTTATTATACAGGATTCTGACGACGGGTGAACCATCGACATAGTTCAAAAAAAATGTCGTCATGTATAATCGTATATATCTATGATTATGTATATATATATATATATGTGTGTGTGTGTGTGTGTGTGAATTTATATACCGAACAACATAGGTAGCTCTTTTGTTAAAAATTTTTTTTATAAGTATAGGAACATGATAAATATGTAAATTAATAAATTCAATGAGACAACTTTTTTGGAGGGGGTAAAATAAATTCCATAAACCAATTCTAAATACAATAGAACCTCTATAAATTAATATTGTTTAGACTACAAAATTTTATTAATTTAGAGAGTTATTATTTAATCGATAAATTAATAATTTATTAATTTAAAGAGTGTTTTTCTATTCAAAGTGAACGTAAATTTAACTACATTAAAATTATTGTATTTTATTGATATTTATATCATACTTTTTTGATGCAATATATCATACTTATTAAATTAATGTAATAATAGAATTCATTGTAAGTGATATTAATTATTTTAATAATTAAATAATGTTCATTGTATCCACTTTACAAATTACATTCACATTTTATTTCAAAAAAAATTATATTCACATTAAGTTTAATTAATTTGTATATATAAGTTCATTGTACTATAATTTAATACATTCCATGTATGATGATAAACAGAACTACTATATAAGCATCAACAAAAATTCTTCGAATCATACTCAACAATAGCTTCTCATCTAAAAGGTGTACATAAATCTACTATGACAGATCAAATACACAAGGAATTATGCGAGTATAAGAGAGATCACTCTACATGTACTCAGAAATATTTACAACAGTGGCTTGATGAATCATATTTTACAAGATTACCTAGATATATTTGTAATTTAAAAGAATTATTAATTTACGATTTTGATGGGACTATATATTTATATAAGGGTCTTTTTAAAAACTATTATTTTATTATTTTATCAAAATTATTAATTTATCCTATTAACCCAAATCGGGAGACGAAAAAAAATATTATTTTAGAGATTATTAATTTATCAAATATTAATTTATAGAAGTTCTACAATTACAAAAACTTCTTAGTTTTAAGGCTTGGTGAAATCTTAAAAGTACAAAATTAGTTTATGCTTTAAAATTAATTTCGATTTTGTTTGAATATAGAAAATAAATTTGGTTTGAAACTTTAAGCATTTAGGAAATCATTCAAATTGAACTATAACAAAGAATAGAAATAAATTTCTAAATTGTATCTAAATATTTTTTATTTGAAATTTCTTTTTAGTTTGAATTATAAATATTTATTGCAATTTTTAAATATTATCATAATTAGTTAATATTATGCTTAGTTCAAATTTTCTTTATTTAACTTCAACAAAAAAATTAATTAAAATCCTTCTTAGATCTGCCCCTATATATATAGCTATGTATTATGAATATTTATTACAATTTATAAATATTATTATGATTAGTTAATATTATGATTAATTCAAGTTTTTTTTATTTAACTTCAACAAAAAAATAATTAAAATCCGCTTAGAAAAAATTCATAGATCCGCCCCTATATATATATGACAACCGTTTGTTAGGGGAACTATTCCAGTAACCATCATCTCCAACGTTGATTAACATATTTAATAGTTGAGATTGAAAAAAATAAAGGCACTACCGCTAGCTGCAGGAATATTTACTAAAGGGTCAAATAATGAAATATTATTATTTATTAATTATTATAATAATCAAAGATCATGCATGCCGCTACAACATGTAGCGGCAGACTGGCTGGCCATATTGGTCTTGTCAATTTTTTTGTCCTTCGTCCCAATTTATATTACTAACTATTATTAATATCTCTAACTAATATAAATATTAATATTAATAGTAACTAACTAATATTAATATCAATATTAATATTAATATTATTATTAACTAATATTTCTAACTAATATTAATATGAATAATATTACAGTGATAACTAACTAAAAAAAATTATTAACTAAAATAATATTACTAACTAATATTAATATTAATAATAATATTAACTAACTAATAATATTATTAACTAATTTTAATATTAATAATAATATCAACTAACTAATGTGAAAACTATGATTTAGATTGGTAATATTATTAGTTAGTTAATATTAATATTAATTTTAGTTATTAATACTCCCTCCTATTCACATTAAATGACGTTTTAGGGAATTTAATTTTATTCTATATAAATGTCGTTTTGGAATCTCGATGCATTATTGCACTATTTTTTCCTAATTTACCCCTCTATTTAATATGCTTAGTAAATGCAATTGTGGAGAGAGAAATAATTAATTAGGGACAATTGTGGAGAATGAGAAGAGACAATTGTGGAGAGAGAAATAATTAATTAGAGACATAAAAGACATTTTGTGTTATTTCTTAATAAGTGTGTTTAACTCTAAAATGTCATTTAATCTGAATAAGAGAAAGTATTAGTTATTAATATTGGTGTATGAGGAGAATACTAGTGTATGAGCAACAGTAATTGAGTCATAGGATATAGAGGTCCTAGGACAGAAGATTAATACTCCCTCCTATTCAGATTAAATGACGTTTTAGAGTTAAGTACACTTATTAAGAAATAACACAAAATGTCTTTTGTATTCTTAATTAATTATTTCTCTCTCCACAATGGTCAAAGATGAAGGCAATTAATGGGTTATTAGAACTTTGATTGTAGGTAAAAAGGTTCATAGAATTGCATTTACTAAGCATAATAAATTGAGGGGTAAATTAGAAAAAAATAGTGCAATATTGCATAGAAATTCCAAAACGACACTTATATAGAATAAAATTAAACTCTCTAAAACGTCATTTAATCTAAATAGGAGGGAGTATAACAGATTCGAGTAGACATGAATTTCTTCATCAAAGGGGGTAAAAATTTGATGGGTGCTAGACAAGGGTTGGGGAAAGTTTTCAAGGTTGAGGTTTCCAAATTCTTCTTCAAGGGTAGCACAATGCTGAGTCAAGATGGTAGTTGCCTATTTGGGGAATCAGCTGCTTGGGTGAATAGATTAGTCAGACAAATGAGAATTCCAAAGTCTGAAAATGGAGATTATTTGAGCTTTCATACCAAGGATGATTGCAAATCAACAGAGTTACGAGTCAATTCTCGAGGAAAAACTATACGAATGTTTGGAAAACTGGAGAGCCACCAACTGATGTAGCCCTTATTATGAGGAGTTGGGATCTCAGGTAGAAGAACAGTTTGAATAAATTTGATGAAGATCTCCTCGAACTCCCATGAGACTGTCATTCATATTTCTTTCCATTTGGCTGTTAGATCTTTTCCTTTTTCTCGACTCCAATATCATCTCCGCCTGTTTCATGATTTTCTAAATTATACCATCCAGGTTACCGTCTTCTTTTGCTGGATCAATGGTAGGTACCTCGAAGACCTACATCACTTAAATGTTTGATTTTTAAAACCATTGAATAAAATGATAGATAATATAGGAACTAGGAAACTATTCTTTCTCCTCCAATCCTCCTAGATGCCCACTCTGTAATTTGAGGAACTCCTTGTCTCATCTATCTCTTGGAATACAAAATGACAAATCTTTCTGCTCAAAAACCAAAAAGACAACAATGGCATGAGAACACCAGGAAATGTTCACAAATCAAGCTCCTCTTTGGTAATAACCATATACATAAACAAATGCCCAAAAGAGATGGGGAAAAGAGATAACCACTCAAATAATCAAAAACCCTTCAAATCAAACAAATTTCACATCAATCCTCACCAAATTCATCCATCCCTCCTGACATTCTTGAACCAGAAACCAACTATAAATGTCTATTAATCCAAATAAACTAATCCCAAACAAATATAACACCAAATAACCAAAACCCAATTAAAGTTTATAACTAATTATGCAATATTTTAATCAAAACCCACCTGAAGAAACAGATCGAACACCCAATAATAAACAATACACATTAATTCAAGACAAAATTAGCAATACCCAAATGAAATTGATCAATTTTATGTATGAATATCGAGCAAACAAGAATAGTTGATAACCTAAAAGGGAAATATTCGGTTAAGGAGAACAGGTAAAACCCAAAATTCAATAATAATAATAATAATAATGTAAACCAATTCTCCTTAACCGTGCGAAGAAGGTTTTGTTGGAGCTTGCATAAAGATGACGTAAAGATCCAAGGACGAATGTCAGGATCAAACTTTTTATTGATGGTGGTGATAATTAGAGAGAGAGAAAAGAGGGAGAAGATTTGATCAAACTTTTTATTAAATTTTGGTGGTGACACTCAAACTGAGCTCGTTTGTTTAGCTGGAAGGCATAGTTAGGCTGATTTTTATAACGTCAATGGTACTTTTGAAAAAAAAAAGTATATGAACTAACAGAACCTTGAGCAATTTTGTACCTTTGCCCGAGATCATCTCAACTGAAGTCTAAACAATTTCTTGATTTAAAAACAATAAAAAGAAAAAAACACAATTCATAACCGAGTTGAATGTGTAATGACCGTCATGAAGCATATGTTTTATTTTCTCTCATCTTAAACCTTTGATTCTCCGTCACAATAACAAAATCCACAGAACGAAGCCTCTGTTTATTTAATCAGGGCCGCTACTTTGGAAAATTTATCTCCTTTTTTTCTTTTTCTTTTTTCTTGACTATATATTGTTATCAAAAAGTAAATTGCTGCTAAATTGAAAGCATTAAAAAATTTCCACTGCAAGCTCTACAGCTGTGAGTCTTGAGCTAAGCGATTCCAATTCGAAGAACGTCAAGAAATTTAAGAAGCCTTCTAAGGCTGACAATTGAAAAGAAGGGATATGCTAGCATCCAAGGAACCTGAAAGACCATTACCAACACCAATCTGGTAATTAAAAGAAGGCAAACTAGTTCTATTATGTTAGATATGTATTAGAAGAAAACCCATCATTTGTTCCTGAAATGAAGTACTTCTAGGAGACGATGTTCAATTAACACAGTGAATCCCCATATAACTAGGGGAGAGAATAACAAATAAAGAAGTGCAATCTCATTGACTATTCTAATGGTACACCTACATGCCTTCAGCTTAATTGGAGGTGAGCTTGAAGATATGTCACACAGGTGATTTTGTTATTCTGCTGGCAATAGATGCTGGAATCTGATCCAGAGTTTGCTTTAACAATGCCAAAAATTGGAAGGAGGAAACAAAAAACAAAATGAACAAGCATAAATAAAAATTAACGCGTCAACCACATTTAAGAAGAAATTGATTGTGAAACCATCTGGCATCTATATATTCCTTTCAATTGAAAATTAAGGGGCAGAGGGGTAGGGGGGTCTAGCAAAGGCACAAGTAATATGAAAATCTAGACACCAGTTTTGAAGACATAGGTGAATTGGCATACAAGGAACATCGGACATATGGGCATTGAATAATGAACCTGGATACATTCTCTTTTGGCTTCTCTATCCTCGCGTAAGCAATATGATAGTATCCGACTAGCACATTATGCATCCTTTTCCTGCGAATAAAACAAGAGACACCATTCATCCATTAGAAAGAAATCAAAGAACCATATATTCCAAAACAGAGCCTAAAACATAAAAGTGAGAGAACTAAAATGAAGAAAGAGAAAAGCCCAGCATCACAATAACAAAAGGAGTAGGCAGAAAACCCTCTAATTTTGTAAAATTAAATTAACAGAAGAAATTCCAATTACTAAAGGGTAGGGGAGTTGGGAAGAAACAGATGTAAACATAGAAACAACATAAGAATTTAAGGGACTAAACAAACATAAAAGATAGATCCACTAAAGAAAGAGACATAGATCACTGCTACAAATCAGCAGGTGCTCAGAATCTACAAATCAGTAGACAAAATCAATGATAGTTTTAAGTTCATTCTCTTAGATCTCAACATGAAGATATTTCATACTATATTTTAAGATGAGCTAACTATAACGCTATGTTTGTTTGCAAAAAGTATGTTTGGGATTGAACTATTTGTCTTAATTTAATACTACTTCGGACTATTTTATCCCATGATGAGAGATTAATAGTCCTTTAAATAGTCTTGCGGACTATTTTTTTGTCATTTCTAAGGCTATTTATGATGGACTATATAATCCCATGATAAATGTGAGATTAATAGTCTCCTCCATTTTAAGCTATTAAATGGCTTTATGGGACTAATAGTCTGCATTGAGGGGCTAATAGTCCCGCATTGAGGGACTACTAATCCCTCTTGATTAAATAGTCTGAAGTAGTGTTAAATTAAGACAAATAATCCAATCCCAAATATGCTTTTTGCAAACAAACATGGCATAAGATTTAAGTAACTGCTTAAGAAATCAAGAGTGATAAAATGAACCAGGAATTCACTAGTGATGGAATTTGTTTGTAACGCACCATGTGTAGCTAGAATTAGCATTGGATGCTAGTTACGCAGCTAAAAGAACAAAGACGACCTAATAAACAAAATGGTTAACCTGTGGTTCATCAAACCCATCACAGCAGTAGACGTTATAAAAATCAACGGCAATAAAAAACACACAGACCAATATAGAGACCTAGAGACTATAGCTACTGCCTATTGTTTATCTTAATTTTTTTAAGTCGGTAGCTACTCCCCATACTTAAATACTTGATACAAATCTTCCAAGCATTTACCGAACTTCAATTAGAAACAAAGCATTAAATAAAAGATTCAAATTATATCATATTATAAGTTTATAGGCACATAAGAAACAAAATTCACGAAGCCCAAGAAAGTCAAAGATGTAGCAGAATATTATCTCCAAAACATCAAAACTTACGACTTTAAAATCGTTGTCTAGTCCCAAATCACTTAATAGAACTTTCTGATATACAGTTTGCATGGACGATAGGAACATGAGCTGCAGCATTACTTTTAAGCTTAGCATTAGTTGAGAGAGTCAGGTAAACAGCTTCTTTGAACATCCATTGGTCCCTTGCTTGATTGTAAAAATCTTCAAACATCTCACCACATAGAACACACACACACTGATTTTCATCAGCAGGAACCATCTGCTCACCACCATTCTCCAATTCCTTACCAGAAACTTCCAACAAGTTATTGGTTGCATCACTAGAAACCCTTTCGGCAACCCAATCAAGAGTTCTCACATACCATCTCCTTGAAGCCTTATTTGCAGTTTCTGATACATGATTTTTAAGCTTGTGCCACTCCATATGTCTGTCAAATAGTTCTTTAAGTTTGATTCGAAGACCACAAATGCTGCATCGATGCGGAAGGTCATCAAGGAGTTCGCTGATTACTACAGGATGCGACTCCCGAATCACATCTGGCTTAAACTCAAAACCAATGAGATTTTTTATCTCTTTCAATCTGGAAACAGGTAAGGTAACAGAGTTCTTAGCAGAAGTCTTTGAGATAGAAAGCTCTTCATTAGTAGATGATAGTGGGACAGTTAAAGAAATTGGAAGGGAGGAAATTGTTGCTGAAGGAGGGTTCAGGGCCACAACTTCTGGACTCTGCCTCTGGGGCTTACCAATAGTATGGGGTGAGCCAGAAGCAGTAGATTCCGTATTCGATGCAGAAATCAAGCCCTTCGCAACCAATGAGTTCAAAAGACTTGACACTGGGTTAGAGGCAGCATTCACCATATTCGTAGCTTGCAGGGCACTACCTACAAGAGAGGAGGGAGGAGGGCCACATGGCGCATGGGGTTGTTTTACCTGTCTCTGAGGAAGAGCTGTGGAAACTGATGTGATTTCATGAGAAGGTCGGCTTACAAGAGATGCTGATGTAACCTTGGCCCCTAATTGAGTCGGGGGAGGACCGCATTGTAGAGGAGGCTGCACAAATGCTTGAGAAGTTGATGCATCAGCATCGTGAAAGCTCAAATTGGGTATTATGCTACCAGTACCAGAATTGTTACCAAGAATTCCACTCTCCATTATAGCTGCCAATAAACAACTTGTACTCAACTGTCCTGGGTTTTCTGAAGCGAGAGGACTTGAATGATCAGATGAAGTCTTCTCTATTGTTGAGGGTTTCTCAGCCAATGGAATCTGAGGTATTAGCAGTTTGTGGGATGGAACAGAAGGATCATACTGTGTGGGTTCAGGCAGAAGCTGTTGTAGAAAAGGAATATGATGCCTCTGTTGAAAAGAAGGTTTCATAGAAGATGAAACCTGAAAATTTACGGGTTGCGGCTTTTGAGAGCTATTGGTCTGAGTTGGCATTCCGAGATTTCGAGGGAGCTGACCATGCAGTCCTAAGTTCGATAGTCCTGAAATTTGAGAAGTTCTTATATCGGCACGAGGCAGAGTTGGAGCTTGTAAATGTTCTTGAGGGGAATGGCGTATTGAGAACGAAGGTGAGGGTGGACGCTGCTGCACGAGTGATTGTCCAGATGGCGATGCAGCTTCTGTAGAGTATAGATGTTGCCCTATTACAGATGCAGAGGACCCTGACAATGTGTTTGTCAAAAAACCAAGGTTAGTTGGTGATGGAAAAGACATCTTTGCCAGGGAATTTGCATTTGTTGACAACCCACTCAAAGAGGTACGGTAACCTTCTGAATGGCCTGAAACAATTCGACCTGACCCAGAATGGCTCATCCCATCCACTATACGGGGCTCTCTTGACAATAGCGATGAGTTACGATTTCCAAAAGCTGTTTGGTCTTTCTGTTCTGACATTAATGAATCAGTGGAAGATTCTCTATCAACCCTTGACCCAAATTCATGTAGAACCTGTGGTTTTAGGAGGGGGTTCTGAAAATCCTGCAAATGGCATATGTAATCAGTGCAAAATTTGTCATAAAACATTCTGAGTTGTGTCTCACAACATACAATAATCCAAGCAAAGTCGACCCAAAAAAATATTACAATTTATATATCACTATATTAGTAAAATTCTTATTTGGTGAAGACAACAATTGGTGATATCTGTTGGCTGAAAATTGAAATAACCAAAGATCACTGGTTTTCCAATAAATATAGGAGGTGGCTTGTAAGAATCCCAAAACTACTCAACCAAGGTTAAGGTTGACTTGCTTCATGTTTGAGTGAGTTTAAAAGAATCATTAGATTTCTGTTTTGCTATCATATTGGTTCCTCTTGGATCAGAATAGAAATTTTCTTAAAAGAAAAAGATATTAAAATAAAGAAAAGAAAACTCTATTTAAACCATCTGAGGAGAGCAAAATGACGCGCATCTGAAGTACTTTTGGAGACTCCTGAACTGGACCTCAGGTAAGTAAAAAATACTTCGATTGAGGTTTATCTTCATATGCACACCATCTCCTAACTAAGGGGTTGCTTGATAAAACTGAATGAAAAGTTCTGAATGTATAAAATAATCTGAATGAGCTAAATTGAGTAGAATATCTAAATATGAAATGAAATGATGTGTTTGATAATTATCTGTCTAAAACATCTGAATACGTGTATTATCCTATTTTAATCTCGGTTGTTATGAACAAATTTATTATGTAATTATAAATAAACAATGTTATCTAAGAAAAATTAAATATAAACTTTTGAACAATCTTTGATGGTGCATACTATTAGTAATATAATTTTAGAAATAAAACACTAAAAAATATTAATAACATTCTATAGTACATAAAATAACAAAAGACTACAACGACATTCATTAAATTGGTTATTGACCAATTTGTTAAAGGGTGGAATAGTATGCTTTATCAATAATTTGGTACCGTAAAGGCAAACAAGGCACGAAAACAAACAAATATAATACACGAGAGTTCCACCTCAAACATATTACAACAAACCATACTGACCCCAACAGAAAAAATCTAATTGAAAAGTCGAATCAGTGATTATTTCTATGTTCAAAAGCAGATTTATTGCATACTTGCATATTATAGGTCCCATACACTAGCACTTATCCTAATAAAATATATAGCGCATCTGTTTAAATATGTATACTTTTCTATTCCTGTAAATGTTGGTATTCAGACCAAGCAACTAATACAAAATGAACTTTCAAAGAAGAAATTCACAATCTTAATTTATGTTTTCCTTCAGAGAATTTAGAATAGCAAGTTGCAATTACTTTAACAGAAAAATTGTAACTGTAACAGAAAAAATATTAAAATATCAGATTTCAAAAATTAAGACTCCAACATCCCTTCGGTAAACTTACCAATCTCTCATAATCATCAGTTAACCGAGGATCTCTCTGAGACTTGCGCTTTGCACCATGAATCGTTGATTTAGAGTTCATGTCATCCCACATATACTCCTCTTCTTCAGAGTTCTTCCAACTTCTATCAATCCCACTGCTGCTTTTACTACTCAAAAGGCTGTCAGTAAGAAGTGACTTCACATCATTGTTTGCAGATCTAGGGGCTGAATAATTCGGAAACCCAAGCTTGATGTCAAAATTATTTCTTTGGCTGGATACCGTCTCTGTAATACCGCTGTCAGCTCCAAACCAGGTCTTGTCAAATCCTTGGTCTGTAACCCTATCATTGGTTTTTTGTATTCCCGAGCCTGATTGCCTAGAAAGCTCAGTAGCATATTCATACTCTCCAAATGCTGAACTCTTCTCCTGAACAGGCTCAGTTACTGCATCTCTTGGAGGACGCTGAATATTCTGCAAAATTTACAATACAGTAAGCAATATGTAATGATACATAACACTTAGGATAGTTCGAGTACTATTTCTCGTACATGCATCTTAAGACGAGGATCAGCTCGGTGTCTCGCAGAATTAAGTTTGGTTCTCTCCGGTCTCTCTGTATCATCAGGTGAGTTTATGAGGCTCCCAGTTATGTCATTGGTAGTTACTTTTGCCTTCAGCACATTAGGCCAAGTGAAGGAAGAAAAAGTTAGTGCAAGGTAGATGTGAGATAAAAATTTCAAGATATAGGAAAGTTCACAATTATAATTTCTGCATTGATTTCATCATCGTAGTAGGATCATCCACTCTTTATTAATGTAGGCAAGTGAATTGTGTGTGCACGTGCATTTGTTTGTAATGTTTGCAGAGATTAAATTTATGACACAAAGTGCTGCTAAATATAATACATAGCAGTAAAAGGAAACCAAATGGTCAATAGGTTGTTCATTCTTAAAGAGAAAAATATGCAACAACATTTAGGGGCACAATCATGGTAAGATCTTGGTGGTATTCTTGGTGGGCCTAGCTTCCAAAATGTAAATTTGAAGTTGTTATTACTGTGATCAGCGTTGAGAAACTTATCAATATAACACCTAAAATAAATGAGGAAACTCAAACATAGGACGCAAGGTTTGAAGGAAGCTTGCTAAGTCTTTAATTCAAGAAATGACTTTGGCATAGAAGTCATCAAATAAGATCAGCAGACCAAATTTATGAGAGGAACATATATATACCGAGCAAAAAGGGGAAGAATATTAGGCTTCCCTTACCCTGCTTGATTGCTGAAGACGCTGCCTTGCCTCTAAATACTTTGGATTTACATGAATACTGTTAGCTGGACGCTGAGACTGTGAATCAGGCTTTGATGCTGTATTTCCTGAAGCTGAACCATTGACAACAGGTTGAAAACCAAGTTCTTTCTCAATCATCTGAAGCGGCTGAGGTGGGAATACACCTTTCCAAGTTCCAAATAGATGCCGCATACCAGGGTGTACTGCAGGATCAACCTGTCTGTATGCCTTGCAGAAAACCTATAAGATGGGCCAAAATAGGCAAAGCTAAAAAGTGGTTGTCTGGCTAAATGCTAATCAATTGACTGCTAGTTTGAACGAAATCATTTATTGGCAGATGAACAAATAAAAATGGGCATGGTAAACCCAATAAATTTTATTACTACAAATATGGATCAAAGAAATTACAAAATGGGATTCAATAATATAGTTTTATTTCTCATACACTCGCTAAAAATAGTTTTATTTCTCATACATATATTATCAAATACACATCAATAAATACAAAATGGGAGCTCAAAAACATAGTACTATTCATTATTTCTTATATAAAAGGTAAAAGGCAGACATAAAACATTTGTCATAAAAACAGTGACAAGACTTTACATTTTTTCCCTTTTTTCTTGGTATTGGTAATAAGACACCATACATGACTAAAAATCTAACCTCAGGTAGTCTTGCAGCAAAGTACTTTATGTAATCCCTTCCAATGTTCTTCACAATACTGTCTAAAAGATATAGAGATGGAAGTTTTTGCTCCGTAGGGACCTGTAAATAATTTTTACTGTCAGATACGTTGTGCATTAGCCTAATACACTTCAAACAGCTGACTGATTGAACTTTGTCCTAGAACCTAGAGAGCACACAACAAAAAGTAGGCAAATATTTACTGACGCTAGTAGAGTGGCAACAATATCATGAAAACACTTATTCAGTATAACCTTCCAATATTAACTATTAAGCAAATTCTTGACAACAATTACAGAATGACAAAAAGGAGGAGAAACACAAGTGTCTTGCTGAAGTAACTAAACAATATTCGAACTCAAGCTTTCAACTCGATAGAAACAATATTACAGAGTACATGTCTTGTCTAAGACGGCAGATACATTGTACAAAAAGAATGCCCTAGTAACTCACCCTAGTGTCTCAGCTCTAGTTTGCCTATTTCACCGTACTATGTTTGCCAAAACTCTTCTAAGTTTTAGTTAAGTCCTCAATATAAATAAATACAGTTTCAACCTAAAGACGAATATAACATTACTATGCGTAATTATACATCTTCTACTGTTCTGACATACGCATTTTGAGAACAAGCTATTTCTATGTCACCCCTTGACAATAATAACAATTACACCTTCTAGTCAGCTACTTCACATAATGATCCAAACTAGCACACTCCCATCTGCAACTCCTACTTTTATGTAGAATAATGTTTTAACATAATTTATGCAATGAAACTTTGAAGTCACGAGCTGAACATCTAGCAGACAGCATGTTGAGCCATAAAGCTGAGCATAATCAGGACAAAGATGATTAACTTCTATTTCTATATTTAAAAATAAGCTTTGATTCTTCTCTTGCTCAACCCTGAAGCCTAAATATTGTTCAGGCATTGCCTAAAATTGCTCAGATGACAGAATGCTGAAGTATTTTTCCACCTACCACTAGCATGACTTCCAAATTGGAATGCACAAATATTACTAACGCATAAGCATAAAGAATGAAAAGGAGACACCACATAAATTATTATTTGACACCACAGTAGAAGTAGGTAGAAGTAGAAGGTACCCCTCCGTCCAGAATAAACAAGATAAAGATCAAAGATAGATATATGAAAATACATTGCCATAAGAAAGAAATCAGACTAGGAAATCAAATGTTATTTCTTCCAAAAATAATGCAGGGGCTTACAAATCAAATGCTACTTCTTTCCGAAAGTAAAGTAAGTGCAACAATTTTAAATCCATCTATCCTACAATCATATCCAGATTATTCACAGTTCCTGGAATCAAATCCTCTATGGAATCTCTTATAACAAACCTGAGAGCATTATTATAAATAGTGCCAAGTCTTCACCCCAAACTATGCACAATAAAACATATAGTATGAGCCTTCAGCCATTCAATTAGAACATAGATTGAAAGGATGGACATTACATGAACACCAGAAGGTACATACAAGCGTAATTGCTTTCAAGTGCATAGTAACCATTTCTAGCCAAACTGAAGATATTGAACTCAAGTAGCCATCCCGGACAATATGGACGGGCAGAGTGTTAAAATAAATCAACATTCGAGAAAAAGGATGATAAATTTTGAAAGACTCCCTAGATGAGAAGAACTGGAATTGAAAACAGCAATAAATTATCTTCATCCACAAATTGTCAATTAACTACTCATTAAACCATTCCATAATGCTCATTACATCACATAACAAAGCATATAAGGTGAACCCATTGATAGGTCAACCTTAGAATACCGCAAATACTGGATTTGTTAACATCACATGTCCATAACAAGCACACACACAAAAAACCTTTGACAAAAAGTAAATTAATTTGAATTATGAAAACACAAATAATCCATTAATCCCAAAAACTTCTTTAATTGATATTAGATACTGATCATAACAGAAAATCAGCTACACTAATTTCTAATTTGAAAAAAAAAATCAAAAATAAATAAATCTTTTTATCCATTCACTTTACAGTTCAAGCATGAAGCATCATAGTAGCACTACTATTAAAGCTGGAATCACCTCGAGAATATTTGAGCAGACAATGGCGGCTATAGGCTTGGCAGCCTGCAAATTCTCGCCAGCTATAATAGTTAAGTTAGTAATGATCGGTTTGGAATTGAAAGTCAGCTCGGCGAGGGCAGTCCTGTACTGAGTAACTAGCTCTTGAATAGCTCCGACCTTTACTGATTCACTACTCTCTGATTCTCTCTCCCTCAAAGGAGCCGCCGCCTGCTGAACAAAAGCACGGCTATTGGAATTTCGACCAGTGATTGGTTCTTCCAATCTAGGCTTTTTCAGCCCTGGCTCTCTCGATCTATCAAATGATCCACGAGAGCTCTCCATTTCCATCACAGTATATAACAGATCAACCTAAAAACAGAAATCAAAGAAACCCTAATTCTAGCCCTAATTTATTACAAATCCAAAAAATTGAAAAAGGAAAAACTAAGTTTCTGATATCTAATAACAACGACTTCATATGAGCCTTACAAATCAGATACCCTAAATCATATGTACATAGAATCAAAATTGATACAAAAGTCCCATTTTTTACTACAAAAATTGTAAATTGAGGAGAGATGTCTTCAAATTGATGAAGCTCAATGCTAGGGTTCAAATCGAGCTATCTAGCTAGGGTTCTTTTATCTGGTTACTGGTTACTTATATATGTCGAGGGCAGGCGAGAGAATTTTAATGTATGAACATAGCTTCTATTATGTGTGCGCGTTTAGGACCGTCAAAATCGTAGTATACAGGTAGATGGAGGAGAAGGTAGACGAGAAGATTGAAGATTTTGGGGATTCAAATCTGGGCCACTGGCCCAACTATATATCATGCCTTGGGCTTTTACAGTTTGTAACCTCTTTCTTTTTTTTAGAACCTCTATGCTTTTAGAAAACAGCCCTAAAATATTTTCTTTGTAATACAAATATTATTTGTAGTTGCTAATTTTTTTAAAATCGTATTTTTACGTAATATGTAATATAATTTTTCTGACACGTGTTAATATATATATATATATATATATATATTCATAACATGTACTTGTTATGGCTCAAAAATGGGCATACACTACATTTATCGTTTAATATAAGAACTAACGGCCGAGATTAATTCACGTCAATTACTATTAGTAGCGGACGACGTGTTACATCTGTTACTAATAGTAGCAAATGATAGGTGTTGTCCGCTATTAATAATAGCGGATGGCGCTGACCGTCGTCCGCTACTAAAGTAGCGGTCATACATAATAATAACATACGTCAAAAATTCAATTCTAATATTAGTCACTAATTTTTCAATATGGTGTATGCTTCTTTTTGATGATCCATATCAAATAAATGTTATAAATCATTACCCACTTTCTTAGTAAATTCAAACTCAAATGTCCGAATAAAATAAGGAGAAAATATATAAATTAATATAAGACAAAAAATATAGAAAATAACTTTTCAAGTTTTTATATATAATAAAAAAGAATAAATACTACACTGAGGGTGAGAGCGCATGTTCTTCATTACATATTCAATCTTTATATACAAGAATAATGCTAATAAGTAGGCATGTTCATTGTTATTTACCGGTTACCCAAAATAAGCAATCAATCAGATTAGTTCCCTCTCTCTCTCCCTACGTTCTGTTTTACAGACTTCAACTAGACGACGCCTAAGATTCGGCTGTTTTGCAAGCGCAAGCTTTTGTTTCTGCCTCATCCAAAAACAAAACAAAAAACTATCACTAGCATAAAAATAAAAAAGGGTTTCTCTCTCCATATATATAGAGAGAGAGTCAGGTTCCAGTCCGGACTCCCGAATTTTATTAAAATACGAAAAAAAAAATTGCTTTTTTTTAAAACAATTAAAAAAAATTAATATTTTATAGAACTGAATTTTTTTTCATAATTAAGTGTTTTGGGTGTGATTTGGATACATATAATAAAACAGGTCTGTAGAGTCACACCCAAAACAAAAAATTTCAGTTCTATAAAATATTAAATTTTTTTTTTAGTTGTTTTAAAAAAAATCAAATCCGTCTTTTAAATCAGTCCGGAAGTCCTAACTGGATCCTCTGTATATATATATATATATATATATATATATATATATATATTCTATAAAATATACTAGTAATAAGTTACTTAGAGGATTAAGGGGATTGTGTTCCTTGAAGCTTTATTCAAGATAAGCAATTGATATTTAAAAAGTATAAGTTTGTTTCTAAAATGATTAATATAAAGTGAATTTCGTGATAAGTTCATTTCAAAATCAATTCAGTACTAATCGAATCTTTCTTTCTAATAAAACCATTCTCATCATTGTCACTAGCTCTTGAATTAAACCCTCTCTCTCTCAACGCCGTCGTTTTTTCCCGTCGTCTCCAAGTCCCTTTTATTATCCTTTGTAAATGTCAAAATCCATCCGGAACGACAATGCTGCACTATTTGGCGACGGCACCTCTTCCATCGCCGCCAGCCTGTTCACATGAGTTTGAAAAGGGGATTTGTCGCGAAGCCGAGATTGTGACGCCCCCAAAACAGGTATACATCACCCATCTTAGGTCGCCAGATATCACACTACATAAATCAAATACAAACTTCTTTTATGCAATTGTCGTGTAAAAATACAACAAAACATAGCTGAGAGTTTACATGAATATTATCTCATAGACAGTATAAAAACTCAAATTCAATCCTCATTACACTTATTATCACACTAAGTAGTGAGGATTGCTAAAACAAATATCTTGGACCGTCACTCCATTCCCCAACTAGTCCCAGCTATATTCTCATTTCCTAAAGAGAAAAAGAAAGCAAAAGGGTGAGCTCAACTAGCCCAGTAAGAAATATTATGACTAAGATAATGCAGAATAAATTATTCTTAGATTTCAACACTGTTAAACTGATAAAATACAATAGACATCAAGTTTAACTGTAGCGGAATAAGCAATCCATTAAAAGAATCAAGTAGAACATAATGTCTACTATATCCTCTAGATTAAAAGTCCATCGTTAATATTTCATTCCTGTAATACTCATCAACAGTTCTTTGTTATACCCAAGACAAAAAGAACTATAATCACCTGTCTTCACCTGAACCATCAAAGATTATAGTTAAATCCACAATTCATATTTATAATCATGTAAATCAACAGTTTCTCCTTGTCACAAAGGCTTAATATAACGTTTACTCAATATCCTTACCCCAAAGGCTAAAGATATTCAAATGTAATAACAATGATCATACCAATCAGTTGTCTACCTTTACACTACGGGCCAAAGATATTCAACTATAAAATCAATCGCCATGATCATACCAATCAATTGTCTGTCAGTGCACTACGGCCAAAGACATTCAACTGTTAACTAATGGTCATGATCTTGCCAATCACATCATCAAATTATCCATGCACTACGGGCCAAGGATATTCATTATTATCACCAGTGGTTATGATCATGTCATACACCTGTCTATCTTTGCACTACGTGTCAAAGCTTTCAATCAACAATTAAATCTCAGACGTAAGCAAAGATATACAATTATAAAATCAATAATCAGCGGTCCCATCTTTGCACGTAAGCCAAAGATATACAACCATAAAACCAATAATCAACAAATCCATCTACGCATGCGTAAGCAAAGATGACTTTTATCACAATATAAGCATGAGGATGATGACAATGATATAAGCATTAATCAACGCAATCAAGGATAAATATTAAAGACTTTAAATTTATCCAGAGTTTAAAAATATCCAAATTGTCAACATGATACTACTTTGTAGAGTAAAATTCAAGAATAAAATTTCTGTATCAAAAATAACTTGGAAAAAAAAGAAATATATTTTTCGGGTGAATAGTACCCCGTGAATAGTACCCTATGAATAGTACTTCTCGTGAATAGTACCCCGACATGAAAAGTACCCCAAATACCCGAGTGAATAATATTCGGGTGAATAGTAATTTGGGTGAATAGTAACCCGTGAATAGTAACTTGTAAATTGTACTCCGACACGAAAAGTGCCCCGAATACCCGAGCGAATAATACTAGAGTGAATAGTAACCCGTGAATAATAACTCGTGAATAGTACTCCGACACGAAAAGTTCCCCGAATACATGAGTATAATAGAATATACAAAACTGCAAATGGATTTTCACCCGCCATGCGGTAATCCACGTAGAGAGATTATTTCCACAATTTAATAAAGAATGAATACAAATGATCATTCACCATACATGGGGTAATCCACATAGACAAGTTATTCCAACAGAATAATAAAGAATAGAATAACAGAAGAATTCACCATGCATGCGATAGACCTCACAGACAGGTTATTCCAACAGAATAATTAATAATGGAACCAGGTCATGCGTAAACGCACAGACAGGATATTCCGACAGAATAATAAAGAATGGAACCAGGCCATGCATAAACGCACAGACAAGATATTTCGACAGAATAATAAAAAATGAAATAATAGAAGAATTTCAACATGTATGCGGTACTTCACATAGACAGGTTATTCCAACATAATAATAAAGAATGAAATAATAGAAGATTTTTACCATGTATACGGTAGTCCGCGTATACAGGTTATTCCAACAGAATAATAAGGAATGGAATAACAATAGCTCTCTTCATGAACCTCTTACCTTAGAAGAAACTGGATATTGGAATAGTGAGGTAGCAGACTTCTCTTCTTCTTTCTCTCTATAATAATTGCTCTAAAGCTTTAGTGAATTGGTGAGAAATTAAGGAAGGATGAGCTTCTATTTATAGGAAAATATAGTTTCGATAATTGCACGTTTTGGGGCTCAAAATATTACAGTACAATACCTTTAACTTTTCTTTTATTTTTAATTTAGTCCTGCAAGTATTATCAAACTTGCACCACCTCCCCTGATAGTAAATAATGTGAATCAATAGTTCAATCATGTGATTCAATAGTTATAATCATGTGAAAATATAAATAACGGTATAGTACCTCCATCTATACATCCATCTTTAACTTAGTCATGCAAGTATTATCAATCTTACACCAACTCCCCTAATAGTACAAGAATGTGAATCAATAGTACACACATATGAACAAATAGTTATAATCATGTGAATTAATAGCAATTAATTGCTCATTTATCCGATTAATTATCCGATTTATGAATATTACCCCCAGACATCAATTATCATCGGAATAGATGTTAATTTCCACTAACACTAACAATCCCAACACAATGGAACTATCAAATTCATCTTTAATCAACACGAACTTATTCATCATTAATATTATAACTCACAATATTTAACAACCAGGTCGTTCCCAAGAAAGAGGGGGCTTTCCGATAAAGATTTTTCCTTATTGGCGCGCAATTAGATGACCAAACCTCTCCTTGACAAAACTTCTAGACATTGTAAATGTGACGCCCCCAAAATTAGGTATACGTCACCCATCTTGGGTCGCCACTTACATGGTACATAAATTCAAATACAACTTACTAACATAAGCGCCGTGGTACTATATCGACATAAATTGTGAGTTTGAATACAAATATTGTCTACTAGATATTATACAAACTCAAAAGGAGTCCTCATTACAACTATTATCACACTATTTCACGAATAGTGAGGACTACTAATGCTATCCTCTCGGACCATTACTTCGTTCCCGACTCGTCCCATTTATATTCTCATTTCAAGAAGAAACGGTGAAAGAAAGGGTGAGCTCAACTAGCCCAAGAAGAAATATTATGACTAAGATAATGCAAAATAAATTATCATTAGCCTTCAACGGTGTTAAACCGATAAAATACAATACAACTAGTTTAAGCTGCGCATGGAATATGCAATCCATTAAAAGAGTCAAGTAGAAAATAAAGTCTAGTATCTTTTATGATTTAAAAGGTTTTTCATCATTTATTATAAATTGAGACTCAAACTTTAATAAATATTCCACCACATCTAATCATCCCCTGTACCACGGCCAAGAATTTTCATTAAATCATCAATGGTCATGACTATACCGAATCACCCCTGGTCATAATCATACCAAAAACTATCCATCACTGCATTACAGGCCACTGAGGACTTTTATCACATCATTTATATCAAGCCATGATTATACCGAATGATCCTCGTCATAATCATACTAAGTTCATCTATGCACGTAAGCGAAAAGATAACATAATATAACATGAGGATGATGATAATGACATAATAATTCAATAAAACAAGTTCACGAATTAATTTATTAGGGAACTAATAACGTCCAAATTGTCAACATGATCTTTGTTTTGTAGAGTAAAATTCAAGAATGATCGAAGAATATTTCCATGAAAAGACATTTGGATGAAACGCAAATATCAAGGATATTCTACTAATTTCATGGAGTATAGAAGTCAAAGTTTTAACCAACCGGGTATAATAAAGAATGGAATAACAAAAGAAATCACCCACGCATGCGGTGCTTGCATGATGACATGAGTTATTCAATGAGAATAATAATAACGGAACGAAGTCGGGTGAAATTCACAACCGGCTGGGATGATCCAATGTAATAATAAATCTTTGAATAATAAACAATGGAACCGTGTCGGTGTAAAACACACGCATGTGATATTCCAAATGTAATAATAAATGCGGAATAATAAACAATGGAACCAGTAGGTGTAAAACACACACAGCGAGGATATTCCAATGTAATAATAAAGAATGGAATAATGAGAAGAAGATCACCAAATATAGGGGATTCAGCAGTATCAAAAGTTATTCCAATGAGAATAAATAAGAATGGAATAACATAAGGATTTCACAAGTATAGGGTACGCCATGCATATACAAAGTTATGTATAGGTATACCACTTTTACAAAAGTTATTCCAATGTAATAATAATGAATGGAATAATGAAGTTCTCTTCATGAATAAGAAAGAATAACACCCTTACGGTACAACAAATAATACCCCTTACCTTAGAAGAACCGAATATCGCAAAGTGAAGTAGCAGTAATACTCTTCTTCTTTTCTCTATAGATTTTCTCTCTATAGCTTCTCTCTATAATTTCTCTAGAGTTTCAAAGTGAATTCGTAAAGAAAATAATGAAGGAATGAGCTTCTATTTATAGGAAAATGGAATGCATAAGTAATTAATCCATGAACTATTCAGATTGATTTACTTTAATCGGCGGTCCATATTTAAAGCAAAATCTTTTAAATAAAATATAATATATTCTATTTATATAAAACATTTTACTATGCAAACACTATGCAATACTACGCAAAACACTATGCATCGAAAATACTATGCAACACTATGCATAATAAAATATAATATATTCTATTTATAGAATAACTTTAATAAAGTATTTTGTTTTATATAAAAGATGTTTACATTTTATTACGTTAATAATACTTAATAAAACAAAACGTCATTATCATTATAATAATTCATATTATTAATCGACAATAATGGAATCAAACTAAGTGACTTTCACATAAGCATCGATAATCATCTACAGCATCTTCTTGTATGCGACCACACGTATTCTTGTACTTTTATAGGAAAGTAGTTCAACAGTTATCAACGGGTAAAAACTTCCGCCGATTATTTCAATAAAATATTTTTTGTCGTTTTCTCAATCAAATGATAATTACATTGTAGAGGTCCACCAATGATTGGTAGTTATGCGAATATTCCCCGCTAAACTAAATATTCCCCACCAATCGAATATAATATAACCACTTGCATACTTTGCAAAATTTATAAATACTACCCACAACTATAATATTATCTCAAATTCACACCATAATATTAAAAATTATTTCGACAAAATTTAAATCTTTATTGATAAAATCTGGGTCTCATCTCCCTCCTTATGAAATTTTGCCCTCGAAATTGGGGGTACGTACACGGTATTTTATTAAATTTTTGCTTTGGTGTTCTAAGCATTTTCTTATAAAAGGGTGCTTAGTTTAGAATTGAAAATCACACCGTAAATCAAGTTTTCTCTATATTATCGGCGTATTCTTGTGAGTATTTTGATACTTTGAGTGTTCTTTATACGATGCAAAGTTTCTTTAGCGTTATATGTAAGACCCAACTATTATAAATAAAGATGAATTTTCTATAAATATTATTTTTGAATATTATGGAATAAATTTGATATAATGTTATAGTTGTAGGTAATATTTATAAATTTTGTAAAGTATGCAAGTTGTTATAAAATATTCGTTTGGTGGGGAATATTCTTTTGTTAGGGAATATTCGCATAACTACTCAATCATTGGTGGACCCTACAATGTAATTATCATTCGGATTGAGAAAACGACAAAAATATTTTATAAAAATAACTACGGAGGTGTTACCGTTAAAACCATTGAACTACCGGTGGTAAAAGCGATGAATAACGCGTGGTTGCATAAGTAGTACACACGGTATTGATTATTGATGCTTACGTGAGAAGTCACTCATTTACGCTTCAATTATCGCTACAATAATCACTTTGCGATCATATCTCTTATATTATTGATTCAATTATTGTCACAAGATCATCGTATAATATGTTATATTATTAATTGAGACGACAAGTTATAAATGATTAATAATTGTTGAAAGATTAAAAATGTGTTGATTAAAATAAAATAATTTGTGGTAATATTTATTCAATCCTTAATGTATATAAAGAGTCATTATGAGACGCGTTTGTGGTAAGTTTGATTATTTTGGGGGGCCCATATGTCATCATCTAAGAGTCTCTTTCAATAGTAATTACCTTTGTGAATAGTAATTACCTTCGTTAATAGTATTTACCTTCGTCGATAGTATTTACCTTCGATAATAAGAATACCTTCGTCAATAAGTAATTACCCTTGTGAATAGTAATTACCTTCGTCAATAGTAATTACCTTTACCAGACGTCAAACCACTTGCCGCTTCACATTAAAAGGCCAAACCACTTGTCGTTTCACATTACAAAAGGCCGAACCACTTGTCGTTTCACATTACAAAGCGCCGAACCACTTTTCTTTTCACATCATCACCGTCAAGCCACTGCGCTTTTTCACATGGTAGGTGCTAAGCTAGAAATCTTCTATAAATAGAGGCCTAAGTGCTTCATTATTTTTCACTTAATTCATTCAAGCTTTAGAGAGAAAGTATAGAGAATAAGAGAGAAAGAAAAAGAGTATTTTGTTACTACACTACTGCGAAGATTCAATCTCCTACCAAAAGTAAGGGTGTTATTCTTTCTTATTCATGAAGAGAACTGTTGTTATTCCATTGCTTATTATTCTCATTGGAATAACTTTGATATCGCTGGTTTACCCTATACTTGGTGACATTCTTCTATTATTCTTTGAACATCCTGCTCATGCGTTTACTTGGGACCGGGTTAAAATCTTTTATTATTATTCTCGTTGGAACATCCATGTCATGTGTTTTACAGGACACGGGTTCCGCCTTCTTTATTATTATTCCATTGGAACATCCTGTTTGTGTGTTTTACATAGGACTGGTTCCGCTCTTTATTATTATTCATTGGAACATCACGTCTGTATGCGTTTTACGCGGACCGGGTTCCGTTATTTATTATTCTCATTGGAATAACTCCGCCTCGTGCGGTCTATCGCATTTACGGTGATTTCTTTTGTTATTCCATTCTTTATTATACCCGGTTGGTTAAAACTTTGACTTCTATACTCCATGAAATTAGTGGAATATCCTTGATATTTGCGTTTCATCCAAGATCTTTCATGGAAATATTCTTCCGATCATTCTTGAATTTTACTCTACAAAACAAGATCATGTTGATAATTGGACGTTAATAATTCCCCGGATAAAATAATTCTTGAACTTGTTTTATTGAATTCTTATATCATTGTCATCATCCTCATGTTTATATTATGTTGAAAGTCAATACGTGGCACTGTAGTGCATAGATGGACTTGGTATGATTATGACCGAGAGACTATTCGGTGTAATCATGACCGTAATGTTACAAATGATGTGATAAAAATCCTCGAAGGGTCAGAAGTATCGATGATGGGCGATTGTTGATACGATCATGACCATTAATGAATACACAACTATTCTTGGTCGTAGTGCATGAATAATTGTGGTCGCGATACTAAAGAATATCCTCGATCAGTAGTGTAATGGGTGATTCGATGATGTGGAATATTTATTAAAGTCGAGTCTCATTTATAATGTTGATGAAAAACCTTTTAAATCATAAAAGATAGTAGATTTTATTTTTTACTTGACTCTTTTAATGGATTGCTTGTTCATTGCCGCAGCTTAAACTTGATGTTTATTATATTTTATCGCTTAACACTGTTGAAGGCTATTGATAATTTATTCTCGCATTATCTTAGTCATAATATTTCTTCTTGGGCTAGTTGAGCTCACCTTTCTTTCACCGTTTCTTCGTGAAATGAGAACATAGCCGGGACTAGCCTCAGAAACTGAGTAATGGTCCGGAGAGGATAACATTAGTAGTCCTCACTATTCAAAGTGAAATAGGTGATAATAATTGTAATGAGGACTCCTTTCGAGTTTGATAATATCTAGTAGACAATATTTGTATTCAAACTCACGCTTTATGTCAGATTGTATACCTACGCTTATATTAGTAAGTTGTATTTAAATTTACATTACGTATCCGACTACCCAAGATGGGTGATGTATACCTAATTTTGGGGGCGCCGCGGTTGGTATCGAGCTTAGGATATGATCCCCTGGCTAAGATGTGAATAATACTACTAGAGAGGGAGAGACGGGGAATACCTTCGCTAGTATGACCTACCTAAGTTTATGTGCTATTTTATTGGTTGGTCAAGATAAGGATAATTTGTTACATGTCAATTAACCTTTTGTTTTGTGGCAAGATCTCGAAAATGACATCCGAGAATGTTGAGAATAAGAATGGATGCAGCGATCGTTGATTCACCACATATCAATAATAAGGATAATGTGCATCGTGAAGGCGATAATCCTCAAATGCAACAACAACACCGACCAAATGATGAATGATCAAATGTTCGGAGGCTTTATACAATTTATGCAACAAAGAAGTGAGAGAGCGACTCTCGCCCAAAACGTAGGTGGAAACACGGAAAACTCTCTCTGGCGGTCACCGCTAAACAATTCAAGGAGCTGGGACCACGGAGTTTAAGGAGAGCCAAAATCACTTGGCGGAAGCATGGATAAAGCATTACCAAGATATTTGATGTCTTGGGATGCTCCAAGGAGCAAAAGGTTCCTTTGTCGCCTTTATGTTGCGCTTGAGAGAGGATTCATTGGTGGGAATCCAGAAACGTACTCAACCTCATCAGATCAAGATATCTTGGGAGAAGTTCCAGAGTCGTTTCAACGACAAATACTTTCCGAAAGTATTCGCCACATGAAGGAGGTGGAGTTTATCAAGTTGGAACAAAACAATATGACCGTGTCGCAACACGAGGCAAAATTTGCATGAGTTATCACGGTTCGTCCCCACTGGTGGATAATGAAGAGAATGGCGCGAATGTTTTTAAGAGGTTTGAAGTCGGAGATACGTCAACATCTTATTTTCATAAACCGTGTTTGTATTCGAGATGTTGTAAATAGGGCTCGATTAGTGGAGTAGCGATAATGAGTCAACGCAACTAAAAAGAAGCAAACCCTAAGAAAATTATTATACCAATGAGAGTAGTCATCGAAGCGGTGACAACAAGCGTGGAGGGAATCAACAGCGGATATGGTAACCACTTCGGTGGTAATCAGTACAAAACAATAAGAATGGACATTTCAAGAAAAGGAGATTCAACAATGATGGAAAGACGCCAAAGACCAAAGACCGTTGTTAAGGAAGGAGAAAGACCACCTATCATATGCTTCAAATGCGAGGAGAGGGACACATCATCAGCTGCGCCACGTGTCGTCCAAAAGCATGTTATAATTATGGAAGAGAAGGTCACTTAGCTCGATTTTGTCGTTCATCAAGACAAATTCAGCTAGGATGGAGGCACCAAAGGTCGTCCCGTAAAAGTCAAAACCGGTAGTCTGCAAGGGGGAGGCGTTTGTTATGACCTCCCAAAGAGCAAGGAATCCGAATGAGGTCATCACGGGTAAGCTTATCATAAACTCTAATGAAGTCTATACTTTATTTGATCTGGGTTCTACCCATTCTTTATTTCTCCTACTTGCGCTCATCGATTAAATTTGACTCAGGAGAAATTAGACTTTGACTTATCTGTGGAAACTCCGTTGGGAGAAACCTTCATTACATCCATCGTTTATAAGTCTTGTTTGGTTCAAATCGGTACCTCACATTACTCGGGTCGATCTTATTTCATTAAAAATACTTGCATTTGACGTGATTCTAGGATTGATTGGTTAACTACTTATCATGCAAAATTGATTGTTTTCGTAAGGTTGTTAGCTTTCATATTCCTAATCAACCTATTATGCAAATTCAAACGACCAAACTATTAAAATCAATCACTGTCATCTCAAGCCATAAAGCTATTCGTTTATTGAAAACGGATGTCAAGCTTTCTTAGCTCATGTCTGATTTAAACAAAAAATACGCCGGTTTTGAACGATATTTCTATTGTTAATAAATTTCCGACGTATTCCGAAGAACTTCTGGCCTACCCCAGAGCGTGAAATTGAATTTTGTATCGACTTGAACCCAGTGAAAACCTATTTCAAAGCCCCATATCGAATGGCTCTATTGAACTTCAGGAGTTAAAGACCCAACTGCAGGAATTGTTAGACATTGGCTTTATTCGTCCCTAGTACTTCTCCTCGGGGTGCTCTCTGCTCTATTCGTGAAGAAGAAAGATGGGAGTACGCGACTTTGTATTGATTATCTGGAGTTGAATCATGTCACCATCAAAAATAGGTATCCATTGCCACGTATTGATGACTGTTTTGACGATTGCAAAGGAGCCAAATTCTTTTCAAAGATTGATCTTCGTTTAGGATATCACCAATTGAAGATTAGAACCACGACATTCCAAAGACTTTCGGAACTCCCAGCGGGCATTATGAATTCCTAGTCATGTCCTTTGGATTGACTAATGCTCCGCCGCCTTCATGGATATGATGAACCGAGTATTCAAGGAATATTTAGATCACTTTGTGGTCGTCTTTATTGATGACATCCTTATTTATTCCAAAAGCCGTGAAGATCATGAAAGCAACACTTGAGGTCGACACTCCAAAAGCTTCGTGAATATAAGCTTTATGCTAAGTTGAAGAAATGTGAGTTTTGGCTTGAAGAAGTAGCATTCCTTGGGCACGTGGTATCAAGTCATGGAATATCTGTTAACCCAAAGAAAGATTGAAGCTATTCAAAGTTTGGAACAACTAAATCGATGATCAAGTCACGTAGCTTTCTCGGTTTAATTTGGTTATTATCGGAGATTCGTGGAAGGATTTTCTCGAATCGCTACTCCATCGACTTCAAATTTGACTCGGAAAGATACAAAGTTCGGTTGGAGCCAAGAATGTGAGAGGAGTTTTCAAGAACTCAAGAGGAGACTTATTTCAAAGCTTTTGTTGTGACAATACCATCCGGCTCGGAGGATTTGTCATCTACTGATGATGCGAGCAAAAGGGTTGGGATGTGTTCTCATGCAACTTGGAAAAGTTATAGCTTTATGCCTCATGACAACTCAAAGAATATGAGAGAAATTATCCTACTCATGATCTAGAGTTGGCGTTGTTGTCTTCTGCACTTAAAATTTGGAGGCATTACTTGTATGGGGAGAAAGTGGAGATCTTTACGGATCATAAAAGCCTCAAATATTTCTTCACTCAAAAAGGAACTCAACATGCGACAACGACGTTGGCTTGAACTGTTGAAAGATTATGATCATACCATCCAATACCATCACGAAAAGCGAACGTGGTAGGTGACGATTGAAAGCGAAGATCGTATGCAGAAACGAGTGCGTTATTGTCAACCACAAAGGCCCATTTTGTGTGACTTGCAAAGGATGGAGATAGAGTTAAAGACTCAGGGGACGCGTGTGATGATAAGCGAGTATACTGAGTAGAACCGACTTTAATCGATAAAGTTAAAGTTGCTCAAGCTACGGACCTGGAGCTGATGCGTATGAGGAAGAAAGTGCAAGAAGGTGCTATGCCGGAAGCAAGAATCGATGAAGAAGAAATACTTCGAGTCAACTCTAGACTTTGTGTTCCTAACGACCACGATTTAAAGTATAATATCATGATGGAGGCGCACACAACACACCATTTGTAATCCATCTCGGGAGTACCAAAATGTATCATGATATTAAATCATACATTTTGGTGGAGCAATATGAAGAGAGAGATAATATTTGTTTATCTCAAGGTGTCTAACTTGTCAACGAGTTAAAGCGAGCATCAAGTACCAAAAGGTCCATTGCAACCACTTGAAATTCCGGAATGGAAGTGGGAGCACATTACCATGGATTTCGTTCACGGCCTTCCTAAGGTTTCTCAAGGCATTGATGCGATTTGGGTCATTGTTGATAGATTGACCAAGTCCGCTCATTTCTTACCGATACGAGAAACTTATACACTTGAACGTCTTGCTCGTATGTACATAAACAGATTGTAAGATCGCATGGGTATGCCGGTATCCATAGTTTCGATCGAGACCCAAGATTCACTTCACGATTTTGGGTTAGTTTGCAAAAAGCTATGGGCACAGATTTTACGATTTAGCTTCGGCATATCATCCTCGAGACGGACGGAGAATCGGAGAGGACTATTCAAACTCTTGAAGATCTATTAAGACTACGTGTCCTTGATTTCAAGGGGAGTTGGGACAAGTTCTTACCATTGGTGGAGTTTTCCTACAACAACGGTTATCAAGCAAGTATTCGCATGGCTCCATTCGAAGCGTTGTATGGAAGAAAGTGTCGTTCTCCAGTATGCTGGGTTGAGGTGGGTGAAGCAACGTTGTTGGGTCCGGAGTATGTACGTATGACTACGGAAAAGATTCAAACGATCCGACAACGTATAAAAACCTCACAAAATCGACAAAAGAGTTATGCTGATCTTCATCGAAAGGACGTGGAATTCGATATATGAGATCATGTGTTGTTAAGAGTTGCTTCATGGAAAGGAGTTACAAGATTTGGAAAGAGAGGAAAACTTAATCCTCGATTCATCGGTCCATTTTTAATCCTAGATCGAGTAGGAAATGTGGCCTATAGTGTGAGACCCCAGATTTTATCAATAAAGATTTAAATTTTGTCGAAATAATTTTTAATATTATGGTGTGAATTTGAGATAATATTATAGTTGTGGGTAGTATTTATAAATTTTGCAAAGTATGCAAGTGGTTATATTATATTCGATTGGTGGGGAATATTCTGGCTTAGCAGGAATATTCGCATAACTACTCAATCATTGGTGGACCCCATAATGTAATTATTGTCGGATTGAGAAAACGACAAAAATATTTTATTGAAATAACGGCGGAAGTTTTACTGGTTGATCTTGTTGAACTACTTTCGGTAGTAAAAATACGATGTCGTGTGGTTGCGTAGTAGATTACGGTATTGATTATTAATGCTTATGTGAGAAAGTTTCACCGGTTTGATTCCATTATTGTCAATTAATAATATGAATTATTATAAGCGATAATGACGTTTTGTTTTATTCGTATTATTAACGTAATAAAAATGAAACATCTTTTATATAAAATGTAATACTTTATTAAAGTTATTCTATAAATAGAATATATTATATTTTATTATGCATAGTGTTGCGTAGTGTTTTGCATAGTGTTTGCATAGTAAAATGTTTTATATAAATAGAATATATGATATTTTATTTAAAAGATTTTGCTTTAAATATGGAATAATCGATTAAAGTAAATCAATCGACCGCTCATGGATTAATTAATTACTATGCATTATTTTCCTATAAATGAAGCTCGTTTCCTTCATTATTTTCTTACTTAATTCAACTTGAAACTCTAGAGAGAGAAATTATAGAGAGAAGCTTATAGAGAAAATCTATAGAGAGAAAGAAGAAAAGTATACTCGCTACTTCACTTTTCCAATATTCAGATTCTTCTAAGGTAAGGGATATTATTTGTTGTATTCGTAAAGGGTGTTATTCTTTCTTATTCATGAAGAGAACTTACATTATTCCATTCATTATTATTACGTTGGAATAACTTGTAAAAGTGGCATCTTGTCATGACGCCCCAAAATAGGTCCATTCCATCCAACCCATTTTTGAGTCGCCAAATACATGTAGTATGTAAATAACTACAACTTTATTATTACAACATATAAAGCGTGAGTTTAAATACGAGATATTGCTTAGCTACAGACAATATCCACCCGCAAATAAATCCCCATCATAATTATTGATACATTATTTTACAAAATGGTGAGGACTACTAAACAACTCTCTCTAGAACCTTCATTCCATACCCCGACTAATACTCGCTACATTCTCGCCTCCTCGAGAAGAAAAATTGAACAAAAAGGAAAAGGGTGAGCTCAACTAGCCAAGTAAAAAGAATATTATGACTAAGATAATATACAACAAATTATCATTAGTCTTCAACAGGGAAAAAAACTAATAGAATACAATAGACAACAAGTTTTTAAACCAATATTCATAATGAAATAATAATTCATTAGAAGAGTTAAGTAGAGAATGCAACTACTATCTTCTATGTATAAATTTAAAAGTTAAATCGCTCATCTTTTATCCTCGTAACATCAATCAACATACATCCGGAATCAAATATTCATCTCTTTGCACTGTGCCAAAGATATTCATCGATTGGTCATGTTCATCTAAACACTGTTCATCTTTGCACTACTACGACGCCAAAGATATTCTTCAGAAATCATTCATCTTTGCACTTCTGTGCCAAAGATATTCCATAATATCATCATTTAAGATGAAGATGATGAAAATATTTTAAAAAAGCGAATCCGATTGAAACAAAATGACAAGGATTAAGGATTAAGGATTCAGTACTTTGTTTTATCCACGTCCAAAAATACCTCTCAAAAATAATCATAGGGTGTAAAATTCAAGAATGATCAAAACATGGATACAATCAAAGCTAGTATCCGAATAGATATTTTAGAGGCGAAAGAAAAAATTTTCATTTTTAAATTGAATAGTCTTGCCGTGATTCGTGAATAAAGGTCAGATACGTGAATAGTGCCGTATACGTGAATAGTAACTCAGACACCAAAAGATAGAAATTCCACAAAAAAACATCTTCACGCTTCATGAATAGTACTCGTGAATAAGAACTCGTGAATAGTAACTCATGAATAAGTAACTCGTGAATAAGTAACTCATGAATAGTAACCCGACATGAAAAAGTTCCAAATTTGATAAAAAGTTCCAACTAATATTTCAAAGATAATGATATTGAAAAAATAATATCATTTGAGAAGAAAATAACATCCCTTACCTCGAAAGACAAGTCTTACAGTTGAAACAGGATATAGGCTATGACTTGAACTTGCACCATAGTATAGCAATACTCAAAGTATACTCAAAATACTCATAAGAATACGCTCGATAATATCGAGAGAGAAAACTTCGTTTACGGTGTGATTTTCAATTCTAACCTAAGCACCCTATTTATAGAAATTGCTAGAACACCAAAGCGAGAAAATTTAATATAATAATAATATATATAATCAAATTTCCTACATAACCTTCCAAGAACTGAATTCAGCTCATTCAACACACATGTAACACACCATAATGAAAAAAGTTTTTCTAATTTTAAATATTTTAAACTTCCAAAAATCAATTATTTTGAGCTTGAACTTCAATAATTCATAATAAATAGCCATTTTATCAGAAAATTCGAATCTCACGACTTCTTATAGGAAATTCAATTCTCTACAACTTTGCGAAGAAAGTTTTTTCAAATTCAAACAAAAATTGAAAGAAATCCACATACGGACAATTTTATGTGCTATAATCAAATTTCGGTCAAGAAATGGGGTCCACCGACATGTTTAACATGTTTTAAACATTTATTGCAACAAAAATACTCTTCCTCCTCGTATACTCATATATCCCACATTCGATTTGTAAAAATATCACCATTAATATATTATTAAAATAATATATTTAAATGAATTATTTTATCGAGAAAAAGATAAAATATTAATTTTTAACAATTGTCATTTTAAAATTTTCTCCATCTATATCCACATAAAATCAATATTTTCCTCATCATATGAATCAATAATTAATTATTCACAAATAATATTACGAGAATCATAATATTAACAACCGTGCGCTCTTCAGAGAAAAGGGGCTTTCCAATAAGAATTTCTTCATCTATGCCGCAATTAGGTGACCAAACCCTCCTTGAGACGAACTTTCTAGACATTGCCAATAATGTTATCTAATAATATTATTAGGATAATATGAATTATTGCTTCGATAATAAAAATCTTTGTAATGACAATTATTGAAACAACAACAATATAAAATATCAACGCAACAATTATTGAATCAATAAAATAAAATCTTTGAGCGATAATTATCGTAACAATTATTGAGTAGTGCCTTCTTACGTAAGAATCAATAATTGGTGCAATATCGTGTCTTCTTGTTCAACAACGGCGTATTAGTGTGTTTTAACCACGGGTATTCCAACAAAGTAATTCCATAATAACTACGCCCGTTATTTATAAACAACTTATATTTGTCGTTTTCTTCATCCAATCGCTTTTTTTTCGTTATGGGGCCCACAAAGCTGGCCGTCATTGCACGAATATTCCCCAGAAGCGATCTGAATATTCCACGACCAAATGAATATTCCAAACAATAATGAATATTTTATAACCACTGCTTATTCAAAATATTTGCGTATTTTACCCATAACTATCCACATTAATCAAATAAACCCTTACTTATTTCAAAATAATAAATAGAGGAAAATAAATTTCATTTATTAATAATTTGGGGTCTTACACATACCTATACATAACTTTATAATCGGAATCCCCTATACTTGGTGATCTTCTTACGTTATTCCATTCTTTATTATTACATTTGGAATATCACATGCGTGTGTTTTACAGGGATTGGTTCCATTGTTTATTATTCCGCATTTATTATTACATTTGGAATATCACATGCGTGTGTTTTTACAGGACACGGTTCCATTGTTTATTATTATTCAAACATTTATTATTACATTTGGATCATCACAGCCGATGAATGAATTTCACGACTTGGTTAAGATTATTATTATTACATTGGAATAACTGCATCATCAATCATCCGCATGCGTGGTGATTTCCTTTGTTATTCCATTCTTTATTATACCCGGTTGGTTAAAACTTTGACTTCTATACTCCATGAAATTAGTAGAATATCCTTGATATTTGCGTTTCATCCAATATCTTTTCATGGAAATATTCTTACGATCATTCTTGAATTTTACTCTACAAAAGCGATATCATGTTGACAATTTGGACGTTAATAATTCATGGATTAAATAATTCTTGAACTTGTTTTATTGAATTACTATGTCATTGTCATCATCCTCATGTTATATTATGTTATCTTTTGGCTTACGTGCATAGATGAACTTAGTATGATTATAATCGAGGATCATTCGGTATAATCATGACTTGATATAAATGATGTGACAAAAGTCCTCGGTGCTTTTGAATGCGATGATGGATAGTTTTTGGTATGATTATGACCGAGGGGTGATTCGGTATAGTCATGACCATTGATAATTTGATGAAAATCCTTGGCCGTGGTAGTGCGGGGATGATTAGATATTGTGGTTTATTCATTAAAGCGAGTCTTAGTGATAAAAATTGATGAAAACCTTTTAAAACCTAAAAGATAATAGACTTTATTTTCTCTTGACTCTTTTAATGGATTGCATATTCATTTATGATTAAACTGGTTGTCTATTGTATTTTATCGGTTTAACATTGTTGAAGGCTAATGATAATTTATTACTGCGTTATCTTAGTCATAATATTTCTTATTGGGCTAGTTGAGCTCACCCTTTCTTTCTTTGTTCTCTTGAGGAAATGAGAATATATTTGGGACGAGTTGGGGAAGCGAGTGATGGTCTGAAGATAGCATTAGTAGTCCTCACTATTACGTGAAATAGTGTGATAATAATTGTAATGAGGACTCCTTGAGTATGGATATTGTCTAAATGACAATATTCTTATTAGAACTCTCGGTTTATGTATTGTCGTATGTTTACGATAGATGTATAATTAAGTTTGTATTTGAATTTATGTACCGTGTAAGTGGCGACCCAAGATGGGTGGCGTATACCTAATTTTGGGGTGTCGCGGTTGGTATCGAGCTTAGGGATATGATCCTGGCTAAGATGTGAGAATAGAACTAGGAGGGGAGAGACAGGGAATTCCTTCGCTAGTATGACCTACCTAAATTTATTAGGTATTAAATTGGTCGGTCAGAGTATAGGGATAATATGTGATATGTTAATTAACCCTTGTTTTGTGACGGTGTTTGAGAATGACATCTAAAAATCTTTGAGATAAGCAATGAAGCACATGAGAGTGTTGATTCAAACTCAAACAAAAGGTAACGACCAACAATACGATAATAATCATCTTTGGTGGCAATTTATATCGAACAATGATAACCATCGTGGGGGAAATTATCATGTTAAGAATGGTAACCACTTCGGTGGTAATCATGGCAAAAGATAATAGAAGTGGAAATTGCAAGAAGAGAAGGTCATTTAACTTCAATTTTGTTATGCACCAAAGTCAAGTCTATTGGACTGGGGACGGTGGCACCAAAGGTGGATATGGACAAAACAAAGTCGTTGGTTTTAGGAAATGCATTTTTCGACTTGACTTCTCAGCGAGTAAGCCGAACGAAGTTAGTACGGGATAGTTAATTATAAATTCGAAGTCTATACCTTATAAGATCTGGGTTCTACCCATTATTTTATCTCTCTTGCTTTGCGTTCAGCGTTTAAATTTGACTGGAGAAGTTAGACTTTGACTTATTGGTTGAAACTTCGTTAGTAGGAGCTTTCGTTATCGCTTCTTATTTTTAAATCTTGTTTGATTCAAATAAACACTTTTACGTTACATCGATCTTATCTTTTGAAAATACTTGCCTTTGATGTGATTTTAGGAATCAATTGGTTAACTACTCATCATGCTTTTTCGTAAGGTTGTTAGTTTTATATTCATAACCAACTTTGTTGTGCGAATTCAAGTAACCAAACTACTAAAGTCGATTATTGTCATATCAAGTCATAAGTAAATAGCCCCGAACCTTTCGTTGTTGACTTTCTTGTGTGGAATGCACCGAAGCCGGACTTTTACGTAGGCGACATCGTGAATGAAGATGGCAAGTTTATAGGTATCATTGTGAGTCTTATCTAGGTTAAGGGATAGAAGTCACAGTTGGTATCGATGTGACATCTATCCAAGTCTTGGATGAGAGTCACGGTTTTGAATGATATTTCTATCATTAATAAATTTCTTGGCGTATTCTTGAAGACTTCTAGCCTACCATAGAGCGTGAAATCGAATTTTGTATTGATTTCAAAGATACAAAAACCCATTTCTTAAACCCTCAAATATTTCTTCAACTAAAAGGATGCATTTACGAGGATTATGATGAAAGTCATAATAAAAGCATTGGACTAATGAAAATCATGGGTATATGAAGTATTAGTAAGTGTTATGATGAGTTATGTTGGTTATTATGTGAAAACATGAAAGTTTCTTAGAAATCACAAAGAGTTGAAAATCAGATTTTGGTGAAAAACGTAACATGAAATTCAATTGACCATATCTCCTATTATATTTTGAATTTTTGAATGTGGTCAAGTCCTAGAGTTAGATCTATGAGTTACCTAAATAATCCAAGTGGAATTACTGGAAAAGGTGTTGTAGATTTTTGTGTGGACTGATTTTAGCAAAGGAGTGCAAAGCTGCAAAAACCAAAAAAGCTGCTGCTATGATTTTAGAGGGGCTGTTTCGGTCACTTAAATTATGAGAAAAATTCTAGCCATTTGGGACACGAAGGGATATGTATAAAGTACCTCCTGTCCAAAAATGAGCTCATTCTGACTTAAAATGAGCAAGTTATGACTATTTCAATATTTAGGTTTTTAAACAAAAAATGCTATATAGGAGTTCTATAACTCAGATGACCATGAAATTTAAACTGGAAGCTCACATTAACATGTGTAAGGTCCTGCCAAGGTTTGGGAATTTTTGGAGTTAAACTTGAGGTAGCTAATTTCTTAAGGAATTAATTAGAAATTGATTTTTGAAAAATAGTAAATGAATTTTAAAAATTCGAGAAAAATATATTTTCATTATGGTACTATATTATGCTAAATCCCGGAAAAGAAATATTTTTGGGACTGATTTGGTATTTTCATGAAAATAGTTTAATTCTGAACATATGAGTTAAATATGTTATGTGAAGTAACAAAAGATGAAAATAGGATTTTATGGCTAGAGAATCCTATATAGAGTATATCATATTTTGTTTTGAGGATTTGATAATTGGTGATGATATCTTATGAGTATGGCATTTTGAATGATTAAATGCATTATATGTAAAAGCGTAAACAATTGAGATAAATTGTTTATAAATTTAAGAAGTATTGTTATAATATTAATGATATTAGATTATGAGATTATTAAGTGATTGATAACATGGGATATTCTTGAATCTGGATAAATTATATTATAAATGTTTAATATTTATCCTTTATCTCATTTGATTGATTCTTTATATCATTATCCTCATTGCTTATATTATATTGAAAGTCATACGTGGCACAGTAGTGCATAGATGGACTTGGTATGATTATGATGAGGATTGTTCGGTATAATCATAGTAGTAATTGAAAACACGATTATCTTTGTACGTGGTGCATGGATAATTGTGGTCGTGATACTTAATGAATACACGATTATCTTTGGTCAGAGTAGTCATGGATAATTCGTGGTCGTGATATCTAATGAATACACGATTATCTTTGCGCACGTAGTGCATGGATAATTGTGGTCGTGATCTTAATGAATACACGATTATCTTTGGCACGTAGTGCATGGATAATTGTGGTCGTGATACTTAATGAATACACGATTATCTTTGGCGTAGTGCATGGATAATTTATGGTCGTGATCTTAATGAATACATGATTATCTTTGCACGTAGTGCATGGATAATTTGTGGTCGTGATACTTATGAAATACGATTATCTTTGGCCATAGTGCATGGATAATTTGTGGTCGTGATCTTAATGAATACACGATTATCTTTGGTAGTAGTGCATGGATAATTTGTGGTCGTGATACTAATGAATACGATTATCTTTGTACGTGAGTGCATGGATAATTTGTGGTCGTGATCTTAATGAATACACGATTATCTTTGGTAGTAGTGCATGGATAATTTGTGGTCGTGATCTTAATGAATACACGATTATCTTTGGTCGTAGTGTATGGATAATTTATGGTCGTGATACTAATGAATACACGATTATCTTTGTACGTAGTGCATGGATAATTTGTGGTCGTGATCTTAATGAATACACGATTATCTTTGCACGTAGTGCGTGGATAATTATGGTCGTGATCTTAATGAATACACGATTATCTTCGCCGTAGTAGTGCATGGATAATTCGTGGTCGTGATACTAAAGAATATCATTGGCACGTAGTGCGGGGATGATTCGACGATGTGGATTAATTATTGAGCTGAGTCTCAGCCATGAAATATTAATTCATGGATGTGTTCAAAGTCATCTATGGCTTACGTACATGCATAGATGGACTTGGTATGATTATGACCACGGATTATTTGGTATAATCATGGATAGTAATTGAAAACACGAATATCCTTGGCGATGAAGTGCATGGATAATTCGTGGTCATGATACTATTAATGTCGAGTCTCGGCATTATTGGTTTCTGGTTGTATATCTTTGGCTGTAGTGCAAAGATGAATTGTTAATGAATATCTTTGGTAGGATTGCAAAGATGAATTTAATGTTTTCAACGATAAAGGTATTCAAGGTAACCTCACCTCTTTATCATACAGTCGTACCCTAATTTCGAGGGTGAAATTCCATAAGGAGGGAGATTGTGAGACCCCAGATTTTATCGATAAAGATTTAAATTTTGTTGAAATAATTTTTAATATTATGGTATGAATTTGAGATAATATTATAGTTGTGGGTAGTATTTATAAATTTTGCAAAGTATGCAAGTGGTTATATTATATTCAATTGGTGGGGAATATTAGAAAACTTAGGAAATATTAAATACAACTACTCAATCATTGGTGGACCACAATGTAATTATTGTCGGATTGAAAGCGACAAAAATATTTTATTGAAATAACGGCGGAAGTTTTTACCGTTGATCTTGTTGAACTACTTTCGGTAGTAAAAGTACGATAATACTTGATATTTGCATTTCATCCAGTATCTTTTCATGAAAATATTCTTCTGATCATTCTTGAATTTTACTCTACAAAACAAGTATCTTATTGACAATTTGGATGTTCTTAATTCTAGATAAAATAATTCTTGAACTTGTTTTATTGAATTATTATGTCATTTGTGATAAATCATCCTCATGTTATATTATGTTATCTTTGGCTTACGTGTATAGATGAACTTAGTATGATTATGACCGAGGATCATTCGGTATAATCATGGCTTGTTATAAATGATGTGATAAAAGTCCTCGGTGGCACTGTAATGCGTTGATGGATAGTTTTTGGTATGATTATGACCGGGGTGATTCGGTATAGTCATGACCATTGATAATTTGATGAAAATCCTTGGCCGTAGTGGTATAGGGATGATTAGATATTGTGGTTTATTCATTAAACCTGAGTCTTAGTGATAAAAATTGATGAAAACCTTTTAAAACCTAAAAGATAGTAGACTTTATTTTCTACTTGACTCTTTTAATGGATTAGATATTCATTGTAGATTAAAGCTGGTTGTCTATTGTATTTTATCGGTTTAACATTGTTGAAGGCTAATGATAATTTATTACGCATTATCTTAGTCATAATATTTCTTCTTGGACTAGTTGAGCTCACCCTTTCTTTCTTTATTCTCTTTGAAATGAGAATATATTTGGGACGAGTGGGGAAGCGAGTGATGGTCACGAAGATAGCATTAGTAGTCATCACTATTACGTGAAATAATGTGATAATAATTGTAATGAGGACTCTTGAGTATGGATATTGTCTAAATGACAATATTCCTATTAGAACTCTCGGTTTATGTATTGTCAGTATGTTACTGTGACGGATGTATAATTAAGTTTGTATTTGAATTTATGTACCGTATGTAAGTGGTGACCCAAGATGGGTGACGTATACCTAATTTTGGGGTGTCACATATAGACTTCATTTCTGGCCAAATATGTCTCGTGTTCATAACTTTTTTCACATATCCATGTTACGTAAATATGTGAAAGACCGAACCATATTATTGAGTTAGAACCAGGACGAAATAGCGGAAGATTTGACGTATGAAGAGGTTCTGTTTAAATTTTGGATAAGAAGGAACATATTCTACGCTCCGAGTTATACCTCAAGTCAAAGTTTTGTGGAGGAACCACGATGTTGAGGAAATGACTTGGGAGTTAGAATCGAAATGAAATCAAGGTATCCTTACCTCTTGACATACCAGTCGTACCCTAATTTCGAGGAGAAATTTCATAAGAAGGGAGGTTGTAAGACCCAAACTATTATAAATAAAGATGAATTTTCTATAAATATTATTTTGAATATTATGGAATAAATTTGATATAATGTTATAGTTGTGGGTAATATTTATAAATTTTACAAAGTATGCAAGTTGTTATAAAATATTCGTTTGGTGGGGAATATTCTTTTGTTAGGGAATATTTGAACAACGGCTCAATCATTAGTGGACCCCCAATGTAATTATTGTCGGATTGAAAGCGACAAAAATATTTAATAAAAATAACTACGGAGGTGTTCCGAATTAAAAGCATTGAACTACCCGGTGGTAAAGAAATGACGATGTCTGGCGTGGTTGCGCATAGTAGCACACGGTATTGATTATTGATGCTACGTGAAGTCACTCCAATTTATGCTCAATTATTACTCGATAATTCACGCATCATATCTCTTATATTATTGATTCAATTATTGTCACAGTATCATACGTATAATATGTTATATTATTAATTGAGGCGACAAGTTATAAATGATTAATAATTGTTGAAAGATTAAAATGTGTTGATTAAAAATAAAATGATTTGTGGTAATATTTATTCAATCCTTAATGTATATAAAGAGTGCATTATGAGGCGTTTGTGGTAAGTTTGATTATTTTATAGGGGGCCCATATGTCATCATCTAAAAGTCTCTTCGTCGATAGTAATTACCTTTGTGAATAGTAATTACCTTCGTCAATAGTATTTACATTCAATGATAGTATTTACCTTCGTCGATAGTAATTACCTTCGTCGATAGTAATTACCCTTGTGAATAGTAATTACCTTTACGACGTCGAACCACTTGCCGTTTCACATTACAGCGTCCAAAACCACTTGTCGTTTTTCACATTACAAAGCGCCGAACCACTTGTCGTTTCACATTACAAAGCGTCGAACCACTTTTCTTTTCACATCACGATTCGATCGAGCCACTTGCCTTTTTTCATGGTGGTAGGTGCTAAGCTAGAAATCTTCTATAAATAGAGGCCTAGTGCTTCATTATTTTTCACGAATTCATTCAAGCTTTAGAGAGAAAGTATAGAGAATAAGAGAGAAAGAAGAAGAGTATTTTGTTACTACACTACTTGCGAGATTCAATCTCTACCAAAAGTAAGGGGTGTTATTCTTTCTTATTCATGAAGAGAAGCTGTTGTTATTCCATTGCTTATTATTACATTGGAATAACTTTGATATGCTTTAGTTTACCTATACTTGGTGACATTCTTCTATTATTACATTGGAACATCACATCATGACGTTTCTGTAGAACTTGGTTCCGTCTTTATTATTATTACGTTGGAACATCACGTACATGTGTTTTACATTTGGGACTGGTTCCGTCTTTATTATTATTACATTGGAACATCCTGTCATGTGTTTTACAGGACCTAGTTCCGTATTTATTATTATTCGTTGGAACATCACATGCATGCGTTTCTGTGGGACCGGTTCCGATTATTTATTATTCATTGGAATAACACGCTCGTGGGGTATATCGCATGCATGGTGATTTCTTTTGTTATTCCATTGTTTTATTGAATTCTTATATCATTGTCATCATCCTCATATTTATATTATGTTGAAAAAGTCATCCGTGGCTGTAGTGCATAGATGGACTTGGTATGATTATGACCGAGACTATTCGGTGTAATCCTTGGCCGTAATGTTACAAATGATGTGATAAAAATCCTCGATGGCCGTAGTAGTGCATTGATGGATGATTGTTGACATGATCATGACCATTAATGAATACACAACTATTCTTGGCAGTAGTCATGAATAATTGTGGTCGTGATCTTAAAGAATATCCTTGGCAGAAAGTAGTGCGGGGTGATTCGATGATGTGGAATATTTATTAAAGTGAGTCTAAATTTATAACAATGATGAAAAACCTTTTAAATCATAAAAGATAGTAGATTTTATTTTCTACTTGACTCTTTTAATGGATTGTTTATTCAGCTATGATTAAACTTGATGTTTATTATATTTTATCGGTTTAACTTTGTTGAAGGCTATTGATAATTTATTACGCATTATCTTAGTCATAATATTTCTTCTTTGGGCTAGTTGAGCTCACCCTTTCTTTCACCGTTATTCTTCAAGAAATGAGAACATATATTTGGAGACGAGTCGGGGAGCGGAGTAATGGTCGAGAGGATAGCATTAGTAGTCCTCACTATTACGTGAAATAGTGTGATAATAATTGTAATGAGGACTCCTTTTGAGTTTGTATAATATCTAGTAGACAATATTTGTATTCAAACTCACGATTTATGTAAGTATTGCATACCTACAGTTATATTAGTAAGTTGTATTTAAATTACGTACCATGTATCTGACTACCCAAGATGGGTGATGTATACCTAATTTTGGGGGCGTCACATTATATCTGATATTCCAGCCAGAAGTACTATTCTTTTCGAGGTAAGGGATGTTATTTTTTTTAAAAATGATATTATTTCTTCTAATATCATTATGCCGGATTATTGGTAAGATTTTTCTTGTGAAATTCTTGTCTTTTAGTGTCGGGGTTATTATTCACGTATACGACACTATTCACGTATACGGCACTATTCACAGAAAAATTAAATTTTTCATTTTTTTTCTAAAATATCGATTATGGATACTAGCTTTGATTGTATCCATGTTTTGATCATTCTTGAATTTTACTTCACTATGATTATTTATGAAGTATTTTTGAATTCGGATTATTTAAAGTACGAATCCTTAATATTTGTTCTTTTGTTTCACTTGATTCGTTTTCTTTTAAATATTTTCATCATTCTAGGTCTAAATGATGATATTCTTTGAATATCTTTGGCTTTGTAGTACAAAGATTAATGATTTTCGATGAATATCTTTGGGCGTAGTGCAAAGATGAGCAGTGTTGAGATGAACATGACGGTGATGAATATCTTTGGCACATAGTGCAAAGATGAATATTTGATTCAAGATAAATATTGATTGATGTTACTGGGGATAAAATAATGATGATGGACTTTTAAATTCATAGATTATAGTAGATTTCATTCTATGAATTATTATTTTATTGCGAATATTGAGCTGAAATTTGTTATCATTGTATTTTATCGATTTTTTCTCTGTTGAAGACTAACGATAATTTTTCTATATTATCTTAGTCATAATATTCTTTCTTGGGCTAGTTGAGCTCACCCTTTTCCTTTTTGTTCCATTTTTTTCTTCTCGGGAGGCGAGAATGTAGTGAGTTAGTCGGGTGTGGAATGATGGTTGTGGCGCCCCCAAAATAGGTATACATCACCCATTACGAGTTGTCGATACATAGATGCGAAATAACTACAACTTTATTATTACAACGATAAAAGCGTGAGTTTGAATACAAATATTATCTTACAGACAATATCTATACTCAAATAAATCCTCATCACATTTATTGATACATTATTTTACAAAATGGTGAGGACTACTAAACAACTCTCTCTAGAACCTTCATTCCATACCCAGGCTACGTACTCTATTATATTCTCGCATCACGAGAGAAAAATGGAACAAAAAGGAAAAAGGGTGAGCTCAACTAGCCCGATAAAGAATATTATGACTAAGATAATATACAATAAATTATCATTAGTCTTGATAGGGAAAAATCTAATAGAATACTGATAGACAACAAATTTTAAATCAATATTATAATGAAATAATAATTCATTAGAAGAGTTAAGTAGAGAATGCAAACTACTATCTTACATGTATGAATTTAAAAGTTCATCGTCTATCTTTTATCCTGTAACATCAATCATATATATATCCGGAATCAAATATTCATCTTTTTACTCTGAGCCAAAGATATTCATCGATTAATTCATGTTAATCTAAAACACATTCATCATTTTGCACTACGGCCAAAGATATTCTTGAGAAATCATTCATCTCTTTACTCTCTGGCCAAAGATATTCAATAATATCATCATTTAAGGGCGAGGATGATGAAAAATATTTTTAAAAAGCGAATCCGGTGAAACAAAATGACAAGGATTAATGATTAAGGATTAGTACTTTGTTTTATCCATGTCCAAAAATACCTCAAAATAATCATAGTGGTGTAAAATTGAGAATGATCGAAAAATGGATCTGATCAAAGCTAGTATCCGAGAATAGATATTTTGGACAAAAAGAAGAAATTTCATTTTTCGGTGAATAGATATCGTGAATGAGTATCGTGAATAGTATCGTGAATAGTAACTCGATACCAAAAGATAGAAATTTTCAAAAAATCTTCATCTTCATATGAATTACTAATGAATAGTACTCGTGAATAATAACTTCGTGAATAGTAACTCATGAATAGTAAATCGTGAATAGTAACTCGTGAATAGTAACCCAGAGCATGAAAAAGTTCAAATTTGATAAAAAGTTGGATCAATATTTGACATAATGATATTGAAGAAATAATATCATTTTGAAGAAAATAACATCCCTTACCTCGAAAGATTAGTACTTACAAATTTGGAATCTAGGTATAGTCTTTGAAGGAACTTGCACGATCTAACAATACTCAAAAGTATACTCAAAATACTCACAAGAATAAACTCGATAATATAGAGAGAAAACTTGATTTACGGTGTGATTTTCAATTCTAACCTAAGCACCTATTTATAGGAAAATGCTTAGAACACGAAAGCGAAAATTTAATAAAATATTAATATATATTATAAATTTCTTTAGCCCATCTTTGAAGATCTGATTTCAGCAATTAATATCACATGTTAGCCCACTTAAATGAAAAAAAACGGTTTTCTTTAAAATAATAATTAAAACTTCCAAAAATCGATTATTTGAACTTGAACTTCAATAATTCATAATAAATAGCCCTTTTATCAGAAAATTTGAATCTCAAGAGTTTTTATAGGAAATTCAATTCTCTACAACTTTGCGGAAGAAAGTTTTTCAAATTCCAAATAGAAATTGGCCGAAATCCACAAGCGAGGCGATTTTCAATTTATAATCAAATTTCGATCGATAAATGGGGTCACATGACAAGTTTAACATGTTTTAAACATTTATTGCAACAAAATACTCTTCCTCCTCGTATACTCATATATCCCACATTCATTATAAAAATATCACCATTATTATATTATTAAAATATAATAATATATTTAAATAATTATTTTATCGAAAAAAGATAAAATTTCAATTTTCAACAATTGTCACATTAAAATTTTCTCCATCCATATCCACATAAAATCAATATTTTCCTCATCATATGAATCAATAATTAATTATTCACAAATAATATTACTGAGAATCATGACAATACAATGAAAAGCGGTTCCAAGAAGAGAGGGCTTTCGATAAAATTTCTCTTCTTCTTGGCCTTGAATTTAGGTGACCAAACCTCTCCTTAAAGCGAGAACTTTCTAGACATTGCCAATAATGTTATCTAATAATATTATTAGGATAATATGAATTATTAGCCGATAATGAAAAATCTTTGTGTAATGACAATTATTGAAACAACAATGATATAAAATATCAACGACAATTATTAAATCGATAAAATATTGAGCGGTAATTCACGTAACCATTATTGAGTAGTGCCTGCCTTTACGTAAGAATCAATAATTGGTGCAATCTGGTAATCTTCTTGTGTTTTAACCAAGAGTATTTTAACAAAGATTATTAGATGGTAATAACTACTGTTGTTATTTTTAAACAACTTATATTTGTCGTTTTCTTCATCCAATCGCTTTTCAGTTATGGGGCCCACAAAAAAGATTTGCGTCGTAAATACGAATATTCCCCGACGATGCAGAATATTCCACGACCAAACGAATATTCCCAACAACAATGAATATTTTATAACCACTTGCTTATTTTGAAATATTTGCGTATTTTACCCCTAACTATCCACATTAATCAAATCAACCCTTACTATTTCAAAATAATAAAGAGAAAATTAAATTTTATTAATAATAAGTTGGGGTCTTCTGACCTCCCTCCTTATGAAATTTCGTCCTCGAAATTGGCGTACGTACACAGTGTTTGAAAAGGTGAGGATACCTCGCTTTCATTTTAGTTTCAATTCGGGTCATTTCCTCTATAGCATGATTCCTCCACAAAACTTTAACTTGTGGTATGACCTTTCTTGGCGTAGGACATGCTCCTTCTATCCAAGATCTTGGTGGTACCTCCCTCATACGTTAAGTCTTGGCTATCTAAATCCGGTTCTAACTTCTATAGCGTGGTTGGGTCTTTCACATATTTCTGAAATCTGGATATATGAAACACATTATGAACACGAGACATACTCGGAGAATGCTTAGCGAGTCTATATAGGCTACATTTCCTACTCGGTCGAGAATTTGAAATGGACGATAAATCGTGGATTGAGCTTTCCTCTCTTCCCAAATCTTGTAACTCCCTTCCATGGAAGCGACTCATGACAATACATGATCCCCTACACTAAATTCCACGTCCTTTCGATGAAGATCCGCATAACTCTTTTGTCGATCTTGTCTTGGTTTGTATCGTTGTCGAATCATTTGGATCTTTTAGTAGTCATACGTACCAACTCGGGTCCCAACAATGTTGCTTCACCCACCTCGTCCCAACATATTGGAAGCGACACTTTCGTCCATATAATGCTTGAATGGAGCCACACCTATACTTGCACGATAAGCTGTTGTTGTAGGAGAATTCCACCGATGGTAAATACTTATCCCAAGCGCCCTTGAAGTGCAGGACACGAGTCTTAATAAATCTTGAGAGTTTGAATAGTCCTTTCGATTGTCCGTCTGGTTTGAGGATGGTATCTGCGAACGAATCGTAAATCCGTGCCCATAGCTTTTTGCAAGCTAACCCAAAATCTTGAAGTGAATCTTGGGTCACGATCCAAAACTATGGATCTGGGCATGCCATGCAACCTCACAATCTCATTCACATATCATACTAGCAAGGCGTTCGAGGAATAAGTCTCCGTATCGGCAAGAAATGAAAGCGGAACTTGGTTAATCTATCAACAATAACCCAAATAGCATTGATGCCTTGAGAAAGCCGTAGGAAGACGTAACTTGAAATCCATGGTAATGTGTTCCACTTCCATTTCGGAATCTCAAGTGGTTGCAGCGGACCCTTAGGTACTAGATGCTCGCCTTTTGCGTTGACAAGTTAAACACATTGAGATAAACTTTGCAATCTCTCTCTTCATATTGTTCCACCAAAATGTATGTCGAAGATCACGATACATTTTGGTACTTCCAGGATGGATTGAAAATGGTGTATTGTGTGCCTCCATCATAATCTTGTACTTCAAATCAGAGTCGTTAGGGACACAAAGTCTAGAGTGGACTCGAAGTATTCCTTCTTCATCTATTCTCGCTTCCGGAATAGCTCCTTCTTGTACTTTCTTCTTCACGCATCATCGGCTCAAGATTCGGTGGCAAGCGACCTTAACTTTTTCTATTAAAGTTGGCTCTGTCGTATACTTGACATCATCGCACTCATTCCGCATATGATCTTTCTACTCAATGCGTCATTTACCACGTTAAACTTTTACGGGATGGTATTGAATAGTGTGGTCGTAGTCTTTCGATAGCTCGAGCCAGCGTCATTGTCGCGTGTTGAGTTCTTTTGAGTGAAGAAATATTTAAGGCTTTTATGGTGCGAATATATCTCCACTTTCTCCCCATATAGATAGTGCCTCCATATCTTTTAGTGGAAGCATTGCTTGCTTAACTCTAGATCATGAGTAGGATAATTCCTCTCATACTCTTTAAGTTGTCGCGAGGCATAGGCTATGACTTTCCACGTTGCATGAGAACACATCCTAACCCTTTGCACGAAGCATCATTTGTAGATAACAAATCCATCCAAGACGGATGGTATTGTTAGAAACAGTCTTAGAAATAAGTCTCCTCTTAAGCTCTTGGAAACTTTTCTCGCATTTTTCGCTCCAAAAGAATTTTGTATCCTTCCGAGTTAGGTGAGTTAATGGAGTAGCGATTAGAAAACCCTTCCACGAATCTCCGATAATAACCATTTAAGCCCAAAAAGCTCGATACTTGATCCAAACTTGGTTGCTCAACTTTGTATTGCTTCAATCTTCGCCGGGTCCACGGATACTCCATGTTTTGACACCACGTGCCCGAGGAATGCTACTTCCTCGAAGCGAACTCGCATTTCTTCAATTTGGCATATAGTTTGTTTTCACGAAGCCTTTGGAGTACCGACTTCAAATGGTGCTCATGATCTTCACGACTTTTGGAATATATGAGGATGTCATCAATAAAAACAACAACGAACTGATCAAATATTCTTGAATACTCGGTTCATCATATCCATCCAAAGCCCGCAAGAGCATTAGTTAGTCGAAAGACATGACTAAGAATTCATAATGCCCATCTGGGAGTTTCGAAGGCGGTCTTTGGAATATCCTCGATTCTAATCTTCAAATTGATGATATCCGAGCGAAGATCGATTTTTGAAAAGAATTGTGCCCTTCAATTTGGTGAAAAAAAGTCATCAATACGAGGTAGAGGATACTATTCTTGATGGTGACATGGTTCGATTCAGATAGTCAATCTGAAAGTCGCATACTCCGTCTTTCTTCTTTACGAATAAAGCAGGAGCACCCCGAGGAGATGTACTAGGATGAATGAAAGCGATGTCCAACAATTTCCTGTAGTTAGACCTTTAACTCACGAAGTTTAATAGGAGCCATTCGATATGGGGTTTTAGAAATGGGCTTTGTATGCGAAAGTTCAAAATAAATAAAGAATTCAACTTCACGTTACGGGGTGAGTAAAGGAAGTTCTTGAAATACCTCGGGGAAAGTCGATAACAATAGGAATATTATTCAAATTTGGCGTGTCTTTATTCAAATCCATAACATGGGCTAAGAAAGCTTTTTGTAAGACCCCAACTTTTATAATATAAAGATGAATTTTCTATAAATATTATTTTTGAATATTATGGAATAAATTTGATATAATGTTATAGTTGTGGGTAATATTTATAAATTTTGCAAAGTATGCAAGTTGTTATAAAATATTCGTTTGGTGGGAATATTCTTTTTGTTAGGGAATATTAAATACTGATGGCTCAATCATTGGTGGACCCTGTGATGATTATTATCGGATTGAAAGCGACAAAATATTTTATAAAAATAACGGCGGAGGTATTAATTAAAGCTATTGAACTACCGGTGGTAAAAAATGCGATGTCTGGCGTAGTTGCGTAGTAGCCTTTACGGTATTGATTATTGATCTTTACGTGAGAAGTCACTTTCATTTATGCTCAATTATTACTACGATAATTCTTGCATCATATCTCTTATATTATTGATTCAATTATTGTCGCGATTATCATACGTATAATATGTTATAGTATTAAATCAATAATTGAGGCGACAAGTTATAAATGATTAATAATTGTTGAAAGATTAAATATGTGTTGATGAAAAAAAAATGATTTGTGGTAAGTTTGATTATTTTATGGGGGCTCGTATATATGTCATCATCTAAAGTCTCTTCGTCGATAGTATTTACCTTCGTCGATAGTAATTACGTCGATAGTAATTACCTTCGTGAATAGTAATTACCTTCGTCGATAGTAATTACCTTAAATCGATATAATTATTGTGAATAGTAATTACCTTCGTCGATAGTAATTACCTTACGTCGATAGTAATTACCCTTGTGAATAGTATTTACCTTCGTCGATAGTATTTACCTTCGTTAATAGTAATTACCTTTACGGACGTCGAACCACTTGTCGTTTCACATTCTGATGCGTCGAACCACTTGTCGTTTCACATTACAGCGTCGAGCCGATTAAATCGAGCCACTTGCCTTTTTCACGGCGGGTGCTAAGCTAGAAATCTTCTATATAAATAGAGGCCTAGGGCTTCATTATTTTTCACGAATTCATTGAGCTATAGAGAGAGAAAGTATAGAGAGAATAAGAGAGAAAGAAGAAGAGTATTTTTGTTCTTACTTCTGCTGCGATATTCAATCTCTACCAAATGTAAGGGGTGTTATTCTTTCTTATTCATGAAGAAAGCTGTTGTTATTCCATTGCTTATTATTACATTGGAATAACTTTTGTATAAGTGGTTTACCTATACTTGGTGACATTCTTCTATTATTACATTGGAACATCACATGCGTGTGTTTTACAGGACTGGTTAAATCTTTATTATTATTACATTGGAACATCACATGCATGTGTTTTACAGGACTGGTTAATCTCTTTATTATTCTGTTGGAACATCACATGCATGTGTTTTACAGGACTGGTTAAAATCTTTATTATTACATTGGAATATCTATCGTGTGTTTTGCGGATGCAGTTCCATCTTTATTATTACATTGGAACATCATGCGATGTGAATTTAATTTGACGACTGGTTAGTTATTTATTATTACATTGGAATAACACATGCATGCGATCTATCGCGTGCATGGTGATTTCTTTTTTGTTATTCCATTCTTTATTATACCCGGTTGGTTAAAACTTTGACTTCTATACTCCATGAAATTAGTAGAATATCCTTGATATTTGCGTTTCATCGATATCTTTTCATGGAAATATTCTTACGATCATTCTTGAATTTTACTCTACAAAAGCGATATCGTGTTGATAATTTGGGCGTTAATAATTTCTGGATAAAATAATTCTTGAACTTGTTTTATTGAATTCTTATATCATTGTCATCATCCTCATATTTATATTTTTTTGAAAGTAAATACATGGCTTTTGTAGTGCATAGATGGACTTGGTATGATTATGACCGAGATTACCGGTGTAATCATGGTAGTAATATTACAAATGATGTGATAAAAATCCTCGATTGGTAGTAGTGCATTGATGGGCGATTGTTGGCATGATCATGACCATTAATGAATACACAAATATTCTTGGCGTAGTGCATGAATAATTGTGGTCGTGATCTTAAAGAATATCCTTGGTAGTAGTATGCGAGGGGTGATTCGATGATGTGGAATATTTATTAAAAGTGAGTCTCGGCTATACTTGATGATGAAAAACCTTTTAAAACCTAAAAGATAGTAGACTTTATTTTCTACTTGACTCTTTTAATGGATTGCATATTCAAGCTGCCGGATTAAAGCTGGTTGTCTATTGTATTTTATCGGTTTAACATTATTGAAGACTATTGATAATTTATTACGCATTATCTTAGTCGTAATATTTCTTCTTTGGGCTAGTTGAGCTCACCCTTTCTTTCCTTTATTCTCTTCTTGAAATGATAATATAAATTTGGGACGAGTCGGGGAAGCAGAGTGATGGTCTGAAGATAGCATTAGTAGTCCTCATTTAATACGTAAAATAGTGTGATAATAATAATTGTAATGAGGACTTTTGTTTGAGTTTGTATAATATCTAGTAGGCGATATTTGTATTTAAACTCACGAGTTTATGTCGTATTACTGCACAGTTATGTTAATAAGTTGTATTTAAATTACATACCATGTAAGTCGACCCAAGATGGGTGATGTATACCTAATTTTGGGGGCGTCACGGTTAAGTATCGAGCTTAGGGATATGATCACTGGCTAAGATGTGAGAATAGTACTAGGAGGGAGGAGGGGGAATACCTTATTAGTATGACTACTAAGTTTATGTGATATTTTATTGGTTGGTGGGAAGATAGGGATAATTTGTTACATGTCGATTAACCTTTTGTTTTGTGGCGATGTCTGAAAATGACATCGAGAATGTTTGAGAATAGCAATGGGCCTTGACGATTGTTGATTCACCACATATCGATAATCGAGGATAATGTGCATCGGGAGGCGACAATCCTCATGCAAACAACAACTTGACCAAATGATGAATGATCAAATGTTAGGAGGCTTTATACGATTTTATGCAACAATGAGTGAGGCGACTCTGTCCAAAAGCGTGGGGTGGAAACACGGAAAACTCTCGGCGGTCGGCATTAAACAATTTAAGGAGGCTGGGACCACCGGAGTTTAAGGGAAGCAAAACCACTTGGCGGAAGCATGGATAAATGATTACAAGATATTTGATGTCTTGGGATGCTCAGAGGAAGCAAAAGGTTCCTTTGCCGCCTTTTATTTTGCGGCGGAGGCGGATTCTTGGTGGGAATCGGTAAAAGCGCGTACTCGACTTCTTTGTCTTGAAGATATCTTGGGAGAAGTTCGGGGAGGCATTCAGCGACAAATACTTTCGAAAGTATTCGCCACATGAAGGAGGTGGAGTTTATCAAGTTGGAACAAAAACAATATGGCCAGTGTCATGATACGAGGCAAAATTTGCGGAGTTATCACGGTTTCGTCCCACTTGGTGGATAATGAAGAGAGAATGGCGCGAATGTTTTAAGAGGTTTGAAGCGGAGGAATCGTCGACATCTTATTTCTCATAAAGCTGTGTTTGTATTAGGATGTTGTAAATAGGGCTCGATTAGTGGGTAGCGATAATGAGTCAGTGTATGACTAAAAAGAAGCGGTAGCAAAATTATAATACCGGTGAGAATAGTCATCGGCGGTGACAACAAGCGTGGAGGAATCAGCGGGGCGGATATGGTAACCACGCCGGTGGTAATCGGGGCCAAAACAATAGAATGGACATTTCGAAAAGCAGAGATTCATGATGATGGAAAAGCGGCGTCGGACACTGGCACCCGTTGTTAAGGAAGGAGAAAGACCACTATCGTATGCTTCAAATGCGGAGGGAGGGACACATCGATCAAGCTGCGTCGTATGCGAGTCAAAGCATGTTATAATTGTGGAAGAAGGTCACTTAGCTCGATTTTGTCGTTCACAGAAGACAAATTGACTAGGATGGAAGCACCAAAGGCCGTCGGAAAATTCAAAGCCGGTAGTCTGAGGAGAGGCATTTGTTGTGACCTCCCAAAGAAGCGAGCGAGAATCGAATGAGGTCATCACGGGTAAGCTTATCATAAACTCTAATGAAGTCTATACTTTATTTGATCTGGTTCTACCCATTCTTTTATTTCTCTACTTGCGCTCATCGATTAAATTTGACTCAGGAGAAATTAGACTTTGACTTATCTGTGGAAACTCAGTTGGGAGAAACCTTCATTACATCCTTTGTTTATAAGTCTTGTTTGGTTCAAATCGGTACCCTCACATTACTGTCGATCTTATTTCATTAAAAATACTTGCATTTGGCGTGATTACAAGGATTGATTGGTTAACTACTTATCATGCAAAAATTGATTGTTTTCGTAAGGTTGTTAGCTTTCATATTCCTAATCAACCTATTATCACGAATTCAAACGACCAAACCATTAAAATCAATCACGGTCATCTCAAGCCATAAAGCTATTCGTTTATTGAAAAGCGGATGTCGAAAGCTTTCTTAGCTCATATCATGATTTAAATAAAAAATCGTCGGTTTTAAGCGATATTTCTATTGTTAATAAATTTCTGGCGTATTCCAGAAGAACTTCTGGCCTACCCCAGGCGTGAAATTGAATTTTGTATCGACCTTGAACGGTACAAAACCTATTTCAAAAGCCCATATCGAATAGCTCTATTGAACTTGAGGAGTTAAAGACCCAGCTGCGAGGAATTGTTAGACATTGGCTTTATTCGTCTAGTACTTCTCCTTGGGGTGCTCACATTCTATTCGTGAAGAAGAAAGATGGGAGTATCGACTTTGTATTGATTATCGGGAGTTGAATCACGTCACCATCAAAAATAGGTATCCATTGCCGCGTATTGATGACTGTTTGACCCGATTTGCAAGGCAAATTCTTTTCAAAGATTGATCTTCGTTAGGATATCACCGATTGAAGATTAGAGCCGTGACATTCGAAGGCGACTTCGGAACTCGATGCGGGCATTATGAATTCTAGTCGTATCCTTTGGATTGACTAATGCTCTCTTTGCCTTCATGGATATGATGAGCCAAGTATTGAGGAATATTTAGATCACTTTGTGGTCGTCTTTATTGATGACATCCTTATTTATTCCAAAATAGTGAAGATCATGAAGCAACACTTGAGGTGACACTCCAAAGCCCGTGAATATAAGCTTTATGCGAGTTGAAGAAATCACGAGTTACGGCTTGAAGAAGTAGCATTCCTTGGGCACGTGGTATCAAGTCATGGAATATCATTGACCAGCCAAAGATTGAAGCTATTAAAAGAGGAACAACCTAAATCGATAATAGAAATCGTAGCTTTCTCGGTTTATTTGGTTATTATCGGAGATTCGTGGAAGGATTTTCTCGAATCGCTATTCCATTATTTCGGTGACTCGGAAAGATCTGAAAGTTCGGTTGGAAGCGAAGAATGTGAGAAGAGTTTTCAAGAACTTCGAGGAGACTTATTTATTTTGTTACGGCAATACCATCGGCTCGGAGGATTTGTCATCTCTGATGATGCTTGAGGCAAAGGTTGGGATGTGTTCTCATGCGACATGGAAAAGTAATAGCCTATGCCTCGACGACAACTCAAAGAATATGAGAGGAATTATCCTACTCATGATCTAGAGTTAGCATTTGTTATCTTCTGCTTAAAATTTGGAGGCATTACTTGTATGGGGAGAAAGTGGAGATCTTTACGGATCATAAAAGCCTCAAATATTTCTTCACTCAAAAGGAACTCGACATGCGACAACGGCGTTGGCTTGGCTGTTGAAAGATTATGATCATACCATCGATACCATCTGGAAAAAGCGAGCGTGGTAGGCGGCGCATTGAGTAGAAAATCATATATGCAAATCTGAGTGCGATATTGTCGTATGAGCCCATTTTGTGTGACTTGCAAAGGATGGAGATAGAATTAAAGACTCGAGGGGACGCGTGTGATGATAAGCGAGTATCTGAGTAGAGGCAAACTTTAATTGATAAAGTTAAAAGCTGCTCAAGCTCTGGACACGGAGGTGATCGTATGAGGAAGAAAGTGCAAGAAGGTCTTTATCTTGGGAAGCAAGAATCGATGAAGAAGGAATACTTGAGTCGACTCGGACTTTGTGTTCTAACGACCACGATTTAAAGTATAATATCATGATGGAGGCACCTGACACACCATTTGCGATCCATCACAGGAGTACCAAAATGTATCGTGATATTCGTCATACATTTTGGTGGAAAATATGAAAGAGAGAGAGAATATTTGTTTATCTCGAGGTGTCTAACTTGTCAGCGAGTTAAAGCGGAGCATCAAGTACCAAAAGGTCCATTGCAACCACTTGAAATTCGAGAATGGAAGTGGGAGCACATTACCATGGATTTCGTTAGGTCTTCTAAGGTTTCTCAAGGCGTTGATGCGATTTGGGTCATTGTTGATAGGTTGACCAAGTCTGCTCATTTCTTCAAATCGAGAAACTTATACACTTGAGCGTCTTCTTGCTCGTATGTACATAAGCGAGAGTTAAGAGCTGCATGGTATCTGCGGTATCCATAGTTTACGATCGAGACCGAAGATTGACTTCACGATTTTGGGTTGGTTGCAAAAAGCTATGAGCGCAGACTTACGATTTAGCTCGGCATATCATCCTCGAGACGGACGGACGATCGGAAGGACTATTCAAACTCTTGAAGATCTATTAAGACTACTGTGTCCTTGATTTTGAGGGAGTTGGGACAAGTTCTTACCATTGGTGGAGTTTTCTCTGACAAACGGTTATCAAGCAAGTATTGGCATGGCTCCATTCGAGCGTTGTATGGAAGAAAGTGTCGATTCTCGATTATCTTTGGGATGAGGTGGGTGAAAGCAGCGTTGTTGGGATAGGAGTTGATACGTATGACTACGGAAAAGATTCAAACGATCAAATGACGTATAAAAACCTCACAAAATCGACAAAAGAGTTATCTTTGATCTTCATCGAAAGGGCGTGGAATTCGATATAGGAGATCGTGTGTTGTTAAGAGTTGCTCCATGGAAAGGAGTTACAAGATTTGGAAAGAGGAAAACTTAACCCTCGATTCATCGGTCCATTTTAATCCTCGATCGAGTAGGAGGGCATGGCTATAGACTCGACTTTCTGCTTGAATATGTCTCGTGTTCATAGCGTTTTTCACATATCTATATTACGTAAATATGTGAAAGACCGAACCATATTATTGAGTTAGAAGCCGGACGAAATAGCGGAAGATTTGGCGTATGAAGAGAGGTTCTGTTCAAATTTTGGATAAGAAGGAACATATTCTACGCTCGAGAGTTATACCTCTCAAATCGAAAGTTTTGTGGAGGAACCACGATGTTGAGGAAATGACTTGGGAGTTAGAATCGAAATGAAATCAAGGTATCCTTACCTCTTGACATACCAGTCGTACCCTAATTTCGGTGAAATTTCATAAGAAGGGAGGTTGTAAGACCCCGACTTTTATAAATAAAGATGAATTTTTCTATAAATATTATTTTTGAATATTATGGAATAAATTTGATATAATGTTATAGTTGTGGGTAATATTTATAAATTTTGCAAAGTATCTGAAGTTGTTATAAAATATTCGTTTGGTGGGAATATTCTTTTTGTTAGGGAATATTAAATACTGATGGCTCAATCATTGGTGGACCCCCAATGAATTATTATTGTCGGATTGAAAATGACAAAATATTTTATAAAAATAACTTGGCGGAGAGGTATTCTGAATTAAAAGCATTGAACTACCGGTGGTAAAAAAATGCGATGTCTGGCGTAGTTGCGTAGTAGCACTGCGGTATTGATTATTGATCTTACGTGAGAAGTCACTTTCGGTATGCTCGATTATTACTTGATAATTCTTTGCATCATATCTCTTATATTATTGATTCAATTATTGTCACAATTATCATACGTATAATATGTTATAGTATTAAATCAATAATTGAGGCAATGACAAGTTATAAATGATTAATAATTGTTGAAAGATTAAATATGTGTTGATGAAAAAAAAAATGATTTGTGGTAAGTTTGATTATTTTATGGGGGCTCGTATGTCATCATCTAAGAGTCTCTTCGTCGATAGTATTTACCTTTCGTCGATAGTAATTACCTTCGTCGATAAGTAATTACCCTTGTGAATAGTAATTACCTTCGTCGATAGTAATTATGATAGTAATTACCGTTAGTAATTATCGATAGTAATTATCCTTGTGAATAGTATTTACCTTCGTCGATAGTATTTACCTTCGTTAATAGTAATTACCTTTACAGACGTCGAACCACTTGTCGTTTCACATTCGGTGCGTCGAACCACTTGTCGTTTCACATCGGCGTCGAACCGATTTGGTCGTCCAAGCCACTTTGCTTTTTTCACGGCGGTCTTAAGCTAGAAATCTTCTATAAATAGAGGGCTAGGGCTTCATTATTTTTCACGAATTCATTGAGCTATAGAGAGAAAGTATAGAGAGAATAGAGAGAAAGAAGAAGAGTATTTTATTCTTACTTCTTTGCGATATTCAATCTCTACCAAATGTAAGGGGTGTTATTCTTTCTTATTCATGAAGAAGCTGTTGTTATTCCATTGCTTATTATTACATTGGAATAACTTTTGTATAAGTGGTTTACCTATACTTGGTGACATTCTTCTATTATTACATTGGAACATCACATGCGTGTGTTTTACAGGACTGGTTAAAATCTTTATTATTATTACATTGGAACATCACATGCATGTGTTTTTACAGGACTGGTTCCATCTTTATTATTACTGTTGGAACATCACATGCATGTGTTTTTTACTGGGACTGGTTCCGTCTTTTATTATTACTGTTGGAATATCTATCATGTGTTTTTACAGGATCAGTTCCATCTTTATTATTACATTGGAACATCACATGTCGATTGTGAATTTCACGACTGGTTAGATTATTTATTATTACATTGGAATAACACATGCATGCGATCTATCGCATGCATGGTGATTTCTTTTGTTATTCCATTCTTTATTATACCCGGTTGGTTAAAACTTTGACTTATATACTCCATGAAATTAGTAGAATATCCTTGATATTTGCGTTTCATCGATATCTTTTCATGGAAATATTCTTACGATCATTCTTGAATTTTACTCTACAAAAGCGATTATCATGTTGACAATTTGGGCGTTAATAATTCTGGATAAAATAATTCTTGAACTTGTTTTATTGAATTCTTATATCATTGTCATCATCCTCATATTTATATTTTTTGAAAGTCATACATGGCTTTGTAGTGCATAGATGGACTTGGTATGATTATGACGAGAGATTATTCGGTGTAATCATGGTAGTAATATTACAAATGATGTGATAAAAATCCTCGATTAGTAGTAGTGCATTGATGGACGATTGTTGGCATGATCATGACCATTAATGAATACCACAAATATTCTTGGGCGTAGTGCGTGAATAATTGTGGTCGTGATCTTAAAGAATATCCTTGGGTAGTAGTGCGGGGTGATTCGATGATGTGAAATATTTATTAAAAGTGAGTCTCAACTATAGCGATGATGAAAAACCTTTTAAAACCTAAAAGATAGTAGACTTTATTTTCTACTTGACTCTTTTAATGGATTGCATATTCATTATGATTAAAGCTGGGTTGTCTATTGTATTTTATCGGTTTAACATTTATTGAAGACTATTGATAATTTATTACGCATTATCTTAGTCATAATATTTCTTCTTGGGCTAGTTGAGCTCACCCTTTCTTTATTACGTAAAATTTATTCTCTTGAGGAAATGATAAATATATTTTGGGGACGAGTCGCAGGGAAGCAGTGATGGTCTGAAGATAGCATTAGTAGTCCTCACATTTTTACATAAAATAGTGTGATAATAATTGTAATAATGGGACTTTTGTTTGAGTTTGTATAATATGACCTTACGAAAGCGATATTTGTATTTAAACTCGCGAGTATCTTTTATAGGTAAGGTGATGGTATTATCAAACAAGATTTATAACAGTGGATGTTATGTTAATAAGTTGTATTTAAATTACATGCGGGAGAGATAAATACCATGTAAGTATGCAAGAATTTATAAATAACTTACCGTGAAGATGGGTGATGTATACGCTCTTCCGAAATCTGAATTTTGGTACGATCCACGGTTATGGTCCCTCGGTTGAACATACTACCGTTATCTCGCTCAAACAATTGAGCCACATTAACAACATCTAAATAGAGAGAAAATTTATGAGAAATGAGATATTGTCGTATCTTAGGGTTTCAAACCTCTCACAAACATCCGCGTCAATACGTTCCTCATTCTCCACCAAATGAGGTCTGAAACACGGATAACTCTGCAAACTTTGCCTCGTCTTTAAGACACCGTCGTGTTGTTTTGTTCTAATCGATGAACTCCACTTCCTTCGTATAGATGAACACTTTCGAGGAAAGTATTTGTCATTAAATAGTTTCTGAAAGCGTCTACCAAGACATCTTTGAGTCTTGGTTTGGATGGGTACGCTTCATGACTCCCACCGATGAATCGCTTCGCCCACGGAACATATAAAGGTGGCGAATGGAACCATCTGTTCTCCGTGCATCCCAAGACATCGAATATTTTGGTAATTTGCTTGACCCATGTTTTCCGCCATGATCGGATCTCGCTTTCCTTAAATTACGGTGGTCCCAACTCTTTGAAGCGCTTGTTTGTGACAACCCGTGAATTGCTATCATTTCCTCTGTATTTTGAACATGAGTCTCCTAAATCGATTTTGCGTGAAGCTGCAAAAAGCTTCTAAACATCCCTCGTTCATCATACGCTTCGATTGGTGTTGTTCACGGGAGGAACATTGCCGACTGTTGCTGCGTTCTCCTCGTTGGTGAGTCTGAGCGTCTCCACGATCTCATTTCCATTGTTAATATTCTCAATCGACATTCTCAAATCTCGTCATAAAACAAGGGTTAATTAAGGAAATCAATATATCACATAATATCCTATATCTTGACAACTAACAAATAAGCTTAGGTAGGTAGGACACATTTAGCGAAGGATTTCTGGCGTCTCTCCCCTCCTAGTTCTATTCCCGATCTCCATGGAGATCATATCCCTAAGCTACGATACCAAGCGTGGCGCCCCCAAAATAGGTATACACCACCCATTACGAGTTGTCAATACATAGTGCGAAACAACTACAACTTTATTATTACAATGAGAAAGCGTGAGTTTGAATACAAATATTATCTTCTAGACAATATCTATACTCAAATAAATCCTCATCACATTTATTGATACATTATTTTACAAAAATGGTGAGGACTACTAAACAACTCTCTCTAGAACCTTCATTCCATACCCAGAGCTCGTACTCTTTTATATTCTCGCATCACGAGAAGAAAAATGGAACAAAAAGGAAAAGGGTGAGCTCAACTAGCCCGATAAAGAATATTATGACTAAGATAATATACAACAAATTATCATTAGTCTTCAACGAGGAAAAATCTAATAGAATACAATAGGACAACAAATTTTAAATCAATATTCGTATGAAATAATAATTCATTAGAAGAGTTAAGTAAAGAATGCAAATTACTATCTTCTATATATGAATTTAAAAGTTCATCGTCATCTTTTATCCTTGTAACATCAATCAATATATATGTGGAATCAAATATTCATCTTTGCACTACAGGCCAAAGATATTCATCGATTAGTCATGTTCATCTAAACACCTGTTCATCTTTGCACTACGGGCCAAAGATATTAATCGATCGGTCGTGTTCATCTCAATACTGTTCATCTTTGCACTACGGCCGAAGATATTCATCAAAAAAAATCATTCATCTTTGCTACTGGGCCCAAAGATATTGATAATATCATCATTTAGGGTCGAGGATGATGAAAAATATTTTAAAGGAAGCGAATCGAGTGAAACAAAAAGAACAAATATTAAGGATTAGTATTTTAAACAATCAAGTTCAAAATACTTCATAAGTAATCGGTGGAATAAAATTCAAGAATGATCAAAACATGGATACAATCAAAGCTAGTATCCAGAATAGATATTTTGGACAAAAAGAAGAAATTTCATTTTTCGATGAATAGTGCCGTATTCGTGAATAGTGCCGTATACGTGAATAGTAACTCGACACCAAAAGATAGAAATTTCACAAAAAAAACATCATCACGCTTTCGTGAATAATACTACTCGTGAATAGTAACTCATGAATAGTAACTCATGAATAGTAACTCATGAATAGTAACCCCGATATGAAAAAGTTCCAAATTTGATAAAAAGTTCCAACCAATATTTGGGCATAATGATATTGAAGAAATAATATCATTTTCGAATAAAATAACATCCCTTACCTCGAAAGATTAATACTTACATTTGGAATCTAGGGTATAGTCTTTGAAGGAACTTGCACCGCGTCTAACAATACTCAAAGTATACTCAAAATACTCACAAGAATACGCTCGATAATATAGAGAGAAAACTTGAGTTTAACGGTGTGATTTTCAATTCTAACCTAAGCATCCTATTTATAGGAAAATCTTTAGAAACAGCAGCAGAAAATTTAATAAAATATTAATATATATTATAAATTTCCTTAGCCCATCTTTGAAGATCTGATTTCAGCAATTAATATCACATGTTAGCCCACTTAAATGAAAAAAAAAAACGTTTTCTTTAAAATAATAATTAAAACTTCAAAAAATCAATTATTTGAACTTGAACTTCAATAATTCACAATAAATAGCCTTTTATCAGAAAATTTGAATCTCATGAGTTTTTATAGGAAATTCAATTCTCTACAACTTTACTGAGAAGAAAGTTTTTCCGAATTCCAAATGAAATTGACCGAAATCCACAAAGCAGACGATTTTACGGTTATAATCAAATTTCGATCGATAAATGGGGTCCAATCGACATGTTTAACATGTTTTAAACATTTATTGCAACAAAAATACTCTTCCTCCTCGTATACTCATATATCCCACATTCGTTGTAAAAATATCACCATTATTATATTATTAAAATATAATAATATATTTAAATAATTATTTTATCGAGAAAAAGATAAAATTTCAATTTTCAACAATTGTCACATTAAAATTTTTCTCCATCTATATCCACATAAAATCAATATTTTCCTCATCATATGAATCAATAATTAATTATTCACAAATAATATTACTGAGAATCCACAATATTGATAACTAAGCGGTTCAGGAAGAGGGGCTTTCAATAAGAATTTCTCTCTTCTTGGTGGCCGCAATTTAGGTGACCAAACCTCTCCTTAGAGCGAGAACTTTCTAGACATTGCCAATAATATTATCTAATAATATTATTAGGATAATATGAATTATTGCTTCGATAATGAAAATCTTGTGTAATGACAATTATTGAAACAACAACAATATAAAATATCAACACAATTGAATCAATAAAATCTTTGAGCGATAATTACGTAACCATTATTGAGTAGTTCCTTCTTTACGTAAGAATCAATAATTGGTGCAATACCGTGTCTTCTTGTGTTTTAACCATAAGAGTATTTTAATAGTATTAATTGATGAATAACTACATTTGTTATTTTTAAACAACTTATATTTGTCGTTTTTTTCATCCAATCGCTTTACGTTATGGGGCCCACAAAAAGCTGCGTCATCGCATACGAATATTCCCCGATGCAATGCTAAAGAATATTCCACGACCAAACGAATATTCCCCGACAACAATGAATATTTTATAACCACTTGCTTATTTTGAAATATTTGCATATTTTACCCCTAACTATCCACATTAATCAAATCAACCCTTACTATTTCAAAATAATAAATAGAGAAAATTAAATTTCATTAATAATAAGTTGGGGTCTTACAATGGTTCTAGAGAGTTGTTTCAGTAGTCCTCACCATTTTTATAAAATAATGTACCAATAGTTGTAATGAGGACTAATTTGGGTGTGAATATTGTCTAGATGGCAATATTTGTATTTAAACTCACAGTTTTTATGTTGTATTAATAAAGTTGTAGTTGTTTCTGTGCCATGTTATTGACGACTCAAAATGGGTGATGTATACCTATTTTGGGGGCGTCACAGTTTGTATCAGAGCTAAGGGATATGATCTCTGGCGGAGATCGGGGAATAGAACTAGGAGGGGAGAGACGAGTAAAACCTTCGCTAGTGTGTCTTACCTAAGCTTATTTATTTGGTTGGTCAATATATAGGGATATTATGAGATATGTTGATTTCTTTAATTAACCCTTGTTTTATGGCAGTATTTGAGAATGTCGACTGAGAATGTTAACAGTGGAGTAAATGAGACCGTGGAGACACCTTTACTCACCAACGAGGAGAATATGCAACAGGCTGACAATGTTTCTCCTGTGAACAACACCACTGAGCCGATGATGAACGACAGGATGTTTAGAAGTTTTTTGCAGTTAATGCAAAATCAGACAAGGGAGACTCGTGCACAAAATACCGGTGGAAATGATAACAATGCACGGTTTGTCACATCCAAGTAGTTCAAAGAGTTGGGACCACCAGAATTCTGGGGAAAGCCAGATCCGATTAAGGCAGAAACGTGGGTCAAACAAATCATCAAGATATTCGATGTCTTGAGATGCACGGAGGAAAAGAAGGTTCCATTCTCCACCTTTATGTTCCGTAATGAAGGTGATTCTTCGTGGGAATCTGGTGAAGCGTACCCATCGGTACTTCAAGACTCAAGCGTGTCTTAGGAGATGTTTCAGAAACTGTTCAATGACAAGTACTTTCCTGAAAGTATTCGTCATATGAAGGAAGTAGAGTTTATTAGATTGGAACAAAATAACATGACGGTTTCCCAGTACGAGGCGAAGTTTGCAGAGTTATCTAGGTTTGCACCTCATTTGGTGGAGAATGAGGAATGTATAACGCGGATGTTTCTAAGAGGTTTGAAACCCGGCATACGTCAATATCTCATTTGTCATAATTTTTTCTCTATTCAGGATGTTGTCAGCGAGGGCTCAATTATTAGAGCGAGATAACGAGATACGTCAACCGGGGACCACAACGAGGATCATCTGGGTGATAGCGGTCATTAGAACAACGATAACCAGCGGAGAAAGAAAAATACTGAACAAAAGCAAAGAACCACTCTGGTGGTAATCATAGTCGTGAGAATATAAAAGAAGCGAGTCGGGAGGAGATTTTAAAAGAGGAGATTCAACAACGACCATGTGAAGACGTCGCCGGCCAATGAAGAATCGGTTCTAAGGGAGGAGAACGACCACTGGTCGTATGCTATAAATGTAGAAAAGAGGGACATATCAGCCCAAACTGCCCACAACAGTTCAAGGTATGCTATAATTATGGAAAAGAAGGACATATCGCTCGAAATTGTATGGTAGCGAAATCAAGTCCAGAGGGGATGGTGACTCAAAAGGCTGTCCCATAAAAGTCAAAGTCAACGGTCCCTGGAAGAGCGTTTGTCGTGACTGGTCAAAATGCAAGGAACCCAAACGAGGTGATCACGGGTAAAATTAATCATAAATTCTTGCGAAGTTTATACCTTACTAGATCTAGGTGCTACCCATTCATTTATCTCTCCGCTTGTGCTCAACGTTTAAACTTAACTCAGGAGAAATTAGACTTTGATTTATCTATGGAGACTCCAGATTAGGAGAAACTTTCATCACATCCACTTTGTTTATAAATCTTGTTTGATCCAAGTTGGCACCATCACATTACCTGTTGACCTTATCTCTTTAAAGATACTTGCTTTTGATGTGATTTTAGGGATTGATTGGTTAACTACTCATCATGCCAAAATTGATTGTTTTTGTAAGGTTGTTAGTTTTCATATTCCTAACCAACCCGTTGATTTAATTCAAGCAACTAAACCACTAAAATCAATCAACGTCATATCAAGTCATAAAGCTATTCGTTTATTAAAAAACGGATGTCAAGTTTTCTTAGCCCATATTATGGATTTGAATAAAGACACGTCAGATTTGAATAATATTCCCGTTGTTAGTAAATTTCCTGACGTATTTCCTGAAGAACTTCCCGGTCTACCCCGAACATGAAGTTGAATTCTTTATTGATCTTGAAACTGTACAAAGCCCATTTCTAAAACCCCATATCGAATGGCTCTATTGAACTTCGGGGAGTTAAAAGTCCAACTACGAGGAATTGTTGGACATCGGTTTCATTAATCCTAATACATCTCCTTGGGGTGCTCTTGTTTTATTTGTAAAGAAGAAAAGGCGGTAGTATGCGACTTTGTATTGACTAACGGAATTGAACCATGTCACCATCAAGAATAGGTATCCATTACCTCGCATTGATGACTGTTTGACCCGATTGCAAGGAGCACAATTCTTTTCAAAGATCGATATTTGTTCTAGATATCATCAAATTTGAAGATTAGGCGAGGATATTCCAAAGAGCGCGCTTTAGAACTTCGATGACGGGCATTATGAATTCTTAGTCATATCTTTTGGATTGACTAATGCTCCTGCGGCTTTCATGGATATGATGAACCGAATATTTAAGAAATATTTGGATCAGTTCGTTGTTGTCTTTATTGATGACATCCTCATATATTCCAAAAGTCGTGAAGATCATGAGCACCATTTGAAGCTGGTACTCCAAAGGCTTTATGAAAACAAGATATATGCCAAGTTGAAGAAATGCGAGTTCTGGCTTGAGGAAGTAGCATTCCTTGGGCACGTGGTGTCAAAACATGGAGTATTTATCGACCCGGCGAAGATTAAAGAAATACAAAGTTAGGAGCAACCAAAGTCGGTGACCGAAGTACGTAGCTTTCTGGGCCTAGCTGGTTATTATCGGAGATTCGTGGAAGGATTTTATCGAATCACTACCCCGTTAACTCAACTGACTCGGAAAGATACAAAATTCGTATGGAGCGAGGAATGCGAAAAGAGTTTCCAAAAGCTTAAGAGGAGACTCATTTTGGCACCTGTTCTGACAATACCATCTGGTTCGGATGGATTTGTTATCTATAGCGATGCTTCAGGAAAAGGGTTAGGATGTGTTCTCATGCAACATGGGAAAGTCATAGCCTATGCCTCGTGACAACTTAAAGAATATGAGAGGAATTATCCTACTCATGATCTAGAGTTGGCAGCAGTAGTTTTTACGCTAAAGATCTGGAGGCACTATCTATATGGAGAGAAAGTGGAGATATATTCAAACCATAAAAGCCTCAAATATTTCTTCACCCAAAAGGAACTCAACATGCGGCAACGACGTTGGCTCGAATTTGTTGAAAGATTATGACCAAACTATTCAATACCATCTGGAAAAGCGAACGTGGTAGCTGACGCGTTGAGTAGAAGATCATATGCGGGAACAAGTGCGATGTTGTCAACATAAAGACCCATTTTTTTGTGATTTACAAAAGATGAAAATAGAATTCAAGACTCCGGGGACCCATGTAATGATGTCAAGTATACGCATAGAGCCAACTTTAATAGAAAAAGTTAAAGTTGCTCAAGCCACAGACCCGGAGCTGATGCGTATGAAGAAGAAAGTACAAGAATGTGCTATTCCAGAAGCGAGAATCGATGAAGAAGGAATACTTCGAGTCCACTCCAGACTTTGTGTTTCTAACGACTACGATTTGAAATGCAAGATCATGGCGGAGGCACATAATACACCGCTTGCAATCCATCTCGAAGTACAAAATGTATCGTGATCTTGACATACATTTTGGTGGAACAATACGAAGAGAGAGATTGCAAAGTTTATCTCGAGGTGTTTAACTTGTCAACGTAAAGGCGGAGCATCAAGTACCTAAGGGTCCGTTGCAACCACTTGAGATTCTCGAAATGGAAGTGGGAACACATTACCATAGATTTCGATTACTGGTCTTCCCACGGTTTCTCAAGGTATAAATCTTTATTTGGGTTATTGTTGATAGATTAACCAAGTCTGCTAATTTCTTGTCGATACGGGAGACTTATTCCCTTGAACGTCTTGCTCATATGTATGTAAATGAGATTGTGAGATTGCATGGCATACCAGTATCCATAGTTTCAGATCGTGACCCAAGATTCACTTCACGATTTTGGGTTAGTTTGCAAAAAGCTATGGGCACAGATTTACGATTCAGTTCGGCATACCATCCTCAAACGGACGGACAATCACAGAGGATTATTCAAACTCTTGAAGATCTATTAAGACTCTGTGTCCTAGACTTCAAAGGGAGTTGGGATAAGTATTTACCATTGGTGGAATTCTCCTACAATAACAGTTATCAGGCAAGTATAAGGGTAGCTCCATTCGAAAAATTGTATGGAAGAAAGTGTCACTCTCCAGTATGTTGGGAGGAGGTGGGTGAAGCAACATTATTGGGACCAGAGTTGGTACGTATTAATACAAAAAAGATCCAAATGATTCGACAACGTATACAAATGGCACAAGATCGACAAAAGAGTTATGCGGATCTTCATCGAATGGACGTAGAATTTAGTATTGGGGATCATGTATTGTTGCGTGTTGCCCCATGGAAGGGAGTTACATGATTCGGGAAGAGAGGAAAGCTCAATTCACGATTTATTGGTCCATTTCAGATTCTTGACCGAGTAGGAAATGTAGCCTATAGACTCGCGTTACCTCCAAGTATGTCTCGTGTTCATAATGTTTTTCATATATATGTGCTTTGTAAATATGTGAAAGACCCGAACCACGTTATTGAGTTAGAACCGGATGAGATAGCCAAAGACTTAACGTACGAGGAGGTACCTGTCAAGATCTTGGATAGGAAGGAACATGTCTTACGTACAAAGGTCATACCACAAATCAAAGTTTTGTGAAGGAACCATGCTATTGAGGAAATGACCTGGGAGTTGGAAACGAAAATAAAAGCGAGGTATCCTCACCTTTTTGAAACACCAAGTACGTACATCAATTTCGAGGACGAAATTTCATATGGAGGGGAGATTGTAAGACCTCAACTTATTATAAATAAAATTAAACTTCCTCAATTTATTATTTTGAAATAGTAAGGGTTGATTTGATTAATATGGTTAGTTATGGGTAAAATACGCAAATATTTCAAATAAGCAAGTGGTTATAAAATATTTATTGTTGTCGGGAAATATTCGTTTGGTCGTGGAATATTCTTATTGTTGGAGAATATTCGTACGACGGCGCAACCTTGTATGGGCCCCATAATGGAAAGCGATTGGATGAAGAAAACGATAAATATAATTTGTTTATAAATAATAAATAGTAGTTATTATCAATTAATCTTGTTAAATATCCAGGTGGTTAAAACACGAGAAAGATTACGGTATTACACCAATTATTGATTCTTACGTGAAGGCACTACTTAATAATTATTACGATGAGTTCTTGTTCAATATTTTATTTTATTAATTCAATAATTGCTACGTGACGTTGATATTTTATATTATTGTTGTTTCAATAATTGTCCTTTACACAATTATTTTCATTATCGATTAATAATTCATATTATTTGAATAATATTATTAGATAACATTATTGGCAATGTCTAGAAAGTTACATCAGGAGAGGTTTGGTCACCTAATTGCTTGTTAAGAAGGAGAAATCTTTATCGAAAGCCCCTCTTTCACGGGAACGACTGGTTGCCAAGATTGTGATTCTGTAATATTATTTGTGAATAATTAATTATTGATTTATGTAAGACAACTTATTATTAATGAAATTTAATTTTTCTATTTATTATTTTGAAATAGTAAGGGTTGATTTGATTAATGTGGATAGTTAGGGGTAAAATAAGCAAATATTTCAAAATAAGCAAGTGGTTATAAAATATTCATTGTTATTGGGGAATATTCGTTTGGTCGTGGAATATTCTTCTGCTTGGGAATATTAAATGCGGTAGCCATGGTCTTTTGTGGGCCCCATAACTGAAAGCGATTGGATGAAGAAAATAACAAATATAAGTTGTTTAAAAATAACAACAGTAGTTATCACAGATTATCTTGTTAAAATACTCGGTGGTTAAAAACACAAGTAGCATTACCGGTATTGCACCAATTATTGATTCTTACGTAAAGAAGGCACTACTCAATAATGGTTACGGTAATTCTTCATTCGATATTTTATTGATTCTTTGCGATTGATATTTTATATTTTTTGTTGTTTCAATAATTGTCATTACACAATTTTTTCATTATCAAAGCAATAATTCATATTATCCGAATAATATTATTAGATAACATTATTGGCAATGTCTAGAAAGTTACTGCTCAAGGAGAGGTTTGGTCACCTAATTGATTCTTATTGGAAAGCCCCTCTTTCCTGAGAAGCGCCGGTTGTCAATATTGTGATTTCGTAATATTATTTGTGAATAATTAATTATTGATTCATATGATGAGGAAAATATTGATTTTATGTGGATATAGATGGAGAAAAATTTTAATGTGACAATTGTTGAAAATTGAAATTTTATCTTTTTCGATAAAATAATTATTTAAATATATTATTATATTTTAATAATATAATAATGGTGATATTTTTTACAACGAATGTGGGATATATGAGTATACGAGGAGGAAGAGTATTTTTGTTACAATAAATGTTTAAAACATGTTAAACATGTCGGTGGACCCCATTTATTGATCGAAATTTGATTATAGCACGTAAAATCGTCTGTTTGTGGATCTTGGCCAATTTCATTTGGAATTGGAAAAACTTTCTTACGTAGAAGTTGTAGAGAATTGAATTTCCTATAAAAACACGCAAGATTCAAAATTTTCCGATAAAGGGGCTATTTATTGTGAATTATTGAAGTTAGAAAGTTCAAATAATTGATTTTGGAAGTTTTAATTATTATTTTAAAGAAAACGTTTTTTTTTCATTTAAGTGGGCTAACATGTGATATTAATTCTTTGAAATCAGATCTTCAAAGATGGGCTAAGGAAATTTATAATATATATTAATATTTTATTAAATTTTCTACTTTGGTGTTCTAAGCATTTTCCTATAAATAGGGTGTTTAGGTTAGAATTGAAAATCACACCAAAAACTAAAGTTTTCTCTCTCTATATTATTGAGCGTATTCTTGTGAGTATTTTGAGTATACTTTGAGTATTGTTAGGAGTGCAAGTTCCTTCAAAGACTATACCCTGTATTCCAAATTTTAAGTATTAATCTTTCGAGGTAAGGGATGTTATTTTATTCGAAAATGATATTATTTCTTCAATATCATTATGCCGAAATATTGGTTGGAACTTTTTGTCAAATTCGGAACTTTTTCATATCGGGGTTACTATTCATGAGTTACTATTCATGAGTTACTATTCACGAGTTACTATTCATGAGTTACTATTCATGAGTTACTATTCACGAGTACTATTCACGAAGCGTGATGATGTTTTTTGTGAAATTTCTATCCTTTGGTGTCGGAGTTACTATTCACGTATACGACATTATTCACGAATCTGACTATTTATTCATAGAAAAATAAAATTTCTTCTTTTTGTCCAAAATATCTATTCTGGATACTAGCTTTGATTGTATCCATGTTTTGATCATTCTTGAATTTTATTCCACTATGATTACTTATGAAGTATTTTTGAACTTGGATTGTTTAAAATACGAATCCTTAATATTTGTTCTTTTGTTTCACTGGATTCGTTTCCTTTAAAATATTTTTCATCATCCTCAGTCCTAAATGATTGATATTATTGAATATCTTTGGCTGTAGTGCAAAGATGAATGATTTTTTGATGAATATCTTTGGCCCGTAGTGCATAAAGATGAATAGGTGTTGAGATGAACACACCGATCGATTAATATCTTTGGCCCGTAGTGCAAAGATGAGCAGTGTTTAGATGAACATGACTAACTGATGAATATCTTTGGCCTGTAGTGCAAAGATGAATATTTGATTCCACATATATATTGATTGATGTTACAAGGATAAAAGATAGACGATGAACTTTTAAATTCATATATAGAAGATAGTAATTTGCATTCTCTACTTAACTCTTCTAATGAATTATTATTTCCGCTGCGAATATTGATTTAAAATTTGTTGTCTATTGTATTCTATTAGATTTTTCCTTGTTGAAGACTAATGATAATTTGTTGTATATTATCTTAGTCATAATATTCTTTACTGGGCTAGTTAAGCTCACCCTTTTCCTTTTTGTTCCATTTTTCTTCTCAGGATGCAAGAATATAGCGAGTACGAGTCGGGGTATGGAATGAAGGTTCTAGAGAGAGTTGTTTAGTAGTCCTCACCATTTTTGTAAAATAATGTATCAATAAATGTGATGAGGATTTATTTGAGTATAGATATTGTCAGAAGATAATATTTGTATTCAAACCCACGCTTTCTTGTTGTAATAATAAAGTTGTAGTTGTTTTACATTTCCATGTATTGACAACTCAGAATGGGTGGTGTATACCTATTTTGGGGGCGTCAAAGTTGGTATCAGAGCTTAGGGATATGATCTCTGGCGGAGATCGGGGAATAAACTAGGAGGGGAGAGACGAGTAAATCCTTCGCTAGTGTGTCCTACCTACCTAAGCTTATTTGTTATTTGGTCAGTATATAGGGATATTATGTGATATATTGATTTCCTTAATTAACCCTTGTTTTATGACAATATTTGAGAATGTCGACGGAGAATATTAACAATGGAAATGAGATCGTGGAGACGCCTTTTGTACTCACCAACGAGGAGAGCGTGCAACAGTGGTGGCAATGTTCCTCTGTGAACAACACCACCACCGAGCGAGATGATGAACGAGGGGATGTTTAGAAGCTTTTAGTTCATGCAAAATCGCAGACGAGAGAGACTCGTGTTCAAAATATGAGGAGGAAATGATAGCAATTCACCGGGTTATCACAAACCCAATCGATTCAAAGAGTTGGGACCACCGAATTTAAGGAAAGCGATCCGATCATGGCGGAAACATGGGTCAAGCAAATTACCAAGATATTTGATGTCTTGGGATGCACGGAGAGAATGAAGGTTCCATTCGCCACCTTTATGTTAGTGGCGAAGGCATTCTTTGGTGGGAGTCTCGTGAAGCGTACTCCATCCGTACCAAGACTCAAAGATGTCTTGGGAGACATTTCAGAAACTATTTAACGACAAATACTTTCACGAAAGTGTTCAGTCTATATAAAGGAAGTGGAGTTTATTAGGACCGAGAAGAATAACATGGCGATTTGTCTCAAAGACGAGGCAAAGTTTACAGAGTTATCCGGTTTGCAGACCTCATTTGGTGGAGAATGAGGAACGATGACGCGGATGTTTCTAAGAGGTTTGAAACCCAGAGATCGACAATATCTCATTTCTCATAAATTTTCTCTCTATTCGGATGTTGTTAATAGGGCTCAATTGTTAGAGCGAGAAAAACGAGTATGTTCAACCGAGGGACCATAACCGTGGATCGTACCGAGAGATAGCGATCAGCGTAATAATGATAACCCAATGAGAAAGAAAAGCAGACGGACAAAAATGGTAACCACTCGGTGGTAATCATGGCCATGAAAATAGAAGAAGCGAGTCGGAGGAGATTTTAAAAAGAGGAGATTTAACAACGACCATGTAAAGACGACAAAGTCTAAAGAAGAATTGGTTCTAAGGGAGGAGAACGACCACCGGTCATTATATGCTACAAATGCGGAAAGAGGGACATATCGGTCAAAGCGCACACAACAGATTCAAGGTATGCTATAATTGTGGAAAAGAAGGACATATCGCCGAGATTATGCAGTGGCGAAACCTAGTTCAATGAGGACGGTGACTCAAAAGATCGTCCCGAGAAAAGTCAAAGTCAACGATTCCGAGAAGAAGCGTTTGTTGTGACCGGGTCAAAATGCGAGGAACCCAAACGAGGTGATCACGGGTAAGCTATTTATAAATTCTTGCGAAGTTTATACCTTACTTGACTAGGGTCTTTACCCATTCATTTATCTCTCCCGCGCGTGCTCAACGCTTAAACTTGACTCGAGAAATTAGACTTTGACCTATCTCGTGGAAACTCCGTTAGGAGAAACTTTCATCACATCCATTGTTTATAAATCTTGTTTGATTCAAGTTGGCACCATCACCTTACCCATTGACCTTATCTCTTTAAACATACCGCTTTTGATGTGATTTTAGGGATTGATTGGTTAACTACTCATCATGTCAAAATTGATTGTTTTCGTAAGGTTGTTAGTTTTCATATTCTAATCAACTTTGTTATGCAATTCAAGCAACTAAACCATTAAAATCAATCAACGTCATATCTAATCATAAAGCTATTCATTTTATGAAAAACGGATGTCAAGCTTTCTTAGCCCATGTTATGGATTTGAATAAAGACACGTCAAATTTGAATAATATTCTGTTGTTATTGACTTTCCGACGTATTTCACGAAGAACTTAGAATTACACCCCGTAACGTGAAGTTGAATTCTTTATTGATCTTGAACCCTGGTACAAAGCCCATTTCTAAAACCCCATATCGAATGGCTCCTATTGAACTTCGAGGAGTTAAAGGTCCAACCTACTGGAATTGTTGGACATCGGTTTCATCTGGTCCCAAGTACATCTCCTTGGGGTGCTCCCTGTTTTATTCGTAAAAAGAAGAAAGACGGAGTATGCGACTTTGTATTGACTATCGGGAATTGAACCATGTCACCATCAAGAATAGGTATCCTCTACCTCGTATTGATGACTTGTTTGACCGATTCTGAGAAGGGGGCAATTCTTTTCAAAAATCGATCTTCGATTCGGATATCATCGGTGAAGATTAGAATCGAGGATATTCCAAAGCGCCTTCGAACTTCGGTATGGGCATTATGAATTCTTAGTCATGTCTTTCGGACTAACTAATGCTCTCGCGGCTTTCATGGATATGATGAACCGAGTATTCAAGGAATATTTGGATCGATTCGTTGTTGTTTTTATTGATGACATCCTCATATATTCCAAAAGTCGTGAAGATCATGAGCACCATTTGAAGTTGGTACTCCAAAGGCTTCGTGAAAACAAACTATATGCCGAATTGAAGAAATGCGAGTTCGGCGAGGAAGTAGCATTCCTTGGGCATGTGGTGTCAAAACATGGAGTATCCGTGGACCCGTGCCAAGATTGAAGCAATACAAAGTTGGGAGCAACCAAAAGTCGGTGGCCAAAAGACGTAGCTTTTGGGCTTATTTGGTTATTATCGGAGATTCGTGGAAGGGTTTTCTCGAATCGCTACTCCATTAACTCAGCTAACTCGGAAGGATACAAAATTCTTTTGGAGCGAAAAATGCGAGAAAAGTTTCAAGAGCTTAAGAGGAGACTTATTTTAAGACTGTTCTAACAATACCATCCTGGTTCGGATGGATTTTTATCTACGCCGATGCTTGAGCAAAGGGTTTGGATGTGTTCTCATGCAGCGTGGGAAAGTCATAGCCTATGCCTCGCGATAACTTAAAGAGTATGAGAAGAATTATCCTACTCATGATCTAGAGTAGCGGCCGATCGTTTTTCGCTTAAAGATATGGAGGCACTATCTATATGGGGAGAAAGTGGAGATATATTAGGACCATAAAAGCCTTAAATATTTCTTCACTCAAAAAGAACTCAACATGCGACAATGACGTTGGCTCGAGCTATTGAAAGACTACAACCACACTATTCAATACCATCCCGTAAAGCGAACGTGGTAATGACGCGTTGAAAGAGAAGATCATATGGAATGAGTGCGATGATGTCAAGTATCGTATATAGAGCCAACTTTAATAGAAAAAGTTAAGGTTGTTCAAGCCACCGAAGGCCGGAAATGATGCGTATGAAGAAGAAAGTACAAGAAGGAGCTATTAGGAAGCGAGAATAGATGAAGAAGGAATACCGTGTCCACTCTAGACTTTTGTGTCCATAACGACTACGATTTGAAGTACAAGATTATGATGGAGGCACACAATACACCATTTGCAATCCATCTCGAAGTACCAAAATGTATCGTGATCTTGACATACATTTTGGTGGAACAATATGAAGAGAGAGATTGCAAAGTTTATCTCAATGTGTTTAACTTGTCAACGTGTAAAGGCGAGAGCATCTAGTACCTAAGGGTTAAGATTGCAGAACCACTTGAGATTCCAAATGGAAGTGGGAACACATTACCATGGATTTCGTTACGGGTCTTCCTACGGTTTCTCAAGGCATCAATGCTATTTGGGTTATTGTTGATAGATTAACCAAGTCCGCTCATTTCTTGCCGACACGGAGACTTATTCCTTGAACGCTTTGCTAGTATATGACGTGAATGAGATTGTGAGGTTGCATGGCATACAGTATCCATAGTTTCGGATCGTGACCCAAGATTCACTTCAAGATTTTGGGCTAGCTTGCAAAAAGCTACGGGCACGCGGATTTACGATTTAGTTAAGCATACCATCCTCAAAACAGACGGACAATCGAGAAAAGACTATTCAAACTCTTGAAGATTTATTAAGACTCGTGTCCTAGACTTCAAGGAAGTTGGGATAAGTATTTACCATTGGTGGAATTCTCCTACAATAGCAGTTATCAAGCAAGTATAGGTGTGGCTCCATTTGAAGCATTATATGGACGAAAGTGTCGCTCTCCAAAGATATCTTTGGGACGAGAGGGTGAAGTAACTTCGTTGGGACCCGAGTTGGTACGTATGATCACTGGAAAAGATCCAAATGATTCGGACAACGATACAAAGCGGCACAAGATCGACAAAAGAGTTATGTGGATCTTCATCGAAAGGACGTGGAATTTAGTGTAGGGGATCATGTATTGTCATGCGAGTTGCTCCATGGAAGGGAGTTACAAGATTTGGGATGAGAGGAAAGCTCAATCCACGATTTATTGGTCCATTTCAAATTCTCAACCGAGTAGGAAATGTAGCCTATAGACTCGCGTTACCTCCGAGTACGCTCTTGTGTTCATAATGTGTTTCACATATCGTACTTCATAAATATGTGAAAGACCCGAACCACGTTATAAATTAGAACCCGATTGAAATAGCCAAGACTTAACGTATGAGGAGGTACTGCCAAGATCTTGGATAGGAAGGAGCATGTCCTACGTATGAAAGGTCATACCACAAGTTAAAGTTTTGTGGAGGAATCATGCTATAGAGGAAATGACTGGGAATTGAAAGCGAAATGAAAGCGAGGTATCCTCACCTTTTCAAACACAGTGCGTCGCACGTCAATTTCGAGGACGAAATTTCATAAGGAGGGAGGTTGTAAGACCCCAACTTATTATTAATGAAATTTAATTTTCTATTTATTATTTTGAAATAGTAAGAGTTGATTTGATTAATGTGGATAGTTAGGGGTAAAAATACTTAAATATTTCAAAATAAGCAAGTGGTTATAAAATATTCATTGTTGTGGGAAATATTCGTTTGGTCGTGGAATATTCTTGCTTTGTCGGGGAATATTAAATGACGACAGCGCGATTTTTATGGGCCCCATAACTAAAAAGCGATTGGATGAAGAAAACGACAAATATAATTTGTTTAAAAAATAATAACAGTAGTTGTTATCAGTATTATCTTGTTAAAATACCGGTGGTTAAAAACAACAGAAAGACACCAGTATTGCACTAATTATTAATTCTTACGTAAGAAGGCACTACTCAATAATGGTTACGATGAATTCATCGTTCGTTATTTTATTGATTCTTTGCGTTGATATTTTATATTGTTGTTGTTTCAATAATTGTCATTACACGGTATTTTTCATTATCGAAGCAATAATTCATATTATCCGAATAATATTATTAGATAACATTATTGGCAATGTCTAGAAAGTTACATACAAGGAGAGGTTTGGTCACCTAATCAAGGCGCCAAGAAGTGAGAAATTCTTATTGAAAGCCCCTCTTTCACAGGAACCTGCACTGGTTGTCAATATTGTGATTCGTAATATTATTTGTGAATAATTAATTATTGATTCATATGATGAGGAAAATATTGATTTTATGTGGATATAGATGGAGAAAATTTTAATGTGACAATTGTTGAAAATTGAAATTTTATCTTTTACGATAAAATAATTCATTTAAATATATTATTATATTTTAATAATATAATAATGGTGATATTTTTACAATGAATGTGGGATATATGAGTATACGAGGAGGAAGAGTATTTTTTTTGCAATAAATGTTTAAAACATGTTAAACATGTTTGTGGACCCCATTTATTGGATCGAAATTTGATTATAGCATGTAAAATCGCCTGTTTGTGGATTTCTTGGCCAATTTACATTTGGAATTTGGAAAACTTTCTTCCTAAAAGTTGTAGAGAATTGAATTTCCTATAAAAACTCGCGTGATTGAATTTTCAAAAGGGCTATTTATTGTGAATTATTGAAGTTAGAGAGTCAAAATAATTGATTTTTGGAAGTTTTAATTATTTTTTAAAGAAAACGCGTTTTTTTTTCATTTAAGTGGGCTAACATGTGATATTAATTGCTGAAATTAGATCTTCAAAGATGGGCTAAGGAAATTTATAATATATATTAATATTTTATTAAATTTTCTACTTTGGTGTTCTAAGCATTTTCCTATAAATAGGGTGCTTGGGTTAGAATTGAAAATCACACTGTAAAATGAAGTCTACTCTCTATATTATCGAGCGTATTCTTGTGAGTATTTTGAGTATACTTTGAGTATTGTTAGACTACAATGTAAGTTCCTTCAAAGACTATACCCTGTTATTCCACTAGAAGTACTAATCTTTCGAGGGTAGGGTATTTTATTCGAAAATGATATTATTTCTTCAATATCATTATGTCGAAATATTGGTTGGAACTTTTATCAAATTTGAAACTTTTTCATATCGGGTTCTTATTCATGAGTTACTATTCATGAGTTACTATTCACGAGTTACTATTCATGAGTTCTTATTCATGAGTTACTATTCATAGTACTATTCATGAAGCGTGATGATGTTTTTGTGAAATTTCTATCTTTTGGTGTCTGAGTTACTTATTCACGATATCAAGACTATTCATTAATCTGAGACTATTCATAGAAAAATGAAATTTCTTCTTTTGTCAAAATATCTATTACGGATACTAGCTTTGATTGTATCCATATTTTGATCATTCTTGAATTTTACTCCACTCTAATTACTTATGAAGTATTTTTGAACTTGGATTGTTTAAAATACGTAATCCTTAATATTTGTTCTTTTGTTTCCTTTGGATTCGTTTCCTTTAAAATATTTTTCATCATCCTCAGGTCCTAAATGATGATTCTATTACATCCGTAAGTATCTACCGTAATTCATTAATTTTGTAATTAGTGTTTTTTTTTTAGTTTTAGATAGTTTTCAAAAATTATTTTCAGTATTAGTACGGTAACTTAGTGTGAGTAAATTTTAAATTTTTTATTAAAATTTAAGAACTAGTTTAAAAATTATTTTAAAAATAAAAATTCATATGTTAATATAAAATTTTAATTATTTCACTTAAAGAATAATTAAATTTTGATAATAAGTGTTAATTTCAAGATATATATTTATATATATATACATTACACAATACAATACATTTTATACTAATATATATCTAATAAATGGATAATTAAAATAACTTCTTAATTAAAAATACGCATTGTATATTTATTTAATTATTTATTATGACATGTATTCCTGTAACTTTATTTAAAAAATATAATTAAATCGCAAGTGATATATGATTAGATTATAGTTATAAATGTACTTGTAATTAAATATATTTTATGGTGAATAGTTTAATCAAAATGATATTATATATATATATATATATATATATATATAATGATGACAATTTTAAAAAATATTTAACGATCAGATCGTTCCCAAGAAAGAGGGGTTTTTCAATAAGGATTTTTTTCTATTGACGCGCAATTAGGTGACCAAAACTCTCCTTGACAGAACTTCTGGATATCGTCAATATTCCAAATAATAATATTAATAACTTTGTCGTCTCAATTATTGATTTAATGATATATAAAATATTGACAATAATTGAATCAAATAACGTGAGATCTTTATGCAAAGAATTCATCGTAACAATAATTAAATAAAACTGAGTGACTTCTCACATAAGCATCAATAATCAATTCCGTGTGCTACTATGCAACCACGCGTATTACTGTACTTTTACTAATGGGTAGTTCAACAGTTAACGATAAAACTTCCGCCATTATTTTCATAAAAAGATATTTCTGTCGTTTTCTTATTCCGATAATAATTCTGTTGTGGGTCCACCAATGATTGTGCCGTCGTATGAATATTTTCTGTTAAAAAGAATATTCTCCGACCAATCGAATATTATATAACAACTTGCTTACTTTTCAAAATTTATAAATATTACCCACAACTATAACATTATATCAAATCCACACCATAATATTAAAAAAATATTTTGAAAAAAATTAAATCTTTATTCATAAAATCTGATGTCTTACATTAACTGAGTAACTCGATCCATTTAACTCAGTTAATGGTTCCTCGTTACTCAAATATATAATTGATGATAACAATTAAGTTAATGATTAAGGTGCTTGGACTTAATCATAACTCATTCTAATAAAATTATACATAATTGTTACTCACTCCATCCCAAAAAATACGACTAAAGTGGTAAAAAAATATTGTCCTCAAAGGGATTACAAAAAATATTACATAAATTTTTACTTAGATAAAATTACATTTGTCTTATTATCATATTTTATTTATCTCAATACTCAGCCAGGAACATTACTAATTATCTCTCTACCAAAAACCTAATTGAATATATTAACCCATACAAATATCAACTTATCACACTATTCGAGGTCCGAGGACAATGGTAGATTAAAAAATATATATATACTCTCTCTTTTTTTTTTCACTAGCTTAATTTGTGTAAAAAATTTACTTGCCTTTTGGGGATGAAAAGAGTAAAGTATTTTAAAAAGTAAATATAAAAAATAATTATTGGTTGAGTCAATTCATGACCAACCAAAATCGTCTCAATTAACTCATTAACTTTTTACCCATTTAACTCAATTAATAATTCGTGTCAACGCCCCAATTATATATAGTAATATATTAATTATAATTGCTATCAATTTTAAATTATGAAATTTTACAAAAAAAAAATGACTTCAAAGGGTTAAAGAAATTAATTATATATTTCTATAATTTTCTTTTTTGAAAATCAATATTTACAAAAATATTAGCAAGACAATCCATACACTTATTAGGTCATTTTTTTTGGATTATAAGGTAAATTGGATTGGTCCCAACTGATCGGTTTGAGATCGAAAAAAATGGTTTTGTATAGAACGATTTTGATTACCGAATTCGGTTAGTTATTTTGATGGTTGGGTTGGTACCGAATCAGTGTAGTCTCATTTCATAAGCTCCTAAAGCTTCATCATGAGCTCATCTTTCACATTTTCATCTTTAGTCGGGTCTCAGAAGTTCTTTCTATTCAAGTTGTAATATGTTGTTCCAATCTAAGTAATAAACTTGTGTTTGCATCCCAATTCTATGATCTCTGTCAGACCCTAAATTTTATAAATAAAGATTTAAATTTCTCGAAATATTTGTTTTGAATATTATGGTGTTGATTTGATATAATGTTATAGTTGTGGGTAATATTTATAAAATTTGCAAAGTATGCAAGTTGTTATAAAATATTCGTTTGGTCGGGGAATATTTTTTTGTTCGGGGAATATCCAAATTGATTAAGACAATCATTGGTGGATCCCACAATGTAAATATTGTCGTAGTTAGAAAAGCATGTAGTTATTATTTTATAAAAATAACGACGAAAGTGTTACCGTTAAAACTGTTGAACTACCCGATAGTAAAAGTACAAGAATCTGCCGAGGTTGCATAGTAGCGCACGGTATTGATTATTGATGCTTACGTAAGAAGTCACTCAGTTATAATCAATTATTGCTACAGTAATTGTTGCATCATATCTCTCATATTATTGATTCGATTATTGTCACAGTATCATCTGCATAATATTTTTTATATTATTAAATCAATAATTGAGACGATAAAGTTATTCATATTATTAAATTGCAATATTTATAATGTCTAGAAGTTCTGTCAAGGAGAGGTTTGGTCATCTAATTGCGCATCAATAAGGAGAAATCCTTATCGGAAAGCCCCCTCTTTCCTAGGAACGACCTGGTTGTTAAATATTGTGAGTTATAATATTAATGATGAATAAGTTCGTGTTGATTAAAGATGAATTTGATAGTTTCATTGTGTTGGAATTGTTAGTGTTAGTGGAAATCGACATCTATTCCGATGATAATTAATGTCTGGGGGTTATATTGATAAATCGGGTAATTAATCGGATAAATGAGCAATTAACTACTATTAATTCACATAATTATAAGTATTTATTCACATGTGTGTACTATTGATTCACATTCTTGTACTATTAGGGGAGTTGGTGCAAGATTGATAATACTTGCATGACTAAGTTAAAGATGGTGGTAATATATTGTTATTTATATTTTCACATGATTATGACTATTGAATCACATAATTGAACTATTGATTCACATTATTTACTATTAGGGGAGGTGGTGCAAGTTTGATAATACTTGCAGGACTAAATTAAAAATAAAAGAAAAGTTGGAGGTATTGTACTGTAATATTTTGAGCCCCAAAACGTGCAATTATCGAAACTATATTTTCCTATAAATAGAAGCTCATCCTTCCTTTATTTCTCACCAATTCACTAAAGCTTTAGAGCAATTATTATAGAGAGAAATTATAGAGAGAAAGAAGAAGAGAAGTCTGCTACCCCACTATTCTAATATCTATTTTCTTCTAAGGTAAGGGGTATTATTTCTTTCGTATTCATGAAGAGAGCTATTGTTATTCCATTCCTTATTATTCTGTTGGAATAACTGTATACGCGGACTAACGATACACGTGGTGAAATTCTCTCGTTATTTCATTCTTTATTATTATGTTGGAATAACCCGCTCATGTGAAGTATCGCATACATGGTGAAATTCTTCTATTATTCCATTCTTTATTATTCTCGTCGAATATCACGCTCGTGCGTTACGCATGACTGTTCCATTCTTTAATATTCTGCCGAAATATCCTGTCTGTACATTTACGCATGACCTGGTTCCATTATTAATTATTCTGTTGGAATAACCTATCTGTGTGGTCTATCGCATGCATGGTGAATTCTTCTGTTATTCCATTCTTTATTATTTGTTGGAATAACTTGTCTATGTGGATTACTGCATGCATGGTGAATGATCCTTTGTATTCATTCTATATTAAATTATGGAAATAATATGTCTACGTGGATTACCGCATGGCGGGTGAAAATTCATTTGCAGTTTTGTATATTCTATTATACTCGGGTATTCGGTGAACTTTTCGTGTCGGAGTACTATTCACCCAAATTACTATTCACCCGAATATTATTCACTCGGGTATTTGGGGTACTTTTCATGTCAGAGTACTATTCACGAGAAGTACTATTCACAGGGTACTATTCACGGGGTACTATTCACCAGAAAAATATATTTCTTTTCTGTCCAAGTTATTTTTGATACAGAAATATTATTCTTGAATTTTACTCTATAAAGCAGTATCATGTTGACAATTTGGATATTTGTAAACTCTGGATAAATTTAAAGTCTTTAATATTTATCCTTGATTGCGTTTGATTAATGCTTATATCATTGTCATCATCCTCATGCTTATATTGTGATAAAAGTCATCTTTGGCTTACGTGCATAGATGGACTGTTGATTATTGGTTTTATGGTTGCATATCTTTAGCTTACGTGCAAAGATGGACTATTGATTATTAATTTTATAATTGTATATCTTTGGCTTACGTGCAAAGATGAACTATTGATTGAAAGCTTTGGCACGTAGTGCAAAGATGGACAGGTGTATGACATGATCATAACCACTGGTGATAATAACAAATATCCTTGGCCCGTAGTGCATGGATAATTTGATGATGTGATTGGCAGGATCATAACCATTAGTTAACAGTTGAATGTCTTTCGTCAGTAGTGCAATCGACATGATAATTGATTGGTATGATCATGATCATTGATTTTATAGTTGAATATCTTTGGCCCGTAGTGCAAAGGTAGACAATTGATTGGTATGATCATTGTTATTACATTTGAATATCTTTAGCCTTTGGGGTAAAGATATTGAGGAAACGTTTTATTAAGCCTTTGTGTCAAGGATAAACTATTGATTTACATGATTATAAATATGAATTGTGGATTTAACTATAATCTTTGGTGGTTCAGGTGAAGACAGGTGATGATAGTTCTTTTTGTCTTGGGTATAACAAAGAACTGTTGATGAGTATTACAAGAATGAAATATTAACGATGGACTTTTAATCTAGAGGATATAGTAGACATTATGTTCTACTTGACTCTTCTAATGGATTGCTTATTCCGCTGCAGTTAAACTTGATGTCTATTGTATTTTATCAGTTTAACAGTGTTGAAGGCTAAGGATAATTTATTCTGCATTATCTTAGTCACAATATTTCTTACTGGGCTAGTTAAGCTCACCCTTTTGCTTTCTTTTACTCTTCAGGAAATGAGAATATAGCTGAGACTAGTTGGGGAATGGAGTGACGGTCCAAGATATTTGTTTAGCAGTCCTCACTACTTAGTGTGATAATAAGTGTAATGAGGATTGAATTTGAGTTTTTATACTGTCTATGAGACAATATTCATGTAAACTCTCAGCTATGTTTTGTCATATTTTTACACGACAATTGCATAAAAGAAGTTTGTATTTGATTTATGTAGTGTGATATCTGGCGACCCAAGATGGGTGATGTATACGTGTTTTGGGGGCGTCACAGTTGGTATCAAAGCTTAGGGATATGATCCCTGGCTGAGATGTGAGACAAGAACTAGGAGGGGAGAGACAGGGAATTCCTTCGCTAGTATGACCTACCAAAGTTTATTTGGTATTTAATTGGTCGGTCAGAGTATAGGGATAATATGTGATATATCAATTAACCCTTGTTTTATGACAGTGTTTGAAAATGGCATCTGAAAATGTTGAGATAAGCAATGGAGCAAAATAATATGACCGTATCGCAGTACGAGGCTAAGTTTACGGAGTTATCTCGGTTTGCATCCTATTTGGTCGATAATGAGGAGCGAATGACGCGAATGTTTCTAAGAGGTTTGAAACCCGATATACGTCAATACCTCATTTCTCATAAACTTTGTTTATATTCAGATGTTGTGAATAGGGCTCAGTTATTGGAGCGCGATAATGAGTTAGCACAACCAAAAGGTAACGACCAACAACACGATAATAATCGTAACAATGATGACCATTGTGGGGGGAATTATCATGCCAAGAATGGTAACCTCTTCGGTGGTAATCATGGCCAAGATATTAGAAGTGGAAATTTCAAGAAGAGAAGGTCATTTAGCTCGATTTTGTCATATAGTGAAGTCAAGTCCAGCTGGGACGGTGGCACCAAAGGCAGATACGGACAAAACAAAGTTGGTGGTTTCAGGAAGAGCGTTTTTCGTGACTTCTCAAAAAGCGAGTAACCCGAACGAAGTTAGCACGGGTTAGTTAATTATAAATTTTTGCAAAGTCTATACCTTATTAGATACCGCTTCTACCCATTCTTTTATCTCTCTTGCTTGCGTTCAACGTTTAAATTTGACTCCAGAGAAGTTAGACTTTGACTTATCTGTTGAAACTCCGTTAGGAGAAATCTTAATTACATGTGCTATCCAAGTCTTGGATGAGAGTCACAGTTTTGAATGATATTTTTATTGTTAATAAATTTCCTGACGTATTCTTGAAGACTTCTTAGCCTACCCCAGAACGTGAAATCGAATTTTGTATTAACCCCAGTATAAAACCCATTTCTTCAACCCTTAAATATTTCTTCACCCAAAATGAACGTATAATACGCCAAAGACGATGGCTCAAGCTGTTGATGGTTACGACCATTCAATATCATCGTGGAAGAGCAAACGTGGTAGCTGACGCGTTGAGTAGAAGATTGTATGCGTTTACGAGTGCGATGTTGTTAACACAAAGACCAATTTTTTATAACTTACAAATGATGAAGATAGAGTTAAATACTCTAGGGACCCACGTGAAGATAACGAATATACGAGTAGAATCGACTTTAATCGATAAAGTTAAAGCCGCTCAAGCTACACACCCAAATCTGATGAATGTGAAGAAGAAGGTTCAAGAAGGCGTTATCTCAACCCTCGATTTAATTGGCCCATTTGAAATCCTCGATGGAGTAGAAACTGTGGCCTATAGACTCGTTTTACCACCAAGTATGTCGCGTGTTCATAACGTTTTTCACGTATCAATGTTACGTAAATATGTGGACGGCCCGAACCACATTATTGAATTGGAACTAGACTAGATAGCAGAAGATTTAACGTATGAGGAGATACGTGTTAAAATCATGGATAAGAATGATCGTATTCAACACTCAAAGGTTATACTTCAAGAGTTAGAATCTGAAATGAAGTCAAGGTATCCTCATCTCTTGGATACCAGTAACGTGCACGTAAATTTCGTCGTGGGGAAATTTCATAAGGAGGGAGATTGTGAGACCCCAAATTTTATGAATAAAGATTTAAATTTCTCGAAATATTTTTTTTGAATATAATGGTGTGGATTTGATATAATGTTATAGTTGTGGGTAATATTTATAAATTTTGCAAAGTATGCAAGTTGTTATAAAATATTCGTTTGGTCGGGGAATATCCGTACGACGGCACATGTTAGAGTTTATGCCCTAGAGGCCAATTATTTGATATAATTGCTTAACGTTTTGATATTATATTTGATTGAATAAATGAATGATTTTATTTACTGTGTTATATAATTGTTAACATAATAAAATTCCTTAGAATAATGATACAAATTATATGGTTTCAAGTATGTGACTTGAACATGAGATTATATAATTATAATTAGTATCATTGTTCTTAAATGTCCCTTAGTCGAGTATCATTGTTGATGGGACAACATTGATGCATTGAGACTAAGTATGTGGATCGATTGATGACCAAATCTCATCGGGTCATAAATATATGAGATATTAAGTCGATGCATAAGTACATATTAGAGAACGATGTAATCGGATGGATTCCACCATGAGATTTCTATGTGGAGCATTATGCGAAGTGTCATTAGAAATTCTCATAGTGATAATGATGTAATGGTCCTCCGACCGAAATCACTATATTACTACACGAGAATTTATGTACTTTGATATCATCAAATGTCACCTTTAATAGGTGGACTATAAATGTGATTATTGGGTACATCATGAATCGTGTGAGGAATATGAGTGATCTAGATGGAATTTAACCTCCTATATATTGGGGTGATATCCATAGGCCTCTTGATTGAGTAGGACTATGAAATGTATGGCCATGCTCAAATAGTGATTTGTTTCATATAATCTACTCATTGATCAAGAAAACTCGATTAAATTATGAAGAGTATGACACATTCCATGACTCGAAGTTTAATCTAGGATATTAAGGTTAAAATGATTAAATTACATTGAAATATTGGTCACTAAAAGGTCAGATCGAATCATCGATCTTATTATTACTTGGTAGTATGAGTGATGCATTACTAGATGTCATTTTCAACGCTTATAATTTTATAATATGATTTTAAAATTATTGCCAACGTGATAATAACCTATAAGGTCACACACATGTAACATAATTTAAAGGGAATAAATTTAAATTTTAAGGATTTAAATATATTAATATGATTAATAGTATTTAAATCATTTAATTTAAATTAAAAGGAAAGTTTTTATATATGTATATTAATTAAGTAAGACTTAATTAAGTTATATATATATAAATTTAGATTTTATGAAATTGGGTTTTGATTAATTCCATTTAACTACTATATATAGGATATATATAGCCTACTTTTAGGTTAGATCATAACTTGAAAACCCTAGCCGCTTCTTAGAGAGAGACCAGAGAGAAAAACGCATAGTTTCATAAAGGTTCCTTTGGTGGCTAGTACCGCATGTCCCTCTTATTACGTAATCGTTTCGCTCGGCATGCGGCGTTAAATGTGGATACCATAGAGACGTAGTTTTGTGAGGAATTGCATTAAGGATTCGAAGCCGTTTCAGAAACACTTTCATTTTCAGTATAATATCTAAACCTCTGAATTAATTAATTTTTCGCATGGATCCTGTGTTGGGTTTTGGAAATTGCTTTGATTATTTTATTTCCGCTGCGTTTTTGTGCCGAAATCCCTACAGTGGTATCAGAGCTACTTGCGAAACGATTAATTCAGATTACGTGTTTTATTGCTTTCGATATATTTGATATATGATGTTACAATTTTACCGATCTGAAATTGATTATATTATTTTCGATATATATGATATAAGATGATACAATTTTACCGAACTGAAATTGAGTGTATGATATTCTGTAATCGATATATTTTGGTATTATGAATATCAGTAATTGATATGCATGTATGATGTTCTATTAATTGAGTATATAATATTCTGTAATCGACATAATCTGGTATTATGAATATCAGTATTAGATATGCATGTATACGAAGTTCTGTTAATTGTATGGCGTAATAACAGTATACAAAATCTGTTCTAATTGGATTAGAGGCATGAAAATTTGATTTAATATGATTAATTGAAACTGGACATATATGATATGAACTGGGTGTATTGTTATTATGAGTATACCGGGTGGATTAAAATACGTGATTTTGAAACTGTTTCAGAGAATCATTTGGAAAAATTCTGCAATACAGATTGTAGTTCAAAAAAATTTTCCAAGGGCGCCGCTTCAACCCCCGCCATTGACCGGCCAACTGTAGACCACCCGTCAATTTGACGGGACCACCGCTGAGGGGAGACCCCCCTTAGACCTCCCCGTCAGTGGCAGCGCGATGGTCGTGGACCCCAATTTGTTATATATATTTTTCTTTAATTTTATATAAACCGTTATATGCTTATTGTGATATGCATGGTGCATGATTATGGCCTTTTTGACCCATAGGTTAGTGGTTTTGGTTTTGAAATACGGCTTGCATGTCGTGCCTTTCTATAAATTCTAATGTAAAATTCTCTTCTCATCTAAATCCCCTCGAATGTAACTCGAGGTTTCTTTATGTCATGTAATAATCTGTAATCGATGAAGATGAAAAGATGAAGGACACAATGGAAAGATGATGATGGAGAGGAGGCACATGCTTGAGGAAGATCCAAGGAAGCTATTTATTTTAAGATATTTTACCACCTTAGATTGACCTTCAATCTTTCATTAGCTTGAAAAGATTGACAGTGGATTGGGCCATAACTGTGACACATTTAATTTTGCACTTTATTTATGCTTGTATGCGATATGATATGATAAATAATGTGCATGCTTAATAAGATTAAAATTGGTGAAATCTAAATTTATTAATAAAATCCCTTATTAAATTATTAAGTCTAAATCAAATGCCTTCCAATGAATAACACTCATTAAGACCTTGATCAATAGATGTAGGTTTGCCAAAGAAAAGTGCCCTATTTATCTAGGTAAGATGCGATAGGATAATTGTGATATCCAAACTGTTAAAATCATTGGGCACGACTTAACTAAGTTATCTCAATAGGATTGTGGACTTAGAGGCATAGAGTTTGGTAGGTACCATTAGATGGACTAGAAACAATTGTTGTTTACCAAACTATCCAGAAGTTATATATGATATAATTGACAAAAAGGGTTGTCTACCTAAATAATTGTGTTTTAAGAGATTAGCCAAAGCTAACTTAGGGCATAATGAAATATGGATCTTGGCTCACTAGAAAGATTTAATTGAAAAATGCTTTCCGAATTAATGGTGAGGGCTATTAATTTGAATAAAATAGTGGGAGGTATATTTTGAATGTACTATTATCAATTACATAATATCAACTTTGCAATTTGACTTATTATTATTTCTTTTTGCACTTATAAATTGTAGATATCAATGGCAAACAACAACAATACAAGTAGTCTTTCACTACGATCAGTCCTTGAGAAGGACAAGCTGAGTGGAATTAATTCCCTTGACTAGCATAGGAACTTGAGGATTGTCCTCAAACAAGAGCGCAAGCTATATGTCATTGAAAAGCCCATTCCGCAAAGACCAAATGACATCGCACCACGCATGGAGCATAATGCTTACAAGAAGCATCAAGATGATGATCTGGACGTGAGTTGTCTTATGCTAGCAACCATGAACGCTGAGCTTTAGAAGCAACATGAGTTGATGGATGCTTATGAGATGATCGAGCATCTCAAGAAATTGTTCGAAGGGCATGCTCGACAGGAGAGGTATGATACAAGCAAGGCGTTACATCATCGCAAGATGGGTGAACGTGATCCAGGTTGGTCCCATGTGCTAAAAATGATTGGGTATATTGAGTACCTTGATAGGTTGGGTTTTTCAATCACCCGAGGCCCAAAAGATCTTGTTTTGCAATCCACGAACAACAGCTTATTCTCAATTTGTCATGAATTATCTTATGAATGAAATTGTTAAACCCCTTCATCGAGTTGTTGAGCATGTTAAGAACTGCCGAGAACAACATAAAAAAGGCAGGACCCGCTCCCATAATTATGGTGCAAAAGGGGAATGCTAAGGGAAAATGGAAAGGCAAGAAGAAGATAGGATCTAATTCTGGTGCCAAACCTAAATCCAAAACCAAACATGCTTTAAAACCTAAAGGTAGGGTGGCTAAAGAAGGTGATTGTCACTTTTATGGAAAACCTGGACACTAGAAGAAGAATTGTCTTGCTTATTTGGAAGAAGTGAAGAAAAGGAAAGGAAGTGGGACTTCTGATTCAGGTATATATGTTATAGAAGTCAACTTGTCTACTTCTACATTATGGGTATTAGATACTGGATGTGGTTCTCATATTTATGTTAATGTGCAAGAACTCCGAAGTAGTAGGACTTTGGCAAAAGGAGAGGTTGACCTACGTGTTGGGAATGGAGCAAGAGTCACAGACCGGCCGTAGGAACTTATCATTTATCTTTGCCTCGGGCTAGTTTTAGAATTAGAAGATTGTTATTTTGTGCCCGCTTATAAGCAAAAACATTATTTCGCTTTCTTGTTTGGACAAGAAAGGTTTTTCATTTATAATAAAGAACAACCGTTGTTCGCTTTTACTTAAATGATATATGTTATGGTGTTGCACAATTGTTTAATGGTCTTTATATTCTTGATTTGGAAATGCCTATCTATAACATAAATATAAAACGATTTAAATCAAATGATTCAAATCGACATATATCTCGCAATCGCTATTTGGGCCATATAAATGAGAAACGATATCAAAACTCCATAAAGATGGATTTTTGGATTCATTTGATTTTGAATCATATAAAAAATGCGAATCTTGTTTATTAGGAAGATGACTAAAGCCCCTTTCATTTGGACATAGTGAATCCAAGGCTAGCGATATATCGGGACTTATACATAGTGATGTATGTGGACCCATGAGTTCGTTATAAGAGGTAGGTTTTATTACTTCATTACATTTATCGACAACTTCAAGAGATATGGATATGTGTATCTTATGAGACACAAACCAATCCTTTGAAAAGTTTAAGGAATTCAAGAATGAAGTTCAAAACCAATTTGGCAAAAGCATAAAAGCCCTTCTATCCGATCGAGGAGGTGAATACTTAAGCCAAGACTTTGATGACCTTCTAAAGGTGTGTGGTATTATATCATAGCTCACTCCACCTGGAACACCACAATGGAATGGTGTGTCTGAGAGGAGGAATCGAACCATGTTGGACATGGTACGATCAATGATGAGTCATGCAGATCTTCCAATAAGCTTCTGGGGTCATGCCCTAGAGACAGCTGCATTCACACTTAACCGTGTTCCTACAAAGACGGTTCAGAAGACACCATATGAGATGTGGACTGGGAAACGTCCTAATATATCGTTCATGAAGATTTGGGGTTGCGAGGCATTTGTAAAACGTCTGGATTCTGACAAGCTCGGACCCAAATTTGACAAATATAATTTTGTGGGATACCCAAAAGAAACAAAAGGGTATTATTTCTACAAACCTTCTGAGAACAAAGTGTTTGTTGCTCGAACTGGTATTTTTCTAGAAAGAGAATTTGTCTCTAAAGGAAACAGTGGGAGGAAAGTAGAACTCGAAGAAATTCGAGAACCGCAAAATATCATTGAACTCGAAGTTGAATGTGAGCAGAACCACAAGATGTTGTGGAAAGTGAACTCGCTAAAATTACACAAGGAATTCAGAGATCTGGTAGGACACGCCAAGAGCCCGAGAGATATTATGGATATCTTGTGACTCAAAACGGCGATGTGATGCTCATAGATCGGGGATGAGCCTCGCTTCCTACCAAGAAGCTATGAATGGACCAGATTTCGAGAGATGGCTTGAAGCCATGAGTTACGAAATAGACTCCATGTATACTAACCAAGTATGGACTTTGGTTGATCCACCAAGGGTAAAACCAATAGGGTGCAAGTGGGTTTTCAAGAAGAAAACCCGACATGGATGGTAATGTACAAACCTATAAAGGCCGATCGGTAAAGAAAAGGTTTCAAACAAGTTCAAGGTGTTGACTATAATGAAACCTTCTCTCCAAAGGGCGAAGCAAGACCCCAAATTATTAAATGAAATGAAATTTGAAATTTCTATTTATTTATTTTTGAAATAGTAAGGGTTGATTTGATTAATGTGGATAGTTATGGGTAAAATACGCAAATATTTTAATAAGCAAGTGGTTATAAAATATTCATTATTATTCATTTGGTCGTGGAATATTCGCTTGGTCGTCGGAATATTCAGATCGCTTGGGAATATTCGCATTTACACGTTATTTTTTTGTGGGCCCCATAACGGAAAGCGATTGGATGAAGAAAACGACAAATATAAGTTGTTTATAAATAACTACAGTAGTTGTTATCAAGTAATATCGCTTGAATATACTCGTGGTTAAAACACACTAATACGCGCTGGTTGAAAACAAGAAGACACCTGTATTGCACCAATTATTGATTCTTACGTAAGAAGGCACTACTCAATAATTGTTACAAAGAATTACTATTCAAGATTTTATTTTATCGATTCAATAATTGTCGCGATTGATATTTTATATATTGTCGTTGTTTCAATAATTGTCATTACACAAGATTTTTCATTATCAAGCAATAATTCATATTATCTGAATAATATTATTAGATAACATTATTGGCAATGTCTAGAAAGTTCTATCTAAGGAGAGGTTTGGTCACCTAATCAAGGCCAAGAAGAGAGAGATCCTTATCGAAAGCCCCTCTTTCCGGGAACTACCGTCGCAAGATCGTGATTCTCGTAATATTATTTGTGAATAATTAATTATTGATTTATATGATGAGGAAAATATTGATTTTATGTGGATATAGATGGAGAAAATTTTAATGTGACAATTGTTGAAAATTAATATTTTATCTTTTTTCCGATAAAATAATTCATTTAAATATATTATTTTAATAATATATTAACGGTGATATTTTTATAATGAATGTGGGATATATGAGTATATGAGGAGGAAGAGTATTTTTGTGGCATTAAATGTTTAACACATATTTTTGTGTCAGGACACAATTATCGATCAAATTTGATTATAAATCGTAAAATCGCCTGCTTCAGGATTTTTGCCAATTTCTTTGGAATTTGGAAAAACTTTCTTCTCCAAAGTTGTAGAGAATTGAATTTCCTATAAAAAATCGCGCAAGATTTGAATTTTTCTGATAAAAGGGCTATTTATTATGAATTATTGAAGTTTTGAGTTCAAATAATTGATTTTTGGGAGTTTTAATTAATTATTTTGAGAAAACGTTTTTGGTGAGTTTGTGAACCTCATTTAACATGTGCTATGGCTGAAATCAGATTTCAAAGGTGGGCTAAGGAATTTTGTTTATAAATAATATTATTATATTAATTTTTTCTTTTGGTGTTCTAAGCATTTTCCTATAAATAGGTGCTTAGGTTAGAATTGAAAATCACACCGTAAAATCAAGTTTTTTCTCTCTATATTATCGAGTTTATTCTTGTGAGTATTTTGAGTATACTTTGAGTATTGCTATACTATGCAAGTTCAAGTCATAGCCTATATCCTGTTTCAACTAGAAGATCTGCTCTTTCGAGGTAAGTGGATGTTATTTTCTTCTCAAATGATATTATTTCTTCAATATCATTATGTCAAATATTGGTTGGAACTTTTTATCAAATTTGGAACTTTTTTCATATTCGTTACTATTCATGAGTTACTATTCACGAGTTACTATTCACGAAGTTACTATTTTCAGTTACTATTTCAGTTAGTACTATTCAGTACTAAGCGTGAAGATGTTTTTTTTTTGTGAAATTTCTATCTTTTGGTGTTGAGTTACTATTCACGATACTATAGACTATTCACGATACCAAGACTATTCACTTAATACTACAAGACTATTCATTTAAAAATGAAATTTCTTCTTTTCGTGTAAAATATCTATTATGGATACTAGCTTTGATCAGATCCATGTTTTGATCATTCTTGAATTTTACTCCAGATGATTATTTATGAAGTATTTTTGAACTCGGATTGTTTAAAGTACTTAATCCATAATACTTGTTCTTTTGTTTCATCGGATTCGCTTTTTTTAAAATATTTTTCATCATCCTCACCCTAAATGATGATATTATCGAATATCTTTGGCCCAGAAAGAAAAAGATGAATGATTTTCGATGAATATCTTTGGCCCATAAAGCAAAAGATGAATAGTGTGTCGAGAGATGAATACGATCGATCGATGAATATCTTCGGCCTGTAGAAGAGCAAGAAGATGAACAAGTGTTGAGATGAACACGACCGATCGATGAATATCTTCGGCCCAGTAGGGCAAAGATGAATATTTGATTCCAGATATATATTGATTGATGTTACAGGATAAAATATCGACGATGAACTTTTAAATTCATATATGTAAGATAGTAGTTTGTATTCTCTACTTAACTCTTCTAATGAATTGTTGTTTCACCGCAATGTTGATTTAAAACCGGTTGTCTATCAGATTCTATTAGATTTTTTTCTCGTTGAGACTAACGATAATTTGTTGTATATTATCTTAGTCATAATATTCTTTATCGGGCTAGTTGAGCTCACCTTTTCCTTTTTGTTCCATTTTTCTTCTCTCGTGAGAGGCTAGAATGTAATAATACTACTGGGGTATGGAATGAAGGTTCTAGTAGAGAGTTGTTTAGTAGTCCTCACCATTTTTGTAAAATAATGTATCAATAATTGTGATGGGGATTTATTTGCATGTGGATATTGTCTAGATGGCAATATCTCAGATTTAAACTCAAAGCTTATATGTTGTAATAATAAAGTCAGTAGTTATTTTCGCATCATGTATTTGGCGTACTCGTAATGGGTTGGATGGAATGGACCTATTTTGGGGGCGCCACGCTTGGTATCGTAGCTTAGGATATGATCTCCGCATGAGATCTGGGAATAGAACTAGAGGGGAGAGACGAGTAAATCCTTCGCTAAGGTGTCCTACCTAAGCTTATTTGTTGGTGGTCATAATATAGGGTATTATGTGATTTGTTAATTTATTTAATTAACCCTTGTTTTATGATAGTTTTTAAGAACGGTCACGAGAACGTTAACAATGGAGTGAATGAGATCGTGGAGACACCTCTAATCGCCAACCGTGATAATGTGATGTCAAAGTAAGAAGGAATTAGAGATATCCATGTGGTGAGTGAAGAATTGATAGTCAGACTTTAGATAGTCGCAGAGGTAACAAAATGAGAGTGAGGAAGAAGAGAAGAAGAGGTAACCAAGAGAGTTTATTAGAGGTATTTTATGATCAAAATGTAGAATTGCAAAATCATATTCATGAGTTAGAAGAGCAGTCAAGAATTGCAAAAAATGTGGAGCAAAAGGATGCAACGATTCAAGCTTCAGGTTACCCGATATGTGATGCTTGAATGTAAGCACTTTTTCGCAGAGTATAAGATGATAAAGTCGAATCTGAATGAAAGAAGAAATAATCGAACGAGTGAGAATGAGTGATGCATGGGTAAAAGCCGACGACGCGCTGATATTATGGAAAGAGATGTCCAATCTAAAAGAGAAGATTTAACGATGACGGAAGACGCTTTAGCAAGCAAAGATCAAGACCATCAACAAATTCTAGGGAAGAGAACGATCGCCGCTTAGATGCTACAGATGCGAGAGAGGGACATATAAGGTCAAACTGCTCAAAGCCTTCCAAGGTATGTTTTAGTTGTGGAAAAGATGGTCACATAGCTCGATTTTGTCCTATAAATAAATCAAGTCCAATTGGGACGCTGCACCAGAAAGGTGATATAGTAAAAGTCAAAGTCAATCTGCCTCGGAAGAGCGTTTGTCGTGACTTCATTCATTATGCGAGGAACCCGAACGGTTAGCACAAGTTAGTTAATTATAAATTTCAGAAGTTTATACCTTACTAGATACCTGCTTCTACCCATTCTTTTTTATCTCTCTTGCTTGCACCAACGCTTGAACTCGACTACGGAGAAATTAGACTTGACCTATTTATGGAGACTCCTTTAGAGAAACTTTCATTACATCCGTTGTTTAGAAATCTTGCTTGATTCAGTTGGCACTATCACATTACCTGTTAACCTTATTTCTATAGAGATATTTGCTTTTGATGTGATTTTAAGGTTAACTACTCATCACGCCGAAATTGATTACTTTCGTAAGTGTCATAGTTTTCATATTCCTAAGCAACCCGTTATTCAATTCAAGCAATCAAACCATTGTAGTCAAACATTTTCATATCAAGCCATGAAGTCATTCGCTTATTACGGATGTCAAGTTTTCTTAGTCCATGTTATGGATTTGAATAAAGACACGCCGATTTGAATAATATTCCGTTGTTGTTATTGATTTTCCCGACGATTTTTCAAGAATTTTTCGCTTACTCCCAAAGATCGATATTAAATTTTGTATCGACTTTGAAACCCAAAGACAAAACTCATTTCTAAAATCTCATATCGAATGGCTCCTATTGAACTTCGTGAGTTAAAATTCAACTATAGAATTTGGTACCGAGCCTTTATCCGGTGACTTCCTTTGTGGAATGCACCGGCCGCAGATCTCGTAGGGGACACCATATTCGCAAGCGATAAGAAACCGACAGTGTCATTGTAACGCATATCCAAGGTTGGGATATGAGTCACAATGAGAACAACCTAAGTCAGAATCTAAATACGTAGCTTTCAGGCTTAGTTGGTTAGTTATTATCGGAGATTCGTCAAGGATATTCTCGAATCGCTATTCCATTAACGCAATTGACTCGTAGAGATACAAAATTCGAATGGAGCAAGGAATGTGGGAAGAGCTTCAAGAACTCAAGAGGAGACTCATTTCAAAGACATGTTTCACCATGCCATCCCGAAAAGTTGAACGGTAGCCGACGTGTTGAGTAGTAAGATCGATACAAGTACGAAAGTACGATATTGTCAAAGACTAATTTCAGATAATTTACAAATAATAGAGATGGAGATGAAAACTCTAGGTACCCACGTGATGATATACGAGTATAATCGATTTTAATCGATAAAGTTAAAGTCGCTCAAGCTACACAACCGAGTCGATGAATTTGAAGAAGGAGGTGCAAGAAGTTGTTATTTCAAAAGCGAGAATCGTGAGGTGAGGAAAGCTCAAACCTTCGATTTATTAATCCATTTGAAATTCTCGATCGAATAGGAACTCGTGGCCTATAGACTCGCTTTTTACCGCCAAGTACGACGCGTGTTCATAACGCTTTTTTCACATATCGATGTTACGTAAATATGTGGACTACCCCAACCACGCCATCGAAGTTAGAACCCGACGAGATAGTCAAGACTTAACATACGAGGAGGTACCACCAAGATCTTGGATAGGAAAGAACATGTCCTATGTACCGAGGTTATACCACAAGTTAAAGTTTTGTGGAGAAACCATGCTATCGAGGAAATGACCGGGAGTTGGAAATGGAAATGAAAGCGAGGTATTCTCATCTTTTCAAACACTGTGTACGTACGCCAATTTCGAGGACTTAAATTTCATAAGGAGGGAGGTCAGAAGACCCCAAATTATTAATAAATGAAATTTATTTTCCTCTATTTATTATTTTGAAATAGTAAGGGTTGATTTGATTAATGTGGATAGTTATGGGTAAAATACGCAAATATTTCAATAAGCAAGTGGTTATAAAATATTCATTATTATTTGGGAATATTCGCATTCGTCGTGGAATATTCAGATCGTCGGGAATATTCGCATCGTCTGGAAACGATTTACGCGCGCATTTTTTGTGGGCCCCATAACGGAAAAGTTTATTGGATGAAGAAAACGACAAATATAAGTTGTTTATAAATAACTACAGAAGTTGTTATCGTTAATATCGCTTGAATAATTCTGGTTAAAACACACTAATACGGTTAAAACAAGAAGACACCAGATTGCACCAATTATTGATTCTTACGTAAGAAGGCACTACTCAATAATTGTTACAAAGAATTACTATTCAAAGATTTTATTTTATCGATTCAATAATCATCGTGATTGATATTTTATATTATCGTTGTTTCAATAAATTGTCATTACATAAGATTTTTCATTATCGAAGCAATAATTCATATTATCCTAATAATATTATTAGATAACATTATTGGCAATGTCTAGAAAGTTCGCTCAAGGAGAGGTTTGGTCACCTAATCGCCGCCAAGAAGAAGAGAGATCCTTATCGAAAGCCCCTCTTCCGAAGAACTACCGTCACAAGATCGTGATTCTCAGAATATTATTTGTGAATAATTAATTATTGATTTATATGATGAGGAAAATATTGATTTTATGTGGATATAGATGGAGAAAATTTTTAATGTGACAATTGTTGAAAATTAATATTTTATCTTTTTCTCGATAAAATAATTCATTTAAATATATTATTTTAATAATATATTAACGGTGATATTTTTATAATGAATGTGGGATATATGAGTATATGAGGAGGAAGAGTATTTTTGTGGCATTAAATGTTTAACACATTTTGTGTGTCAGGACACAATTATCGATCAAATTTGATTATAAATTGTAAAATCGTCTGCTTGTGGATTTTGGCCAATTTCTGTTTGGAATTTGAAAAACTTTCTTCCGCAAAGTTGTAGAGAATTGAATTTCCTATAAAAATCGCGAGATTAGAATTTTCCGACAAAAGGGCTATTTATTATGAATTATTGAAGTTTTGAGTTCAAATAATTGATTTTGGGAGTTTTAATTAATTATTTTGAGAAAACATTTTTGGTGAGTTTGATGAACCTCATTTAACATGTGCTATGGCTGAAATCAGATTTCAAAGGTGGGCTAAGAAATTTTGTTTATAAATAATATTATTATATTCAATTTTCTTTTTGTGTTCTAAGCATTTTCCTATAAATAGGTGCTTAGGTTAGAATTGAAAATCACACCGTAAATCAAGTTTTTTCTCTCTCTATTATCGAGTTTATTCTTGTGAGTATTTTGAGTATACTTTGAGTATTGCTATACTAATGCAAGTTCAAGTCATAGCCTATATCCTGTTTCAACTGTAAAGACCTGCTCTTCGAGGTAAGTGGATGTTATTTTCTTCTCAAATGATATTATTTCTTCAATATCATTATGTCAAATATTGGTTGGAACTTTTTATCAAATTTGGAACTTTTTCATTTGGGGTTACTATTCATGAAGTTACTATTCACGAGTTACTATTCACGAAGTTACTATTCACGAAGTTACTATTCACGAAGTTACTATTCATTTAGTACTATTTCATTCACGGAAGCGTGAAGATGTTTTTTTTGTGAAATTTCTATCTTTTGGTGTTTGAGTTACTATTCACGATACTCAAGACTATTCACGATACTACAAGACTATTCACTATCACAAGACTATTCAATTAAAAATGAAATTTCTTCTTTCGTCTAAAAATATCTATTATGGATACTAGCTTTGATCAGATCCATGTTTTGATCATTCTTGAATTTTACTTCCAAGATGATTATTTATGAAGTATTTTTGAACTCGGATTGTTTAAAGTACTAATCCATAATACTTGTTCTTTTGTTTCACCGGATTCGCTTTTCTTTTAAAATATTTTTCATCATCCTCACCCTAAATGATGATATTATCGAATATCTTTTGGCCCGTAGAAAAAAAGATGAATGATTTTCGATGAATATCTTTCGCCCATAAGCAAAAAGATGAATAGGTGTCGAGATGAACACGACCGATCGATAAATATCTTGGGCGTAGTAGTGCAAAGATGAACAGTGTTGAGATGAACATAATCGATCGATGAATATCTTCGCCCGTAGAGTAAAAGATGAATATTTGATTCCGAGATATATATCGATTGATGTTACAGGATAAAATATCGACGATGAACTTTTAAATTCATATATGTAAGATAGTAGTTTGTATTCTCTACTTAACTCTTCTAATGAATTGTTGTTTCCGCCGCATTGTTGATTTAAAACCGGTTGTCTATTGTATTCTATTAGATTTTTCGTTGGAGACTAACGATAATTTGTTGTATATTATCTTAGTCATAATATTCTTTATCGGGCTAGTTGAGCTCACCCTTTTCCTTTTGTTCCATTTTTCTTCTCGTGAGGCTAGAATGTAAATAATACTAGCTGGGGTATGGAATGAAGGTTCTAGAGAGAGTTGTTTAGTAGTCCTCACCATTTTGTAAAATAATGTATCAATAATTGTGATGGGGATTTATTTACATGTGGATATGATGTAATGGTCCTCCGACCGAAATCACTATATTACTACACGGAATTTATGTACTTTGATATCATCAAATGTCACCTTTAATAGTGGTGGAGTATAAATGTGATTATTGGGTACATCATGAATCGTGTGAGGAATATGAGTGATATAGATGGAATTTAACCTCCCATATATTAGGGGTGATATCCATAGGCCTCTTAATCGAGTAAGACTATGAAATGCACGGCCATGCTCAAATAGTGATTTGTTTCATATAGTCTACTCATTGATCAAGAAAAACTCAGATTAAATTATGAAAGAGTATGACACATTCCATGACTCGAGTTTAATCTAGGATATTAAGGTTAAAAATATTAAATTACATTCAAACATTGGTCACTAAAAGGTTGCATCAAATCATCGATCTTATTATTACTTGGGTAGCGTTGATGCATTACTAGATGCCGCTTCAACGCTTATAATTTTATAATATGATTTTAAAATTATTGCCAACGTGATAATAACCTATGTGGTCACACATGTAAACGTAATTTAAAAGGGAATAAATTTAAATTTTAAGGATTTAAATATATTAATATGATTAATAGTATTTAAATCACTTAATTTAAATTAAAAGAAAAGTTTTTATATATGTATATTAATTATGTAAGACTTAATTAAGTTATATATATATATAAATTCGGATTTTATGAAATTATGTTTTGATTAATTCCATTTAACTACTATATATAGGATATATAGCAGCCTACTTAGGTTAGATCATAACTTGAAAAACCCTAGCTGATTCTTAGAGAGAGACTAGTAGAGAAAACGTCACGGTTTCATAAAGGTTCCTTTGGTGGCTAGTACCGCAAGTCCCTCTTATTGCGTAATCGTTCTACTGCTCAAATGCTGCGTTCGATGTGGATACCATGTAGACGTAGTTTCGTGAGGAATTGCGTTAAGGATTCAAGCCGCTTTTGTAAACACTTTCATTTTCAGATAATATCTAAACCTTTGAATTAATTGATTTTTCGCATGGATCCCGTGGTTGGGTTTTGGAAATTGCTTTGATTATTTTATTTTATTTGCGTTTTGTGCCAAATCCCTACAAAGACAATCATTGGTGGATCCCACAATGTAAATATTGTCATAGTTAGAAAACGATGTAATTATTATTTTATAAAAATAACGATTTAAAGTGTTACCGTTAAAACCGTTGAACTACCCGATAGTAAAAGTACAAGAATACGCGTGGTTCAGACAAGAAAGACATGGTATTGATTATTGATGCTTACGTAAGAAGTCACTCAGTTATACTCAATTATTGCTACAGTAATTGTTACATCATATCTCTCATATTATTGATTCGATTATTGTCATAGTATCATCTACATAATATTTTATATATTATTAAATCAATAATTGAGACGATAAATGTGACGCCCCCAAAATAGGTATATATCACCCATTTTGAGTCGTCAATAACATGGTATAGAAACAACTACAACTTTATTAATACAACATAAAAATTATGAGTTTAAATACAAATATTGCCATCTAGACAATATTCACACCCAAATAAGTCATCATTATAACTATTGGTACATTATTTTATAAAAATAGTGAGGACTACTAAAACAACTCTCTAAAACCATCATTTCACACCTCGACTAGAACTCACTACATTCTCGACTCCTGAGAAAAAAAAATGAAGCAAAAAGTAAAAGGGTGAGCTCAACTAGCCCAATAAAGAATATTATGACTAAGATAATATAGAACAAATTATCGTTAGTCTTCAACAGGGAAAAAAATCTGATAAAATACAATAGACAACAAATTTCAGATCAATATTCGCAACGAAAATAATAATTCATAGATGAGTTACGTAGAGAATGAAATCTACTATAATCTATGAATTTAAAAGTCCATCGTCATTATTTTATCCCTGTAACATCAATCAATATTCATCTTGACTCAAATATTCATCTTTGCACTACAGACCAAAGATATTCATCAGTTGGTCATGTTCATCTCAACACCTGTTCATCTTTCCACTACGGGCCAAAGATATTCATCAGAAAATCATTAATCTTTGTACTACAAACCAAATATATTCAGTAATATCATCATTTAGGACTGAGGATGATGAAAAATATTTAAAAGAAAACGAATCCAGTGAAACAAAAGAACAAATATTAAGGATTCGTACTTTAAACAATCCGAGTTCAAAAATACTTCATAAATAATCATAGTGAAATAAAATTCAAGAATGATCAAAACATGGATACAATCAAAGCTAGTATCCATCATCGATATTTTAGAAAAAAAATGAAAATATAATTTTTCTCGTGAATAAGGCCAGATATCGTGAATAAGTAACTCGACACTAAAAGACAAGAATTTCACAAGAAAAATCTTACCAATAATCCCAAGATAATGATATTATAAGAAATAATATCATTTTTTAAAAATAACATCCCTTACCTCGAAAAGAATAAGATTTAACCTGGAATATCGATATAACGTCAAGAAACTCAGCATCAGATAAAGAACACTCAAAGTATCAAAATACTCACAAGAATACGCTCGATAGTATAGAGAGAGAAAACTTTAGTTTCTGGTGTAATTTTCAATTCTAACCTAAGCACCCTATTTATAAGAAAATGCTTAGAACACCAAAGCAGAAAATTTAATAAAATATTAATATATTAATAAAATTTTCTACGCCAACCTTTGAATCATCAAATTCAGCATGTTTAACAACAATTGAGGCCCACCCACTTGCAAAAAAATGTTTTTATTAAAAAATATTTAAAACTTCCAAAAATCAATTATTTCAGAACTTCGGAACTTTAATAATTCATAATAAATAGCCCTTTTATGAGAAAAATTCAAACCTTATGTCCTTTTCATAGGAAATTCCATTCTCTACAACTTTACAGAAGAAATGTTTTCCAAATTCCAAACAGAAATTGACCGAAATTCACAAACGGACGATTTTACAGGCTATAATCAAATTTCAGTCAAGAAATGGGGTCCACAAACATTAAAAACATGTTTTAAATATTTATTGTAACAAAATACTCTTCCTTCTCATTTATTCATATATCTCACATTCATTATAAAAATATCACCATTATTATATTATTAAAATATAATAATATATTTAAATGAATTATTTTATCGAAAAAGATAAAATATCAATTTTCAACAATTGTCACATTAAAATTTTTTTCCATCTATATCCACATAAAATGAATATTTTTCTTATCATATAAATTGTGACGCCCCCAAAATAGGTATACACCACCCATTCCGAAAGTTACAATATACGTAGATGTAAACAACTACAACTTTATTATTACAACAAGAAAATGTGAGTTTGAATACAAATATTATCTTAGACAATATCTATACTCAAATAAATCCTCATCACATTTATTGATACATTATTTTACAAAAATGGTGAGGACTACTAAACAACTCTCTGTAACCTTCATTCCATATTCCCTTGCATTGCGTCTTCATTTATATTCTCGCATCCCGAGAAGAAAAATGGAACAAAAAGGAAAAGGGTGAAATTTTCAACTAGCCCATTAAAGAATATTATGACTAAGATAATATACAACAAATTATCATTAGTCTTCAATGAGGAAAAATCTAATAGAATACAATAGACAACAAATTTTAAATCAATATCGCCATGGCGAAATAATAATTCATTAGAAGAGTTAAGTAGAGAATGCAAATTATTATCTTCTATGTATGAATTTAAAAGTTCATCGCTCATCTTTTATCCCTCGTAACATCAATCAATATATATCGGAATCAAATATTCATCTGCACTACGCGCCAAAGATATTCATCATTGGTCGTGTTCATCTAAACACATGTTTATCTTCGCACTACTCTGACCAAAAAAGATATTAATCGATCGGTCATGCTCATCTCAACACACGTTTAAATTCAGATTACTGGTACCAAAAGATATTCATCAAAAAAATCATTCATCTTTGCACTACAGGTCAAAGATATTAAGTAATATGCTTAATTAACAAGTAAAAAGGGCCCAGTGACGTAGTTGGCTAACGCAGTCTTTTCCTCCAGATATTTTAATGGTCAAAAAACTGTTTCCATTACTAGAAAAAAATCTAACTCAAGTAGGCCCCATACCAGGATCTGAACTTAAGTCGGCGCTGAACTTTCCTTTTCCGCGCACACCACACATAAACTACTCCGCGTCCTGAACAGTGGTAGACGGCGCTCCAAATGACGACAACCACACGGCAGCTTGCACCGCCTTCGCCTTGCCACTTCTTTCAATATTTGTATCGAACACCTGGTCGGCATTACCTATATAACTATCTTTCACCCACCATTTTCTTCTCATTTATCTCACTCTTCCCGCCTCCCCCAAAATCATGACATGATGAATCCTCACGATAATCCCTCACCCAAATCACCTGGGTCCGATTCAGAAAGTCAGATGGGTTCTGGGTTTTCGTCGATTCAGCCCACTGATCAACCATTTCCTTTGCCAGTAAACTTGTCTTTACAGTTTCCATCTCCGTTTATGGAAGCTAATATTAGCGAGGCGGAGAATTTGGGGGAGATTCCCCTGCCGCTTGAGAGTTTACATGGAACCCCAATTCCGCCATTTTTGTCCAAGACTTTTGATCTTGTGGACGACCCCGCTGTGGATTCGGTCATTTCGTGGGGTTCTAAAGGCGAGAGCTTTGTGGTGTGGGATCCTATGGAGTTTGCCAGGCTAATCCTTCCAAGGAATTTCAAGCACAATAATTTCTCGAGCTTTGTTCGCCAGCTAAATACATATGTGGGTATATAATTGCTTCAACTTAAGCCTGCAATGGCTGATGTTATTAGTCTGTATGTAGTTCTTGTTACACTTTGATTCATCTTTTTTGTTTTCTTTGTATTCATTTTTTGTAAGTATTATTGTTTAGTACGCTTTTGTATGTTTATTTCTTTTGTAATTGACTGAGGAGGATCACTCTGTAAATCCTGGTGATATATATATATATATATATATATATATATATATATATATATATATATATATACACATATTGTATCTTTCTTTAGCCCAAGTGATCTTGATGTATATTTTTATACCTTGGGGATGTTTCCTATATAATATGTTTTGGCTCTTACTTTGTTGTACTGAACTATGAGCTGGGCTCTCTATTTTTTATGTCGCTTAATGTTTTTTGATGTTCCTTTTGTGGTTTTTAGTCTTACCGATAACGATGTCTTGCTTGTATGGAGATTTATTATCTGAATTGCTGTTTATTGAGGTTGTTTTGTGGCTCTTTCTTTCGGCATTGTGAGGTTTAGGATTTTTTTTTTTTTGAACTAAGATGAATCTTAAATATTGTTGATCATGAGACTATGATGACGGAACTTCTGTCATCAAAGGGTCATGTTCCTTCTCGCTCGAACGTCATCTACTGGAGTGGGAAGTCCATATTTTGCAGGTAGAATTTTCAGGTTCATGTGGAATATTTGTTATAATCTGTCATGCTAAGTTTACCATATCTCACTTTTGCAATGCAGCTCCTCCTTAGCATGGCTCTGGTCGCAGTTATCTTGTAATATCAAATTTATTCATAGTTGTAATGGATCTATTATTCTCTTCTGTGGAAATGTTGCTGTTGCTAATTCATTATAGAATCACTGTTCTGTAATTGTATCCAGGGATTTCGCAAGATTGACACTGAAAAGTGGGAGTTCGCAAATGAAAGTTTCTTGCGAGGGAAAAGAAATCTGTTGAAGAACATCCATAGGCGCAAGTCACCTCAGTCTCAGCAGATTGAGAACTCTGTTGGGTCTTCTCTTGAAGTAAGGAAACCTGCAGTCGAAGGTGAAATAGAGCTATTAAGGAAAGAGAAGAGTTTGATGATGCACGAGGTTATTGAATTGCAGCAGCAGCAACGTGGAACTGTTCAGCATATGGAAGCAGTGAATGAAAAGCTCCAAGCAGCAGAACAGAGACAGAGGCAGATGGTTTCATTCTTGGCAAAGGTATTCCAAAACCCTGCGTACTTGGCTCGTCTTCAGCCAAAAAATCAGATGACAATTACTTCTCCGAAAACAGCAAAAAAGTTTGTAAAACATCAGCAACATAAACTGGTTATGTTGGACTCATCCAGGGAGGGGCAGATTATGAAGTACCGAGCCGATTTGGGGAATCTTGCTGAACCTTCTGGAAGCTCAGACTTGAATCAAGTAGTAGTCGAACAGATTCCTCATCGTCTCTCAGAAGACACTGTAGGGAATCTTGGTTTAGGTGTAGACAGCGTGCCATTTCAAATTGAGAATATTGCATCAGATGAATTAGCTGCAGCACATGGATTTCTCAAACCTCTAGAGCAAGTCAGGGAGGAAGTTTCAGGCCTTGAATCTCTAGATCCTCGTTTCCACGGAAAGAAAGTGGTGAGTCCCCAACCAGAGGATTTTTCAGAGTATTTTGTCTCTTTTCAAGAAGATTTGGCGAAGGAGAAGAATTTTCATGAAATATTGTCTCCCGGATTTGAACAGACTGACAGACAAGAGGAGGTGTGGAGCATGGGTTTTGAAGCTGGTGCTGGTATGTCTAGTTCTAATGCTGAGATATGGAGTAATATTAGCAACTTTAATGTTCCAGATTTGGGAGTCAGCGGCGGGCTGTCAGATATCTGGGATTTAGGTTCCACACATGTGAGAGGAGTTCCGGGTTTTGAAACGTGGCCTGCTGATGAATCTCCTTTGGATGAGTTTGAGAGGCAGACCGGCCAGCCTAAAAATGATAGCTCATAAGAAATTGGACCCATAGGGCTTCAACTGCTTCTGCACTTGTGTTGGTTGCAGTTATATTCTTATATTTTAGTTCACGAGCTTATCTATATTTGACAGTTTATTATAAATTTATTCAGTTGATACTCGTTTTCCTCTTTTATTTTTGTTATGGTCATTCAATAGAAAGATGTTATTTGTCATCTTTTAGTTTTATATTAAACTTCTTTATAATGGGGTGAAATGTATAATGAGCTATTCCATTTCCGGATCTTCAGGTTTTTTTTTCTTTCAAACATATAAGTGCAAGTTTACATGCCGCAGGTTTTTACCGCTGGAGTTGTATTAGCTGGTTTTGGTTGGGCAGCATGCGATAATTGAATTCAGGGGTAAGATACCATCACGAGACAACTTAATTGTATTTGTTTCAAGTTATATTGCAATACCATATAATTATGTTTTACCATTACTGAAAGCATTCAGCTCTTTTCTGGGTAAATCAGAGAACGCAACTTCAAATGTGGGCATGTATTTTATCAACTAGCACCCGGCACACGGCAACTCTTCTGACGTGCAAATGTATTATTATTTCAAATATAACACACCAGGGCAACTCTTTCAAATGTGCGCATGTATTATATCAAATATAGTATTTATGCACTGCGTCTGTAAATAGTGTAAGAATAAAATAGGAACTTCATCAAATTGGGAGTTAATTTTTTTAAGAAAAACTAATGAATTACCTCTTTAGTTGACAAGTTTTACTGATTTATACATTATCGAATTTTTAATTTTTCAAATTATCACATTAAATTAATTAAAATATTAAAATTAAACCATTTTGTTAAAATGATTTAACGTTTGTGAAATTGGTTCAAGGCTTATCATACGTGGAACTAAAAAAAAAGTGAAATGAAATTAAAAAAAAAAGAAGTAAAATACAGTAACACCCCATCTAGATAATTATAATAATACCCACCTCCCCTCTAGTTTTTTAAGTATTAATTAGTATCCCTGTAAGACCCCAGCTTTTATAAATAAAGATGAATTTTTCTATAAATATTATTTTTGAATATTATGGAATAAATTTGATATAATGTTATAGTTGTGGGTAATATTTATAAATTTTGCAAAGTATGCAAGTTGTTATAAAATATTCGTTTTGGTTTGAGAATATTTTTTGTTAGTGAATATTCGCATAAATGGCTCAATCATTGGTGGACCCCACAATGTGAAATTATTATTCGGATTCGAGAAAATGACAAAAATATTTTATAAAAATAACTACGAGGTGTTACCGCTAAAACCTGCTGAACTACCTAATTGGTAAAAGTACAAGACGATACGCTGGCGTAGTTGCGTAGTAAAGACACCAGATTGATTATTGATGCTTACGTGAGAAGTCACTCACCGGCTCAATTATTGCTACAAGAATTCACGATCATATCTCTTATATTATTGATTCAATTATTGTCACAAAGATCATCTCAGATATATATGTTATAGTATTAAATCAATAATTGAGACGACAAGTTATAAATGATTAATAATTGTTGAAAGATTAAATATGTGTTGATGAAAAAAAATGATTTGTGGTAAGTTTGATTATTTTATGGGGGCCTATATGTCATCATCTAAGAGTCTCTTCGTCAATAGTATTTACCTTCGTCAATAGTAATTACCTTCGTCAATAGTAATTACCCTTGTGAATAGTATTTACCTTCGTCGATAGTAATTACCTTTGTCAATAAGTAATTACCCTTGTGAATAGTATTTACTTCGTCAATAGTATTTACCTTCGTTAATAGTAATTACCTTTACCAGACGTCGAACCACTTGTCGTTTCACATTACAAAGCGCCGAACCACTTGTCGTTTCACATTACAAAAGCGTCAAAACCGTCAAGCCACTTGCCTTTTCACACTAAGAAAGTGCTAAGCTAGAAATCTTCTATAAATAGAGGCCTAGGGCTTCATTATTTTTTTTAATTCATTCAAGTATAGAGAGAGAAAGTATAGAGAGAATAAGAGAGAAAGAAGAAGAGTATTTTTTGTTACTACACCGCCGCAGATTCAATCTCCTACCAAATGTAAGGGGTGTTATTCTTTCTTATTCATGAAGAGAACTGTTGTTATTCCATTGCTTATTATTACATTGGAATAACTCGTATAAGTGGTTTACCCTATACTTGGTGACATTCTTCTATTATTTCATTGGAACATCCACATGCATGTGTTTTACAGGACTGGTTCCGCTCTTTATTATTATTACATTGGAACATCACATCGGGCGTGTGTTTTACACGGACTGGTTCCATCTTTATTATTCTCGTTGGAACATCCGTTCATGTGTGTTTTACACCGGACCGGTTCCGCCTCTTTATTATTACATTGGAATATCCTATCGTGTGTTTTACACCGGATCCGGTTCCATCTTTATTATTCTCGGTTGGAACATCCCGCTTGGTGTGAATTTCACCGACCGGTTCCGTTATTTATTATTCTCGTTGGAATAACACGTGCATGCGGCTCATCGCGATGTATGGTGATTTCTTTTGTTATTCCATTCTTTATTATACCCGGTTGGTTAAAACTTTGACTTTATACTCCATGAAATTAGTAGAATATCCTCGATATTTGCGTTTCATCCAAAGATCTTTTCATGGAAATATTCTTCCGATCATTCTTGAATTTTACTCTACAAAAACAAGATCATGTCGATAATTTGGACGTTAATAATTCCCGGATAAAATAATTCTTGAACTTGTTTTATCAATTCTTATATCATTGTCATCATCCTCATGTTTATATTTTTTGAAAGTCATCGTGGCTCAGAAAGTGCATAGATGGACTTGGTATGATTATGAGAGAGATTATTCTTGTAATCATGACCGTAATGTTACAAATGATGTGATAAAAATCCTCAAATTGGTCAGTAGTGCATTGATGGATTGTTGGCATGATCATTGATTATTAATGAATACACAAATATTCTCGGCCCGTAGTGCATGAATAATTGTGGTCGTGATACTAAAGAATATCCTTGGCCGAAAAGTGCGGGGGTGATTCGATGATGTGAAATATTTATTAAAGTCGAGTCTCAAACTATAAACAATGATGATGAAAAAACTTTTAAAACCTAAAAGATAGTAGACTTTATTTTCTACTGACTCTTTTAAATGGATCAGATATTCACGCGCAGATTAAACCGGTTGTCTATTGTATTTTATCGTTTAACATTATCAAGACTATTGATAATTTATTCTCGCATTATCTTAGTCATAATATTTCTATTGGGCTAGTTGAGCTCACCTTTCTTTCACCGTTCTCTTGTGAAATGATAATATATTTGGGACGAGTCGGAGAAACGAGTGATGGTCCCGAAGATAGCATTAGTAGTCCTCACTATTCAGTAAAATAGTGTGATAATAATCAGATGAGGACTTTTGTTTGAGTTTGTATAATATCTAGTAGACGATATATTTGTATTTAAACTCACGGTTTATGTCGACATTATACGGCGCTTATGTTAATAAGTTGTATTTAAATTTCGTACCATGTAAGTGTCGACCCAAGATGGGTGATGTATACCTAATTTTGGGGCGCCACGGTTAGTATCGAGCTTAGGATATGATCCTGCTAAGATGTGAGAATAGTACTGAGGGGAGAGACGGGAATACCTTCGTTAGTATGACCTACCTAAGTTTATGTGATATTTTATTGGTTGGTGGGAAGATAGGGATAATTTGTTATACGTCAATTAACCTTTTGTTTTGTGGCAAGATCTCGAAAATGACATCCGAGAATGTTGAGAATAAGAATGGAGCGCAGCGATTGTTGATTCACCCATATCAATAATCGAGGATAATGTGCATCAGAAGGCGATAATCCTCACGCAAACAACAACACCGACCAAATGACGAATGATCAAATGTTCAGAGGCTTTATGTAATTTATGCAACAAAGAAAGAGAGAGCGACTCTCATCCAAAAACGAGGTGGAAACACGGAAAACTCTCTCAGGCGGTCACCGCTAAACAATTTAAGGAGCTGGGACCACCGGGAGTTTAAGGGAGAGCCAAAACCACTTCGGCGGAAGCATGGATAAAGTGATTACCAAGATATTTGATGTCTTGGGATGCTCCGAGGAGCAAAAGGTTCTTTCACGCCTTTTATGTCATGCGTGAGAGGCGGATTATTGGTGGGAATTCCAGAAACGACTCAACCAAATCTGCATCAAGATATCTTGGGAGAAGTTCCAGAGTCGTTTCAACGACAAATACTTTCTGAAAGTATTCGCCACATGAAGGAGGTGGAGTTTATCAAGTTGGAACAAAACAATATGACCGTGTCGCAATACGAGGCAAAATTTGCGGAGTTATCACGGGCCAATTCCCCACTTGGTGGATAATGAAGAGAGAATGGCGCGAATGTTTTAAGAGGTTTGAAAGCGAGATACGTCAACATCTTATTTTCATAAACCGTGTTTGTATTCGAGATGTTGTAAATAGGGCTCGATTAGTGGAGCGCGATAATGAGTCAACTCAACTAAAAAGAAGCGTAACAAGCAAAATTATAATACCGGCGAGAATAGTCATCGAGGAAAGTGACAACAAGCGTGGAGGGAATCAACGGGCAGATATGGTAACCACTTCGGTGGTAATCGGGGCCAAAACAATAAGAATGGACATTTCAAGAAAAGGAGATTCAACAATGATGGAAAGACGTCAAAGACCAAAGACCCATTGTTAAGGAAGGAGAAAGACCACCTATCATATGCTTCAAATGCAGAGAGAGGGACACATCATCAAATCTGCGTCATACCGTCCAAAGCATGTTATAATTGTGGAAGAAAAGGTCACTTAGCTCGATTTTTGTCGTTCATCAAGACAAAATCAACTAGGATGGAGGCACCAAAGGCCATCCCGTAAAATTCAAAACCCAGAAAAAGCAAGGGAGAGCATTTGTTGTGACCTCCCAAAGAGCAAGAATCCGAATGAGGTCATCACGGTAAGCTTATCATAAACTCTAATGAAGTCTATACTTTATTTGATGGGGTTCTACCCATTCTTTTATTTCTCCTACTTGCTTTCATCGATTAAATTTGACTCGGAGAAATTAGACTTTGACTTATCTGTGGAAACTCCGTTGGGAGAAACCTTCATTACATCCACTATTTATAAGTCTTGTTTGGTTCAAATCGGTACACTCACATTACCGTCGATCTTATTTCAATAAAAAATACTTGCATTTGACGTGATTCTAGGGATTGATTGGTTAACTACTTATCATGCAAAAATTGATTGTTTTCGTAAGGTTGTTAGCTTTCATATTCCTAATCAACCTATTATGCGAATTCAAACGACCAAACCATTAAAATCAATCACGGCTATCTCAAGCCATAAAGCTATTCGTTTATTGAAAAGCGGATGTCAAGCTTTCTTAGCTCATGTCACGATTTAAATAAAAATACGCCGTTTTAAACGATATTCCTATTGTTAATAAATTTCGACGTATTCTAGAAGAACTTCTGGCCTACCCCAGGCGTGAAATTGAATTTTGTATCGACCTTGAACCCCAGACAAAACCTATTTCAAAGCCCCATATCGAATGGCTCTATTGAACTTCGTGGAGTTAAAGACCCAACCGCAGGAATTGTTAGACATTGGCTTTATTCGTCCCTAGTACTTCTCCTCGGGGTGCTCTGTTCTATTCGTGAAGAAGAAAGATGGGAGTATGCGACTTTGTATTGATTATCGGGAGTTGAATCACGTCACCATCAAAAATAGGTATCCATTGCCACGTATTGATGACCTGTTTGATTACCGTAAGGAGCCAAATTCTTTTCAAAGATTGATCTTCGTTAGGATATCACCAATTGAAGATTAGAAACCGACATTCCAAAGAGACTTCGGAGAACTCGATGACGGGCATTATGAATTCCTAGTCATGTCCTTTGGATTGACTAATGCTCCCGCCGCCTTCATGGATATGATGAACCGAGTATTCAAGGAATATTTAGATCACTTTGTGGTCGTCTTTATTGATGACATCCTTATTTATTCCAAAAGCCGTGAAGATCATGAGCAACACTTGAGGTCGACACTCCAAAAGCTTCGTGAATATAAGCTTTATGCCAAGTTGAAGAAATGCGAGTTCGGCTTGAAAGAAGTAGCATTCCTTGGGGCGTGGTATCAAGTCATGGAATATCTGTTGACCCAAAGAAAGATTGAAGCTATTCAAAGTTTGGAACAACCTAAATCGATGATCAAGCACGTAGCTTTCTCGGTTTAATTTGGTTATTATCGGAGATTCGTGGAAGGATTTTCTCGAATCGCTATTCCATCGACTTTCGGTGACTTCGGAAGATACAAAGTTCGGTTGGAGCGAAGAATGTGAGAAAAGTTTTCAAGAACTCAAGAGGAGACTTATTTCAAAGACACTGTTCGACAATACCATCCGCTCGGAGGATTTGTCATCTACTGATGATGCTTGCAGCAAAGGGTTGGGATGTGTTCTCATGCAACATGGAAAAGTAATGCTTTATGCCTCGCAAGAACTCAAAGAATATGAGAGGAATTATCCTACTCGTGATCTAGAGTTAGCATTTGTTATCTTCTTGACTTAAAATTTGGAGGCATTACTTGTATGGGAGAAAGTGGAGATCTTTTACGGATCATAAAAGCCTCAAATATTTCTTCACTCAAAAGGAACTCAACACGCGACAACGACGTTGGCTTGAACTATTGAAAGATTATGATCATACCATCCAATACCATCCCGGAAAGCGAACGTGGTAGCCGACGCATTGAGTAGAAAATCATATGCAAGTACGAAGTGCGATATTGTCAACGCAAAGGCCCATTTTGTGTGACTTGCAAAAGGATGGAGATAGAATTAAAGACTCGAGGACGCGTGTGATGATAGCGAGTATACGAAAGTAGACCGACTTTAATTGATAAAGTTTAAAGCCGCTTTCAAGCTACGGACATTGGAGGTCGATGCGCGATGAGGAAGAAAGTGCAAGAAGGTGCTTTATCTTAGGAAGCAAGAATCGATGAAGAAGGAATACTTGAGTCAACTCCGGACTTTGTGTTCCTAACGACCACGATTTAAAGTATAATATCATGATGGAGGCACACAACACACCATTTGCAATCCATCTCGGGAGTACCAAAATGTATCGTGATATTAAATCATACATTTTGGTGGAGCAATATGAAGAGAGAGATATATTTGTTTATCTCAAGGTGTCTAACTTGTCAACGAAGTTAAAGCGGAGCATCAAGTACCAAAAGGTCCATTGCAACCACTTGAAATTCCGAATGGAAGTGGGAGCACATTACCATGGATTTCGTTCACGGTCTTCCTAAGGTTTCTCAAGGCATTGATGCGATTTGGGTCATTGTTGATAGGTTGACCAAGTCCGCTCATTTCACCGACGTCGAAACTTATACACTTGAACGTCTTGCTCAGTATGTACATAAACGAGATTGTAAGATCGCATGGTATGCTCAGATCCATAGTTTTCGATCGAGACCCAAGATTCACTTCACGATTTTGGGTTAGTTTGCAAAAAGCTATGGGCACGGACTTACGATTTAGCTCAAGATATCATCCTCGAGACGGACGGACAATCGGAGAGGACTATTCAAACTCTTGAAGATCTATTAAGACTCTGTGTCCTTGATTTCAAGGGAGTTGGGACAAGTTCTTACCATTGGTGGAGTTTTCCTACAACAGCAGTTATCAAGCAAGTATTGGCATGGCTCCATTCGAGCGTTGTATGGAAGAAAGTGTGTCGTTCTCCGGTATCTTTGGGATGAGGTGGGTGAAAGCAACGTTGTTGGGGACCGGAGTTGGTACGTATGACTACGGAAAAGATTCAAACGATCCGACAACGTATAAAAACCTCACAAAATCGACAAAAGAGTTATGCTGATCTTCATCGAAAGGACGTGGAATTCGATATAGGAGATGTGTGTTGTTAAGAGTTGCTCCATGGAAAGGAGTTACAAGATTTGGAAAGAGAGGAAAACTTAACCCTCGATTCATCGGTCCATTTTAATCCTCGATCGAGTAGAAATCGTGGCTATAGACTCGCTTTTACCGCCTTGAATATGTCTCGTGTTCATAACGTTTTTCACATATCTATGTTACGTAAATATGTGAAAGACCCGAATCATATTATTGAGTTAGAACCAGGACGAAATAGCGGAAGATTTGACGATATGAAGAGGTTCCCTGTTCAAATTTTGGATAAGAAGGAACATATTCTACGCTCCAAGGTTATACCTCAAGTCAAAGTTTTGTGGAGGAACCACGATGTTGAGGAAATGACTTGGGAGTTAGAATCGAAATGAAATCAAGGTATCCTTACCTCTTCGACATACCCAGTCGCACTGCCACTAATTTCGAGGGCGAAATTTCATAAGAAGGGAGGTTGTAAGACCCCAAATTTTTATAAATAAAGATGAATTTTCTATAAATATTATTTTTGAATATTATGGAATAAATTTGATATAATGTTATAGTTGTGGGTAATATTTATAAATTTTGTAAAGTATGCAAGTTGTTATAAAATATTCGTTTGGTCGGGGAATATTCTTTTGTTAGGGAATATTTCGTATAATGGCTCAATCATTGGTGGACCCCACAATGAAATTATTATTCGGATTGAGAAAATGACAAAATATTTTATAAAAATAACGGCGGAGGTGTTACCGAATTAAAAGCATTGAACTACCCGGTGGTAAAGAAATGCGATGTCTGGCGTAGTTGCGTAGTAGCACACGGTATTGATTATTGATGCTTACGTGAGAAGTCACTCACGGTGTGCTCAATTATTGCTACGATAATTCACGATCATATCTCTTATATTATTGATTCAATTATTGTCACAAGATCATCGTATAATATGTTATAGTATTAAATCAATAATTGAGACGACAAGTTATAAATGATTAATAATTGTTGAAAGATTAAATATGTGTTGATGAAAAAAAAATGATTTGTGGTAAGTTTGATTATTTTATGGGGGCTCATATGTCATCATCTAAGAGTCTCTTCATCAATAGTATTTACCTTCGTCAATAAGTAATTACCTTCGTCGATAGTAATTACCCTTGTGAATAGTATTTACCTTCATCGATAGTAATTACCTTCGTCGATAAGTAATTACCCTTGTGAATAGTATTTACCTTCGTCGATAGTATTTACCTTCGTTAATAGTAATTACCTTTACCAGACGTCGAATCACTTGTCGTTTCACATCTGGTGCGCCGAACCACTTGTCGTTTCACATTACAGGCGTCGAACCAGGTCGTCGAGCCACTTGCTTTTTCACACGGCGAAAGTCTAAGCTAGAAATCTTCTATAAATAGAGGCCTAGGGCTTCATTATTTTTCACGAATTCATTCAAGCTATATAGAGAGAGAAAGTATAGAGAATAAGAGAGAAAGAAGAAGAGTATTTTGTTCTTACTACTTGCTGCGTTATTCAATCTCCTACCAAATGTAAGGGGTGTTATTCTTTCTTATTCACGAAGAGAACTGTTGTTATTCCATCGCTTATTATTACATTGGAATAACTCGTATAAGTGGTTTACCCTATACTTGGTGACATTCTTCTATTATTACATTGGAACATCCTGCTCGTGTGTTTTACAGGACTGGTTCGTCTTTTTATTATTATTCATTGGAACATCCACGCTCGTGTGTTTTACATGGGACTGGTTCCATCTTTATTATTCTGTTGGAACATCCCACATGCATGTTTTTTACCGGACTGGTTAAAATCTTTATTATTCTCGTTGGAATATCCTATCTCGTGTGTTTTACAGGATCCGGGTTCCATCTTTATTATTACTGTTGGAACATCCTGCACCGATTGTGAATTTCACACGACTTTCGGTTCCGTTATTTATTATTACATTGGAATAACTCGTCTGCATGCGGTCTATCGCGTGCATGGTGATTTCTTTTGTTATTCTATTCTTTATTATACCCGGTTGGTTAAAACTTTGACTTCTATACTCCATGAAATTAGTAGAATATCCTTGATATTTGCGTTTCATCCAAAGATCTTTTCATGGAAATATTCTTACGATCATTCTTGAATTTTACTCTACAAAACAAATATCGTGTTGACAATTTGGACGTTAATAATTCCGGATAAAATAATTCTTGAACTTGTTTTATTGAATTCTTATATCATTGTCATCATCCTCATGTTTATATTTTTTGAAAGTCATCCGTGTATTCTGTAGTGCATAGATGGACTTGGTATGATTATGACGAGAGATTATTGGTGTAATCATGGCCGTAGTAATGTTACAAATGATGTGATAAAAATCCTCGAGTGGTAGTAGTGCATTGATGGACGATTGTTGGCATGATCATGACCATTAATGAATACACAAATATTCTTGGCCCGTAGTGCGTGAATAATTGTGGTCGTGATCTAAAGAATATCCTTCGTCAGTAGTGCGAGGGGTGATTCGATGATGTGAAATATTTATTAAAGCCGAGTCTCTCGCTATAAACAAATGATGAAAAACCTTTTAAAACCTAAAGATAGTAGACTTTATTTTCTACTTGACTCTTTTAAATGGATCAGATATTCCGCATTGCAGATTAAACCGGTTGTCTATTGTATTTTATCGGTTTAACATTATTCAAGACTATTGATAATTTATTCGCATTATCTTAGTCATAATATTTCTTCTTGGGCTAGTTGAGCTCACCCTTTCTTTCCTTTGTTCTCTCGAGGAAATGATAATATAAATTTGGGACGAGTCTGGGAAAAGCAGTGATGGTCACGAAGATAAGATTAGTAGTCCCTCACTATTCGTAAAATAGTGTGATAATAATCTGTAATGAGGACTTTTTGTTTGAGTTTGTATAATATCTAGTAGGCGATATTTGTATTTAAACTCACGATTTATGTCGTATTGTATATTTATGCTTATGTTAATAAGTTGTATTTAAATTACAGTACCACGTATGTAATTAATCGACCCAAGATGGGTGATGTATACCTAATTTTAAAGGCGTCACAATCCTACTAAAATTTTATGGTTGACTAAATAGATAAAGTTACACATTTACCATTGTATGTTATCAAATTTTAATTCCTAAAATATATATATATATATATATATATTTAATTATCTTTTTTAATACAATACATTTTAATTATAGTTTTATTTGTACTTAAGACTATCTCATTTAAATTGTTGGCAACTTATAAAAAAAAAAATTAGTTTAATTAATATTTTTGGACAAGTGGTACAAATATTAAAATTTTAAATTAAATTATTAATGAAGTTATTCTAATTAGAGTGATTGAGTATGTTGATAGTTTAGTTTTTGGTGTTTAACAATAAAAATTATTAGTTGAATTCTTAGTTTCATATTATGATTTTTATATGTTAATTTTTTTGAGTATATGCCAAAATTTGGGATGTTTATGCTTTTGATTATATTTTTTAGTATCTGATTGACATTGTTTTTGTACAATGTTGAATAAAAGAAAATATAATAATATTTATTACTACCTTTATTTTATAAAAAGATGTTTATTTTAGTATATATTTTTGAGTAACAATATTTGTTATTTTTATTGTATATAATTATGATGTGACTTATGTTTAGTTTAATATATGAGAAAATAATTAATATAATTTTAATACTTTTTTATATGAATAATAAGATTAAGTAATAACAAGTTTGTTTTATATAAATTTTAATATTTGGAAAAAATAATTATAATTTTATTCGTTAATCTTTTATGGGAATTAAAATTTTACTTTTTAATTACAAAAAAAATATATTTGAATATACATCACATATTTTAATCTTTGAGAAATTTAATTAGCAAAAATTGTATGACTTTATTTTTTTGATAAAATGAATATATATTATTTTTGACATTTATGTTATTTATTGTACAAGTTCATAATTTAATTAATTAGAACAAGTTAAGTATAAATTATAATATTCAAATTTATATTTAGTGGATAAATTAAACATTACAAGTTGAAGGGTATATTAGACATTATATTAAAAATATTTTTAAATATTAGTTGATCAACCACATTAGGGATAATAAATATTACATATTATAGACTAGTGAGAGTGCTAACTATTACTTAAAAAACTAAAGGGTTGTTAGTGTTATTATGGTTATTTATAGGGGGTGTCACCCTAGTTTACATATAAAAAAATGAGGTGTCTAATCGACAACAATGACATGAAAATAAAAAGGTACATGGGAAAAGAAAAATAAAAAAAAATCTCATTTATCAGATCTCAATTTGGTTCTCATCAGCTCCTATTTTCTCTAGATCTTCAATGCAGATCTACCTGCTCCTTCGACTGCACCAGCTTTGTCTCCCTCCGGTGGCGCTGTTCCTTCGTCCTTTATCTCCAGCCCCGGTGGCCAACTTCTAGTCTTGGTAACTCCGCCGGCTTGAACAGAGTTATAGTGGTCGGATCTGGCACCCTGGTGTTGTACGCCACTACATCCACTACATCTTTGTTGTTGTAGAGATCTAAGGCCACTTTTTTCTTTAATCCTTCCACTCCCATAAAAGAACCAATCTCTAAGTAGACACAAATGAAACAAAAAGGGGAAGAGGAAATTGCGAGATTTTTTCAAATAATATGGCACCGATTACCATCGTCAACTGACTGATGTGTTGAATTTAAGAAGAAGAGAAAAGAGGGAATTGAAGAAGAAGTAAGAGAAAAGGGTTTCAATATATGCATGCCTTTATTAACACAATTGGCTATCTAAAATAGCCTTACAACTGGAATGGGAAACTAACATCTACTAAAAAGTAGGGAACACATGCCCAGTAACTACATGCTAGTAAAATTGGTCCTAACAACAAGGAAATAAATAACAACCTAAATAAACAACCAAGACTAAGCCAAACTAAACTCACGTCTGCACCATGTAGAAACATGCATGGGCTTTTCATGGCAGCAACATGCACACATCAACTCCTCCCCTCTTAAGTATCCTTGACCGCAAGTATAAAATTGAGGTAGGTTTTTGCCATTTGCCATTTGCCATTTGCCATGAGTTTTCTCAAGTCGCATCCTCCAAAAGAACGCCCTGCCATTTAATTAAAACTTTCTCTTTTGGACTATATTTGCATTTATGGACCACGCGATGCTCAAGGACGTCCTCAAGTTGAGGAAGGACAATGGAGTCGTCAGATACCGGAGGTAGCTGAGTAGTAGCTTGAATGAGTGGTTCTAAGTGTTTGCGCGACAGGCTAACATGAAACACATTATGAATCTTTGACCCAGTTAGCAAAGCCCACCCTATAAGCAACTGCACCAATTTTTTCCAAAATCTCATATAGCCCATAAAAGCAAGGAGACAACTTCAGAAAACCACGAAAAGCCACAGTTCTTTGTCTATAAGGTTGCAATTTTAAATAGACGAAATCACCCACCTTAAATTCAACCTCACGTTGGTGTTGGTCCGCATAATTCTTTATCCTGTTTCTAGCATTGCTTAAATTCAAACGTAGGTTGCTCAAGATGGAATCACGGTCTCGCAAATAAGAGTCCACTGCCTTCACTTTAGATGTGCCCGGAATGTAAGATAAAAGATCTGGTGGAGGAACACCATATACGGCCTCGAACGAGATCATACAAGAAGAGGTATGCATTGAAGTGTTGTAACTATACTCTGCCCATGGAATCCAACTAACCCATTTTCTTGTCTGTTCTCCAGTAAAACATTTCAAGTATTGCTCTAACCTGCGATTCACCACTTTTGTCTACCTATCGGTTTGTGGGTGGTAACTCGAACTCATGCGGAGCTTGGAGCCTTGTAGTTGAAATAACCTACGCCAAAAAAAGCTGACAAATACCTTGTCTCGATCACTCACAATGGAAGTAGAAATGCTATGCAATTGGACCACATTCGAAATAAACTTTCTAGCCAGCGTGGATGCTGTGAATGGATGCTTGAGAGGAATAAAGTGTGCGTATTTTGTTAACCTAACCACAACCAACATGATGAATGAATACCCATTAGAGAGCGGAAGGCCTTCCACAAAATCCATAGTGATTTCCGACCAAACACGTTCCGGAATGGGCAAGGATTGAAGCAATCCCGCTGATTTCATACTATCATATTTGTTCCTTTGACAAACACCACATTCTCTAATGAAAGCTTTGACGGAATTCCGCATACCCGACCAACATAAATTATTTTGGACCCGAGCTAATGTTTTATGGAACCAAAAGCGTCCTCCCGTAGGAGAGGAATGGCATTCTGTGATCACAGTTAGTACCAAAGAAGAGGAAGGATTCAAGATTACCTTACCAAATTTAAACCACACTCCATCTCGTTGAATAAGTTACGGGTGGCCCGAAACGTTGGCAAAGTTCTGAAAGAAAGGGTCTTTTTCCACTTTAGTTTGCAACTGAACCCACCAGTCCGCATGCGGCCTTGATTCAACCATGAAGTTGAGTTCTCCAATTCTTGACAATGAATCAGCCGATCGGTTTTCCACTCCTTGTTTGAAAACAATCTCATACTCATAGCCCATCAATTTTGGAAGCCAACGAGTTTGAGCTAGGGTGGTAATACATTGCTCTATTAAGTATTTCAGACTTCGTTGGTCTATTCGGACTGTGAAAGATTGACCCAATAGAAAAGGTCGCCACTTTCGCACCGACTTCACGATAACTAACATTTCTTTCTCGTAAGTGGAAAGATTCAATGTCGAACCTTTCAAGGCCTCAGTAAAGTAAGCTATTGGACTTTGGTTTTGCGAGAGCACGACCCCAATTTCGTAGCCACATGCATCACATTCAATAACAAAAGGTTGGGAGAAATCTGGTAGGCTAAGGACTGGGGGTATGGTCAAAGCCTCTTTGAGTTGTAGGAACAATTTCTTTGCCTCTTCCGTCCAATGGAACCCTCGTTAGTGAGTAGTTTATTCAATGGTGCAACAATACCACCAAAATGTTTGATGAATTTTTGATAGTACCCCGCCAATCCTAGAAATCCACGGATCCCACGAGCTGTTGTAGGCGTCGGCCATTCCAACATTGCTTGAATTTTGGAAGGATCCACCGCTACCCCATGTTTAGAGATGACGTGACCCAAGTATTCTACTTAAGTGACCTCAAACCTACATTTGGACATTTTAGCAAATAATTTATTGTTAGATAAAATGGTTAAAACGGTCTATAGTTGTTCAAGATGCTCCTCCCACGTCTTGGAAAAAACCAAGATGTCATCAAAGAAGACAAGAAGGAACTTTCGCAGATGAGGTCGAAACAAGTCATTCACGAGACTTTGAAATGTTGTCGTGCTTTTGTAAGGCCAAACGACATCACCACAAATTCATAGTGGTCTTTATGTGTTCGAAAGGCTGTTTTCGGAATGTCACTTGCATGAACTTGAATGTGATGGTATCCAACTCGAAGGTCAAACTTTTGGGAAGAACTGTGCTGCATGAAGTTCATCTAAAAGCTCATCAATAACAGGGATTAGATATTTATCTTTGATGGTAATGTTGTTTAATGCTCGGTAGTCCACGCAGAATCGCCATTCGCCATCGTGCTTTTTAACCAAAAGCACATGTGAGGAGAAATGATTGTTGCTGGGTCTGATAAGTCCCGCTTGCAATAAGTCTTGAACCTATTTTTCACTTTCGGATTTCTAGTAGTATGGGTATCGATAGGGACGCACAGTAATTGGACTAGCATGAGGCTGTAGAGGAATGTGATGGTCATGGGATCTCTAAGGTGGTAGAGTTGTAAGTGTTTCAAATACTTTAGAAAAAGCAGTTAAGTGTTGATCTAAATCTAGAGGATAAAAGGAGATATTAACAGCACAGTGGGTTGGAAGCAATTGAAAAAAAAAATCTCATACCGTAAGTATCGATTCCAGTTAGCCAACATCAATCCTTCTCAGTAAAAACTTTTAAACTCTTTGAAAGTTTTAATCATTAAAAAGTATGCCAAACACCATCACGTTGGAATCTCATTATAAGTTATGTATAGTCCGTCTGAATTGGTCCATGGGTAGTAAGCCATTGAACCCCTAACATAAGTGGAAACGCTACTACAGGAAGGACGAAGAAATCCGCAATGACCCTATAACCTTGAATTCGAACAACTAGTTCTTGACATAACCCCGTGCACTCAATCATTTCCTTATTCGCCACCATCATATGGAACTTCTTGTTGCGAGACATTAATAAACCCAGTTTGGTTACAATGGATTAATCAATGAAGTTATGTGTGCTACCTCCGTCGATGAGCACCGTAACCTTCTTGTTTTTCAGCCTTTCTGTCACAGGAAAGGTTTATGGGTGAGCGGTACCTGCTATGGCGTGGAAAGAGATTTCTGGTTCCATCTCGGGCTGTTCGTCATCTTACGGATTACTTCTGTTTACTTCATAACCTTTCTCCACCAAATCCTCAATCATAAACAATTGGGGCTGCTCGCATCGATGTCCCAGAACGAACTTCTCATCACAGTAATAGTAGAGCCTCTTTTCTCTATGTTCACGAGCTTCCTAGTTGAAGATACGACGACTGGTGAGAGTGAGTTGGTGCAGGTCTTAATACCCCCGACATGGAGTTAACACTCACTTTTAATGGTGTTGCAGAACAGAATGATGGAGTTATTTTCCTCTGTAAGTGGTTATGTTCTTCAACAAGACGAGCTACCCCAATGGCTTCCACTAAAGAGTGTGGGTGTTTAATTTTTACGTCCAAACGGATCTCGTCTTTCAAACCTGCAATGAAGCATCCGATTAAAAAAGTTTCAAGAAGCCTATCAACCTGGTGCGATAACCTCTCAAATGACTCTTGATAGTTCAAAACCGTCGTGGTCTGTTTCAATCGAGTAAAGGCCTCAGAAGGATCTTCATAGTACGTGGGTCCAAATCGGAGGAGAGTTGCCTTAGAAAATTCAGGCCATGTCAATGGACCCTTAAATTTGGTCATCCATCTATGCCAATTCCCCCAAGGTGGAAGGAGGCAAGTTGAACTTGTTTCTCAACTAAGATTTTTTGGAACTCAAAATATTGCTTCGCCTTGAATAACCACCCATGAGAACCCTCTCCGTTGAACTGTGGGAAATAGAGTTTAAGGTGATGCGTTGAGCTGTCATCATTGCTATTGGAGGTCTCTTTTGGATACAAAGGATTGATGTATTGCACGTTTGGTTGGGAATTTCGGGTAACCTGAAAGGCTTGAAGCTCGGTTATGACCTGTTGCAAGGTCCCATTGTGTACTTGCAAAAATAGGTATCATCACCTATCTTGAGTTCTGGAGATCGTGAGATAAAAATACAAATAAAAACTTAATTATCTGATAGTCGTGTAAAATATGACGAAAACATAATCAAGAGTTTTAATCGTATATTGTCATTACAGGCGATTATACAAACTCAATGATGTCCTCATTACATTTATTGTCACACTATTTAATAGAATAAAATGGGACTACTAACGCTATCATCCTGACAAATACTCCTTTCCCCGATTCGTTTTATATATATTCATTTCACGAAGAGAGCGGTGAAAGAAAGGGTGAAATTTCAATAATTTCAAGAAGAAATATTATGACTAAGATAATGCGAGAATAAATTATCATTAGTCTTCAACAATATTAAACTGATAAAATACAATAGACATCAAGTTTAACTGCAGCGGAACAAGCAATCCATTAGAAAAGTCAAGTAGAGAATAAAATCTACTATCTTCTATGATTTAAAATGTTTTCATCAATTTTTATCGCTGAGACTCAGCTTAGTAAATAAACCACATCATCGAAGCATCTCTGCTCTACGGGATAGTACGTTACATTGATACCAACTGTGACTTCTATCCCTTAACCTAGATAGCCCTCACAATGATACCTATAAACTTGCCATCTTCATTCACGATGTCGCCTACTGAGAAAGTCCGGTGCATTCCACAAGGAAGTCAACAACGAAAGGATCGGGGCTCTCTTTACTTATGGCTTGATATAACATGATGATTAACTTTAGGGTTTGGTTACTTTGAATTAGATATAACGAGGTTGGTTAGGAATATGAAAGCTAACAACCTTACAAAAAGAATAATAAGTAGTTAATCAATCGTTTTCAAAAATTACCTCAAAGGCAAGAATTTTTAAAGATATAAGATCGTGAAAGTGTTTATTTGAAACAACAAAATTAATAAATAAAGTGGAGGTAACGAAGGTTTCTCCCAACGCGAAGTTTCAATAGATAAATCAAAGTCTAATTTTTTTTTTGAGTCAAATTTAAACATTGAACACAACTAGGTAGAATAAAAAAGTGGGTAAAACTTGTATTGAATAAAGTATAGACTTGTAATAATTAATTTACCCGTAATAACTTCGTTCGGTTTCTCGAATAAACGCCTCGCTTAAATTACCGAAGTTTGACTTTACTTATAAGGTACATTCCACCCTTAAGTGCTTCTTCACATTCCCGATCCATGATTTGAATCATTATTCTCTCGATCCATATCGAATTGGGTTGACCGCTATGCATGTGGTAATTCCGAATTCGATGTTGGGTTCTCTCAATTCTTTGTCCAAAAAGCAAAGTCCATTTCATCTATTTTGGCTTTATTGGATCGGACGTCTTTTTCTACACTTATCAACGCGTTGTGCGGACTTTTACCCACGCATCATCTATTCTCCTTCGTTCGATTGTTTCTTCTTTCAAATTGATCTTTGATTTTTAAATTCTCGATTCAACTTTAATATCTTACACCCGCCAAAAGCGTGATTTTGTTCGAGCATCACATATCGGGTAACCCAATTTTGAATTGTTGTATCCCTTTGTTCCACGACCGTTTGATTCTTCAACTGTTTTCTTTAGCTCACGAACACGATTTTGTAATTCTAAGTTTTGATCATAAATTTCTTCTAACCAATTCTCCTCAGTTTCTCTTCTTCTTCCTCACTTTCAAATTTGCTACCTCTGCAACTAGCTCGGGTGCAACAATTAGTTCTTCATTTACTACGTGGATATCTCTAATTTGTTCCTCGTGCGACCTTTGCATTAACCCGATTAGTGATTAAAGGTGTCACAACGGTCACATTCACTCCATTGTGAATATTTTCAATTTGTCGTTTCAAACACCGCCACAACACGAGGTTAATTAATATATCAAATATTATCCCTATACTCGACCGACCAATTAAATACCAAATAAACTTAGGTAGTCATACTAGCGAAGGAATTTCCGTCTCTCCCCTCCTAGTTCTTATCTCACATCTTAGCTGAGGATCATATCTAAGCTACGATACTGTTGTGACTCTGGACACCAACTTGTGTCAAGACCTCACATTGGTACTATCACTTTACCCACCGAAAAGGCGGCGTCCCTACGGAGAGTCTCGGGCGGCGGTGCATTCCCCATCATCATCAGAAGTCACCGGTGAGAGGCTCGGGGCTCTTCACACTTATGGCTCGACGATACCAATTGTGGCGCCCCAAAATTAGGTATCGTCACCCATCTTGGGTCGCCACTTACATGGTACATAAATTCAAATCGACTTACTAATATAAGCGTGTGGGTATGCAATCTGACATAAAGCTGTGAGTTTGAATACAAATATTGTCTACTAGATATTATACAAACTCAAAAGGAGTCCTCATTACAACTATTATCACACTATTTCACGAGAATAGTGAGGACTACTAATCTTATCCTCGGACCATTACTTCGTTCCCGAGCTTCGTCCAAACTATGTTCACATTTCACGAAGAAAACGGTGAAAGAAAGGGTGAGCTCAACTAGCCCGATTAAAAATATGACTAAGAAATATGCGAGAATAAATTATCATTAGCCTTCAACGATGTTAAAGCGATAAAATACTGATAAACAACCGGTTTAAGCTGCGGTGGAATAAGCAATCCATTAAAAAAGTCAGTAGAGAATAAAGTCTACTATCTTTAGGGTTTAAAAGGTTTTCATCAATTTTTATCATTTGAGACTCGACAATAAATAAACCACCACATCTAATTATCCTGTACCACGGTCGAGGATTTTCATCAAATTATCAATGGTCATGACTATCCGAATCACCCTGGTCATAATCATACCAAAACTATCCATCATCGCATTACACAGCCCATCGAGGACTTTTGTCACATCATTTATATCAAGTCGTGATTATCTTAAGAATGATCCACGATTATAATCATACTAAGTTCATCTCTATGCACGTAAGCAAAGATAACATAATATAACATGAGGATGATGACAATGACATAGTAATTCAATAAAACAAGTTCAAAATTATTTAATCCATGAATTATTAACGTCCAAATTGTCAACATGATCTTTGTTTAGTAGAGTAAAATTCAAGAATGATCGGAAGAATATTTCCATGAAAAGATATTGGATGAAACGCAAATATCGAGGATATTCTACTAATTTCATGGAGTATAGAAGTCAAAGTTTTAACCAATTTGGGTATAATAAAGAATGGAATAACAAAAGAAATCACCGTGCATGCGGTGCTTGCATAGATAGGTTATTCAGCGAGAATAATAATAACGGAACCATGTCGGGTGAAATTACCGCAAGCGGGATGTTCAAAAAGAATAATAAAGATGGAACCGGATCCGGTGTAAAAAACACACAGATAGGATATTCAATGAGAATGATAAAGAGCGGAACCGGTCCAGGTGTAAAAACACATGCAGACGAGGATGTTCCAACGAGAATAATAAAAAGCGGAACCGGTCGGTGTAAAACACATGCAGACAGGATGTTCAATGAGAATAATAGAAGAATGTCACCAAGTATAGGGTAAACCGCATATACTGAGTTATTCAGCGAGAATAATAAGCAACGGAATAACATAAGGATTTCACCAAGTATAGGGTATCTGGCGTATCTGAGGTTATGTATAGGGTATGCCACTTTTACGAGTTATTCAATGAGAATAATAATGAATGGAATAACAGAAGTTCTCTTCAAGAAGAAAGAATAACACCCCTTACCGTAAAAGAACTGAATATAGAAATAGTGAAGTAGCAGAATACTCTTCTTCTTTCTATAATTTTCTCTTTATAACTTCTCTCTATAATTTCTCTCTCTAGAGTTTCAATGAATTCGTAAGAAAATAATGAAGGAATGAGCTTCTATTTATAGGAAAATGGAATGCATAGTAACTAATACATGAACGGTCCAGATTGATTTACTTTAATCTGACGGTCCATATTTAAAGAAAAATCTTTTAAATAAAATATAATATATTCTATTTATATAAAAACATTTTACTATGCAAACACTATGCAATCTTACTATGCAAAAACTTTATGCAAAAATACTATGCAACACTATCGTAATAAAATATAATATATTCTATTTATAGAATAACTTTAATAAAGTATTCTATTTTATATAAAAGATGTTTACGTTTTATTACGTTAATAATACGAATAAAACAAAGCGTCATTATCGTTATAATAATTCATATTATTAATAAAATAATAATGGAATCAAATGGTGACTTCTCACATAAGCATCGATAATCAATACTGGTGTCTTCTTATGCGACCACACGTATTCATTGTACTTTTACTACTGAAAGTAGTTCAACGGTAACCACGGTAAAACTTCCATAGTTATTTCAATAAAATATTTTTGTCGTTTTCTCGATCAAACAATAATTACATTGTGGGGTCCACCAATGATTGAGTAGTTATACGAATATTCCTGCTAAATCGAATATTCCCGACCAATCGAATATAATATAACCACTTGCATACTTTGCAAAATTTTTAAATATTACCCACAACTATAATATTATCTCAAATTCACACCATAATATAAAAAATTATTTTGACAAAATTTAAATCTTTATTGATAAAATCTGGGGTCTCACAATCTCCCCTCCTTATGGAATTTAAGCCCTCGAAATTAGAATGCGATACTGATATGATAAAGAGATGAGGATACCTTGAAAATATTAAATTCATCTTCTAAATCGCCAAAGCTTTATTCATTAACTATTCATCTTTTGCACTACTGGGCTAAAGATATACATTTATAAAACCAATAATCTTTGAGACTCGACTTAATAGTATCCTGACCATGAATTATCCATTGCACTTCTTGGCTAAGGATATTCGTGTTTTTCAATCTGGTCATGATTATACCGAATAATCAGTGGTCATAATCATACCAAGTCTATCGATGTACTACTGACTAAAGATGACTTTTACCACATCCATGAATTAATATTTCATTCTTTGAGACTCATTTCGATAATTAATCCATATCATCGAATCATCCCCGCACTACGGGCCGAGGATATTCATTAGTATCACGACCACGAATTATCCATACCACTACTGACCAAAGATAATCGTGTATTCATTAGTATCACGACCACAAATTATCCATGCACTACGGCCAAAGATAATTGTGTATTCATTAGATATCACGACCACAAATTATCCATGACACTACTACCAAAGATAATTGTGTATTCATTAGATATATCCGACCATAAATTATCCATGCACTACTGACCAAAGATAATTGTGTATTCATTAGTATCACGACCACAAATTATCCATGCACTATGGCGAAGATAATTGTGTATTCATTAGTATCACGACCACAAATTATCCATCCACTTGAACTACTACCAAAGATAATTGTGTATTCATTAGTATCACGACCACAAATTATCCATGCACTACGGCCAAAGATAATTGTGTTTTCAATTACGGTTATGATTATACCGAATAATCCGTGGTCATAATCATACCAAGTCCATCTATGCACTACAGACCACAGATGACTTTCAACATAATATAAACATGAGGATAATGATATAAAGAATCAATCAAATGAGATAAAGGATAAATATTAAACATTTATAATATAATTTATCCAAAGATTCAAGAATATCCCCATGTTATCAATCACTTAATAATCTCATAATCTAATAACATTAATATTATAACAATATTTTAATCACTTCTTAAATTTATAAACAATTTATCTCAATTGTTTACGCTTTACCATATAATGCATTTAATCATTCAAAATGCCATACTCATAAGATATCATCACCAATTATCAAATCTCAAAAAAAAATATGCATATACTCTATATAAGATTCTCTAGCCATAATATCCTATTTTCAACTTTGTTACTTCACATAACATATTTAACTCATATGTTCGTAACTAAACTATTTTCATGAAAAATACCAAATCAGTCCCAAAAATATTTCTTTTCTGGGATTTAGCATAATATAGTCCCATAATGAAAATATATTTTCTCGAAATTTTAAAATTCATTTACTATTTTTCAAAAATTAATTTCTAATTAATTCCTTAAGAAATTAGCTACCTCAAGTTTAACTCCAAAAATTCCCAAATCTTGGCAGGACCTTACACATGTTAACGTGAGCTTCTAGTTTAAATTTCATGGTCATCGGAGTTATAGAACTTTCGGTTATAGCGTTTTAAATCGGAAAAACCTAAATATTGAAATAGTCATAACTTGCTCATTTTAAGTCGAGAAGAGCTCATTTTTGGACAGGAGATACTTTATACCATATACCTTCATGTCCCAAAAGGCCAGAATTTTTCTCATAATTTAAGTGGCCGAAACAGCCCTTAAAGTTTCTGGGCAGTAGCATTTTTGAAATTTACAGCTTTGGCCTCCTTTGCTAAAATCAGTCCACACAAAAATCTACAACACCTTTTCCAGTAATTCCACTTGGATTAGTTAGGTAACTCATAGATCTAACTCTAGGACTTGACCACATTCAAAAATTCAAAATATAATAAGAGATATGGTCAATTGAATTTCATGTTACGTTTTCACCAAAATCGATTTTCAACTCTTTGTGATTTCTAAGAAACTTTCATGTTTTTACATACTAACCAACATAACTCATCATAAAACTTACTAATACCACGAATACCCATGATTTTCATTATTCCAATGCTTTTATTATGACTTTCATCATAAACCACGTAAAGCTATTCATTTTAGTTGAAGAAATATTTGAGGGTTTAAGAAATGGTTTTTTATCTTTGGGGTCAATACAAAATTCGATTTCACGCTCTAGGGTAGGCTAGAAATCTTCAAGAATACGTCAAGAAATTTATTAATGATAGAAATATCATTCAAAAGCGCTACTCTTATCCAAGACTTGGATAATACGTTACATTGATACCAATTGTGACTTACATCCCTTAACCTAGATAGCCCTCACAATGATACCTATAAACTTGCCATCTTCATTCACGATGTCGCCTCTGAGAAAGTCCGGCCCGGTGCATTCCACACAAGGAAGTCAACAACGAAAGGATCGGGGCTCTTTACTTATAAGCGATATAACGTTGATTAACTTTAGGGTTTGGTTACTTTGAATTAAGTATAACGAGGTTGGTTAGGAATATGAAAAAGCTAACAACCTTACAAAAAGAATAATAAGTAGTTAATCAATCGTTTTCAAAAATTACCTCAAAGGCAAGATTTTTTAAAGATATAAGATCGTGAAAGTGTTTATTTGAAACAACAAGATTAATAAGCGAGTGGAGGTAGTGAAGGTTTCTCCCAACGAAGTTTCAATAGATAAATCAAAGTCTAATTTTTTTTTGAGTCAAATTTAAACATTGAACACAACTAGGTAGAATAAAAAAGTGGGTAGAACTTGTATTGAATAAAGTATAGACTTCGCAATAATTAATTTACCCGTAATAACCCGTTCGGTTTCTCTAAATAAACGCTCTCGCTTAAATTACGAAGTTTGACTTTACTATAGGGTACATTCCACCCTTAAGTGCTTCTTCACATTCACGATCCATGATTTGAATCATTATTCTCGATCCATATCGAATTCGGGTTGGCCGCTGCTATGCGAGGTAATTAGAATTCGATGTTGAATTCTCCCAATTCTTTGTCCAAAAAGCAAAGTCCATTTCATCTATTTTGGCTTTATTGGATCGGACGTCTTTTTCTACACTATCAACGCGTTGTGCGACTTTTACCCATGCATCGTCTATTCTCCTTCGTTCGGTTGTTTCTTCTTTCGGTGATCTTTGATTTTTAAATTCTCGATTCCAACTTTAATATCTTACACCGCCAAAGCGTGATTTTGTTCGAGCATCACATATCGGGTAACCCAATTTTGAATTGTTGTATCCCTTTGTCCCCTGACCAGTTTGCCGTTCTGACTTTGTTCTTCTAGCTCACGAACACGATTTTGTAATTCTAAGTTTTGATCATAAATTTCTTCTAACCAATTTCTCCTCGGGTTCTCTTCTTCCTCTTCTTCCTCACTTTCAATTTGCTACCTCTGCAACTAGCTCGGGTGCAACAATTAGTTCTTCATTTACTACGTGGATATCTCTAATTTGTTCCTCAAATGCGACCTTTGCATTAACTTTGATTAGTGATTAAAGGTGTCACAGCGGTCACATTCACTCCATTGTGAATATTTTCATTTGCCATTTCAAACAACGCCACAACCTGAGGGTTAATTAATATATCAAATATTATCCTATACTACGTGAGCCAATTAAATACCAAATAAACTTAGGTAGGTCATACTAGCGAAGGAATTTCCGTCTCTCCCTCCTAGTTCTTATCTCACATCTTAGCGGGGATCATATCCACAAGCTCGATACCAATTGTGACTGGACACCAACTTGTGTCAAGACCTCACATTGGTACTATCACTTGCCACCGAAAAAGGCGGCGCCCCTACGGGAGTGCGGCTTCGGTGCATTCCCCATCAACAGGAAGTCACCAAATGAGGAGGCTCGGGGCTCTTCACACTTATGGCTCGATACCAGTATGGCGCCCCAAAATTAGGTATCGTCACCCATCTTGGGTCGCCACTTACATGGTACATAAATTCAAATCGACTTACTAATATAAGCGTAGGTATGCAATACGACATAAAGCGTGAGTTTGAATACAAATATTGTCTACTAGATATTATACAAACTCAAAAGGAGTCCTCATTACAACTATTATCACACTATTTCACGAATAGTGAGGACTACTAATCTTATCCTCGGACCATTACTTACGTTCCCAGGCTCGTCCGGTATATGTTCTCATTTTGAAGAAGAAACGGTGAAAAGAAAAGGTGAGCTCAACTAGCCGATGAAATATTATGACTAAGATAATGCGAGAATAAATTATCATTAGCCTTCAACGATGTTAAGCGATAAAATCTGATAGACAACCGGTTTAAGCTGCGGTGGAATAAGCAATCCATTAAAAAGTCAAGTAGAGAATAAAGTCTACTATCTTTTAGGTTTTAAAAGGTTTTCATCAATTTTTATCATTTGAGACTCGACAATAAATAAACCACCACATCTAATTATCCACTGTACCACGGTCGAGGATTTTCATCAAATTATCGATGGTCATGACTATCTTAGAATCACCCCTGGTCATAATCATACCAAAAACTATCCATCATTGCATTACAGGGCCCTGCGAGGACTTTTGTCACATCATTTATATCAAGTCGTGATTATCTTAGAATGATCCACGATTATAATCATACTAAGTTCATCTATGCACGTAAGCGAAGATAACATAATATAACATGAGGATGATGACAATGACATAGTAATTCAATAAAACAAGTTCAAGAATTATTTAATCCATGAATTATTAACGTCCAAATTGTCGACACACAATCTTTGTTTACGTAGAGTAAAATTCAAGAATGATCGGAAGAATATTTCCATGAAAAGATATTGGATGAAGCGCAAATATCGAGGATATTCTACTAATTTCATGGAGTATAGAAGTCAAAGTTTTAACCATTTGGGTATAATAAAGAATGGAATAACAAAAGAAATCACCGTGCATGCGGTGCTTGCATGATAGCAGGTTATTCAGCGAGAATAATAATAACGGAACCGGTCGGGTGAAATTCACACAAGCGGGATGTTCAAAAGAATAATAAAGATGGAACGGATCCGGTGTAAAACACACGAGATAGGATATTCAGCGAGAATGATAAAAAGGCGGAACCGGTCGGTGTAAAAACACACGAACGAGGATGTTCAATGAGAATAATAAAAAGCGGAACCGGTCGGTGTAAAAAACACATGCGAGCGAGGATGTTCAAGAGAATAATAGAAGAATGTCACCAAGTATAGGGTAAAGCCAGCGTATACTGAGTTATTCAATGAAGAATAATAAGCAATGGAATAACATAAGGATTTCACCAAGTATAGGGTATCTGGCGCATTATACGAGGTTATGTATAGGGTATGCCACTTTTACGAGTTATTCCAACGAGAATAATAATGAATGGAATAATGAAGTTCTCTTCAAGAAGAAAGAATAACACCCACTACAGTAAAAAAGCTGAATATAGAAATAGTGAAGTAGCGAGAATACTCTTCTTCTTTCTATAATTTTCTCTTTATAACTTCTCTCTATAATTTCTCTCTCTAGAGTTTGATGAATTAAGTAAGAAAATAATGAAGGAATGAGCTTATTTATAGGAAAATGGAATGCATAGTAACTAATCCATGAGCGGTCAGATTGATTTACTTTAATCGACGGTCCATATTTAAAGAAAAATCTTTTAAATAAAATATAATATATTCTATTTATATAAAAACATTTTTACTATACAAACTTATGCAATCTTATGCAAAACACTTATATGAAAACACTATCAACACTATGCATAATAAAATATAATATATTCTATTTATAGAATAACTTTAATAAAGTATTCTATTTTATATAAAAGATGTTTACACATTTTATTACGTTAATAATATGAATAAAACAAAGCGTCATTATCGTTATAATAATTCATATTATTAATCGATGATAATGGAATCAAAGTGAGTGACTTCTCACATAAGCATCGATAATCAATCTGGTGTGCTTCTTATGCAACCACGTATTATTCTTGTACTTTTACTCTAGAGTAGTTCAAGCAAGTAACCACGGTAAAACTTCCGCCGTTATTTCAATAAAATATTTTTGTCGTTTTCTCGATCAAACAATAATTACATTATTAGGGTCCTGATGATTGGTAGTTATGCGAATATTTCCCCGCTAAATCGAATATTCCCAGACCAATCGAATATAATATAACCACTTGCATACTTTGCAAAATTTATAAATATTATTACAACTATAATATTATCTCAAATTCACACCATAATATAAAAAATTATTTTGACAAAATTTAAATCTTTATTGATAAAATCTGGGGTCTCACAATAATCATACCAAAAACTGTCCATCAATGCATTACAGGCTACTGAGGATTTTTACCACATCATTCGTCACATTACGGTCATGACTATACCGAATAATCATTGGTCATAATCACACCAAGTTCATCTATGCACGTAAGTCAAAGATGACTTTTATCACCATATAAACATGAGAATGATGACAATGATATAAGCATTAATCAAACGAAAACAAGGATAAATATTAAAGACTTTAAATTTATCCAAATATTATCAACCACTCATAATCTAATATTATTAATATCATAATAATATTTTAATCACTTCTTAAACTTATAAACAATTTATTTCAATTGTTTACATTTTACCAAATAATGCATTTAATCATTCAAAAATGTCATACTCATAAGATTTCATCACCAATGATCAAATCCTTTATAAAAAAAATCTGCATATACCTTATATAGGATTTTCAAGTCATAAAATCCTATATTCCAACTTTGTTACTTCACATAACATATTTAACTCATATGTTCGTAACTAAACTATTTTCATGAAAAATATCAAATCAGTCCCAAAAATATTTTTTTTCTGGGATTTAGCAGAATATAGTCCCATAATGAACATATATTTTTCTCGGAATTTTTAAAATTCATTTAGTATTTTTCAAAAATCAATTTCTAATTAATTCCTTAAGAAATTAGCTACCTCAAGTTTAACTTCAGAAATTCCCAAATCTTGGCAGGATCTTAAACATGTTAATGTGAGCTTCCAGTTTAAATTTTATGGTCATCGGAGTTATAGAACTCTGGTTATGACATTTTTTGTCGGAAAAACCTAAATATTGAAATGGTCATAACTTGCTTATTTTAAGTCGGAATTAGCTCATTTTTGGACAGGAGGTACCTTATACCGTATACTTTTATGTCCCAAAAGGCCGAAATTTTTCTAACAAATTAAGTGGCCGAAACATCCCTTACAAAATTATGGGCAGTAGCTTTTTGCTATTTTCCAGCTTTTGACTCCTTTGCTAAAAACAGTCCACATAAAAATCTATAACACCTTTTCTAGTGATTCCACTTGGATAAGTTAGTAAACTAATAGATCTAACACTAGGACTTGACCACACTCAAAAATTCGAAATATCATAGGAGATATGGTCAATTGAATTTCATGTTCTATTTTCACCAAAATCTGATTTTCAACTCTTTGTGATTTCTAAGAAACTTTCATGTTTTGTCATAATAACCAACATAACTCATCATAACACTTACTAATACTTCATATACCCATGATTTTCATCTGTCCAATGCTTTTATTATGACTCTCATCATAATCAATGTAAACAAATCATTTCCACAATTTAATAAGGAATGAATACAAAGGATCATTCACCGTGCATGTGGTAATCCACACAGGCAGGTTATTCCAACAGAATAATAAAGAATGGAATAATGAGAATGATTCACCATAAATGCGATATCGCCATGCATGAGTTATTTCCAATGAATAATAAAAATAAAACCAGTCCCAAGTAAAAGCATGCGCGATGTGATATTCGGCCGAATAATAAAGAATGGAATAACAATGAAATCACCACGTAAATGCGATAGATCAAGATGCAGAAAAGTTATTCTAACGTAATAATAAATAATTGAACCAAGTCCGAGTAAACGCATACGCAGACGGGATATTTCGACGGAATAATAAAGAATGGAATAACAATGAAATCACCGTACATGCGATAATCAGCATGCAGACGAGTTATTCAACGAGAATAATTAATAATGGAACCCAGTCCCACAGAACGCATACGAGATAGGATATTAACGAGAATAATAAAGAACGAAATAATAGAAGAATTTCACCATGTATGCGGTTGATTAAGATAAACAAAAGTTATTCCAATGTAATAACAAAGAATGGAATAATAAGAAGAATTTCACCATGTATGCGATTGCCATAAACATGTTATTCCAACATAATAATAAAGAATGGAATAACAACTCTTACGAGTATTGAAAGAAATAATTCTCTTCATGAATACGAAAGAATAATACCCCTTACGAGTACAACAAATAATATCTCTTACCTCAAAAGAAGACTGGATACTGGAATAGTGAAGTAGTAGACTTCTCTTTTTCTTTCTCTCTATAATTTCTCTCTATAATAATGACTCTAAAGCTTTAGTGAATTGGTGAGAAATGAAGGAAGAATGAGCTTCTATTTATAGGAAAATATAGTTTCGATAATTGCACGTTTTGGGGCTCGAAATATTACAGTACAATACCTCCAACTTTTCTTTCATTTATAATTCAGTCATCCAAGAATTATCAAACTTACACCACCTCCCCTAATAGTAAATCATGTGAATCAATAGTAAATCATGTGACTCAATAGTTCTAAACATGTGAAAAAATTAATTACAGTATAGTACCTCCATCTATACCTCCATTTTTAACTTAGTCGTGCAAGTATTATCAATCTTGCACCAACTCCCCTAATAGTAAGTGAATGTGATGATCAATAGTACACACATGTGAACAAATAGTTATATGAGCATGTGAATTAGTAGCAATTAATTGCTCATTTATCCGATAAATTATCCGATTTATCAATATAACCCCCAGACATCAATTATCATCGGAATAGATGTCGATTTTCACTAACACTAATAATCCCAACACAATGGAACTATCAAATTCATCTTTAATTAACACGAACTTATTCATCATTAATATTATAACTCATAATATTTAACAATCAGGTCGTTCCCAGAAAAGAGGGGACTTTCCAATAAGGATTTCTCCCTATTGGTAGCAATTGATTAGATGACCAAACCTCTCCTGGCGAACTTACAGACATTGTAAACATTACAATTTAATAATATGAATAACTTTGTCGTCTTAATTATTGATTTAATAATATAACATATTATGCAGATGATACTGTGACAATAATCGAATCAATAATATGAGAGATATGATGTGAGAATTCATGTAGTAATAATTGAGTATAAGCTGGTGACTTCTCACGTAAAGCATCGATAACCAATCGTATTGCTTACTATGCAACCACGCCAGACATCACATCTTTCTTTTACTAATGAAGTAGTTTGATAGTTTTAACGGTAAAACTTCCGCCGTTATTTTCAATAAAATATTTTTGTCATTTTTTCAATCCGTCAATAATTTCGTTGTGGGGTCCACCAATGATTGTACCGTTGTACGGATATTCCTCAACACAAAGAATATTCCTCGACCAATCGAATATAATATAACAACTTACATACTTTGCAAAATTTATAAATACTACCCACAACTATAACATTATCTCAAATTCACATCATAATATAAAAAAAATATTTTAAAAAAATTAAATCTTTATTCGTAAAATTAGGGATTTTACGCCATTAACCTGATTAATACTTGATTCGTGGCGAGCCAAAATTTTGTTAATGTCGTTCTGAAACTCTGCGTTGATCTTACCACGTGTCCATAGTTGCCGACGAAGCAACCTGACTCTGATACCAAAATGATGTGTTGAATTTAAAAAGAAGAGAAAAGAGAGAAAAAGAAGAAAGAGAAAAGTCTGGGTTTCAATATATGCATGCCTTTATTAACGCAACTGGCTATCTTAAACAACCTTATAATTGGAATTTGAAACTAACAACTATTAAAAATTAGGGAACACATGCCCACTAACTACATGCCAGTAAAACTGGTCCTGAAAAAAAGAAATAAATAACAACCCAAATAAATAACTCTAAGATTAAGGGGGTGTTTGATAAAAATTGAATGAATCTGAATCTGAATGAGTTGAATCTGAATCTGAATGAAAAAAGTTGTTTGATAATTGACATGTCTGAAATATCTGAATGACAAAATTTTATTATTTTACCCTTCTGAAAAAATTCAAAATTGTTGTAAATGTATTTAATATTACTTAATATAATAGTTAATATTTTTTTTTAATTTTTTTTATTTCATTCAATTTCTTTCATTCAACCATTTAATTTCAAAAATCTGACTTTAGTCATTCAATTCAAAATCCATCTTACCGATTCAAATTAATTCGCACAAAAAAACAAACGACCGACCGATTCAAATTTATTCAAATTGAAATTTCATTCATTTCAATTCATTTCTAAACAAACAAAATTTTCTAAACCAAACTAAACCCACGTCTGCACCACGCAGAAACATGCATGGGCTTTGCATGGCAGGAGCATGCACATATCACTGACATCCACTAATGAAACAACAAAGTAAAGCATTACATACTTGCAACCCGGATCATTTGCAAGCACAAACAATTCAGCTCAGCTGAAAATTAGTGCTCTAAATTCCAAGTAAAAATTCTTACAAATCTGTATGGGACGATATACACTAGAAATATAGAGAAACAACAGCAAAGCGAAACCCGACAGCAGATGTAAGGGAACCAGTCAACTGTCGAACAACTTCAATTTGTGCGAATGCCGAACGATCTTTTAATTTCCTCTCAATCCCAACTCCACCAAAAAGTGGACTTTCAAGAGGTGCCCATTAAAAAATTACTATTACCACCCACTACTAAATTATCGTAATTTATGCCATGAAAAAAAATGGGTAGCTGCTGGAAAGTCGATAAAAGCTGAAAACTCACCTGGGTTTTCAGGTTGGATTGATGATAAGGAAGAAGGGACGAATTGGATTGATTTTTTTGGAAGAAATTGAAACAGAAATGAAGGGTCGGTGCTTGTGAACATTGCCCATTTTGCGCCATGAAGAAGGAGAATTATGAGATTGATGGAGTTGGCTAGATTTTGGTTCGAGATTTGAGGGTTTTCTTCTCTCTTTTTTTTCATCTTCTTTTTTCTTTTTTGTTATGGAAGGGAGAATAAATTTGATTTTTTTTCTTTTTCCATGTAATATTTTTATTCCCATGTCATTGTTGCTGATTGGTCACCTCATTTTTTTAATAATTTCATTTTCACTTTTTTTGCTTCCACGTATGAAAAATCTTGAACCAGTTTGACAAACTTTATATCATTTTAAGAGAATGATTCAATTTTAATAAGTTTAATGTTGTAAAGAGTAAAACTTGTTTATTACCGTAAATAATTAATTAGTTTGCCATATTTTTAAGATCGACACTATCAACATTCTCCTTAATGGTGGTGTAGGAAAACAATTCGAGATGTAAAGTTTTAGAAGAGGATGGACCAGGTTTCATCCGGGTAATGTATGGACCACTGACTACGAATTTCCTGATTAAATAAACGGACTCGGATCATCTACTAAGCTTTTCATCCAATATCTTTCATATACCTTTAGCTACTTAACTAGATTTAGTAACAATATATTATCATAACACATTATTTTATACCTAGAGAATGTGTATTACTAGAAAAGATAGATCGAGTAAAAGGTATAACGCAGGAGATCCGGGACCAGAATAAATGATTTTCTACTGTTTAATTTCCTTAAATTAAAACCAGACATCACTTCTGTGAGAGAGAGAGAGAGAGAGAGAGAGAGAGATGTTGATGACTGACAAGTTAGACTGGTGTGTCATGCCAATTGCCAAGTAGCTAATATCTGATTCCATTTACAGCAATCATACATACATACAAAATTATGAAATTACAATGATTGATGGCACTACTTGATAAAATGAAGATCTTATATAAAAGCAAAGGCAGCTTCTCCTGTGGCCTAAAAAAAATTACTTCTCAATCCACAGTGAACATATATGTACAACAATCAGCCTGCAGGAAATCAGAAAAATGACATAAACCCATTAGAGATATAAGTGGAATGAATTTTAAGCAATACTAGGTATGGAATACTCTCCTTCCATGTGGAATGAATATATAAACCCATTAGAGATACAAGTGGAATGAATTTTGGTACTTGTGCGTCAAAAAATTACTTAAAAATAAATAATAAAAAATCCTTCAAAAAGATAATTAAGAATGAAAGGTTGTAGTTTACCATAAATGCCTACTTGGTTTATCCAAGCAGTTCCCTGCCCCTGACAGAACTAAATCATCAATGTTATGTATATGTGCATGACTGAAACTTTCAAAATGCTCCACGACTTCACGTGAACAGTGGCATATCGGCTCGACCTGGTTGTGGTGTGGGAGGTTTTATCAATGGTTTTAGAGACTCCATGATGCTGGCAAAGGAAGGGCGTTTCCACGGCTCGCTGCGGAATCAATGGGGAAAAATAGAAATTTAATAAATGTAGGGCAATGAATTGGGGGGTCAATATGAAGCAAGAATTCCTACTCACTTTGCCCAACATGCCTCAATAATGGAAGCAACTTGAGGATTTAAATCATGAGGAATATCAAGCCTTTTGCATTTAAAACCAACAGCTGCTACAACCTACAATACAGTATTATTGAACCATAACTGAGAAAATAAGCCACATGTCTCCTCCAAATAGAAAGAAAGAAGAAATACGAAGAAAACATAAGTAGGAACTAGGAACCCAGACAAGAAAGGAAGAAAATGCATTATAACAGGAAATAAAACCAGTTGAAAGACTAAAAGGACTAGAGATGTAATTGTAGCAAGTGACAATCATAAAAATGTACATAATAGGTTATTAAGGCTATAAATTCCATCAAATATTAGGCATTATAGAGTAGCAGGTATTGTATTCAAATATAGTTTCCTTTTAAGTCTGCAGTCTATTGTGGCACAATGAGAAAATATAAACATCCCTTGAAAGATTGTTGGACTCACAGATACTGTACAGAGCAGAAAGTGTTAACAATGATTCAAGTTTCACATTGTTAAACAAACTAAGTAGTTGGCTTTGATGGAAACTGGAAGAAGATGTCTACGGGAACTTTTAAATAATAGTAGAAGGAATAATACTGATGCAAATAAAATAAATTGTTATTGGTATTCTTATAACTATTAGCAGTAAAAACAAGCAATTAGAGATGCAGCTCAAAGCTCTGACCAATATGATGTAAGCAAAATTGTTTCGGTTTATTTAATTTGTTTGTTCTTGAACTGCTTAATACATTTTCCCCACTATACTTGGTTCTCAACATGAAGTAGTATTTCTATATAGATCAATAAAAGTAGTAGTTCTAAAGGACCTCTAATATTCCTCCCTAAATCTACAGAAGCAAAACTTGTAGCCGTGATTCAGAATATCTGTAACTATCCATTCTTCATTGTATTGAATCAGCAAAAGAATTTAACTTCGTACAAACCTGTGCTGGATTTAAATTACCCCAGGGTTGTTGCAACGTTGCAAGTTCCCACAAAATCACACCAAAGCTGTATACATCTGACTTTTCATTTGATGGTTCATCACGGAGGACTTCTGGTGCCATCCACTCTGGCTATTCAAGAAAAGGAAAGATGGCAATCATATTGTGATAGAGAATGCACTATACAATCTAAAGATGAAGACATCATTAGGATGTGAATAAATTTGAAGAACTCACAGTTCCTGCAGCTGACTTTGATGAAAGAAACGTGTTTGCTTTTAAGCGGGAAAGACCGAAGTCACAGACCTGAAATAACAAATATTAAATACAGGAAGAAGATAACAGTCATTTACAAGAACAAAGAAAAATAATGTAGCAAACACGCTAATTCAACAATGAAGTAAACAGAACCTCAATTTGAAAGGCTGGTGGCAGTGTGAGTGGCATATGTATCAGTGTTATTTCAACAGAAATATATATTTTAAAAATGAGTACACATTTCTATCGAGCATGTAAATTGCAAACAAAAGATATGGATCCCTTTAAACACAAAAATGCTGAGCAAATTATGACACAAAAATTTACAAAACCATCTTCAGATACCTGCTTGTCACAAACATTTCATAATCCTGTTACACAGATTCGTATAGGTAGAAGAAAATCAAATATTTACTGATTGGGGGAGTTACACAAATCTGCAGCCTTACCTCCTAACTTACAACCTGTATCTGTTATGTAACCCATATATGCATTGTTTTTGTGGTTTGACATATAAAGGGTATACTGATTACCTACTCTATCATACAAAACCATGAGGGTTAATAAGTTTCTATGTCGCAGTGGCTTATGATTGACCTGCGGCCTTCACATCTAACACTTACTTTGATTGACATGCAGCACTCGCATCAACAATTACCATGTCTAAAGCAACATTCACACCAAGCAATTACTCTGTTTTAAGTGTGGCATTGTTTTCACCTGAGATGTCAAAAAACAAATAAATCCATGTACCATCCTATAATGCTGACCACGTCTACATTGGGATTCCCCAGTTATAGCAATTCCCCTAGTCTACTTAGTCTACCAATCACCCTAACTGATTGGTGCAGGAAAATTATTACATTAGTAATGAACAATAAAAAGAACGGAGAAAAATACCACATACCTTTCATAAATAATATCATGCATGTCATTCTATTAAAAAATAATTACACATTTTTTTAAGGAGACGTTCCACTTCCATTACAGCTTTACCAGAAACAATACTAATCAAGGACACATTTGAATACCTCCTTCATATAATCATCGCTAACTATTTTCCCATCAGAATACATGCATTATGATAACCTTTAATTACAAGGAATGCAAGAAGTTGCACCATTAAGGACAAACTGAACGAACCCAGGAAATAAAGAAGAAAACATAGTAAAAAAATTTGCATATAGATTCCACAAAATAAAATAAACCAAGGATATTTTAGTTCTAGCATCATTCAGGAAGATGTCGTGGGAAGTATAATAAAAAGAAAAAGGGGAAATCTGTTCCTAAATATGCAACTTCAACAAAAAAAAATCTCCCACAAAATCCAGTGAACCAGATTTGGTTGGTGGCTAATTAATGTGCCAAAGATCTAAGTTATAGCCTAATTAGCAACTCATCCAGTACAGTATCATTATCAATCACAGATTTTAAGTGGTCAGAAAGTCAGCTGCTATGGACAAGGCATTGCCAACATGAGAAGTCAAGCAAGGTGAAGAGTAAAAATGAAACAGGCAGCTTACAAAGCTTCCCTTGTCATAACCAGCGTTACCAGATACTTTTATTGAAACCTAGCGAACCGCGTATTGGTATTTGCATACCCAAACATGGTACTCTTATGTACCAATACTCTAAATTTATTGTACCGAAATATTTCTTTGCTATTTTACTAATAGTTGCACAAATATCAATATTATAACTTAGTATTGAATGCTCAAATATCTCATTAGTACTAAATTATTTAGAACAATAAACTTTTTGATTCAACTAAAAATCTTCTATAAAACTTAGTTTTATTGCCATATGAACCTAAGAAAATTCTGCTACCCTAATGTACAGCATTTTAGCTTATATAGCGTCCATAACCGAAATGAACCGCGTTCCACATAACAATACAATGACCATAGCTAATGACTACATCAGCTCATGAGAACAAATACTTCTATTTTTACGAAATAAGAATAATCAAAAGAACCAGAAGGTAATTAATTTGCAGCTAATTCTATGTGGCTATACACCCAAGTTCCTTCCTCTTACCTTTACAGTATACTTTTTGTCAACTAAAAGATTGGGAGATTTCAGATCCCGATGAACAATGGGAGGATTGCGTCTGTGAAGATAGTTCATTCCCTTAGCCTATAATATAAACAGAGAAGTCAGAGAGGACGCTGATGAGACAACAAGGAGTCTATTACAAAAAGGAAACAAAAGAAACAAGGCTATGGATTTTATTAATTCTATTCAAATTGAGATTAATACCACATCATAAGCCATACTCAGCCGACGCCTCTCGTCCAACATCTCTTTTGCACCAGATTTATGCAAGAGCCTATACAAACTACCTCTACAGTTCAAAGACAATGATGAAAACAATCAGACAGAAAATGAAGTAAGGTAGCATTTCCAAAACCATTGCCATAAGATATAAAGGAGTAAAACTGAGAAGCCATTACTAAACCTTGATAAATACTCGGTAACAATTGACAAATTTGGAGGCTGCGTGACAGCCCCCATGAAGAGAACAATATTTGGATGCCGGAGGCGCCTCATTATCGCAACCTAATAGACACAAATACTGAACACTGAACTCACAATAACAGAGGAATATGAATACATGTATACATATATGCATATGAATATCTCAGTCCAACAATATTTCTCAACTTTTAAGATAATCCAACAAGAAAGTTGATTGACACTTACCTCCCTTAAGAACTCCTTAAATCTCTCTGCATGAAAGTCTTGTTCCATAAGAATTTTGACTGCAACATCCTGAAAGTTTAAACTTTTGTAAGATCGCAAAATATAAATAGATGACACCAAGTTAGAAACCATTATAGTCCAACATAAACCTAATCGAGGTGGTGAAGGAGTATAAAGAAGACTGTCTTTTATATATTAGACAGGGCAGAAATTCAAGGCATTGTAAATCGATGCAAAAATGCTGGTTAAAGCATTGACACAAAGGTCTGTGATTTGAAAATAAAGATTTGTGAAAATATTTTTGTAGCCAAAACGAAAGGCTGGGATGAGGATTAGCAGCACTGAGTTGAGTCGTATAATCATTGCACTATTATATACGTCCTCTGTTCTCATAAAGAACTAAGAATTTCATTGTAATTTGCAAAGAAAATGGTACTTTGTTTTTAGGATGGAGGATATATTTCAAGGAAAAACTCCAAGAGCAGTGGCTGCATATGGGTTCTGTCTGTCACAATTTTACATTTTTTTAGATAGTTTATTAGAAGAATAAACAGATGACAAGCAGAGGAGGACGAAAAGTCCACCCCCCCCCCCTATAACAAGAGGAAATGAAAAGAACATACTAAAAAGAGCATCTCTCCAATTTCTACAAGGATCAGGTTTATAGTTTTATTAGTATATTACTTGTATACAGGTTATGGATATCATATGAACCCCCGTCACGTGGAGTAAGTTTATAGAACAATTTTGAAGTTTATTCAACCTTAAAACAGATTTCATGACATTTTAAGAGAACTTTTTGATCTATTTAAACAATCTTATCCTTTTATAAAATGTGATATATAAAACATAAAATGAATAAAAATGGAAATATACACACGAATATAGGAACAATTTATGTAAAATTTGTAAGGAATCTTAAATTGAAATTATAATAACAATATTATGCCAGAAAAAATAGGGATGTTTTTCAGAAGCATTTCCTCAACTAAAAAAGAAAAACACTATCCAAACACAATATCTGACATCCGTATTGGATGAACCTAAAAACATACTTGAATCCCTATCCAAACAGGCCCTCATAGACGTATCTGATCTAAATTAATAATGACCTACTCTGTACCATGGTGACCTACTCTGTACAATGGTCACAGCTATAGAAACTACTCTTGATCATATCCGTGAAACTAACACATACGTTAGCAGCTCTCATCAGCATCTTATATATAACAGTTTTACACGCAACTTAAAACTTAGACCAGTTTTAGACCATGTGGCATCTAGTTAGTACCATGTGTTAGCTTTAGCACACTTGCATAGAAATATCCCCAAGGAAAGACTACATTCATATTCATCTAAAGAGATGCTTAAGCATGAAGTTTAAAACAATAATCTAGAAGCAAATGATGGATTACTTACAGAGCCATTCCAATCAGCACGATGGACAGTACCAAAAGAACCTGACAATGCAACAACTCAATTTTTAAATAATAGCTTTCTAATCTGGCAAAAACTGCCTTGCCCCCGACTACTAAACAACAGTAATGGAGTTTGTACACTAAAATGATAGCCAAACCAGCACAAGGTGATTACCTGCTCCAATTCTCTCTTTTAAAACAAGATCACTCCATGGAATGTCCAAGTCTTCCACATCAAGGGTAAGTTCCCTACTCAGTCCCAGTTGACTGACCCTCTGATCTTGAACTGTGTCTACCCTTGGATCAGACAAGGATATAAGGGGTTGAAGATCTCTATGCCCGATGTGTGGGGTGTGATTTAGAGGAACTGGATTTTTCACCACATGTGTTGAGCTTATAAAATTCCCAGGAATATATGCATTAGAAATCTGCGAATCTCTCTCGCGAACCTTTGGCCTGAAAGCTCTTGGTGGCAGATGCGATTGAGAAATTTCATCACTGTTGCTTGGGCCACGCCCAGAGTTGTAACCATCCATGTAAATCTTATCAGATTGCTTAGGATACATGGAGTCTCCAGTATCTCCTTCAGTAATGGTACCTGCATTTAATTTCATGAATGCCTAGAATCCTTAAAGCCCACATATAGCATATCAGTATGATGAATACAGAAGTAAAGTTTAGTGGAAAGACATCAAATAGATTTGCACTCCACCAAGTGAAACCAAATCTATATGATTTCTATTTCTATAACCGTTATCATCTACAATCTTAGGTATTAGATGTGCTGCGCCTACTTATTACCGACTGATCCTCTTCTGTTATAGAGGCTGAGCGGTGATGCATAATTTCCTGACGGCATTCATATCACAAGCTTCTCACTCAATCAGCACATAACGTAAAGATCAACTACTCCTCAACATATGATCTCTCTCATGAACCAAAACCATGAAGCTAATTTTAGTTCGCATATGTATATGCATGTATCATATAAAGAAGTTATCACTATAAGGCATCAAGGCACCAAATCAAATAGTTCTCCTTACAATTTCAGTAGAAACAAACACACCATATTGGGATGTGTGCGCACGCATATGTGTCACACAGATATATGTTTCAGTAGTCTTAGTGTGTATATATATATATATATATATTCCTCTACTTAATTATCGGTTGATCTTAGCTAGAGAAATATTCTGGTTAATTGTTTATCTTAAAAGGTTTTAATTAGTGCTCGTCATTTCTAATTCTCACTCTGGCACTTTTTTTCTTTCCTATTTTCCGGTTATGGAAACTTTTTGAAACCAGATTCACCAAATTAATCCAGGCAAAGCCTTCCTTTGTTTAAAATATTGCTAATGAGAGATTCCTGAACAACCAAAGCCAACTTCTGTTTCCCTTTTTACCTGATCTTCCTGCTACAACAGTGATAAATTTATTTTAGCTAACCAAATATAGTGTCGAAGTCACAGCTTCTTCATCTCCACCTGAATTACAGAAAATTCAACGACTTTTCAATCTAGACACTCCTCCAATCTCGAGATCTTAAGGGTTAATGGCTAGGAATTATGCAATTATGGCAAACGCTGAAATCAAGCATGGCGAAAGAAGATTAACAGCAATGCAAGTGCATAGCAATATTGACATTGATTAAACATTGGAGATTAACTGATAAGGGCAGGTAATGCATTTGAGATTGGCATCCGGTTATGAAGACAATAGAGGATGCTTGACTAGAGAAAACTAGATTATGATATGAAAATGTGCCAAAAGCTCCAATACAAAGCAAAACTGTCTTTGACAATATTGTTAGTCCAAGATTAAACTCTGAATAACAATCAATGTAGAATCCTCAGCGAGGGAAACGTTCTAGAACAAAAAAAGAATGAGAGCATATTGTGCCCAGGGGCGGCCCTACACTGGGGACAGTGGGGGCCACAGCAAAAAACTTTTGTGAAATTTTCTCTTATATATGGGTACTTGTTACATGTCCATAAAAAATACTTCATCCATTTCACAAAAAGAGTTCCATTTTGACTTCTTAAAATTTATTTTTAAGATATTAAAATTAATGTGAATTAATTATTTTTAGACAATACATTTATAAATAATACTCCATTTGTACTATAAAAAGAATTATATTTGCAAACTTTACGAATTTTAGTGATATATTTATGTTTCATGTTATTCATAAATTTATTAAGTGTTTTTAATAGTGATGGTATGATAATGAAATTGTAACAATACATTTAAGAATAGTGTCATTCTATACTACCAATAAATTATTAACATAGCATGTTTAATAATATCTTTGTATTTCAATTATAATGTCTAAAATAAGTTTTTTAGACCTTAATAGTTTGTTGTGTTTATTTTTTTTCACAAGAAAAACATTAAAGATGAACACTCGTGTATTAAAAACATTGCTGGGGAAAAAAATTCGCCCACAATTTATTGAAAATTTCTAAGTAGGGGGAAGGAAAAATTCTTGTATTTCTGCTTAAAATAAATACTTTGAGAAAAAAAACTCGCCCCCAAAGACAAAAACTTTTGGGTCCGCCACTGATTATGCCTCCTCGTTAAAGAAGGTCTTGCTAGTAGCACAAAACTACTCAACTTTCAATATTACATCCTAGCGATTACTAAGGAGATTACAATGTTGTCTATATGCTAGACTACCAAAAGGGCTGCTAGGACTACGATTATGACTTAGGAAATAATATAAATGCTTAAATCTACAATACTTCGACTGAAACACTTACAACAGCTCTAAAGCTTAAGCTATTAGGAGAATGAGCCCAATAACATATATCCTTCTTTTAAAAATATAACAAAAATAAGAAATAAATTCACGGACCAAAAGTATTCTCAACTTTCAAAGGACTCGTGATTTTTGGTTTAGACTTCTAAATACTGATGTTCTCTACAGTCTACGTCAAACTAGTACATAGAAAATTGACATGCAGGATCTCAGTGATTACACACAACTCTTACCATGTTATAGATGAATCATCGAGCTCTTTTATTTGGACCATTTTTTTTACAAGTAAAAATTTATATATGGTGTTTTAGTTGGTCTATACAATTTTCCAAATTCCCACCAATGGATTTGATGCAGGACAACAAAAAAGTAACTAGCCCTAAATACCCACTTATTTAGTAAAACACTCACTTTTTATACATTGAAAAATCTAAAAACTATAATTATATCTAGAGTTGTTTTCCTCATCAGTAGTCATGACCCCAACACACGAAGTTAATGAGTTTATTGGAAACCTCATGGTGTCTCAAATTAATCGAGCATTTTTCACATAGTACAAGGCAGCTCAACCCTAAATAGAATATATAGGTTCTAGAAATAGATACCAGATTCAAAAGGGTAATTTTCTTCTCCTATAATGTTCTGGATTTAAGTATTCAAAGAAACTCACAACCAGATTTGACTTGGCTTCCTGTACCACTTTTGAAATAGTTACTAGACATGCCCCGTCACTTTTTTCTCCAGTACTACCACCAAAGATACCAAAACAGTAAAGATGTTGTTCATAGCCTCATAATAACCTTCACGGAGCCAGGATAACCCTTAAACCTCCTCTTTCATGCTTAATCAATGTATTAATCTTTATGATTCCTCCTGATTTAGTAAAACTTGAAAATCAATTATGTCCACTAAAAGTTGGTTGCAAAACTAACTGCTTGAGTGCAATTTGACCCCCAAAAAACCTTTTACTCACCGGCCTGCATCAATTCTCATATTAAAACTTGTATAAGCACACATAATTGAACCTGTTCCCCATTTCTCTCCTCTTCTTTTAGTTCCCCAGTTCGAAAGAAAGATGTCCATTTTGACTTTTTGAAACCAACATTTTCAAATTCAAAACTGATATATTCATTTATTTTAGTCAGTCAATGCAAACATGAATATTGTGATCATAAAAGTACTAATACGACAAAATTTGTTGTCATCAAAACTTAAATGAATCAAGTTAATTTTAGATTTTTAGGAGTTCATAAATTGGCTTCAAAAAGTCAAAATGGGACTCTTTTATTGGAACGGAGGGTGTGTTTTTTCCCCAAATAATTTCTCTCCTCTCCTATGTCATTTGCCATGTCTGTATGCAACCTTAACAACTGCACAACCACCTCCCAATCTACACCACACTAAGCATGATCTACGCCAACGCACCCATCTCCAGAACTGGAACCTCTTGCAACTCACACACACTCTACCTCTCCATCTGTGTTTGTTCATGTTTACCATTTACGGCAAGATCTCAGACTAGTCAGACTAGTACAAGGCTTCAATAAACGAGAGATGGCAAGGAAGATAGCAATTATCGTTACATTCTTGCTCTGAGATCTCAATTTTGATATTTTATCTTACATCTGGGAATCTTGAATCAGAACTTAAGCTGCTGCAAATCATTTTGCTTCATAATATATTTCAGTTAATAGTTCATAACTGAGCCAGGGCAGTCTTGGTCTATAGTTTAAAACTTTACCAAGCTAGCTTTTATCTTGGTTGAAGATTGCCTATTCTTGAAAGTGAAAACTTTTGTCCGTTGCTAACCAATGAAACATGAGAGATATTTCTATATGAAAGTACATACAGATTTATTATTTATTATTTTTTTTTGTTATTTATGGTTATGATTTTGGTGAGTTGGGTGTTATTATTTGGGTAGATGATGCAGCAAAATTAATTACTCTTGTTTTTATCAGAGAATGATCATCTATCATACTTGAATCTTTTTGGGTTATCAGTTTAATATTGGTAATTCTAGTATATAAGTGACCGCATGACAAGATAAATTGTTTATCCAATTGGATACATTGATAGCCTTTAAAGATCTATATGAATTACATATTTTTTCAAGAATTGTTGATATTCCAATTTTGTCGAACTATCTTAGAGACGACACTTCGATATTTCAAACTCGTGCTATAGAACTCTTTACCCTTGTTGTATATTACTTGCTTCGGGCAATTTGTGTTCATTCATTCTCGCTTATTTAAAACCTTTCAATTAAGGCGAACAGTAAGTGTCTCGAGAAGACAAAGACAAGGGCAAGGCTACTGACTAGCTTGTTCCTTTATGTTTAAAAGTGTTATGTTGTAATTTAAGCTTAAGTAGTATTAGGTAATAAGTCTTTATTCGATATTATTATGTAATCTATTAAGTATTATAGTCATGAGACTTGAGGGAATAATTAAAATAAATCTTTGTATATTATTGTAAATTGGATTTTCCGCTGTGAATGTGTAATTCTAGTTATTATTATATTACCATGAGCACGTGATGAACCGAATTCGAGTGACCAAGTGGAGGTCCGAATTTGGGGGCGTCACAAAAACTTTTGTCCGTTGCTAACCAATGAAACATGAGAGATATTTCTATATGAAAGTACATACAGATTTATTACCCCATTCTAGTTCTGAATGATATTTATTTCTGAACACTTCCAAAAGAAACGGCAAAAAACTAATGATTTAGCCATGAGTTGGCAAGTTTTACTTAATTCACCATTAAACTTTTAATTTTACATATTACCCCATTGAACTAATTATTATTTTAAAATTGGATCATTACATTAACTCGAGTTCACGATTGTTAAATTCAGTATGTTATTATCCTGCGTGGACAGAGAAAGAAAAGGGAAAAAAAAAAAAAATGACATAGCATCAACCAAACAAGTGGGAACAACTTTATAATTTCTGAGACGTCTTAAACCCATTTCATCATCATCATCTCTCTCTCTAAATCTCAATACAACATTTGTAATTTTCGTATATCTCTTTCTAGATTTACGCAACCCACAAAATTAAAATCACAACTTTATCTTCCAAATTTCCATTAATTCATCTTTTCCACACGAACAATCTCATTTTCCAAACTGTACTACATGATTCATGGCAAAAATAAGAAATTGAATTTCAGCAATGGATTCCTACCGGATCGGAACTACAACCAGCACCAATGAGCTATTCATCTGTTTCACCTCCCGTCTTTCTTCTTCCTCCATGAAAATCTCATCAAAATCACCAATTTTAAGTTCGAATTGGGACACGTGTCCATGCCAATTTCTCTCCACTTTGATCAACCCGGAGGCCGAGAACCGGTGACAACATTTAATGGCTATGGGTTGGTTTTGGTTTTCAAAATATAGTTATGGTTGTTTAAGAACTAAAACCATATTAACCATTTTAATATGGGTTATGTGGGGTTGGAACCATATGGTTATGGTTCAAATATAGGTTGACCCATATTTTTTATTAGATATATCATTTATACATAATCACTAAATATAAATTTTTTTGGAAGGTAAGGTGTGGGGTGGGGTGGGGTGGGGTGGGGGGTGTCTACATAATCGCTTAATAATTTTTTTTTTGGAAGGGAGTGTTGGGGGTGGGTGGGTGAGGTGGGGTGGGCGTGTGTGGGTGAGTGGGGGTAGGGTGTGGGGTGGGTGGGGTATACATAATCGCTTAATATTTTTTTTGGAAGGAAGGGATTGGTGGGGGGGTGGGGGTGGGGGTGGGGGTGGGGTTGGGGGTGGGGGGGGGGGGTGGGGGTGGGGGGGGGGGGGTGGGGTGGGAGGGGTGGGGTATCACATAATATTATTTTTTTTGGGTGTGGGGGTGGGTAGGTGGGGTATAGGGTGGTGGGTAAGGGATGTATACATAATCACATAATATTATTATTTTTGCGTGGGGGTGGGGTGAGGGTGGGATGGGTGGAGTTTTGAGGGAGTTGGGTAGGGGTATACATAATCACATAATATTATTTTTTGGGTGTGGGTGTGGGTGTGGGTGTGGGGGGGTAAGGGGTGTATACATAATCATATAATTTATTATTTTTTGGGGAGGTGGGGGTTAAAGGGTGTATACATAATCACATAATATATATTTTTTGGTAATTTCATGTTACTTAGGGTTGAAACTATATTTCTTTTTTAAAATATGGTTCCAAACTTTACCCAACCCAAATAAATAAAAATAGTTAACCAAACCCATTTAGTCCCGGTCTAGTGGTGTGTCTACCTCCTTTGTGGCCGTCGTGTGCCGGTGGTGGGTTTTGATGGCGATGGCGGAGAGGGTTTTGGGTTTGATGAGAGGTGGGAGAGATCTCGGGTGGGAAGAGATCCGGGAGGTTTTGGGTTTGATGGCGTCAGCGAAAGGGGGCGGGAGGTGGGAGAGATCTCGAGGTGTGGGGAAGAGATAAGAGAGAGAAAATAAGAGGATGGGAATCTTGATCCATGTGAGAGATTGGGGTGAAAGAGAGATCGGGAGGAACAAAATAGGCTATGTGTGGGGAGGAAAGTTTAATTGCAGGAGAGAAAATAATGAGCCGAGAAAAAACTCATTATCATGCACCGGTTGTACCAACCACAGAAACAAAAGTTACGGAATGATATTTATTTCCTGAACACTTCCAAAAGAAACACTAAATGCAGGAATGGTAATGTTGATTACCATTATATACCAAATGGAGAAATGGAATTATCATTTATATACACTCCCATAAAATTTACCAAACGCAAGAACGGTAATTTTAGTTACCATTGTCATGTATCAAATGCAGAAACAGAATTATCATTTATTCCGGCATACTCCACAAGAAAATACCAAATGCAAGAATGACAATGGATTCAGTCGTCATTGTACTAAAAGCCCAAATTAATTACCCCATATGGGAGCAAGTTTCCATTTTTTATGCATTTCAATGTAGATAAATAATAATAAGAAAATAAGAAATACATTATCACTTTTATCAACTGAAGAGATGAGTTAGATTTCCATGTGTCTAGATAAGCAGGTATATCATTTTTCTAACAGTGTCCTCCCTCTTGAATTCTTCCCTTCAATGAAATGTAAAGAACTATGCAGAGATGCACCCAAATCTCTGAACTGAGAAAACGTGGTTAAATAGAGGGAAAGGTATAGATTTCCATACAAAAAGCAATAATAAAACAATTTGAAGCAGCTACCAAACCTTTGAAACGTAAAAATAACTGAAGAGAATGAGAAAATATACTTCAAATGAATTTCATCGAAAGCCACAAAAGAAGAAGCAGAAAGATGTGTTTGATTCAATAATCTCCAAGTAGTAAAGGAACGTATATGATCAAGAACATAAACAGTGTCGAGGTGTGTTTTTGAAAGTAGCACTAAAAGCAGCACTTCACCAAAATGAAAACAAAGTTTAGAACTTTACCAGGTACAACCCTCCATACAACCTGATTTATCGAGACTGATACTGTACACTTGCATTTTCAGAGTAACCTAGGAAAACCCCTGTCCAAATAATTCAACTACATGAAATGTTATTTTCCATACTGCTCAATCTGGCCATATCTTTCAGTAAACCAACCATATCTTTCTCTACTGCCTTAACCAACATCCATTCAGGTCTTCCCATCCCGCATTTTTACCATTGAAGAAGCCAATATTGTTCGACCAACTATTTAATCTTCCAACATAAATTTGAACATCTCTCCTCTTAAGTTGGCAAAAAGATTAGCAGAAGGTTGTGCAGACAAGAAAAACAATAAGACAACCAAATAATTCACTAAATAAGAACAGTAAAGAAATACATTTAAAAGTTTACCTTTCATATGCTAGAAAGAATGATTTATGTAAAAAGATCTAGAGCTAAGCATCAAGAAAAACCACACATCTCAAAAATATGTCAAAATTGATGAATTTTGTCATCTGAAAATCAAAAAAGGGGCAAACAAAAAATGCCCTAAAGAACCGGATAGTTTAATGAAAGCAGCATTAAGGCAGTTAGAAAGAAAATGTAAGCTTCCACAGCACATTATTCTGTGAAATATGTTATCAAATAGAAAAGCATTAGTTAAAAAATGAAATTGACATGATACATATATGAAATCACCTGCCAAAGAGTCTTCAAATAAAAGATCAAGTGATTGACAGTCCGAGAAATACTGTTTCGCCAGTGACCTGAAATCAACTGTTTGTTCAACTTGTCTGAATCTTGGAAAGAGTAATGGTGAAAAAATTGAGATGGAAGATGGACCATTTAGCAAAGAATCAGGCTCAAACAAGCTTCCTGGCTTCCCAATCAAATCAACAAGAAACTCCCTGTAGTGATACATATTTTTTTAGTTTCAATTCCTACACTAAAAACCAGACAAGTATGAAGCACTTTTTCAGTTTTATTCACATTTATATGTTTTTCTGTTAATCATAACAGTTGCAATTTCTAATAAACTTTGTGGTTTCAAACTAAGATTACTCAAGAGTTACAGGTAACAAGAAGAAAACAATAGCAGATAAATGCAGTGTTAGCAATCCTTCGAGGTGGAGTCAACACTTATCACTCACACTAGAATCATATAATTATTTTAGATCGGAAAACCAGTGTTGCTATATAAACTTCTTCATTTTTATAAAGTATCATTTACTGAAAATTGCCACAGGGGAAGAACTCTTAGACATACAACCCCCCAAAAACTGGGGAAGCAAATTTATAAACGTGCCCCAAGGAAAAAATGTCCTGAAAAGGCATATACAACCCTCCCCGAAGTAGGAGAACAAATACAAGCCAAAGTGCCATATCCTCCAAAAGGGAAAAAGGACCCTGAATAAGCCTCATGGAACCAGAAGAACAATAGGCTCAAGCATCAATATATTGCACTTTAGAAGCCAAAAAGTATGAACCCTTGAGCACATTACCATAAAACCCTAAAACAAGGTAATGTTATCTTTTGACTTAGAAACAGTTCCGATTTACTTATTTCTTTTTATACAACTCATACTAGAACAAATTCTTTCTTCAATCAAGTAATAGTACATAACTTGAAGCCCCATTTTCATACACTGTCTATTCTTCCCAATGATCTAAAAAGCTCTAGGCGGGAGGCGGGAGGCGGTAGGCGGGCGGCCTAGGCAGGATTTTTTATTTTAAGTCAATTTTAATATTTTATCTTACATTTATCCAAACAAAACAATAATATAAAGCAAAACAATCTATAATTAAAATAATAAAAGTCTTTGCTTAAAGTTCAAACACATATCCATATTGTTAATGTCAAAGTTCAAACACAAACATGCAATTTTTCACAGTTCAAACATATTTTTAACGTATTAGTTTTATTCATAAACAAGATTGCTATTAAATAATAAAATTTAAAATTTCAAGAATTTAATTCAATATTAAAACTTAAGAAACTAAACATAAATTTAAGAATTATATTGAATTAAACTAAATATTAAAATGTATCATCATTTATATAATTTAAAGTTGGTACAAGTTCAAAAATTACAACTATAATAAAATTATTCATTTTAACTTGATATTGTTCACTTGTTCATAATAATAAATCATTAAAAATATATATATATTAAGAGATCCGGTTGGATAGTTAAGAAAAAAAAAACTATTCGCCAGACCACCGCTAGGCCCCGCTTAATTTTCTGAAGGATTTTTTTTGTCATTGGGCTAGGGTGAGTGCACCATAGGGCCTAGCGAGGCGCCAAGAGGGGCCTAGCACCTAGGCAGGGCGCCAAAGAGGAGCCTAAACGGGGATTTTTAGAACACTAATTCTTCCTAAGATATCACTGCCACTTATATCTTACAAGTAACCAATTACATGCTCCACATTAAATGGAGAAGAGTAGGGGGGAAACGCAAGGGAAAAATGTAAGGGGATATCACGAAAGGACAAGTTCATGTGACAAAATTGAAGGATGCATAACTCAAATAAGGTTAGTAAAGGTATGATTGCCTACTAATATTGGATAATCTAGTAAGCTCTGGGGTGACATGACTCATGAAAGAGGCAAGGCCCACGAGGGGGAGGAACCAAGAAAGAATGGAGTCCAGCTCAATACTAGAAAAGAGAGAAGATTGGAGAACCTCGAGTATTCAAACAAGAATGATTAAATAAACCTAAAAGGAGACAGAAGTTGCTTAAAATACACTATCTACACATTGAAGTATTGACGGGCACAAGATGGCATTAGTGCATAAAACATCGTCGTAGTGTTGTGACTTGTGCTAATATTGTTCATGTGCTTGGCTAGTCAAGCATGGACTAGTTCATAGATCTTTGGGCTTCGAGGGGACGATCCTTGGTAGGAAACCACCATAGGCCTATTTGGTGCATTCTGAACGATCTAAGAGATAATGTTGTAATCGATACCGGAATCCCTAGTCGGCGGGTAGGTCGCTTCACTCATAGTTTCATAAAGGGCCCACCTTTCATTCCCGCTGGGATGGCTAGAAAATAAAGAACAAGGAAAAGAGAATAGAAATTACTAGTCTTAGAACCTAGTTGGACCAAAATAAAGATTTATTTTATAATATAAGCAAGAACCACTTTTTTGAATTTTTACGGGTTCGGTCATGAGGTACAAAAGAGAGATGCTTTTTATCAGTAAAAAAACAAATACCGCCCCCCGTGCTCCCATGGTCCACTTCTTATAGAACCATGTTTGTGCAGCGTATTTTGGCCTTCCGGTCGAAAAACAACGTCAATGAAGACGTGCAGGTGCACTATTCCGCGATGGGGATTGTAACTTTTCATAAATTCCCATTTGTCGCTTAACGATAGAACTTTGCTTATTTCTTTTTCGGGAAATCTCAAAAAATAGTGCTTCAGTGGTGGGCAAATATTTAAATTTTGAATAAATTTATTTGTAGGCATATAAATATATTAGACAAAAATAAATTAAAATTGAAAAAAATAATAATGTAATGATATTATGTTTAAAATATTTTCTTGTTCCCTACATCTCAAAATAATAAATTGAACCACAAATAAATTAATGTATAAATAATCAAAATTATACTTCTAGTTATAATAAGAGAAAAAAAATAGATAAAATAATACTCCTTTTCTGATACACGCATTTGCGAGCAGTTACTACGGGCTCGGCTTCGATCTAGTTCCGCCGGACTTTGACCATTGTGACAACCGCATCAAGACTCAAATAGAAAAGGTCGGGCCGACCAGGATAATCAAGTAAAAATCATGGTCCGAGAGGCTTGTTGATCGAGCCGTCAAGGCGACCCAAGCTAAGCCAAACCTTCCTTTTGATTTACATGCCAATTAACTCTCCTTTATTTATAAAACAAAGGTAGACAAGAGATGCCTTATTAGGCGATGTGGGACTCTTCCCCAATGCAAAGTCATCCAAACACGCACGAGTTCTTACAATACAAGTAAAAGTGACATCATTTGGCAAAACCCCAGCTTGAACCATTTTTTCATTGCTCTATTAGTCAACCCATGTTGGACTAACCCAGTAATTGCAGCAATCCATGAAAATACAATGAGTTCCTTTGAAAGAACAACATAGCCTCTTCTACTCTGCCATTTTTCAAAAACCCAGAAATCAACGCAGTCCAAGAAACCTCATTCCTTTCAGGCATTTCATCAAACAGCCTACGAGCTTCATTAATATTTTCCCGATCAACATTAGCAGAAATCAAACAATTATGCACAACTAGATTAAACCCATTAAAATATTTCAGAATCTGATTAGTTTTGAAAGATTTCCTATAGTTTAGAAACATAATAAGCAATTTAACGGCTATATAATTATCAGATGAAATACCCATTTTAATCAAATGGCAATGAAAGTGCCTTTGAGTGATAGAGCATTGTTTCGAGAAATCTTTTAAGAGGCAAACACTTGTTTGTATGTAAGCTTTGAGGCTTTTTGGGTTGATAGCAAAAAGACTTTTGAATGCGCCACTTATACTGCAACATGCAGTTATATTAGTTGATAATAAAGTTATGGCTTTTGTGATGATGCCTCTGAAAAGTACGAGAAATGGGAAAAATTGGTAGCCTTGGCGAAACAAATGAACTAATACTTGCGTCTTGGAGGATGTTTGGAGATTGGTTAAATAAGGGAGGTGCATAATTGGGTGCTCAGTCAGTCATTAAAGAGTGCAAGTGCTTCACTGCACATAATTTACCACATTGTTTAGAAGATAAAATTATTAAGGAAGTTTTCCTTATAAAAGGGACTCCCCTCAATTTGTAGAGTAAATAGTTATCAAGACAACCAATTAAAGAGCAGGCCAAGCTTGTTGCACCTGGTCGGGCTTAGGCCATAGGTCGGTCCAGGTCAGGCTTTTAGTCGAGATAAAGAGGTCTTTTCAAAACCTTTAGATCAGACCATGATGGATTAGGCTTTGATCGGGCCGAGCTTTGACCAGGTCAGGCCTAGGCCGAACCAAGGCTAGGTCGCAGGCCTCGGGCTTTTTGTGCATGTCTACCTTCGTCCCAGGATAAAAGTCCTGATTAACTTACTGCGCATATTAAGAAAAATGATAAAATGACAAAATTGTCCATATTAAAATTTTCATTTAATTGCATAATTTTCTGCACATTACTAGTGATACTCCATAAATATGCATAGAGAATAAAAATATAAAATTAATGCTAAGAGTATTATAGACAAATTATTGTAAAAAATAGATTGTTAAAGATAAGTAGACATTTAACTTGGGATTACCTAAAATAGTAATAAGGACTTTTATCCAGGACGGAAGGAGTATCACTTATATTGCAAAAAGTTCAAAATATAAATTTATTAATTGAATTCGAGACAAATGGATTAGTGTAACCGTTTCAGGGACGAAGCTAGTTAGATTTAAATTTTAAAAAAATTAAGTACTAAGCCCACCTACAATTGTGAGATTAAATTTATAAGGCCCACCTACAATTTTTTAAGTACTAAAAGGAAGGCCCACCTCTATTTCATTTTATTTCTGCCTTTTCATTTCATATCAGTCCATTACTTCATTTCCACCGCCATTTGTCCATTTCGTTCTCTTCTCATGATTTGGCGAGTGGCGACTTTGATTCGCCCTAGCCCTAACATAGTAACATTCGTTGCTGCACAAAGCAATTCAGTACATCAAGTCATCAAGGTTGCTTTCTTCTCCAGACTCCAGTGCTTCTGTGCTCTCATAGTCTCATGTAAGATATTCTATGATCAATAACTGAATCCATGATCTTGTGCAAGTATCAATAACTGAATCCATGATCTTTTCAAATTTTTTTAAGCTATTGCTTATTTAATACTAGTCTTTCCCTAAATTAAGTTGTGAGAAGGATAATGGGAAATTGCCTTGAAGGATAATGGAAGTCTTTGTTCCCATCTGATGCTGAATAGTATCTCACTTTTATGGAATGCTTAGGCGTGCATATGATTTATGATTAAATTGTCAAACAAACTAGCCCCCTTTTCATCTAGTAAGATTTATTTTCGCAAGAATATTGTCTGTTATATGCTTAACCAACAGACAGGGGAAACACTTCAGGCAATCAAATCAATGTTAATTGACATTGATTTATGATAGTGTAGTTAATTACTTAATTGAATTTGTGATACCTAGTATATGACACAGTATTTCCCTAAATTTATGATAGTGTAGTTAATTGAATTTGTGAATTGTGATACCTGGTATATGACACAGTCTTTCCCTAAATTTATGATAGTGTAATTAATTGAATTTTTGTTTTTGTTTTAGAGTTATGGGAAAATCACATACTATTGATTCATTTTCAAGAGAAAACAATCAAATCATGTTGACACATCTTTGCCAACCCCTGAGCCTAATGTTCAAACATATCTTCCTATCCCTGAACAAGAACAACGTTCTCTAAAATCACCAAGAATTGAAGGTAAAGAATGGGATATTAATTATTTGGAGCGTGATCCTGGAAAACGTATCGAAATATGTAAATGTCCTTGTGATCTACTTGATGAAGTTTGACGAGCTTACATCAATTACGGTCCATATCAATGCATTATTCCTGAGTACCCTTTGTCTGGATCTGAAAAGCATCCTCGCCGCTTTCAATCATCATGGTTCAAGGTATTTCCATCTTGGTTAGAGTATTCCCCTTCAAAGGATGCCGCATTTTGTCTACCTTGCTATCTCTTTAACAAAGAAGGTGCACAACATGGGCAAAGTAGTTTTTCAAAAGATGGATTTAATAGTTGGAAGAAAGTAAGGGATGGGAAGAATTGTACATTTTTGAATCATGTGGGAAAAGATCCAAATTCATTACATAAAATTGCTCAAAAATCATGCGATGATCTAATGAATCAATCACAACATATTCAAAAAGTTATTGAGAAACAAACTTCTGAACAGCGTGCAAACAATCGATTGCGACTTAAAGCCTCAATTGATTCAGTTCGCTATCTTACACTCCAAGGTATGGCTTTAAGAGGTCGTGATGAAAGGAAAAGTTCCATCAATCGTGGTAATTTTCTTGAATTAATAAGCCTTTTTGCTGAGTATAATGAAAATGTTGCAAATGTTGTGTTAGAAAGGGCTCCTCAAAATGCCTCATATACGTCACCCCAAGTCCAAAAAGAGATTTTACTTGTTTACTCAATGAAAATTAGAAAGGCAATTTGCGAGGAAATCGGTGATGCAAAATTTTGTATTCTTGTTGATGAAGCTCGAGACCAGTCAAAAAGGGAGCAAATGGCTATTGTGATTAGATTTGTTGACAAAGATGATTTTATTCGGGAGCGCTTTTTTGGTCTCATACATGTATCAGATACGAAGGTGCTAACTCTAAAGAACGAGATATTTTCTACTCTTTCCCGTTATGATCTTGACTTTCATAATATTCGAGGTCAAGGATACGACGGAGCAAGTAATATGCGAGGTGAATGGAAAGGGTTACAAGCTCTAGTTGCTAATGAATGTCCGTATGCATATTATGTCCATTGTTTTGCTCATCGTTTACAATTGGCGTTAGTTGCAACATCTAGAGAAGTTACTTTTGTACATCAATTTTTTTCAAAATTGAGTTTTATTATAAATATTGTGGGCGCTTCTTGTAAACGTAACGATGAATTGAAAGCTGCCTAATTATCCGATATTGCTCATTTGATTTCCATTGAAGAGCTTGAGACTGGGACAGGAATGAATCAGATTGGTACTTTACAAAGGGCTGGAGATACACGATGGGGTTCTCACTTAAGGTCTCTTTCTAGCTTGATAAAGATGTTTAGTGCAACTTGTCAGGTTTTATTGAACATCGATGATGGAACTTGGGATCAACGTGGAGATGCTGATTCGGCTTACACTTCTTTGACTTCTTTCGAGTTTGTGTTCATCTTGCATCTTATGAAAGCAATTATGGAAATCAATCGATATGCTTTCTCAAGCTTTATAAATGAAAAGTCTCAAGATATTTTAAATGCTATGCACCTTGTGAAACCACAAAGAAACTTATTCAAGTTGAGAGATGATGGATGTGATACTTTATAGTAGTGAAGGTGAAGTCTTTTTTGTAAACGACATACAATAGATGTCCCAGATTTAGATGCTTTATATGTTGAGAGAAGAGGTCGAGCTCGACATCAACAAGATAAATTTACAGTGATTGAGCATTATCGAATTGATATATTTGCAGCTATAATAGACTCTCAATTACAAGTGTTAAACAATAGGTTTAGTGAGCATGCGGTGAAGCTACTTGTTCTAAGCTCTACATTGGATCCGCAAAATGGGCATACGTCTTTCAATATTGATGATATTTGTAAGCTTGTGGATGAATTTTATCCCAAAGACTTCACAGAGCATGAGAAAGAGGACTTAAGGATACAATTGCAACATTACGAGTTTGATGTACTCCAACATCAAGAATTTCAAAAGTTGTCCACTATTTCTGATCTCTGTCAATGGTTGGTGAAAACTAGAAAGTCAACAATCTATCCACTAATCGATAGACTGATCAGGCTTATTCTAACTCTTCCAGTTTCTACTGCAACTACAGAACGTGCATTTTCAGCTATGAAGTGCGTATCTGAATCTGAAAAAATAAGATGGAGGATGAATATTTTACAAATTCTCTTATTGTCTACATTGAAAAAGAAATTGCGAAACAGTTCAGTACAGAATCAATCATAGATGGATTTTGTGATTTGAAAGAATGTCGAGTGCAATTCTGACAAAGCTTTGATATGTTCTAAAAGACCTTTTTTGTTATGTTTTGTTGTCTTTGTCAAAGCAAATTCTATTCCTATATTATTTTTGTTTTAGTAAAAATATTTTTTGTAATGGTGGAGGAATATATATTTTTTGCCCCCCAAGACTAAATCCCGGCTCCGTCCCTGCGTTTAAGCAATTAATTACTTCCCTTGTGATCCAAACCATTCCAATTTCCAAATAACATTACATCATTAGCAGCATAACCACGTGATCATAACACATTATATAAACATTCATGACAACAATAGTAAAAGAAACTACAGTGCGAGTATTATTAGATAAAGTGAGAGTGAGATACAGAGAGAAAAATGAAAAGCATAGACGAGGAGAGCTGAAGTGAGATACAGTGTCACCTATGTCAACCGCATCACCCAAGTATGGTTAAATTCTGAATCTCGAAAATTACGGTATTGGTAATGCTTCAGGCTAATCCCTGCTTTCTAGAATCTAGGCAATACATCCTAATTTAGATAATTAGATGTCCTTATTGATGTACACTACAAGAATATAATGAGTGGTACAAATCTTATTTAGAGATTCAGCCTTACTTGTCACTAGATCAAATTTCTATTTCTATTAAACAAGGGTTAATTAGTAATGTTAGTGTGAGTTAAAACTTAAAAGTTATGTGACATGGTTTTGAGATAATTAAATGGAAGGAAGACATCTTTAGTTTGAGGTATGAAATATTAATGGTTTTCTGCAGAGATAAGTGGACTGTATCCAGCTAGGAATAGGATATGGGATGTGGCTCCTCGTCTCCACTTCTCTATATAAATTTTCTTTGGCTGAGTGAGTAGAAAAGATGTCTCATAAGATTATTGAGTTTCATGTCCATAACCTCAATTTGGGGAAGGGGAAACATCCTATTTTTTGTTGACGTCTTATTTAGAATACTAAGTTAGCATATACATAATTCTTTCCAGTAATTTATTTAATCTTTTTAAAAAATATGATATTGAAAATATAACTGCAGAAAAAGAATATATATGTCTAAGCCTTTCCAATGAAACTTTAATATTTGGGGACAAAAACATGAACGGGAAAATATGACTTTTCTTTCAAATGGAGAGAGTATGTCACTTTATTTTTCTTTTATGAATTCTACTTAGGCTACATAAAGTGTACCTGCCTTCCAAGACTCCTCCGTAGATAGTTAGGAAAAAACTCCTACTAGGCTATAGTTACAATTTATTTAGAATTCAAAGTATCAACACAAGGTAATCTGTCCTAGGGCATGGATAAAGCTCTGTTTGTTGCAACTAATCTGTACCAGATTATAGTTAGTAGCTAAGCTGGTACGGTATCTTAAACAAATAAGCAATAATTAGGTTATAGCTCAAAATACACAATTCACAAGTTTGTTCAGAAGGTGATAATCATACGACAGATCGTGCATTAGGTGTAAATTTTCTGCATTCGAGGACACCCTCCAAGTAAATTCATTAAAACATGTGATACTTCTAAACAATTTCATTGCCATAATATGATTTAAGCAATCTTCACAAAACAGCTCCTATAAATGGTCCCCGAGTACAAATGCAAGTGTGTATGTTCATTTAAAAGGTGATAAAAGTTTCAGCTAAGTATGCAGATGAACCTTTGAATTGTAGAAGAATTCATAATGGCAATTCATGTATGTATATCAAAGAAATTATAGCCTTGTGAAACTCGCCGAAAGGCATCTGAAGTATGAGGTGGAATGGTGGATATAGACTCTAATTCTTAACATTACTAAAGAAAGAAAAATGTGCTGTCATGGAAGTTATGAAAAGATTTACCTATCAAGCCAAAAACGAACAAGACAAGAGGAAGCATCATCTCTTTTACAATATTTGCATCCCTTAGCTATCCGACATGGTAAGTCAATAGTGTCAGCTAGCACCTGTAGAATTAAAATTTGAAGGCATTTGAAAACCTTTAAACCTTGAAGAATATAGCTTAAACTAAGTTAAACTTCCTTAAATTCCCTCCTTTCCAAAATACAGGATCAAATTTGACTTTTTGAAGTCAAATTGAGATGCTTTTAAATTTATTTTTGACAACATAATTATGAAAATTGTAAACTATCTAAAAGATACTATTTATTACCAAATTTGTTAATTTCAAAAAGTTAGATGACTCGCATCAGTTTTGAAAGCCAAACTATCTCATATTGACTTGAATTGGTCAACTTGATCTTACTTATATTTTGGAAGGGGGAGTATTTCATCAAATATATAAAGGAGCAGAAGGAACCAATTGGCAATCCAAAACAATATATTTAATTTCTCATAAGTAATAATTAACTTAAACCAGCATGAGATAAAACCACAAGGACAATAGAATTTCATCTGATATGAAGTTACCAAAAAAATCTTCTAATTGGAGTAATTCATAATTTACAATATAGTGTAGAGTGCGAAATTTTCACATTTCACTGTGCATAACATACTTTAAATAGTATTGCCCGATGTCTGCAGAGGCCAACAGAGAGGCTGCCCATCGGAAGCACAACAGATCCTATACAATCCTTAAGATCATCACTGCACTCCTTCCAGATGGGAACTAAGTCATCTTCTCCTGAGGAAGCTGCACCCCTTGTGAAAGCCAAAATAACTTGCTTACAAAAAGAATTCAATATATACAAAGAAGCTGCACCCCTTGTGAAAGCCGAAAATAACTTACTTACAAAAAGAATTCAATATATACAAATATATTTCGCACTTTCATAATAAGAGGTGCTTCAAACTCACCCCATACGATTGCAGATGAGCTTCGCTAGCTGGTCAACAACCTCTTTTGTGGTGTTGCAATTACAGGAAACGCCGTGGATCCGATTTTGTAATTCCTTCAAAGTAGCATCACTGCGCCGATCAATCAAAATCACTTCAACTGAAGATTCATTTCTAGGATCTATGGTCTTCAAGGATTCAATTGATGGTATGCGGCTACTATCTTGCAAATCAGAGCATACACTCCATACATATGGATCCATCCCACGGATTAAATAAAACCCATCAGGAACTTTGTCAAAGTATGATAAGCAGCCATTTACCTAAGGTAAAAAAAAATTGTAAATCTTAATCTGGATTCTGGATATAGAAACCCTATATGCACTTGCATTAATCTGTACATATCGTTTTACAAGCTAAAAAGGGCATTAGCATGACAGCTTTAACAAAATAGTTTACAGTATTTCAATTAGTACCTTAATTGTTTTCCTAGTAATATACAAGTCAATAAATAGACTCTGTTAGTACAATGCATGTCTTTAGTTATTATGATGATATGTGAAATTAATGTATATTTGTAACCAATAGCTTTTGTACCGTCCTTAAAATGAAATTGATGTAAAAGGACTTGGTCTAGAGATCAAACTTATTAGGTTGATCAATTTCGTAGAGTGATAGATCTTAAGTTTGAAGTCGATCGTAAAGCAAGCAGTTATCATAGTTTTGAAGATCATAGAGCCTACTGATCATAGTTTTGAAGATCGTAGAGCTAAAATTGCATGTACTCTAAGTTTACAGAATTGTCAAGTCAAACCTCAGAGTTCGTAGAGTACAAGCACTGATCGAAGAATCACAACAAAGCTGGAGATCATCAACATAAGAAGAGACGAAGATTTAGTCTTTTAAGAAAGGAAAAAACGTGCACTAAAGTTAAGTGTAAAACGTAGTTTGTCTAGCCATATACTCTACGACTGTACACTCAACTCTACGATTAGGATCGTAAAGTGTATTAGCTCTGACATGGAGATCTTCGTAGAGTGAAGGCTCCAAGATAGTTTGTTAAAACCCTTGAGGTTAAGGAGAAGAACATTTGAAAATGTGTCTAACAACTATATTGGTGAAAAGACAGGACCAATGTGCTCTTTTTTGTAGCAGTATGAAAGCGACATGTCATAGCCAAAAGCTGACAAATCTTTTCCCAAGTCAACAATCAGAGATCTACACAAGTATTAATGGAAAAATGAAAACTTTCCAACTGGAAGATCTTAAAGAAGGTCTATAAAAGGCAAGCAAATTCAAACAAACAACACCAACGAACAAACAAAAAGTTAAACTGCAGCCTTTTCAAAAAGGCTCCTACTCTACGATTTTGAACATCTTGTTCTGCTACTAAGTCATTTTGTGTCGATCTTAAAGCAACTTAGCAACACCTCAAACACATTATTTTTTCTGTGATTATTCTTTCTCAATGACCTTTGTAATCAAGTCTTAGTGACTTGAAGAAATTTGAGTGATTCAATCATTATAACTGTTCTTTTGTGAACATGTTTTAATGATCACTCATCTTTAGTGGATTATACCTACTCAATGAGTAGAATAGTGGACTAAGAGATCTTTGTGCTCCGAACCACTTAAAATCTCTCGTCTCATTTACTATCAACATTTACTTTTCTGTCGCATTATTTTAAGTTTCCTGCCATTTAGTCCGTGACTTAGTTCCACCAGCTTTGATTTTCCTATAATCTTTGAATGGGTTTTTATAAACCATAATCCCGATGTGTATAATATCTAATTAATTTGTTCAAGTATAAATTGGTAATAACTTTTTAAAAGCAAAAGTTTTTAAACGATCTATTCAACCCCATTCTAGATCTCTCAGTGTCTTTGGGAATAACAGACTTCATACAGCTAGATTATCTTTGACGGCAAGTTAGAACATATTTTCAAACCTTGGTGAAGCAGACGATTAATAAAAAGTAATTCATTCTAGTCAAAGTCCTAAGCAAGTCTAATTATTGTCATAAGCTCCTGAAACTGAAATTAAGCAAACAATTTGTATCTAATAATAACACTAATTATTTGTACTATTGTATATTCAAGAACCTCCCAAATACTGAGACTGATAATCTATTTTAGATCATAGTCACATTCTTCACAAACACTTCTGGATGTACCCATCTACAAGAAAGTGTGTTATCTCACAATAATGTATTAGCCATAGAAAACTATCAGGAATTACTTTCTTTTCTGTTTCACTTCATTCCTTTTTTCAATCAAATTAAGCCATTTAAATTTTAATACCTCCAATTCCCTGATTTAATCATTAAATGCACACGAACAATAGAAACTATACTTCGATAGTACATAATTTGGAGCAGGATACCCAATATTTATAGAATATAAATAATATATTTTTGATGAATAAAAAAAACAACTTACAGAAATATGCTTCTACGATATGAAAATTATTGTAATAAAAAAACTTACCCAGAACCGGTGGGACATAACCTCAGCTGAATCAGAAGTTGCAGCTGGCGACCGTGCACCTGATTCTCCGGGCACCGGATCCAAGAAATTGGGATCATCCGCACAGGTAGATTCGGAAGAAAGACGAAGCGCCAAGGCCAACTGCAATTGGTAACTCTCCTCCGTTTGCTGCGCCCAGGTCTTAGAAGAAGAGGAAAATGGCCCTCCCAGGCCAGCTTCCACAGCCTTGGACCACAACTCTCCACCACCTCCACCGTCATGCAACGGCCCTAATCCATCGCGATCGCTAGCCGCCGCCGAAAGCGACGGCAGAAAATACTCACCCGAGAGCGAACTCTCACCGAAACTACTACCACTGGACTGTCGCTGCAGCCCGATCGAGGCCGGGAACGGCGCCGCCCCAATCCGATTAAGTTGCTGCTGAATTGTTCGATGATCGGTGAAGTCCCAATCAAAAACTCTATCGTTCTTGGCTTTGTTCTTCTCCCCCGAATTAGACTCGTAATACGAGGTAGCGGCGCCTGCGGATAGCTTGGGCGGAGGAGGCTGGTGGTGGTCGTCGGGAATCTGACTCAACAAAGTGTAATTCGGTCGCCTACCACCAGGCATTTCCATTGAAAAATTTCAAACAATTCACAAAACACTATCAACCGCCATTGCTACAGGATGTAGGGTGAGTCGTGAGTTGAGTTTTTTTTTTTTTTTCTAAATTCGCTTGTTCTTGTCCTCGAGGAGAGAGAAAGAGTTAGAGAGGATAAATGGAGGGGGAAGTATCGGCATTCGGTTGTTTCCGTCTGTTGGCGCATTCGTAATATGAGCTTGCACAAATTTAAGCCAAGCCTTATTTATTACATTATTTTTTAAAAAACTTATTATTAATACTTATTCACCGAATAAAAATAAAAAACTATAACCTTTATAAATTAATAGTGTTGAGACTGAATTTTTTTATTAATTTATAGTTATTATTTAATTGATAAATTAATAATTTATTAATTTAAAGAGTACTTTTCTATTCGGTTAATATAAATTTAATTATATTAAAATTATTGTATTTTATTGATGTTTAAAGTATTCTTTTTTTGATACAATGTATCATACTTATTAAATTAATGTATCATACTTGTGAGGATGATACAATACGTTTGGAGCCAATAACGCCAAAAGAAGCACTCGTGGCGTCAACAACTCTTCACAAATTTTTATTAAAATTCGATAATGGAACAACAGAACTTTTGGACGCAATGAAAAAAAATCAGGATGAAATTCAATTAGATTTGAATTTCAAGGCAAAACAAACGAGAATATAATCATATTTTACAAGATTACCCTATATATAGTTGTAATTTAAAATAATTATTAATTTATGATTTTGATGGGACCATATTTATATAAGGTTCTTTTTGAAAATTATTATTTTATCGAAATTATTAATTTATCTCATTAGTCCAAGTCGGGACAGGAAAAATATTACTTTAAAAAGATTATTAATTTATCGAATATTAATTTATTGGGGTTCTATTGTATAAATATTCATAATATATATAATTCTTTTAATATTATTATTAATGCCTTTTCGTAATAACTTTATTATTGACACTAATGTTTGTAAATTAAGACCAGATATGTACCTTTTTATAGACTATTTACCCCAAGAAATAAAAACATGTAATTTTTAGTGTAATATCACTTTTTATGTATTTTTTAGATCTGGCATTATATTTTTTACGTAAAACATTTTTTTCTCTAAAATTTCATAAACAACAACCTTAGGGGGAACATCCACTTTGTCTTTGTACAAGTACAAAGGAGGTCAAAATAGAACCTAATACAATGAGGTCAAATATGCTACATTGATTATACATATCCAAATAGGATATACTCCATTTGTCCCTTAAAATTTATTTTAGTTTTAGTTTTTGTTAAATTAATTATTTTTATGTTCAAAATTTTTATTTTTTTTATAAATATAGGTGAAAGAACTATTATCATAATAAATTTCGTAAGAAATATACTACCACCTCAAATATTTATAGATTTAAAATATAAATAAATATACTTAATTTTTAATTTTAAAACTGATACCAAAACTAAATAATTGTGATTAAACCTCGCAAAAAATAGGTTTTGGTTGTTTTGGGTTACATAAAATAGATTTTGGTTGGTTTTAAAATCAAAATCATATTATTTATATTTAATATGAGTTATGTGATTTGTATTTAAATAGTTATAGGTTGAATTCAGGTCATGCCCAAACTTTATTCAATATCATCCCTTAGATCATTAAATGGAAGACCACATATCTTGTTAGCAAATAATGTCATTTGCTAGTGTGATGTGAAATAAGCCCCTGTATATTTGTACATATTCTAGTGACGCGTGCGAAGCACAAGTTTGTTTTTTAAATAAATTATTTTAAATTGTTTTTTAATTCTATATATATATAATGATTATAAAAATATTTTTTTAAAAAATTGTAAAAGAATCTACAAAAATAAATTTGTTATAAAATAATAAATTATTCTAAAGTTTTTCATGTTCATAAATAATATTTTAGTTATAATTAAATTTTAAGTATTAAAAAGTATTTTAATAATAATAAATAAAATTAGGATGCCTTAAAAATATTTTATTAACAGTTAAATTGTAATTTATATCAAAAATTAAAGACCAAAAAATTTAATTTTATACATGTATGTACTACATACATAGATAGGAGTAGTAAAGGATGTTTGTTTAGAGCTGAATCTATAAGACCCCAATTTTTATGAATAAAGATGAATTTCTCTCTAAATATCATTTTTGAATATTATGGTGTGTATTTGATATAATGTTATAGTTGTGGGTAATATTTATAAATTTTACAAAGTAAGCAAGTTGTTATAAAATATTCGATTGGTCGTGGAATATTCGTTTTAATAAGGGAATATTAAATGCGACGATTTACACAATCATTAGTTGGAATACATGAAATTAAATTCTTCATCGGAGTTATAAAACGGCAGATGTGATACCCCATATTTTATCAATAAAGATTTAAATTTTGTCGAATTAATTTTTAATATTATGGTGTGAATTTGAGATAATATTATAGTTGTGGGTAGATTTATAAATTTTGCAAAGTATGCAGTGGTTATATTATATTCGATTGGTGGGGAATATTAGGTTTAGCGAGGGAATATTAAATGCAACTACTCAATCATTGGTGGACCCATAATGTAATTATATCGGATCGAGAAAACGACAAAAATATTTTATTGAAATAACTTTGAAGTTTTACCGTTGATAATTTGTTGAACTACTACTGAAGTAGTAAAAGAAAACGATAATCGTGTGGTTGCATAAGTAGATACCTGTATTGATTATTAATCTTTATGTGTAAGTCACCGGTTTGATTCCATTATTGTCGATTAATAATATGAATTATTATAAGCGATAATGACGTTTTATTTTATTCAGTATTATTAACGTAATAAAAGCGAAACATCTTTTATATAAAATGTAATCTTTATTAAAAGTTATTCTATAAATAGAATATATTATATTTTATTGTCGATAATGTTGTATAGTGTTTTGCGTAGTGTTCAGATAGTGTTGCGATAGTGTTTGCAGATAAGTAAAATATTTTTATATAAATAGAATATATGATATTTTATTTAAAAGATTTTGCTTTTAAATATGAATTTGTCAGATTAAAGTAAATCAATACAGATGTTTCATGGATTAATTACTATGCATTCTATTTTCCTATAAATGAAGCTCATTCCTTCATTATTTTCTTTTAATTCAATTTGAAACTACAGAGAGAAATTATAGAGAAGTTTATAGAGAAAATCTATAGAGAGAAGAAGAAGATATTCAGTACTTCACTACTTTGATATCCAGGTGTCTCTTTTATGGTAAGGGATATTATTTGTTGTAATTCGTAAGGGTGTTATTCTTCTTATTCACGAAGAGAACTTATGTTATTCCATTCATTATTATTACATTGGAATAACTCGTAAAAGTGGCATCTACTATATGTAAGACCCCAAAATTTTTTTAAATAAAAAGGAATTTCCTTTATTTATTATTTTGAAATAGTAAGGGTTGATTTGATTAATGTGGATAGTTAAGGGTTAAATACGCAAATATTTCAAAATAAGCAAGTGGTTATAAAAATATTCATTTTTGTCGGGGAATATTCGTTTGGTCGTGGAATATTAAATCTTGTCGGGGAATATTAAATGCGACAGTAGACTGACCGTGTGGGCCCATGTGAAAGCGATTGGATGAGGAAAACGACAAATATAAGTTGTTTAAAAATAACGGCGTAATTGTTACCGTTAATACTGTTGGAATACCCGGTGGTTAAATTTGGCACTATCACATTACCTGTTAACCTTATTTCTATAGAGATATTTGCTTTTGATGTGATTTTAAGGTTAACTACTCATCATGCCAAATTGATTGCTTTTGTAAGGTTGTTAGTTTTCATATTCCTAAGCAACCCGTTATTCAATTCAAGCAATCAAACCATTGTAGTCAAACATTTTCATATCAAGCCGTGAAGTCATTCGTTTATTACGGATGTCAAGTTTTCTTAGTCCATGTTATGGATTTGAATAAAGACACGCCGATTTGAATAATATTCCTGTTGTTATTGATTTTTCCCGACGTATTTCGAAGAATTTCTTGGCTTACTCCAAAGTTCGATATTAAATTTTGTATCGAATTTGAACCCAGACAAAAACTCATTTCTAAAATCTCATATCGAATGGCTCCTATTGAACTTCGAGGAGTTAAAAATTCAACTATAGAATTTGGTATCTCGAGCCTTTATCTTGTGACTTCCTTTGTGGAATTCACCAAGCCGTAATCTCGTAGGGACGTCATATTCGATGCGATAGTAAATCGATAGGTGTCATTGTGACGTCTTTATCCAAGATTGGGATATGAGTCACGATTGAGAGCAACCTAAGTCGAGAATCGAAATCACGTAGCTTTCAGGCTTAGTTGGTTATTATCGAGATTCGTTGAAGGATATTCTCGAATCGCTATTCCATTAACGAGTGACTCGTAGAGATACAAAATTCGAATGGAGCAAGGAATGTGGGAAGAGCTTCAAGAACTCAAGAGAGACTCATTTCAAAGACGTGTTCGACCACGCCATCCCGAAAAGCGAACGTGGTAGCCGACGCGTTGAGTAGAAGATCGTATCACGCGGAACGAAAAGCGATGATGTCAAGTATACGACAGAGCCAACTTTAATAGAAAAGTTAAGGTTGCTTTCGCCACCCAACCTTGAAATATGCGCGTATGAAGAAGAAAGTACAAGAAGGAGCTATTCCTAGGGCGAGAATTGATGAAGAAGGAATACTTGAGTCCACTCTAGACTTTGTGTTCCTAACGACTCGATTTGAAGTACAAGATTATGATGGAGGCACACAATACACCATTTGCAATCCATCTCGGAAGTACTAAAATGTATCGTGATCTTGACATACATTTTGGTGGAACAATATGAAGAGAGAGATTGCAAAGTTTATCTCAATGTGTTTAACTTGTCAACGTGTAAAGGCGGAGCATCTAGTACCTCGTGGTCCGTTGCAACCACTTGAGATTAGGAATGGAAGTGGGAACACATTACCATGGATTTCAATTACGGGTCTTCCTAAGGTTTCTCAAGGCATCAATGTTATTTGGGTTATTGTTGATAGATTAACAAATCCGCTTTCATTTCTTGCCAATACGGAGACTTATTCCTTGAACGTCTTGCTAGTATATGCACGTAAATGAGATTGTGAGGTTGCATGGCATGCTCAGTATCCATAGTTTCAATCGTGACCCAAGATTCACTTCAAGATTTTGGGTTAGCTTGCAAAAAGCTATGGGCGCGGATTTGCGATTTAGTTCTAAGATACCATCCCCAAACCGGACGTACAATCGAGAGAGGACTATTTAAACTCTTGAAGATATATTAAGACTACATGTCCTAGACTTCAAGAGGCGGTTGGGATAAGTATTTACCATTGGTGGAATTCTCCCACAACAACGATTATCGTGCAAGTATAGGTGTAGCTCCATTGAAGCATTATATGGGACGAAAATGTCGATTTCTCTCCAATATGTTGGGATGAGGTGGGTGAAACAACATTGTTGGGACCCGAGAGTTAAGACGTATATTACTCACCGAAAAGATCCAAATGATTCGACAACGTATACAAAGCAAGACAAGATCGACAAAAGAGTTATGCGGATCTTCATCGAAAGGACGTGGAATTTAGTGTGGGGATCATGTATTATTGCGAGTCGCTTTCCATGGAAGGAGTTACAAGATTTGGGGAGAGAGGAAAGCTCAATCCACGATTTATTGGTCCATTTCAAATTCTTGACCGAAGTAGAAATGTAGCCTATAGACTTGCGTTACCTCCAAGTATGTCTCGTGTTCATAATGTGTTTCACATATAAGATTTCAGTAAATATGTGAAAGACCCGAACCACGTTATAAAGTTAGAACCAGGACGAGATAGCCAGAAGACTTAACGATATGAGGAGGTACTGTCAAGATTTTGGATAGGAAGGAGCATGTCCCTACTGCAAGAAAGGTCATACCACAAGTTAAAGTTTTGTGGAGGAATCATGCTATAGAGGAAATGACACGGGAATTAGAAAGCGGAAATGAAAGCGAGGTATCCTCACCTTTTCAAACACAGAATCGCACGACGTCAATTTCGAGGACGAAATTTCATAAGGAGGGAGGTTGTAAGACCAAAATTTTTTAAATAAAAGGAATTTCCTTTATTTATTATTTTGAAATAGTAAGGGTTGATTTGATTAATGTGGATAGTTAAGGGTTAAATACGCAAATATTTCAAAATAAGCAAAGTGGTTATAAAATATTCATTTTGTTTGGGAATATTCGTTTGGTCGTGGAATATTAAATGATTGTTTGGGAATATTAAATGATTGACTGGCGCAGACCGACCCATGTGGGCCCCATAACTAAAAGCGATTGGATGAGAGAAAGCGACAAATATAAGTTGTTTAAAAATAACGGCGTAATTGTTACCAATTATCATTGTTGGAATACCCGATTGGTTAAAACACTAATACGCTGGCGTTGTTGAACAAGAAGACACCAGTATTGCATCAATTATTGATTCTTACGTAAGAAGGCACTACTCAATAATTATTACGATAATTATTATTCAAAGATTTTATTTTATTGATTCAATAATTCTTTGCGTTGGTATTTTATATTATTGTTGTTTCAATAATTGTCAACTGATAGTATTTCCCATTATCGGATCAATAATTCATATTATTTGAATAATATTATTAGATAACATTATTGGCAATGTCTAGAAAGTTCTCGCTCTAAGGAGAGGTTTGGTCACCTAATCAAGGCGCGATAGAGGAGAGATCCTTATTGAAAAGCCCCTCTTTCACGGGAACGGCAATGGTTGTCATAATAAATGTGATTCGTAATATTATTTGTGAATAATTAATTATTGATTCATATGATAAGGAAATATTTATTTTATATGAATATAAATGATGGATTTATTTATGTGGTTATTAATGAAGAAATTAATCTTTGAGATGTTTTATTTGTATTTTGTCGGATTGGAGGTATTAAAAGATCAAATTGGTGTTATTACGGCTTTATTGTGTGAGTTATAATATTTAATCCGAATAGTTGGATCGTTGTAATTTTTGGATATGTTATACATATATAAGTTGAGTATATGTCCACAAATTTTGAACCGTTAAAAATGAGCGTATAATTTATTATGAATTTTAAGAGGTGATTGATTGTAAATTAGGTTATAAATGATTTTGGTGGAAAATTCTAGAATTGGTGGGCCCCACTTGTGGTTGGTGAAAAAAATGTGCTGAATTTTATTTCAAATGTGGTGGGTGGCAATAGTAGCGAGGTAAAGCCATCAAAGTTGCGGAGTTAAGTCTGGCTTGGCGTCTTTAACATTTTCCTATAAATAGAGGGCTAAGTTAGAATTGAAAATCACACCGTAAACAAAGTTTTCTCTCTCTCTCTCTATATTATTGAGCGTATTTTGTGAGTATTTAGATACTTTGAGAGTTCTTTGTCAAGACAAATTTCATTCAAAGATCACTTAGATCTTTCCTTCCAAGAAATCGATTCTTTGAGGTAAGGGATATTATTTTTTTGTAATGATATTATTTCTTCAATATCATTATCTTTGAAATGTTGATCTGAAGTTTTTATCAAATTTGGAACTTTTTTCATGTGGGGTTACTATTCATGAGTTACTATTCACGAAGTTACTATTCATGAGTTATTATTCACGAGTTCTTATTCACGAGTACTATTCATGAAGCGTGAAGATGTTTTTGTGGAATTTCTATCTTTTGGTGTGAGTTACTTATTCACGATGTCAAGACTATTCACGATATCTAAGACTATTCATTAAAAATAAAATTTCTTCTTTTTCGTCCAAAATATCTATTACGGATACTAGCTTTGATTGTATCCATGTTTTGATCATTCTTGAATTTTACACCACTATGATTATTTTTGAGGTATTGTTGGACATGGATAAAACAAAGTACGAATCCTTAATCCTTAATCCTTGTCATTTTGTTTCTTTGGATTCGTTCTTTTAAAATATTTTCATCATCCTCGGTCTTAAATGATGATATTATTGAATATCTTTGGCCCAGTAGTAGCAAAGATGAATGATTTCAAGAATATCTTTGGCCCTGTAGTGCAAAAGATGAAGCGGTGTTTAAATGAACATGACCGATCGATGAATATCTTTGGCCTTTAGTGCAAAGATGAAGCAGTGTTGAGATGAACATGACCGATTGATGAATATCTTTGGCTCAGTAGTGCAAAGATGAATATTTGATTTGAGATGAATATTGATTGATGTTCTGAGGATAAAATATTGATGATGGACCGTTAAATTCATAGATTATAGTAGATTTCATTCTCTACGTAACTCTTCTATGAATTATTATTTCGCTGCGAATATTGATCCGAAACTTGTTGTGTAAGACCCCGACTTTTTTATAAATAAAGATGAATTTTTCTATAAATATTATTTTTGAATATTATGGAATAAATTTGATATAATGTTATAGTTGTGGGTAATATTTATAAATTTTTGCAAAGTATGCAAGTTGTTATAAAATATTAGTTTGCTCTGGGAATATTCTTTTTGTTAGGGAATATTCGTATAATGGCTCAATCATTGGTGGACCCCACAATGTAATTATCATTCGGATTGAGAAAGCGACAAAATATTTTATAAAAAAACTACGGAGGTGTTACCGTTAAAGCTGTTGAACTACCCGGTGGTAAAAGTACAAGATGTCTGGCGTAGTTGCGTAGTAGCACACAGTATTGATTATTGATGCTTACGTGAGAAGTCACTCATTTATGCTCAATTATTGCTACGATAATTATCGTGATCATATCTCTTATATTATTGATTGATTATTGTCACAAAGATCATCCTCAGATAATATGTTATAGTATTAAATCAATAATTGAGACGACAAGTTATAAATGATTAATAATTGTTGAAAGATTAATTATGTGTTGATGAAAAAAAATGATTTGTGGTAAGTTTGATTATTTTATGGGGGCTCATATGTCATCATCTAAGAGTCTCTTCAATCGATAGATTTACTTCGTCGATAGTAATTACCCTTGTGAATAGTATTTACCTTCGTCAATAATAGTATTTACCTTCGTTAATAAGTAATTACCTTTACCAGACGTCGAACCACTTGTCGTTTCACATTACAAAGGCGTCGAACCACTTGTCGTTTCACATTACAAAAGCGCCAAACCAATTCGTCAAGCCACTTGCCGCTTTTCACACGGCAGGTCTTAAGCTAGAAATCTTCTATAAATAGAGGCCTAGGGCTTCATTATTTTCACGAATTCATTCAAGCTATATAGAGAGAAAGTATAGAGAGAATAGAGAGAAAGAAGAAGAGTATTTTGTTACTACACCTTTGCAGATTCAATCTCCTACCAAATGTAAGGGGTGTTATTCTTTCTTATTCATGAAGAGCTGTTGTTATTCCATTGCTTATTATTCATTGGAATAACTCGTATAAGTGGTTTACCCTATACTTGGTGACATTCTTCTATTATTCTCATTGGAACATCACATCGTGTGTTTTACAGGGACTGGTTCCGTCTTTTTTATTATTATTACGTTGGAACATCACATGCGTGTGTTTTACAGGACTGGTTAAAATCTTTATTATTCATTGGAACATCACATGCATGTGTTTTACACCGGACTGGTTCCGCTCTTTATTATTCTCATTGGAATATCCTGTCGTGTGTTTTACAGGATCCGGTTCCATCTTTATTATTATCTGTTGGAACATCACGTTTGTGTGAATTTCACCCGACTGGTTCCGTTATTTATTATTCGTTGGAATAACTCGTCATGCGATCTATCGCATGCATGGTGATTTCTTTTGTTATTCCATTCTTTATTATACCCGGTTGGTTAAAACTTTGACTTCTATACTCCATGAAATTAGTAGAATATCCTTGATATTTGCGTTTCATCCAAAGATCTTTTCATGGAAATATTCTTCCGATCATTCTTGAATTTTACTCTACAAAAAAAGATCATGTTGACAATTTGGACGTTAATAATTCCGGATAAAATAATTCTTGAACTTGTTTTATTGAATTCTTATATCATTGTCATCATCCTCATGTTTATATTTTTTTTGAAAGTCATCCGTGGCTCAGAAGTGCATAGATGGACTTGGTATGATTATGACGAGAGACTATTCGGTGTAATCACGACCGTAATGTTACAAATGATGTGATAAAAATCCTCTCGATTCAGTAGTAGTGCATTGATGGACGATTGTTGGCATGATCATGACCATTAATGAATACACAAATATTCTCGCCCGTAGTGCATGAATAATTGTGGTCGTGATACTAAAGAATATCCTTGGTCAGAAAAGTGCGGGGTGATTCGATGATGTGAAATATTTATTAAAGTCGAGTCTCAACTATAAATGATGATGAAAACCTTTTAAAACCTAAAAGATAGTAGACTTTATTTTCTACTTGACTCTTTTAATGGATTAGATATTCATTGCAGATTAAACCGGTTGTCTATTGTATTTTATCGGGTTTAACATTATTGAAGACTATTGATAATTTATTCGCATTATCTTAGTCATAATATTTCTTCTTGGGCTAGTTGAGCTCACCCTTTCTTTCATTTATTTCTCTTGAAATGATAATATAATTTGGGACGAGTCGGGGAAACGAAAGTGATGGTCCTGAAGATAGCATTAGTAGTCCTCACTATTTCGTAAAATAGTGTGATAATAATCGTAATGAGGACTTTTTGTTTGAGTTTGTATAATATCTAGTGAGCGATATTTGTATTTAAACTCACGGTTTATGTCGTATTGTATACATACGCTTATGTTAATAAGTTGTATTACATACCACTATGAAGTGTCGACCCAAGATGGGTGATATATACCTAATTTTGGGCGCCACAACAGTATCGAGCTTAGGATATGATCCCTGGCTAAGATGTGAGAATAGTACTAGGAGGGGAGAGCGGGAATACCTTCATTAGTATGACCTACCTAAGTTTATGTGATATTTTATTGGTTGGTGGAAGATAGGGATAATTTGTTACATGTCAATTAACCTTTTGTTTTGTGGCGAGATCTGAAAATGACATCCGAGAATGTTGAGAATAAGAATGGAGCGCAGCGATTGTTGATTCACCACATATCAATGATCGGGATAATGTACATCGTGAAGGCGACAATCCTCACGTGCAAACAACAACACCGACCAAATGACGAATGATCAAATGTTCAGAGGCTTTATGTAATTTATGCAACAAAGAAAGCAGAGAGCGACTCGTCCAAAATGTAGGTGGAAACACGGAAAACTCTTGTGGTCACCGCTAAACAATTTAAGGAGCTGGGACCACCGGAGTTTAAGGAGAGCCAAAACCACTTGGCGGAAGCATGGATAAAGCAGATTACCAAGATATTTGATGTCTTGGGATGCTCCGAGAGAAAAGGTTCCTTTCACGCCTTTATGTTCATGCGCGGAGAAAGGATTCATTGGTGGGAATTCCAGAAACGTACTCAACCAAATTTGTGATGAAGATATCTTGGGAGAAGTTCTAGGAGTTATTCAACGACAAATACTTTCCGAAAGTATTCGCCACATGAAGGAGGTGGAGTTTATCAAGTTGGAACAAAACAATATGACCGTGTCATGATACGAGGCAAAATTTGCGGAGTTATCACGCCACGCCCCACTTGGTGGATAATGAAGAGAGAATGGCGCGAATGTTTTAAGAGGTTTGAAGTCGGAGATACGTCAACATCTTATTTCATAAACCGTGTTTGTATTCGGATGTTGTAAATAGGGCTCGATTAGTGGAGCGCGATAATGAGTCAACTTAACTAAAAGAAGCGGTAAAAGAAAATTATAATACCGGCGAGAATAGTCATCGGCGGTGTGACAACAAGCGTGGAGGGAATCAACGGGCGGATATGGTAACCCACCGGTGGTAATCGGGGCCAAAACAATAAGAATGGACATTTCAAGAAAAGGAGATTCAACAATGATGGAAAGAGCGCCAAGACTCAAAGCACCATTGCTAAGGAAGGAGAAAGACCACATCATATGCTTCAAATGCGGAGGAGAGGGACACATCATCCAAACTGCGCCATAAATGTCAGTCAAAGATGTTATAATTGTGGAAGAGAAGGTCACTTAGCTCGATTTTGTCAAGTTCATCAAGACAAATTAGCTAGGATGGAGGCACCAAAGGCCATCCCAGAAAATTCAAAACCCAGGTCTGCAAGGAGAGCATTTGTTGTGACCTCCCAAAGAGCAAGGAATCCGAATGAGGTCATCACGGTGTAAGCTTATCATAAACTCTAATGAAGTCTATACTTTATTTGATCTGGGTTCTACCCATTCTTTTATTTCTCCTATTTGTGCTCATCGATTAAATTTGACTCAGGAGAAATTAGACTTTGACTTATCTGTGGAAACTCCGTTGGGAGAAACCTTCATTACATCCACTGTTTATAAGTCTTGTTTGGTTCAAATCGGTACCTCACATTACTGTCGATCTTATTTCATTAAAAATACTTGATTTGGACGTGATTCTGTGGATTGATTGGTTAACTACTTATCATGCAAAAATTGATTGTTTTTCGTAAGGTTGTTAGCTTTCATATTCCTAATCAACCTATTATGCGAATTCAAACGACCAAACCATTAAAATCAATCACGGTCATCTCAAGCCATAAAGCTATTCGTTTATTGAAAACGGATGTCAAGCTTTCTTAGCTCATGTCATGATTTAAATAAAAATACGCCGAGTTTTAAACGATATTCCTATTGTTAATAAATTTCCGACGTATTCTCAGAAGAACTTCTGGCCTACCCCGAGGCGTGAAATTGAATTTTGTATCGACCTTGAACCCCGCAGACAAAACCTATTTCCAAAGCCCCATATCGAATGGCTCTATTGAACTTCGTGAGTTAAAGACCCAATGCAGAATTGTTAGACATTGGCTTTATTCGTCCCTAGTACTTCTCCTCGGGGTGCTCCCTGCTCTATTCGTGAAGAAGAAAGATGGGAGTATGCGACTTTGTATTGATTATCTGGAGTTGAATCACGCCACCATCAAAATAGGTATCCATTGCCACGTATTGATGACCTGTTTGACCCGGTTAAGGAGCCAAATTCTTTTCAAAGATTGATCTTCGTTAGGATATCACCAATTGAAGATTAGAACCACCGACATTCCAAAGACGGGCCGAACTCGATGCAGACGGCATTATGAATTCCTAGTCATGTCCTTTGGATCGACTAATGCTCCCCGCCGCCTTCATGGATATGATGAACCGAGTATTCAAGGAATATTTAGATCACTTTGTGGTCGTCTTTATTGATGACATCCTTATTTATTCCAAAAGCCGTGAATATCATGAGCAACACTTGAGGCTGACACTCCAAAAGCTTCGTGAATATAAGCTTTATGCCAAGTTGAAGAAATGCGAGTTCTGGCTTCAAGAAGTAGCATTCCTTGGGCACGTGGTATCAAGTCATGGAATATCTGTTGACCCAAAGAAAGATTGAAGCTATTCAAAGTGGGAACAACCTAAATCAAATGATCAAAGACGTAGCTTTCTCGGCTTAAATTTGGTTATTATCGGAGATTCGTGGAAGGATTTTCTCGAATCGCTATTCCATCGACTCAAATTGACTCGGAAAGATACAAAGTTCGGTTGGAGCGAAGAATGAGAAGAGTTTTCAAGAACTCAAGAGAGACTTATTTCAAAGACTGCTCGACAATACCATCTGCTCGGAGGATTTGTCATCTACAATGATGATCTTGGGCAAAGGGTTAGGATGTGTTCTCATGCAACATGGAAAAGTAATAGTTTATGCCTCGCGACAACTCAAAGAATATGAGAGGAATTATCCTACTCATGATCTAGAGTTGGCATTTGTTGTCTTTCAGACTTAAAATTTGGAGGCATTACTTGTATGGGGAGAAAGTGGAGATCTTTACGGATCATAAAAGCCTCAAATATTTCTTCACTCAAAAGGAACTCAACATGCGACAACGACGTTGGCTTGAATCTGTTGAAAGATTATGATCATACCATCCAATACCATCCTCGAAAAGCGAACGTGGTAAATGACGCATTCGAAAGTAGAAAATCATACGCAAGCATGAAGTGCGATATTGTCAACGAAAGGCCCATTTTGTGTGACTTGCAAAGGATGGAGATAGAATTAAAGACTCTGAGGGACGCATGTGATGATAGCGAGTATACGAGTAGAACCGACTTTAATTGATAAAGTTAAAGTCGCAAGCTACTGACTGGAGCCGATGCGTATGAGGAAGAAAGTGCAAAGAAGGTGCTACGCCTAAGCAAGAATCGATGAAGAAGGAATACTTGAGTCAACTCCGGACTTTTGTGTTCCTAACGACCACGATTTAAAGTATAATATCATGATGGAGGGCACACAACACACCATTTGCAATCCATCTCGGGAGTACCAAATGTATCATGATATTCGCCATACATTTTGGTGGAGCAATAATAAGAGAGAGAGATATTTGTTTATCTCAAGGTGTCTAACTTGTCAACGAGTTAAAGCGAGCATCAAGTACCAAAAGGTCCATTCAACCACTTGAAATTCCAGAATGGAAGTGGGAGCACATTACCATGGATTTCGTTCACGGCCTTCCTAAGGTTTCTCAAGGCATTGATGCGATTTGGGTCATTGTTGATAGTCGACCAAGTCCGCTTCATTTCTTACCGATATGAGAAACTTATACACTTGAACGTCTTTTCGATCAGTATACATAAACGAGATTGTAAGATCGCATGGTATGCCTAAGATCCATAGTTTCGATCGAGACCCAAGATTCACTTTCACGATTTTGGGGTTAGTTTGCAAAAGCTAGCTATGGGCACAGACTTACGATTTAGCTTCAAGATATCATCCTCGAGACGGACGGACAATCGAGAGAGGACTATTCAAACTCTTCAAGATCTATTAAGACTCGTGTCCTTGATTTCAAGGGAGTTGGGACAAGTTCTTACCATTGGTGGAGTTTTCCTACAACAACGGTTATCGCAAGTATGGCATGGCTCCATTCAAGCGTTGTATGGAAGAAAGTGTCGTTCTCAAAGATCTTTGGGATGAGGTGGGTGAAGCAACGTTGTTGGGACCGGAGTTGGTACGATATGACTGGAAAAGATTCAAACGATCCGATAACGATAAAAACCTCACAAAATCGATAAAAGAGTTATGCCGATCTTCATCGAAAGGGCGTGGAATTCGATATAGGAGATCATGTGTTGTTAAGAGTCGCTTCCATGGAAAGAAGTTACAAGATTTGGAAAGAGAGGAAAACTTAACCCTCGATTCATCTGGCCCATTTTTAATCCTCGATCGAGTAGGAACCGTGGCCTATAGACTCGCTTTGCTACCGCCAAATATGTCTCGTGTTCATAACGTTTTCACATATCTATGTTACGTAAATATGTGAAAGACCGAACCATATTATTGAGTTAGAACCTGGACGAAATAGCGGAAGATTTGACGTATGTAAGAGGTTCCTGTTCAAATTTTGATAAGAAGGAACATATTCTACGCCTCCAAGGTTATACCTCAAGTCAAAGTTTTGTGGAGGAACCACGATGTTGAGGAAATGACTTGGGAGTTAGAATCAAATGAAATCAAGGTATCCTTACCTCTTCGACATACATACTGTAAGTACCCTAATTTCGAGGGCTTAAATTTCATAAGAAGGGAGGTTGTAAGACCCCAAACTTTTATAAATAAAGATGAATTTTTCTATAAATATTATTTTTGAATATTATGGAATAAATTTGATATAATGTTATAGTTGTGGGTAATATTTATAAATTTTGCAAAGTATGCAAGTTGTTATAAAATATTCGTTTGGTGGGGAATATTCTTTTGTTAGGAATATTCGCATACAATGGCTCAATCATTGGTGGACCCCACAATGTAATTCATGGCCGGATTGAGAAAACGAAAAATATTTTATAAAAATAAACGGAGGTGTTACCGTTAAAACCATTGAACTACCGATTGGTAAAAAGTACGATATCGCGTAGTTGCATAGATAAGTAAGACACCGGTATTGATTATTGATGCTTACGTGAGAAGTCACTCACCATACGCTCAATTATTGCTCATAAAGAATTGCTGCGATCATATCTCTTATATTATTGATTCAATTATTGTCACAAAGATCATCATCGTATAATATGTTATAGTATTAAATCAATAATTGAGACGACAAGTTATAAATGATTAATAATTGTTGAAAGATTAATTATGTGTTGATGAAAAAAAATGATTTGTGGTAAGTTTGATTATTTTATGGGGGGCTCATATGTTATCATCTAAGAGTCTCTTCGTCAATAGTATTTACCTTCGTCAATAGTAATTACCCTTGTGAATAGTATTTACCTTCGTCAATGGTATTTACCTTCGTTAATAGTAATTACCTTTACCAGACGTCGAACCACTTGTCGCTTCACATTTACAGCATCGAACCACTTGTCGTTTCACATTACAGCGCCAAACCAATTCGTCAAGCCACTTTGCCTTTTCACACTAAAAGAAGTGCTAAGCTAGAAATCTTCTATAAACAGAGGCCTAGGGCTTCATTATTTTTTTCAATTCATTCAAGAGCTATATAGAGAGAGAAAGTATAGAGAGAATAGAGAGAAAGAAGAAGAGTATTTTGTTACTACACCGCTGCAAAGATTCAATCTCCTACCAAATGTAAGGGGTGTTATTCTCTTCTTATTCATGAAGAGAACTGTTGTTATTCCATCGCTTATTATTCTCATTGGAATAACTTTGTATAAGTGGTTTACCCTATACTTGGTGACATTCTTCTATTATTACATTGGAACATCCTGTCGTGTGTTTTACAGGACCCGGTTCCGTCTTTTATTATTATTCCGTTGGAACATCCGTGCACGTGTGTTTTACACCAGGACTGGTTCCGCTCTTTATTATTCTCATTGGAACATCCTCGTCGTGTGTTTTACAATGGGACCGGTTCCGCTTCTTTATTATTACATTGGAATATCCTATCTCGTGTGTTTTACACCGGATCGGGTTCCATCTTTATTATTCATTTGAACATCCCGCTCTTGTGTGAATTTCACCGACTCGTTCCGTTATTTATTATTTCGCATTGGAATAACTCCGTCTGCATGCGCGATCTATCGCATGCATGGTGATTTCTTTTGTTATTCCATTCTTTATTATACCCAAATTGGTTAAAACTTTGACTTCTATACTCCATGAAATTAGTAGAATATCCTTGATATTTGCGTTTCATCCAAAGATCTTTTCACGGAAATATTCTTCCGATCATTCTTGAATTTTACTCTACAAAACAAAGATCATGTTGACAATTTGGACGTTAATAATTCCTGGATAAAATAATTCTTGAACTTGTTTTATTGAATTCTTATATCATTGTCATCATCCTCATGTTTATATTTTTTTGAAAGTCATTTGTGGCCTGTAATGCATAGATGGACTTGGTATGATTATGACCTGAGACTATTCGGTGTAATCATGACCGTAATGTTACAAATGATGTGATAAAAATCCTCAATGGTCAGTAGTGCATTGATGGACGATTGTTGGCATGATCATGATTATTAATGAATACACAAATATTCTCGCCCGTAGTGTATGAATAATTGTGGTCGTGATACTAAAGAATATCCTCGGCCGTAGTAGTGTGGGTGATTCGATGATGTGAAATATTTATTAAAGTCGAGTCTCAAATTTATAAACAAATGATGAAAAACCTTTTAAAACCTAAAAGATAGTAGATTTTATTTTCTACTGACTTTTTAATGGATCAGATATTCACCGCAGCTTAAACTGGTTGTCTATCAGTATTTTATCGGTTTAACATTATTCAAGACTATTGATAATTTATTCTCGCATTATCTTAGTCATAATATTTCTTCGGGCTAGTTGAGCTCACCCTTTCTTTCACCGTTTCTCTTGTGAAATGATAATATAAATTTGGGACTAGCCTCTGGAAACGAGTGATGGTCCTCAAGATAAGATTAGTAGTCCCTCACTATTACGTAAAAATAGTGTGATAATAAATCGTAATGAGGACTTTTTGTTTGAGTTTGTATAATATCTAGTAGAGCGATATTTGTATTTAAACTCACGATTTATGTCGTATTGCATACCATACAGCTTATGTTAATAAGTCAGATTCGCACTCATGTAAGTGTTTCGACCCAAGATGGGTGATATATACCTAATTTTGGGGGCGCCACATGTCGTTTCTATCAGATTCTATCGATTTTTCCTTGTTGGAGACTAACGATAATTTGTTGTATATTATCTTAGTCATAAAGTATTCTTTCTTGGGCTAGTTGAGCTCACCCTTTTCCTTGTTGTTCCATTTTTCTTCTCGTGAGGCGAGAATGTAAATAGTACTGCTTGGGGTATGGAATGAAGGTTCTAGAGAGAGTTGTTTAGTAGTCCTCACCATTTTTGTAAAATAATGTATCAATAATTATGATGGGGATTTATTTGCGTGTGGATATTGTCTAGAAGACAATATTATATTTAAACTCATTAAGATATATTGTCGTATTTCACACGACATTTGTATTATTGAAGTTGTAGTTTGCTTTTTGTACCATGTATTTGGCGACTCAGAATGGGTATTGTGTGTATACCTATTTTGGGGCGCTACACTATACATAACCTCAGATACGCTGTGATACCCTATACTTGGTGAAATCCTTATATTATTCCATTCTTATTTATTCATTGAATAACTCAGATAATGCTGAATCCCCTATACTTGGTGATCTTCTTACGTTATTCCATTCTTTATTATTACGTTGGAATATCCCGTTCGTGTGTTTTACACCGGACCGGTTCCATTGTTTATTATTCGCATTTATTATTTCATTTGGAATATCCTGCCTACGTGTTTTACACCGGGACCGGTTCCATTGTTTATTATTATTCAAGCATTTATTATTCATTTTGATCATCCCGTCGGTGTGAATTTCACCCCGACTGGTTCCGTTATTATTATTCTATCGAATAACTCGTTTGGCCAAGTACCGCATGCATGGTGATTTCTTTTGTTATTCCATTCTTTATTATACCCAGTTGGTTAAAACTTTGACTTCTATACTCCATGAAATTAGTAGAATATCTTTGATATTTTGCGTTTCATCCAAAGATCTTTCATGGAAATATTCTTCGATTATTCTTGAATTTTACTCTACAAAACAAGATTATCATGTCGACAATTTGGACGTTAATAATTCTCGGATTAAATAATTCTTGAACTTGTTTTATTGAATTATTATGTCATTATCATCATCCTCATGTTATATTATGTTATCTTTCGCTTACGTGCATAGATGAACTTAGTATGATTATGACCGAGGATCATCTCAGTATAATCGTGGCTTGATATAAATGATGTGACAAAAGTTCTCGATGGTTCGTAATGCGTTGATGGATAGTTTTGGTATGATTATGACCTGGGGGTGATTCTAAGATAGTCAAGACCATTGATAATTTGATGAAAATCCTTGACCGTGGTACGTGGATGATTAGATATTGTGGTTTATTCATTAAACCGAGTCTTAGTGATAAAAATTTATGAAAACCTTTAAAACCTAAAAGATAGTAGACTTTATTTTCTACTTGACTCTTTTAATGGATCGATATTCACCGCAGATTAAACCTGGTTGTCTATTGTATTTTATCGGTTTAACATTGTTGAAGACTATTGATAATTTATTCTCGCATTATCTTAGTCATAATATTTCTTCGGGCTAGTTGAGCTCACCCTTTCTTTCACCGTTTCTCTTCGTGAAATGAGAATATACCGGGACGAGTTGGGGAAACGAGTGATGGTCCCAAGATAAGATTAGTAGTCCTCACTATTCGTGAAATAGTGTGATAATAATTGTAATGAGGACTCCTTGAGTATGGATATTGTCTAAATGACAATATTCCTATTAGAACTCTCGGTTTATGTATTATCGTATGTTTACCTACGGATGTATAATTAAGTTTGTATTTGAATTTATGTACCATGTAAGTGGCGACCCAAGATGGGTGACGATACCTAATTTTGGGGCGCCATTGGTATCGAGCTTAGGATATGATCCCGGCTAAGATGTGAGAATAGTACTAGGAGGGGAGAGACGGAAATACCTTCGCTAAGTATGACCTACCTAAGTTTATTTGGTATTTGATTGGTGGCCGAGTATAGTGATAATATGTCGTATGTCAATTAACCCTTATTTTGTGGCATGATTTGAAAATGGCATCCGAGAATGTTGAGAATAAGAATGGAGCACAGAGACTGCTGATTCTCCACGCATCAATAATCAAGACAATGTGCAACGGGATGGCGATAATCCTCCCCGTAAACAACAACACCGATCAATCGACGAACGATGATGACGTTTAAAAGGTTTTTTAATTCACGCAACATCAAAGTAAAGCGACTCGCCCAAAACGTAGGTGGAAACACTGAAACTCTCAAGCACACCGCATTAAACAATTCAAGGAGCTGGGACCACCGGAGTTTAAGGAAAGCCAAAACCACTTCGGCGGAAGCATGATAAAGCAGATTACAAGATATTTGATGTCTTGGGATGCTCGAGGAGCAAAAGGTTCCTTTGCCGCCTTTTATGCGCGCGAGAGGTGATTATTGGTGGGAATCCAGAAACGACTCAACTCTTTGTCAGATCAAGATATCTTGGGAGAAGTTCCAAGAGTCGTTTCAACGACAAATACTTTCCGAAAGTATTCGCCACATGAAGGCGAGGGAGTTTATCAAGTTGGAACAAAACAATATGGACCGTCGCAATACGAGGCAAAATTTATGAGTTATCACGGTTTGCGGCCCCACTGGTGGATGGATAATGAGAGAATGGCGCGAATGTTTTTAAGAGGTTTGAAGCCAGGAGATACGTCAACATCTTATTTCTCATAAAGCGTGTTTTTATTCGAGATGTTGTAAATAGGGCTCGATTAATGGAGTAGCGATAACGAGTCAACTTAACTAAAGAAGAGGTGACAAAATTATAATCAAATGAGAGTAGTCATCAAGCGGTGACAACAAGCGTAGAGGGAATCAATAAAGCGATATGGTAACCACCGGTGGTAACTGGCCAAAATAATAAGAATGGACATTTCAAGAAAAGGAGATTCAACAATGATGGAAAGACGTCAAGACCAAAGACCGTTGTTAAGGAAGGAGAAAGACCACCTATCATATGCTTCAAATGCGGAAAGAGGGACATCATCTCGAATCATGCGCGCCATGCAAAATTCAAAGCATGTTATAATTGTGGAAGAGAAGGTCACTTAGCTCGATTTTGTCATTTCATCAAGACAAATTCAACTAGGATGGAGGCACCAAAGGTCATTCCCTGCATAAACCAAAGCCTAGAGTTTAAGAGAGAGCGCTTTTTTTTTCTCGTGACGAGGAACCCGAATAAAATTATCACGGGTAAGTTAATCATAAGCTCTCACAAGTCTATAAAGTGTTAGATACTAGTTCTACCCACTCTTTTATTTCACCTAGTTGTGTTCAACGTTTAAATTTGACTCAAGAAGTTAAACTTTGACTTATTGGTTGAAACTTCGTTAGTAGGAGCCTTCGTTATCGCTTACTATTTTTAAATCTTGTTTGATTCAAATAAACATTTTCACGCTACCTGTCGATCTTATCTTTTTGAAAATATTTGCCTTTGATGTGATTTTAGGAATCAATTGGTTAACTACTCATCATGCTTTTCGTAAGGTTGTTAGCTTTTATGTAAGACCCCAACTTATTATTAATGAAATTTAATTTTCTCTATTTATTATTTTGAAATAGTAAGGGTTGATGTGATTAATGTGGATAGTTAGGGGTAAAATACGCAAATATTTCAAAATAAAGCAAGTGGTTATAAAATATTCATTGTTGTTTGGGAATATTCGTTTGGTCGTGGAATATTCAGATCGCTTCGGGAATATTCGTATGACGGCCATGCAGCAACCATGTGTGGGCCCCATAACGAAAAGCGATTGGATGAATAAAACGACAAATATAAGTTGGTTAAAATAATCTACAGAAGTAGTTATTCTAGTATCTTCGTTAAAATACTCTATGGTTAAAACACAAGAAGACACCAGTATTGCACCAATTATTGATTCTTACGTGAAGAAGGCCTTACTCAATAATGGTTACAGAATTATCGCTCAAGATTTTATCGAGTTAATAATTGTCTGCGTTGATATTTTATATTGTTGTTGTTTCAATAATCATCATTACACAATATTTTTCATTATCGAAGCAATAATTCATATTATCCTAATAATATTATTAGATAACATTATTGGCAATGTCTAGAAAGTTCGGCGTCTAAGGAGAGGTTTGGTCACCTAATCAAGGCCACCAGAAAGAGAAATTTTATCGAAAGCCCCCTCTTCCTGAGGAACTCACTGGGTCATCAATATCATGAGTCTGTAATATTATTTGTGAATAATTAATTATTGATTCATATGATGAGGAAAATATTAATTTTATGTGGATATAGATGGAGAAAAATTTTAATGTGACAATTGTTGAAAATTGAAATTTTATCTTTTCCGATAAAATAAATCATTTAAATATATTATTATATTTTAATAATATAATAATGGTGATATTTTTACAACGAATGTGGGATATATGAGTATACGAGGAGGAAGAGTATTTTTGTTGCAATAAATGTTTAAAACATGTTAAACATGCTCATGGACCCTATTTATCGATCGAAATTTGATTATATTTTGTAAAATTGTCCGCTTGTGGATTTTTGGTCAATTTCTGTTTGGAATTCGGAAAAACTTTCTTCCGCAAAGTTGTAGAGAATTGAATTTCCTATAAAAAATCGCGAGATTCGAATTTTCTGATAAAAGGCTATTTATTGTGAATTATTGAAGTTCAAGTTCAAATAATTAATTTTGGAAGTTTTAATTATTATTTTAAAGAAAAACGTTTTTTTGCATTTAAGTGGGCTAACATGTGATATTAATTGCTGAAATCAGATCTTCAAAGATGGGCTAAGGAAATTTATAATATATATTAATATTTTATTAAATTTTTCGCTTTGTGTTCTAAAGATTTTCCTATAAATAAGGTAAGCTAGGTTAGAATTGAAAATCACACCGTAAATCAAGTTTTTCTCTATATTATCGAGCGTATTCTTGTGAGTATTTTGAGTATACTTTGAGTATTGTTAGACGACGGCAAGTTCCCTTCAAGACTATACCCTAGATTCCAAATTTGTAAGTACTAATCTTCGAGGTAAGGATGTTATTTTCTTCTCAAATGATATTATTTCTTCAATATCATTATGTTGAAATATTGGTTGGAACTTTTTATCAAATTTGGAACTTTTGGTGGGTTACTATTCATGAGTTACTATTCACGAAGTTACTATTCATGAAGTTACTATTCACGAGTTCTTATTCACGAAGTACTATTCATGTAAGCGTGAAGATGTTTTTTTGTGGAATTTCTATCTTTTGGTGTCTTGAGTTACTATTCACGATATCAAGACTATTCAATCTAAAAATAAAATTTCTTCTTTTTGTCCAAAATATCTATTCGGATACTAGCTTTGATCAGATCCATGTTTTGATCATTCTTGAATTTTACACCACTATGATTATTTTTGACGTATTTTTGAACATGGATAAAACAAAGTACTAATCCTTAATCCTTAATCCTTGTCATTTTGTTTCATTGGATTCGCTTTCTTTAAAAAAAATATTTTCATCATCCTCGGCCTTAAATGATGATATTATTGAATATCTTTGGCCCAGTAGCAAGAAAAAGATGAATGATTTTTCAAGAATATCTTTCGGTCGTGAGTGCAAAGATGAACAGTGTTTAGATGAACACGACTAATCGATGAATATCTTTCGCCTGTAGCAAAAGATGAATATTTGATTCGGATGTATATTGATTGATGTTACAGGATAAAAGATAGACGATGAACTTTTAAATTCATACATAGAAGATAGTAGTTTGCATTCTCTACTTAACTCTTCTAATGAATTATTATTTCGATGCTAATATTGATTTAAAATTTGTTGCCTATTGTATTTTATTAGATTTTTCCCTGTTCAAGACTAACGATAATTTGTTGTATATTATCTTAGTCATAATATTCTTTATCGGGCTAGTTGAGCTCACCCTTTTCCTTTTTGTTCCATTTTTCTTCTCGTGAGGCGAGAATATAATGAGTACAATTAGCCTGGGAAATGAAATGAAGGTTTTAGAAAGGATTGTTTAGTAGTCCTCACCATTTTGTAAAATAATGTATCAATAAATGTGATGAGGATTTATTTGAGTATAGATATTGTCAGTAAGATAATATTTGTATTTAAACTCACGCTTTTATCGTTGTAATAATAAAGTTGTAGTTGTTTCTATGTATCATGTATCGACAACTCGTAATAGGTAATGTATACCTATTTTGGGGGCGCCACGATTGGTATCGTAGCTTAGGATATGATCTCTGGCGGAGATCGGGGAATAGAACCAGGAGGGAGAGACGAGTAAATCCTTCGCTAAAGTGTGTCCTACCTAAGCTTATTTTTTAGTTGGTCAAGATATAGGATATTATGTGATATATTGATTTCCTTAATTAACCCCTTGTTTTATGACAAGATTTGAGAATGTCTACCGAGAATATTAACAATGGAAATGAGGCCGTGGAGACGCCTCAGACTCACCAACGAGGAGAACGTGCAACAGTCGACAATGTTCCTCCCGTGAACAACACCACCGAAAGCGAGATGATGAACGAGGGATGTTTAGAAGCTTTTGCAGCTCATGCAAAATCGGACGAGGAGACTCGTGTTCAAAAATGGGAGAAATGATAGCAATTCACCAAGTTGTCACAACCAAGCAGTTCAAAGAGTTGGGACCACCGTAATTTAAGGGAAAGCCAGATCCGATCACTGGCGGAAAAACATGGGTCAAACAAATTACCAAGATATTCGATGTCTTGGGATGCACGAGAGAAATGAAGGTTCCATTCGCCACCTTTATGTTCCGTGGCGATGGTGAGCATCATTGGTGGGAGTCTCGTGAAGCGATCCATCCAAACCGCAAGACTCAAGATGTCTTGGGGACGTTTTCAGAAACTATTTAATGACAAATACTTTCCGAATGTGTGTTCGCTATATGAAGGAAGTGGAGTTCATCGATTAGAGCAAAACAACATGACGATTGTGTCTCAAGACGAGGCAAAGTTTGCAGAGTTATCCAGTTTGCACCTCATTTGGTGGAGAATGAGGAACGATGACACGGATGTTTCTTAGAGGTTTGAAACCTTGAACATACGCCAAGATCTCATTTCTCATAAACTTTCTCTATTCGGATGTCAGAAAAAACAGGCTCAATTATTAGAAGCGAGATAACGAGTACGGTCAACCGAGGACCACAACCGTGGATCGTATCGTAGATAAGTAGTCAATGTAATAATGATAACCAAATGGAGAAAGAAACAGACGGACAAAAATGGTAACCACTCTAGTGGTAATCATGGCCATGAAAAATGTAAGAAGAGAGTCGAAGAGATTTTAAAAGAGGAGATATAACAACGACTATATGAAGACGATAAAGGCTTAAGCAAAGAATCGGTTCTAAGGGAGGAGAACGACCACCCATCATATGCTATAAATGCGGAAAGAGGGATATATCGGCCCAAACCGCCCACAACAGTTCAAGGTATGCTATAATTGTGGAAAGGAAGGACATATCGCCGAGATCAGACGCAGAATAAACCTAGTTCAATGGGGGACGGTGACTCAAAAGATCGTCTCCCGTAAAAGTCAAAGTCAACGATTCGGGAGAAAGCGTTTGTTGTGGATCGGTCAAAATGCGAGGAACCCAAACGAGGTGATCACGGTAAGCTATTTATAAATTCTTGCTAAGTTTATACCTTACTTGATACCGGTGTTACCCATTCATTTATCTCTCCCGCTTGTGCTCAACGCTTAAACTCGACTCAGGAGAAATTAGACTTTGACCTATCTCGTGGAAACTCCGTTAGAGAAACTTTCATCACATCCAATGTTTATAAATCTTGTTTGATTCAAGTTGGCACCATTACCTTACCGTTGACCTTATCTCTTTAAAGATACTTGCTTTTGATGTGATTTTAGGGATTGATTGGTTAACTACTCATCATGCCAAAATTGATTGTTTTCGTAAGGTTGTTAGTTTTATATTCCTAACCAACCCGTTGTATTTAATTCAAGCAACTAAACCATTAAAATCAATCACCGTCATATCTAATCATAAAGCTATTCGCTTATTGAAAAACGGATATCAAGCTTTCTTAGCCCATGTTATGGATTTGAATAAAGACACGCCAAATTTGAATAATATTCTGTTGTTATCGATTTTTCCGACGATTTCAAGAACTTCCTTGGCCTACCCCGTAACGTGAAGTTGAATTCTTTATTGATCTTGAACCCGCACAAAGCCCATTTCTAAAACCCCATATCGAATGGCTCCTATTGAACTTCAGGAGTTAAAGGTCCAACTACGTGAATTGTTGGACATCGGTTTCATTCTGCCCTAGTACATCTCCTCGGGGTGCTCCCTGTTTTATTCAGAAGAAGAAAGACGGGAGTATGCGATTTTGTATTGACTATCGTGAATTGAACCATGTCACCATAAAGAATAGGTATCCTCACCTCGTATTGATGACTTGTTTGACCAATTGTAAGGGCACAATTCTTTTCAAAAATCGATCTTCGATTCGATATCATCACCAAGATTAGAATCGAGGATATTCCAAAGACCCGCCTTTTAAACCTCAGATGGGCATTATGAATTTTAGTCATGTCTTTCGGACTAACTAATGCTCTCGCGCTTTCATGGATATGATGAACCGAGTATTCAAGGAATATTTGGATCGATTCGTTGTTGTCTTTATTGATGACATCCTTATATATTCCAAAAGTCGTGAAGATCATGAGCACCATTTGAAGTCGGTACTCCAAAGGCTTCGTGAAAACAAACTATATGCCAAATTGAAGAAATGCGAGTTTCGCTCGAGGAAGTAGCATTCCTTGGGCACGTGGTGTCAAAACATGGAGTATCCGTTGATCCGCCAAGATTGAAGCAATACAAAGTTGGGAGCAACCAAGTTTCCATGGATCAAGCACGTAGCTTTTGGGCTTAGTTTGGTTATTATCGGAGATTCGTGGAAGGTTTTTTCTAATCGCTACTCCATTAACACCTAACTCTCGGAAGGATACAAAATTCGTTTGGAGTGAAGAACGCGAGAAGAGTTTCCAAGAGCTTAAGAGGAGACTTATTTCTAAGACTGTCTAACAATACCATCCGGTTCGGATGGATTTGTTATCTACAAATGATGCTTGTGCAAAGGGTTAGGATGTGTTCTCATGCAACGTGGGAAAGTCATAGCCTATGCCTCGCGACAACTTAAAGAGTATGAGAGGAATTATCCTACTCATGATCTAGAGTTAGCGTGCAATCGTTGCAGCGCTTAAAAATATGGAGGCACTATCTATACGGGGAGAAAGTGGAGATATATTCGCACATATAAAAGCCTTAAATATTTCTTCACTCAAAAGAACTCAACACGCGGCTAATGACGTTGGCTCGAGCTATTGAAAGACTACGACCACACTATTCAATACCATCCCGGAAAGGCGAAACGGTAATGGACGCGTTGAGTAGAAGATCATATCTTGAACGAGTGCGATGATGTCAAGTATACGCATAGAGCCAACTTTAATAGAAAAAGTTAAGGTTGCTCAAGCCACCCAATCCGAGTTGATGCGCATGAAGAAGAAAGTACAAGAAGGAGCTATTCCTAAGTTTAGAATTGATGAAGAAGGAATACTTGAGTCCACTCTAGACTTTCAGGTTCCTAACGACTCGATTTGAAGTACAAGATTATGATGGAGGCACACAATACACCATTTGCAATCCATCCTGGAAGTACTAAAATGTATCGTGATCTTGACATACATTTTGGTGGAACAATATGAAGAAGAGAGATTGCAAAGTTTATCTCAATGTGTTTAACTTGTCAACGTGTAAAAGTGAGCATCCGGTACCTAAGGGTCCATTGCAACCACTTGAGATTCGAAATGGAAGTGGGAACACATTACCATGGATTTCATTACGGGTCTTCCTACGGTTTCTCAAGGCATCAATGCTATTTGGGTTATTGTTGATAGATTAACCAAATCGCTTTCATTTCTTGCCGACACGGAGACTTATTCCTCGAACGCCTTGCTAGTATGACGTGAATGAGATTGTGAGGTTGCATGGCATGCCAAGATCCATAGTTTGGATCGTGACCCAAGATTCACTTCAAGATTTTGGGTTAGCTTGCAAAAAGCTATGGGCACGGATTTGCGATTTAGTTTAAGATACCATCCTCAAACCGGACGGACAATCGAGAGGACTATTCAAACTCTTCAAGATCTATTAAGACTCGTGTCCTAGACTTCAAGGGCGATTGGGATAAGTATTTATCATTGGTGGAATTCTCCTACAACAACAAAGTTATCGTGCAAGTATATAGGTGTGGCTCCATTCAAGCATTATATGGACGAAAATGTCGTTCTCCAATATGTTGGGATGAGGTGGGTGAAGCAACATTGTTGGGACCCGAAAGTTAAGTACGTATGACTCACAAGAAAAGATTCAAATGATTCGACAACGATACAAACCAGCACAAGATCGACAAAAGAGTTATGCGGATCTTCATCGAAAGGACGTGGAATTTAGTGTGTGGGGATCATGTATTGTCATGAAGTTGCTCCATGGAAGGAGTTACAAGATTTGGGAAGAGAGGAAAGCTCAATCCACGATTTATTGGTCCATTTCAAATTCTTGACCGAGTAGGAAATGTAGCCTATAGACTTCGTTACCTCCAAGTATGTCTCGTGTTCATAATGTGTTTCACGTATCTGCACTTCGTAAATATGTGAAAGACTCGAACCACGTTATAGAATTAGAATCCCGGACGAAATTGCCAAGACTTAACGTATGAGGAGGTACTGTCAAGATCTTGGATAGGAAGGAGCATGTCCCACGCAAGAAAGGTCATACCACAAGTTAAAGTTTTGTGGAGGAATCAAGCTTATAGAGGAAATGACCGGGAATTGGAAACTAAATGAAAGCGAGGTATCCTCACCTTTTGAAAAACACAGTGTACGACACGTCAATTTCGAGGACCTAAATTTCATAAGGAGAGGAGGTCAGAAGACCCCAACTTATTATTAATGAAATTTAATTTTCTATTTATTATTTTGAAATAGTAAGGGTTGATGTGATTAATGTGGATAGTTAGGGTAAAATACGCAAATATTTCAAAATAAGCAAGTGGTTATAAAATATTCATTGTTGTCGGGGAATATTCGTTTGGTCGTAGAATATTCATCTCGCTTGGGGAATATTAAAGACGACGGCGCCAAGACCCCATGTGTGGGCCCCATAACCGGAAAGCGATTGGATGGAGAAAACGACAAATATAAGTGGTTAAAAAAATAACAGGTAGTAGTTGTTTCCAGAATATCTGTTAAAATACTAATTGGTTAAAACACAAGAAGACACCAGTATTGCACCAATTATTGATTCTTACGTAAGAAGGCACTACTCAATAATGGTTACAGAATTATTGCTCAAGATTTTATTGAGTTAATAATTCTTTGCGTTGATATTTTATATCATTGTTTTCAATAATTGTCATTACACAATATTTTCATTATCGAAACAATAATTCATATTATCCGAATACTATTATTAGATAACATTATTGGCAATGTCTAGAAAGTTTACATCTAAGGAGAGGTTTGGTCACCTAATTCATGCGCCAAGAAGGAGAAATTCTTATTCGAAAGCCCCTCTTTCCAGGAACCGCACGGTCATCAATATTGTGAGTCTGTAATATTATTTGTGAATAATTAATTATTGATTCATATGATGAGGAAAATATTAATTTTATATGGATATAGATGGAGAAAATTTTAATGTGACAATTGTTGAAAATTAACATTTTATCTTTTTCTCGATAAAATAATTCATTTAAATATATTATTATATTTTAATAATATAATAATGGTGATATTTTTACAACTAATGTGGGATATATGAGTATACGAGGAGGAAGAGTATTTTTGTTGCAATAAATGTTTAAAACATGTTAAACATGTAATTGGACCCTATTTATCGATCGAAATTTGATTATAACTTTGTAAAATTGCCCGTTTGTGGATTTTGGTCAATTTTTGCATTTGGAATTCGGAAAAACTTTCTTCCGCAAAGTTGTAGAGAATTGAATTTCCTATAAAAAATCGCGAGATTCGAATTTTCTGATAAAAGAGCTATTTATTGTGAATTATTAAAGTTTCAAGTTCAAATAATTGATTTTGGAAGTTTTAATTATTATTTTAAAGAAAAACGTTTTTTTGCATTTAAGTGGGCTAACATGTGATATTAATTGCTGAAATCAGATCTTCAAAGATGGGCTAAGGAAATTTATAATATATATTAATATTTTATTAAATTTTTGCTTTTGTGTTCTAAGCATTTTCCTATAAATAGGGTGCTTAGGTTAGAATTGAAAATCACACCGTAAAATCAAGTTTTCTTTCTCTATATTATCCAGCATATTCTTGTGAGTATTTTGAGTATACTTTGAGTATTGTTAGACGGTGTAAGTTTCCTTCAGACTATACCGGTATTCCACTAGAAGTACTAATCTTTCGAGGTAAGGATGTTATTTTCTTCTCAAATGATATTATTTCTTCAATATCATTATCTTTGAAATATTGGTTGGAACTTTTATCAAATTTGGAACTTTTTCATGCTTCGGGGTTACTATTCATGAGTTCTTATTCATGAGAAGTTTCTATTCACGAAGTTACTATTCACGAGTACTATTCATGAAGCGTGAAGATGTTTTTGTGGAATTTCTATCTTTTAGTGTGTCTGAGTTACTATTCACGATATATCTGAGACTATTCACGTAAAAATAAAATTTCTTCTTTTTGTCCAAAATATCTATATTCGGATACTAGCTTTGATTGTATCCATGTTTTGATCATTCTTGAATTTTACACCACTATGATTATTTTTGAGGTATTTTTGAACATGGATAAAACAAAGTACTAATCCTTAATCCTTAATCCTTGTCATTTTGTTTCTTTGGATTCGTTTCTTTAAAAAAATATTTTCATCATCCTCGGCCTTAAATGATGATATTATTGAATATCTTTGGCTCTGTAGTGCAAAGATGAATGATTTCTGAAGAATATCTTTTGGTCAGAAAGTGCAAAGATGAACAGTGTTTAGATGAACATTAACTAATCGATGAATATCTTTGGCCCAGTAGTAAAAAGATGAATATTTGATTCCAGATATATATTGATTGATGTTACAGGATAAAAGATAGAGCGATGAACTTTTAAATTCATACATAGAAGATAGTAGTTTGCATTCTCTACTTAACTCTTCTAATGAATTATTATTTCATTGCGAATATTGATTTAAAATTTGTCATTTTATTGTATTCTATTAGATTTTTCCTCGTTGAAGACTAACGGTAATTTGTTGTATATTATCTTAGTCATAATATTCTTTATCGGGCTAGTTGAGCTCACCCTTTTCCTTTTTGTTCCATTTTTCTTCTCGGGAGGCGAGAATATAGCGAGTATTAGCCTGGGGTATGGAATGAAGGTTTTAGAAAGGATTGTTTAGTAGTCCTCACCATTTTGTAAAATAATGTATCAATAAATGTGATGAGGATTTATTTGAGTATAGATATTGTCTAGAAGATAATATTTGTATTCAAACTCACAGCTTTTCTTGTTGTAATAATAAAGTTGTAGTTGTTTCTGTACCATGTATTGACAACTCAGAATAGGTGATGTATACCTATTTTGGGGGCGTCACATTTTATATTCATAACCAAATTGTTGTGCGAATTCAAGTAACCAAACTACTAAAGTCAATTTTTGTCATATCAAGCCATAAGTAAAGTGCCCCGAACCTTTCGTTGTTGACTTCCTCGTGTGGAATGCAAAAAGCTAGACTTTTCAGAGGCGACATCGTGAATGAAGATGGCAAGGTTATAGGTATCATTGTGAGGTCTTATCTAGGTTAAGGGATAGAAGTCACAGTTGGTATCAATGTGACGTACTATCCAAGTCTTGGATGAGAGTCACAGTTTTGAATGATATTTCTATCATTAATAAATTTTTTGACGTATTCTTGAAGACTTTCTAGCCTACCCTAGAGCGTGAGATCGAATTTTGTATTGACCCCAGTACAAAAACCCATTTCTTAAACCCTCAAATATTTCTTCAACTAAAAGGATCTGTTTACGTGGATTATGATGAAAGTCATAATAAAAGCATTGGACTAATGAAAATCTTGGGTATACGTGGTATTAGTGAGTGTTATAATGAGTTATGTTGGTTAGTATGTGAAAACATGAAAGTTTCTTAGAAATCACAAAGAGTTAAAAATCAGATTTTGGTGAAAAACGTAACATGAAATTCAATTGACCATATCTCCTATTATATTTTGAATTTTTGAGTGTGGTCAAGTCCTAGAGTTAGATCTATGAGTTACCTAACTAATCCAAGTGGAATCACTGAAAAAGGTGTTGTAGATTTTTGTGTGGACTGATTTTAGCAAAGGATTGCAAAGCTGCAAAAACCGAAAAAGCTGCTGCCATGATTTTAGAGGGGCTATTTCGGCCACTTAAATTATGAGAAAAATTCTGGCCTTTTGGGACATGAAAGTATATGGTATAAAGTACCTCCTGTCCAAAAATGAGCTCATTCTGACTTAAAATGAGCAAGATATGACTATTTCAATATTTAGGTTTTTCCGACGAAAAACGCTATAACCAGAGTTCTATAACTCCGATGACCATGAAATTTAAACTGGAGGCTCACATTAACATGTGTAAGGTCCTGCCAAGATTTGGGAATTTTTGGAGTTAAACTTGAGGTAGCTAATTTCTTAAGGAATTAATTAGAAATTGATTTTTGAAAAATAGTAAATGAATTTTAAAAATTTCGAGAAAAATATATTTTCATTATGGGACTATATTATGCTAAATCCCAGAAAAGAAATATTTTGGGACTGATTTGGTATTTTTCATGAAAATAGTTTAGTTACTGAACATATGAGTTAAATATGTTATGTGAAGTAACAAAGTTGAAAATAGGATTTTATGGTAGAGAATCCTATATATAGAGTATATGCATATATTTTTTTATGAGGATTTGATAATTGGTGATGATATCTTATGAGTATGGCATTTTGAATGATTAAATGCATTATATGGTAAAGCGTAAACAATTGAGATAAATTGTTTATAAATTTAAGAAGTGATTAAAATATTGTTATAATATTAATGATATTAGATTATGAGATTATTAAGTGATTGATAACATGGGGATATTCTTGAATCTCGGATAAATTATATTATAAATGTTTAATATTTATCCTTTATCTCATTTGATTGATTCTTTATATCATTATCCTCATGTTTATATTATGTTGAAAGTCATCGTATTTGTAGTGCATAGATGGACTTGGTATGATTATGAATTGTGGATTGTTTGGTATAATCATAACTATAATTGAAAAACACGATTATCTTTGGGTCGTAGTGCATGGATAATTTGTGGTCGTGATACTAATGAATACACGATTATCTTTCGTCAGTAGTAGTGCATGGATAATTTGTGGTCGTGATACTAATGAATACACGATTATCTTTGGTAGTAGTGCATGGATAATTTGTGGTCGTGATACTAATCTGAATGAATACACAATTATCTTTGGTAGTAGTGCATGGATAATTTGTGGTCGTGATACTAATGAATACACGATTATCTTTGGCCGTAGTGCATGGATAATTTGTGGTCGTGATACTTAATGAGTACACGATTATCTTTGGTAGTAGTGCATGGATAATTTGTGGTCGTGATACTAATGAATACATGATTATCTTTGGTACATTTGTAGTGCATGGATAATTTGTGGTCGTGATACTTAATGAATACACGATTATCTTTTACCGAAAGTGCATGGATAATTCGTGGTCGTGATACTAATGAATATCCTTCGCCCGTAGTGCGAGGATGATTCGATGATATGGATTAATTATTGAAATGAGTCTCAAAGAATGAAATATTAATTCATGGATGTGGTAAAAGTCATCTTTGGTCAGTAGTGCATTGATAGACTTGGTATGATTATGACCAAGGATTATTCGGTATAATCATGACCATAATTGAAAACACAAATATCCTTGGCGATTGGTGCATAGATAATTCGTGGTCGGATACTATTAAAGTCGCGTCTCAAAGATTATTGGTTTTCTGATTGTATATCTTTGGCTGTAGTGCAAAGATGAATTGTTAATGAATATCTTAACCTAGGATTGCGAAGATGAATTTAATATTTTTTTAACGATAAAGGTATTCAAGGTATCCTCACCTCTTATCATATACCAGTATCGCATTCCCTAATTTCGAGGGCTTAAATTCCATAAGGAGGGGAGATTGTGATTTTGACCCCCGATTTTAACAATAAAGATTTAAATTTTGTCGAATTAATTTTTAATATTATGGTGTGAATTTGAGATAATATTATAGTTGTGGGTAGTATTTATAAATTTTGCAAAGTATGCAAGTGGTTATATTATATTCGATTGGTGGGGGAATATTCGGTTTAGAGGGAATATTCGTACAACAGCTCAATCATTGGTGGACCCAATAATGTAATTATTGTCGGATCGAGAAAACGACAAAAATATTTTATTGAAATAACGGCGGAAGTTTTACCGTTGAACTGAACTACCTCGGTAGTAAAAGAAACAAAGAATACGTGTGGTTGCATAAGTAATACACCGGTATTGATTATCGATGCTTTATGAGAAGTCACTCGGTTTGATTCCATTATTATCGATTAATAATATGAATTATTATAGCGATAATGACGTTTTGTTTTATTCAGTATTATTAACGTAATAAAGCGAAACATCTTTTTATATAAAATGTAATATTTTATTATAGTTATTCTATAAATAGAATATATTATATTTTATTATGCATAGTGTTGCATAGTGTTTAGCATAGTGTTGCATAGTGTTTGCATAGTAAAATGTTTTTATATAAATAGAATATATGATATTTTATTTAAAAGATTTTGCTTTTAAATATGGACCGTCGATTAAAGTAAATCAACTGGACCGTTTCATGGATTAATTACTATGCATTCTATTTTCCTATAAATAAGCTCATTCCTTCATTATTTTCTTACTTAATTCTTTGAAACTCTAGAGAGAAATTATAGAGAGAGGTTTATAGAGAGAAAATCTATAGAGAGAAAGAAGAAGAGTATACGGTACTTCACTACTTTGATATCCAAGTGTCTTTTATGGTAAGGATATTATTTGTTGTACCCGTAAGGGGTGTTATACTTTCTTATTCATGAAGAGAACTTATGTTATTCCATTCATTATTATTCTATTGGAATAACCTGTAAAAGTGGCATACCCTATACATAACCTTTGATCACGCAGATACCCTATACTTGGTGAAATCCTTATATTATTCCATTCTTATTTATTCTACATTGGAATAACTCAGATACGTGGAATCCCTATACTTGGTGATCTTCTTCTCGTTATTCCATTCTTTATTATTCTACATTGGAATATCCTGTCATGTGTTTTACATGGGACCTGGTTCCATTGTTTATTATTCCGCATTTATTATTCTGTTGAGTATGGATATTGTCTAAATGACAATATTCCTATTAGAACTCTCAGTTTATGTATTGTCGTATGTTACACGACAGATGTATAATTAAGTTTGTATTTGAATTTATGTACCATGTAAGTGGCGACCCAAGATGGGTGACGTATACCTAATTTTGGGGGCGTCACAGCAGAAATAACTTTTTTATAAAAATAACGGCGAAAGTTTTATCGTTAACTGTTAAAATACCCGTTGATAAAAATCTGATGTCTACGCGTGGTTGCGTATAGTACACGGTATTGATTATCGACGCCACTTCGTGAGAAGTCACTCAGTTTTATTCAATTATTGCCACAGTAATTGTTGCATAGTATCTCACATTATTGATTCAGTTATTGTTACAATATTTTATATTATTAAATCAATAATTGAGATGACAAGCTATTCATATTATTATTTGTATTATTGACAATGTCTAAAAAGTTTTGTCCAGTAAAAGGGTTTGGTTACCTAATTGCGCACCAACAGGGAGAAATCCTTATCGGAAAGCCCCGCATTTTCTGGGAGTGATTTGGTTATTAATATTGCAAGTTATGTTATTGAAGAATAAATGTTGTTAAAAATATTGAGGGGATTTTTATGAAGTATTTATTGTAAATTTTGTTTATTATATTGACCCTCACTTACCCATTTTTTAAAATAGTCAGGAGAAAGTTATCTCAGTTTTGTTTTATATATATATATGTGTGTGTGTGTGTGTGTGTGACGCCCCCAAAATAGGTATACATCACCCATCTTGGGTCGCCAGATACAAGGTACTGAATACAAATACAACTTAATAATACAACTGTCGTGTAAAATACAACAAAACATAAATTGAGTGTTTTAATAAGAATATTGTCATCTAGACAATATCCACACTCAAATGAGTCCTCATTACATTTATTGTCACACTATTTAACAGAATAGTGAAGACTACTAATACTATCATCTGGACCGTCACTCTATTCTTCGACTAGTCCCTGCTACGTTCTCATTTCCTAAAGAGAACAGTGAAAGAAAGGGGTGACCTCAACTAGCCCAGTAAGAAATATTATGACTAAGATAATGTAAAATAAATTATCATTAGTCTTCAATAATGTTAAACGGATAAAATATAATAAACATCAAGTTTAACTGCAGCGGAACAAGCAATCCATTAAAAGAGTCAAGTAGAGAATAAAATCTACTATCTTTTATGATACAAAAAAGTTTTTCATCACTTTTATCGCTGAGACTCAGCTTAATAAATAATCCACATCATCTCTGCTCTACGGTCAAGGATATTCATTAGTATCACAACCACAAATTATCCATGCACTACGGGCCAAGGATATTCGTGTATTCATCAATGGTCATAATCATGCCAACAACTGTCCATCAATGCACTACGGGACAATGAGGACTTTTATCGCATAATTTGTAACATTAAGGTCATGATTATACCGAATAATTGATGAGTGAGTTTTATACACATTAATTGAGTGCATTTGAGCTTAATCTTTTGGAAGTTTTTAAGTGTTTATGTCTATTCATGCATGTTTTACGTTGTTTTGTAGGAATTGGGAGAAAAGTTACTTGGATCGACGTTTGGGGTGGCTAGATTCGCGTTTTCGGCTTGCCATTTACATAATAGTCACTTCAGAGCCAATTTGAGTATTGCTCCGGACCTTATTTCGAAAAACTCAAAGAATGAAAGTTGTAAATCTACGTCTCCTCTTTCCGGAACATCTTGAATCATCGAAATTGGAGTTTGGACGAAGAAGTTATGGCCATTTTCCCAAAGGACATCGGAGCAGAAAATTTCCAAAAATGTTCCAGCGCCGGGGCGCCCATTTTAAGCCTATGCTCAGTGTCGGGACACTGGGGAGTAGTGTTGCAGCGTCGTGCCATGCGATGGGGGCGCTGGGGAAGAGTTTGGTCAAGCTTGAACGCGTTTTGGGCGAATTTTGACACTTTTCTGACTCCAAATTGGATTGGGTTTGTTCCTAAGCTAAAAATTAGACTTGTAACCTATAAATACATGATGTAAGGCATAAAATAAAGAGAGATTACATAGATTAGAGATATACTCCATTAGATTATAACATAACCCTAGTTCTTATTAGTTTTGGAGATTGAAGCAACTTAAAGAACACTAGAGATCAAGAGCAAGAGCAAGAGGGGACCATCAGATTTGCTGACAACAAATTTTATTCTCTTCTCTTATCATACTTTTATCTTTTAATGTCTATTCAGTTGTGAATTCTTGATTTTAATTCTATGACAATGAACTAATTCTTTCATTAAGATTTCAATTAAATCTTTTATGTCTATAAATTAGTTATTCAATTTATTCCAATTATTTGTGTCAAAGTGAATTGTTTATCTTGCCTTATGTTTATTGATTAATTATTTGATCAGTAATTACCTTGTTACTCTATAAGGAATTGAAAGAGGAGATCTAGGGTTAGAACTGGGCATGATAACATGTGACTTAGTTATTTGCATGACGAATAATTAGGTTCGTGAATTGAATGGAAATATTTGTTCACCGCATGTAACACATAAGGAATTGGAATTGAAAGAGTTTAATTCAATTGTTTTGCATAGGAATATAGCAAGATTAATCTGAATTAAATAGAAGTCATTTGATCACTTAGAAAAGGACTTTTGGCATTTGAGAATTCATGTTAACAATTCAGTAAGCATAATAATTGGGATAATTAGATAATTGATTTATAGTTCATAATTGGGGATATTGAAGTCTTAACCTTTATTTATTTGAATTCATTTATAAAGTAATTCAGTTTAATTAGTTAATTTTGTTTTCTTAATTAGATATATCACAATTTCCAGTTGTTTAAATAAAATTGATTTGATTAAGAGTTAGTACTTGGTAATTTTTATTAAATAATTCTCGTAGAAACGATACTTTTCTTATCACTTTATTACTTGTTGACCGTGATACTTGCACGTATTCATTGATTGCGAAATCGATCAACAAGTTTTTGGTCATTTTAGTGTCGTATTGCATATAGTTAGTTATATGCATAGTAGTTCATTTTTTTATGTGTTAGCATTGTATTTTTTTAGGTTGCATATAATACATGGTAGTTATTTGCATATTCATATATGTGTTGCATTAGTATGTTTTCATGTAGTATAATTGAATTTATTTTTATTTATTTTTTGCATGAATCTGTGCGATAGATTGGTGTGGTCTTAGCTCGGCTTATGATAAGATTGGTTTTGCATGTTAACTTGAACAGTGTTGATAATTGATGATGAGTTCTAATTTTAATCATAATGATAATCTGAGCCTGTCTTAAACTTATGTAATCGGTTAGCACTTAAAGTTTAACTGTTTTAATCCACTTGGTTCAAGGGTTTCATAATTTGTTTCTGAGGGAAAATCTTGGTTAAAATTTAAGGAAATTAGTGAATTGACGGTAAAGGTTGGAATGACATAAAAGCTTGAGTTTGGGGGAATCTATGGGATATATATATTACAAAAAGAAAAAAAAGAAAAAAAATGATGAAAAGAAAAAAAAAGAATAAAAAATCCAGAAAAAAAAGAATAAACACTGTGGCAAGCTTGTCTAGTTTTGTGGCCTTTGTTAGTTGAGTAAAGTGGCAGGGGATTGTCTTTACACCTAAGCGCCCTAAGGTCTTAATGGAATGGCGAGAGTCGTTGGTCGAAAAGCTCGTTAAGGTAAGCAACCGAAAAGCCTAAGGGAATAAGACATCGCACAACCATGAGAAAAATAAAAAAATGAATAAAACACGAGAAAGAGCAAAAATGCCCTCGTGGTTGAATAAAAGTATAAATAAATCTTGTATTTACCCTAAGACTTGGTAATTGCTTAGTTTTAACCGGAGTTGTCATGTTCAAAAAAGTAATTGAATTGGGCCCGAAATTTTCCTTTTAAGAAGTTTGTTGTGTGATTATCTTGAAGCGTGGTTGGTTAGGGACGGTTAACAACACACACACACACACACAAACATGGGTGATGGTTTGGTTTGGATTGAGTAATTGGTTATAGTTATGGATTTTGACTTGATTGGATATATTGTTTGAGTATTAATGGTATCTTTGAGGCCTGTTTGTGACGCCCCCAAAATAGGTATACATCACCCATTCTGAGTTGTCAATACATGGTACAGAAACAACTTACAACTTTATTATTACATGAAAGAAAGCGTGAGTTTGAATACAAATATTATCTTCTAGACAATATCTATACTCAAATAAATCCTCATCACATTTATTGATACATTATTTTACAAAATGGTGAGGACTACTAAACAACTCTCTCTAGAACCTTCATTCCATACCCCGACTCGTACATTATATTCTCGCCTCCCGAGAAGAAAAATGGAACAAAAAGGAAAAGGGTGAGCTCAACTAGCCCCAAGAAAGAATATTATGACTAAGATAATATACAACAAATTATCGTTAGTCTTCAACAGGAAAAATCTAATAGAATACAATAGCAACAAATTTTAAATCAATATTCGCAGTAATGAAATAATAATTCATTAGAAGAGTTAAGTAGAGAATGCAAACTACTATCTTCTATGTATGAATTTAAAAGTTCATCGTCTATCTTTTATCCTGTAACATCAATCAATATATATCCGAATTAAATATTCATCTGCACCACTAAAGCCAAAGATATTCATCGATTAATCATGTTCATCTAAACACTGTTCATCTTTGCACTACGGCCAAAGATATTCTTCGAAATCATTCATCTTTGCTGACTACAAAGCCAAAGATATTCCATAATATCATCATTTAAGATGAAGATGATGAAAATATTTTAAAGAAACGAATCTAGTGAAACAAAATAACAAGGACTAAGGATTAAGGATTCGTACTTTGTTTTATCCATGTCCAAAAATACCTCAAAAATAATCATAGTGGTGTAAAATTCAAGAATTATCAAAACATGGATACAATCAAAGCTAGTATCCACAATAGATATTTTAGATTAAAAGGAAAATTTTCATTTTCAGATGAATAAGGCAGTATTCGTGAATAAGATCAGATATCGTGAATAGTCTTGAGTATACGTGAATAGTAACTCAGACACCAAAAGTTCCAAATTTGATAAAAAACTTCAGATCAATATTTCAACATAATGATATTAAAAAATAATATCATTACAAAAAAAATAATATCCTTACCTCGAAAGATCAAGATTTCTAAATTGAAACACTTTGGATATAAAGGTATGACTTGAACTTCAGCACCAGATATAGCAATACTCAAAGTATACTCAAAATACTCACAAGAATACGCCGATAATATAGAGAGAAAACTTGATTTACGGTGTGATTTTGAATTCTAACCCAAGCACCTATTTATAGGAAATTGCTTAGAACAACCAAAGCGTAAAATTTAATAAAATATTAATAAATTTATATAAATCATACATACGCAAACTTGGAAATTTGATTTCAGCATATTTTTTCAACACATGTGCCTACCAACCAACCACAAAAACATTTTTGTTATTTTAAACAATTAAAACTTCCAAAAATCAATTATTTTGAACTAGAACTTCAATAATTCATAATAAATAGCCCTTTTGTCGTGGAAAATTGAAACTCGCGCCTTTTTATAGGAAATTCAATTCTCTACAACTTTGTAGAAGAAAGTTTTCCAAATTCCAAACAAAAAATTGAAAGAAATCCACAAACCAGGCGATTTTACAAAGTTATAATCAAATTTGATCAATAAATGGGGTCCACCGAGCATGTTTAACATGTTTTAAACATTTATTGCAACAAAAATACTCTTCCTCCTTGTATACTCATATATCCCACATTCGTTGTAAAAAATATCACCATTATTATATTATTAAAATATAAAAATATATTTAAATGAATTATTTTATCGTAAAAAGATAAAATTTCAATTTTCAACAATTGTCACATTAAAAATTTTCTCCATCTATATCTACATAAAATCAATATTTTTCTCATCATATGAATTAGTAATTAATTATTCACAAATAATATTCTGAGTAATCACAATATTGACAACAAAGGCGGTTCCTCTGAAAGAGGGGCTTTCCAATAAGAATTTCTCCTTATTAGTGCACGCAATTAGGTGACCAAACCTCTCCTTGTACGTAACTTTCTAGACATTGCGAATAATGTTATCTAATAATATTATTCGAGATAATATGAATTATTGCATCGATAATGAAAAATACTTGTGTAATGACAATTATTGAAACAACAAAGAATATAAAATATCAACGCAAAGAATTATTAAATCAATAAAATCTTGATAAAGAATTATCGTAACCATTATTAAGTAGTGCCTTCTCACGTAAGAATCAATAATTGTGCAATACTGGTAATCTTCTGCGTGTTTTAACCAATAAGTATTTTAACAAGATTAACTGAATAATAACTACGCCAAGTTATTTTTAAACCACTTATATTTGTCGTTTTCTTCATCCAAAACTTTTCAGTTATGGGGCCCATTAAAATCTTCGCTATGTCAGCATCGTCACGAATATTCTCGACAATGAAGAATATTCCACGACCAAAGGAATATTCCCAAACAACAATGAATATTTTATAACCACTTGCTTATTTTAAAATATTTGCGTATTTTACCCATAACTATTCACATTAATCAAATCAACCCTTACTATTTCAAAATAATAAATAGAGAAAATTAAATTTCATTAATAATAAGTTGGGGTCTTACACTGTTGCTATATATCATACTGATTTATTACTAGGTTTGTAGGTATATTAGGAAGTAGATCATGCATATGCATTCATGTAGTTGAGTTCGGTTATATATTTTTAGTTCTTTTGCATTTTTGCTTAAGGACAAGCAAATGTTTAAGTTTAGGGATATTTGATGAGTGAGTTTTATACACATTAATTGAGTGCATTTGAGCTTAATCTTTTGGAAGTTTTTAAGTGTTTGTGTCTATTCATGTATGTTTTACATTGTTTTGTAAGAATTGGGACAAAAGTTACTTGGATCGACATTTGGGGTGGCTAGATTCGCGTTTTTGGCTTGCTATTTACACAAAAGTCACTTCAGAGCCAATCTGAGTATTGCTCCAGACCTTATTTCGAAAAACTCAAAGAATGAAAGTTGTAGATCTACGTCTCCTATTTCTGGAATATCTTGAATCATCGAAATCGGATTTCGAACGAAGAAGTTATGGCCATTTTCCCAAAGGACGTCGGAGCAAAAAATTTCCAAAAATGTTCCAGCACCGGGGCGCCCATTTTAAGCCTATACTCAGCGTTGGGTATTTGGGGAGTAGTGTTCGAATTAAAATGTGCCCAACGTGAAGTACCGGGGAAGAGTTTAGTCAAGCTTGGGCCGATTTTTGGCTTAATTTTGACACTTTTCTGACTCCAAATTGGATTGGGTTTGTTCCTAAGCTAAAAATTAGACTTGTAACCTATAAATACATGATGTAAGGCATAAAATAAAGAGAGATTACATAGATTAGATTAGAGACACACTTCATTAGATTAGAATATAACCCTATTTCTTATTAGTTTTGGAGATTGAAGTAACTTGAAGAACACTTAGAGATCGAAAAGAAGAAGAGAGGGGAGCATCGATTTCTTGACAATGCATTTTATTTCTCTCTTATCATACTTTTATCTTTTAATGTCTATTCAGTTGTGGATTCTTGATTTTAATTCAATGACAATGAACTAATTCTTTCATTAAGATTTCAATTGAACCTTTTATGTCTTTAAATTAGTTATTCAATTTATTCCAATTATTTGTGTCAAAGTGAATTGTTTATCTTGCCTTATGCTTATTGATTAATTATTTGATCAGTAATTACCTTGTTCCTCTAGAAGGAATTGAAAGAGGAGATCTAGGGTTAGAACTGGGCATGATAACATGCGACTTAGTTATTTACATGACGAATAATTAGGTTCGTGAATTGAATAGAAATATCTGTTCACCGCATGTAACACATAAGGAATTGGAATTGAAAGCGTTTAATTCAATTGTTTTGCATAGGAATATAGCAAGATTAATCTGGATTAAATAGAAGTTATTTGATCACTTGGAAAAGGACTTTTGGCATTTGAGAATTCCTGTTAACAATTCAGTAGGCATAATAATTGGGATAATTGATTTATAGTTCATAATTGGGGATATTGAAGTCTTAACCTTTATTTATTTGAATTCATTTATAAAGTAATTCAGTTTAATTAGTTAATTTAGTTTTCTTAATTAGATATATCACAATTTGCAGTTGTTTAAATAAATTGATTTGGTTAAGAGTTAGTACTTGGTAATTTTTATTAAATAATTCCTCGTGGGAACGATACTTTTCTTATCACTTTATTACTTGTTGACCGTGTATACTTGCACGTATTCATTGATCATGAAATCGATCAACAATAATCCTCGGTCATAATCGTATTCAACTCCATCTATGCACAACAGCCTGATGATGACTTTCAATATAATATAAGCATGAGGATGATGACAATGATATAAGAATCCAATAAAACAAGTTCAAGAATTAATTTATCCGAATTCAATAACGCCCAAATTGTCAACATGATCTTCGCTTTGTAGAGTAAAATTCAAGAATGCTCGGAAGAATATTTTCATGAAAAGATCTTTGGATGAAGCGCAAATATCAAGGATATTCCACTAATTTCATGGAGTATAGAAGTCAAAGCTTTAACCAATTTGAGGATAACGTAATATATGAAATCGCAAATGAATTTTCGCCGCCGTACGCGATAATCCACGTGAGCGGATCATTTCCACCATTTAATAAGAAATGAATACGAAGGGTCATTCACCATGTATGTGGTAATCCACATGAGCAAAGTTATTCCAATGAATAATAAATAACGAAACCAGTCATACGTAAACGTTAAAGAGCAGAATATTCAGCAGAATAATAAATAACGAATCGGTTCATGCGTAAGCGTATGACAGGATGTTCCAGCAGAATAATAAAGAATGGAATAACAACATAATTTCACCATGTATACACAGACTTGGATAGATAGATTATTCAACATAATAATAAAGAATGGAATAACAACAAAATTTCACCACGTGTATGCGGTATTTCAGATAGAGCAGAGTTATTCAACATAATAATAAAGAATGGAATAATGGAAGAATTTCACCAGTATATAGGGTAGTCCACGTATATCTGAGTTATTCCAACAAAATAATAAAGAATGGAATAATAGAAGTTCTCTTCATGAAATAAAAAAAAATAATTTCTTACGGTACAACAAATAATAATATCACTTACCTTAGAAAGCTGGATATAGGAGTAGTGAAGTAGTAGAATACTTTTCTTCTTTCTCTCTATAGTTTTCTCTACAGAGTTTCAATGAATTTTAAGAAATAATGAAGGAATGAGCTTCTATTTATAGGAGAATGGGTGAATAGTAACTAATTCATTTAACTATCAGATTGATTTACTTTTAAACAGATTCATATTAATTTACTATGCAAGATTAATTAAATATTCTAATAAAATAAAATCTTTTAAATAAAATATAATATATTCTATTTATAATCTAATAAAATAAATAACTTTATAAAAGTATTATGTTTTATATAAAAAGATTTCTTATCTGAAAACACTATACTGAAGTATTTATGGATAATAAAATATAATATATTCTAATTATTGTACAATAAAATAAATAACTTTATAAAAGTATTTTGTTTTATATAAAAAGATTTTACTATGCAAATACTATGCATAATAAAATATAATATATTCTAGTTATTGTCTAATAAAATAAATAACTTTATAAAAGTATTTTATTTTATATAAAAAGATTTTACTATCAAAATACTATGGATAATAGTAATATAATATATTCTATTTATAGTCTAATAAAATAAATAACTTTATAAAAGTATTACATTTTATATAAAAAACTTTTTACATTTTATTACATTAATAATACTAATCAAACAAAATTTATATATATATATATATATATATATATATATATATAAACTTAAAAGTGACTTCACAAAAAGACACCTCAATATATTTAACAACATTTATCATCATTATTATAATTCACAATATTAATCGACAATGTCGTTTCCGGAAAGATGTGAGACCCTTGATTTTATCAATAATGATTTAAATTTTGTCGAAATAAATTTTAATATTATGGTGTGAATTTAAGATAATATTATAGTTGTGGGTAGTATTTATAATTTTTTGTAAAGTATGCAAGTGGTTATATTATATTATCGATTGGTGGGGAATATTAGGTTTAGCGAGGAATATTAAATACAACTACTCAATCATTGGTGGACCCTAATGTAATTATTATCGGATTAGAAAAGCGACAAAATATTTTATTGAAATAACGGCGGAAGTTTTACCGTTGACATCTTTGTTGAACTACTCGGTAGTAAAAATACGATGAATACGTGTGGTTGCATAGAAAGCACCGGTATTGATTATTGATGCTTATGTGAAAAGTCACTCAGTTTGATTCCATTATTGTCGATTAATAATATGAATTATTATAGCGATAATGACGTTTTGTTTTATTCGTATTATTAACGTAATAAAAGCGAAACATCTTTTATATAAAATGAATACTTTATTAAAGTTATTCTATAAATAGAATATATTATATTTTATTATGCATAGTGTTGCGTAGTGTTTTGCATAGTGTTGCATAGTGTTTGCAGATAGTAAAATGTTTTTATATAAATAGAATATATGATATTTTATTTAAAAGATTTTGCTTTAAATACGGATTGTCGATTAAAGTAAATCAATCGGGACCGATTCATGGATTAATTACTATGCATTCTATTTTCCTATAAATAGAAGCTCATTCCTTCATTATTTTTTACGAATTCACTTTGAAACTACAGAGAGAAATTATAGAGAGAAGTTTATAGAGAGAAAATCTATAGAGAGAAAGAAGAAGAGTATTCGGTACTTCACTACTTTGATATCCAAAGTGTCTTTTATGGTAAGGGATATTATTTGTTGTATTCGTAAGGGGTGTTATTCTTTCTTATTCATGAAGAGAACTTATGTTATTCCATTCATTATTATTCATTGGAATAACTTTGTAAAAGTGACATACCCTATACATAACTCCGTATCTGTGGCAGATACCCTATACTTGGTGAAATCCTTATATTATTCCATTCTTATTTATTACATTTGAATAACTCAGATCACGCTGAATCCCCTATACTTGGTGATCTTCTTTCGTTATTCCATTCTTTATTATTCATTAGAATATCACGTCGTGTGTTTTACAGGACTGGTTCCATTGTTTATTATTAGCATTTATTATTCATTGGAATATCTCATGCGTGTGTTTTACACCGGGACTCGATTCCATTGTTTATTATTCGGCATTTATTATTCGTTGGATCATCCGCCTTGTGAATTTCACACGACTGGTTCCGTTATTATTATTACGTTGGAATAACACATGCATCATGCCAAATACCGCATGCGTGGTGATTTCTTTTGTTATTCCATTCTTTATTATACCCGGTTGGTTAAAACTTTGACTTCTATACTCGTGAAATTAGTGGAATATCCTTGATATTTCAAGGCTTCATCCAAAGATCTCTTTCATGAAAATATTCTTTCCGATCATTCTTGAATTTTACTCTACAAAAGCAAGATCTTGTTGACAATTTGGACGTTAATAATTCCTAGATAAATTAATTCTTGAACTTGTTTTATTGAATTATTATGTCATTGTCATCATCCTCATGTTATATTATGTTATCTTCGCTTACGTGCATAGATGAACTTAGTATGATTATGACCGAGGATCATTCGGTATAATCATGGCTTGTTATAAATGATGTGATAAAAGTCCTCAATGGCTGTGAATGCAAATGATGGATAGTTTTTGGTATGATTATGACCGGGGTGATTAGGGTATAGTCAGCGACCATTGATAATTTGATGAAAATCCTTGACCGTGGTGCAGGGGATGATTAGATGTGGTGGTTTATTTATTAAGTCGAGTCTCGCCGATAAAAAAATTGATCAAAACCTTTTAAAACCTAAAAGATGAAGAGACTTTATTTTCTACTTGACTCTTTTAATGGATTGCGATATTCATTTGTAGTTAAACCGGTTTGTCTATTGTATTTTATCGGTTTAACTTTGTTGAAGGCTAATGATAATTTATTACGCATTATCTTAGTCATAATATTTCTTCTTTGGGCTAGTTGAGCTCACCTTTTCTTTCACCTTTATTCTCTTGTGAAATGAGAACATAGTTGGGGATTTAGTCGGGAAGCGGAGTAATGGTCCGGAGGATAGCAATAGTAGTCCTCACTATTACGTGAAATAATGTGATAATAGTTGTAATGAGGACTCCTTTTGAGTTTGTATAATATCTAGTAGACAATATTTGTATTCAAACTCACGGTTTATGTCAGACATATTATACGGCAGTTATATTAGTAAGTTGTATTTGAATTTATGTACCATGTAAGTGGCGACCAAGATGGGTGACGTATACCTAATTTTGGGGGCGTCACAAAAGAGGGATTTTCAATAAAGATTTTCTCTCTATTGGCGCGCAATTAGGTGACCAAACCTCTCGAGCGTGAACTTCAGACATCGTTAATATTGCAAATAATAATATTAATAACTCTATCATCTCAATTATTGATTTAATAATATATAAAATATCGACAATAATTGAATCAAATAACGTGAGATACTTATCAACAATTCATCAGTAGCAATAATTGAACAAAACCGATTGACTTCTCACGTAAAGATCAATAATCAATACCAGTATACTACTACGCAACCACGCCAGACATTATTATTTTTACTTTTACTGAAAGTAGTTCAGCAGCTTTTAACGGTAAAACTTCCGTAGTTATTTTCATAAAAATATTTTTGTCGTTTTCTCAATCAAACAATAATTCCGTTTGTAAGGTCCATCAACGATCGTGTCTTGGTTATACGAATATTCCTGTTAAAGCGAATATTCTCAGACCAATCGAATATTATATAACAACTTGCATACTTTGCAAAATTTATAAATATTACCTACAACTATAACATTATATCAAATCCACACCATAATTTTGAAAAAAATATTTAGAAATTTAAATCTTTATTCATAAAATTTGGGGTCTTACAATATATATATATATATATATATATATATATTTACATTATTTTTGTCGCGGGGGTGGAATTGGGATAGCGAGGAATTGAGGTATTGTATATATATAAATATATATTTTATAAATTTTGTTTTTATGAAAAATAGAATATATTATATTTTATTACGATAGTGCGTATAGTAAAATCATAAAATTTTCAAATCGAACGCACATAGTGAATTAAATCGAATCCTTTATGCGATCGTGATTTTTCCTAAATAGTATCCTTATATTCCCCTATAAATAGGATGCTTAGTTTAAAAATGAAAGTCACACCAGAATAAGAGAATTTTTCTTCTATAATATTGAGCGTATTTCTTTAGAGTTTAAAAAAACTTTGAGCGTAGAAAACAGTATAAGTTTTCTTTAAAAATATTCCCGTCCTACCAGTCAGAAGTACTCTCTGTTTAAGGTAAGGGATATTATTTATTTCATATTCGCTTACGATATTATGATATTATTTTTCATACTCGTAAGGAATTTTATTTTCGTTCAATATTCGTAAGGAATATTATTTTCGTTCAATATTCGAAAGGAATATTATATTCGTTTAATATTCGTAGGAATATTATTTTTGTTCAATAGTTGTAAGTGATATTATTTTTTGTCAATACTAGTAAAAAATAATATTTTATTCCATACTCTGTAGTATGTAAGTAATATTATACTCATTTGGTATTCCATTCTTTATTATACTCAGTAGTGTGTAATTTCTTTTGTTATTCCATTCTTTATTATACTCAGTTGGTTAAAGTTTTGACTTTTATACTTCATGAAATTAGTGGAATATCCTTGATATTTGCGTTTCATCCAGTATCTTTTTATGGAAATATTCTTCTGAGCATTCTTGAATTTTTCTCTACAAAGAAGTATCATGTTGACAATTTGGACGTTATTAGTTCCTGAATAAATTAATTCATGAACTTGTTTTATTGAATTCTTATATCATTGTCATCATCCTCATATTTATATTTTGTTGAAAGTCATCTGTGGCCTGTAGTGCATAGATGGACTTGGTATAATTATGACCAGGGATTATTCGGTGTAATCATGACCTTAATGTTACAAATGATGTGGTAAAAGTCCTCATTAGCCCGTAGTGCATTGATGGAAAATTGTTGGCATGATCATGACAATTGATGAATACACAAATATCCTTGGCCCGTAGTGCATGGATAATTTGTGGTTGTGATACTTATGAATATCTTTGGCCGTAGTGCAGGGATGAGGTGAATTATTTATTAAGCTGAGTCCCAGCGATAAAAGTGATGAAAACCTTTTTAAATCATAAAAGATAGTAGATTTTATTCTCTACTTGACTCTTTTAATAGATTGCATGTTCCGCTGCAGTTAAACTTGATGTCTATTGTATTTTATCAGTTTAACATTGTTGAAAACTAATGATAATTTATTCTGCATTATCTTAGTCATAATATTTCTTCTTTGGGCTAGTTGAGCTCACCCTTTTTCTTTCTTTATTCTCTTCAGAAATGAGAAGCGTGGCGTGGACTGGGACTAGTCGGGGAGCGGAGTGACGGTCGGAGATGATAATATTAGTAATCCTCACTATTACATTAAATAGTGTGACAATAAATGTAATGAGGACTTATTACGAGAGTGGATATTATACAGAAGATAATGTTTGTATTAAAACTCACGACTTTCTTGTTGTATATTAAATATTGTATTTGTATTTTTTGTACCATGTATTTGGTGACTTCGAGAATAGGTGATGTATACCTATTTTGGGGGCGTCGCGAGTTAATATCAAAGCTTAGGGATATGATCCCTGGTGAGATGTGTGAGACAAGAACTAGGAGGGAGAGCCGGAATTCCTTCGCTAGTATATGACCTACCTAAGTTTATTTGATATTTAATTGGTTGGTCGAGTATAGGGATTATATGTGATATGTTAATTAATCCTTGTTTTGTGGCAGTATTTGAAAATGGCATCCGAGAATGTTGAGAACATCAATGGAGCACAGGAGACCGTTGAGGACAATGTGCATCAGGAAGGCGAGAATCCTCATGCAAACAACAACACTGACCAAATGATGAACGATGGAATGTTGGAGGCTTTTCGCAATTCATACAAAGATCGTGCAAGAGAGACTCTCGTAGAAATGTAGGTGGAAACACTGGCAACTCTCAGACGGTCACCGCTAAACTGTTTAAGGAACTGGGACCACCAGAGTTGTTTGGAGAGCCAAAACCACTTAAGGCGGAGACGTGGATAAAGCAGATCTGCAAGATATTTGATGTCTTGAGATGCTCCGAGAGCAAAAGGTTCCTTTGCCACCTTCCCCGTTGCGTGTGAGAGACAGATTCTTGGTGGGAATCAGAAACGCGTCAACCTACCGCTTGAAGATGAGTTGGGAGAAGTTCAAGAATTGTTCAACGACAAGTACTTTTCGAAAGTATTCATCACATGAAAGAGGTAGAGTTCATTAAGTCGGAACAAAACAACATACCGTGTCGCAAAGACTGAAGCCAAGTTTGTCGAGTTGTCGGTTTTCGCCCCCATTTGGTTGATAATGAGAAGAGAATGACACGAATGTTTCTAAGTGGTTTGAAACCCGAGATACGTCGATATCTTATCTCTCATAAAGCTGTGTTTGTATTAGGATGTTGTTAATAGGGCTCGAGTTATTGGAGCGCGATAATGAAGTCAACCCAACCAAAAGATAAGAATAAACAAAATGATAATACCGGTGATACTTGATCATCGAAGCGGTGATGATAAGCGTGGAGGAATCAACATGCGAAATGGTAACCACGGTGGTAATCATGGCCAAAAAAATAAGAATGGACATTTAAAGAAGAGGAGATTGATAATGATGGAAAGACGTCAACACCAAAGACCGTGGTTAAGGAAGGAGAATGACCACTATCATATGCTTCTAAATGCGGAGGGAGGGACACATCGACCAAACTATGCGATGTTTGTAAGACCCCAACTTATTATTAATGAAATTTAATTTTTCTATTTATTATTTTGAAATAGTAAGGGTTGATTTGATTAATGTGGATAGTTATGGGTAAAATACATAAATATTTCAAAATAAGAAAGTGGTTATAAAATATTCATTGTTGTGGGGAATATTCGTTTGGTCGTGGAATATTAAATCTTTGTCGGAGAATATTAAATGCTGACGGTAGCTTGACCCATGTGTGGGCCCCATAACGGAAAGTGATTGGATGAAGAAAGCGACAAATATAAGTTGTTTAAAAATAACTGGCGTAGTTATTTACAGATTATCTTATTAAAATACTTCGGTGGTTAACACACAAGAAGACGCAGTATTGCACCAATTATTGATTCTTACGTAAGAAGGCACTACTTTCGATAATGGTTACGATAATTCTTGATCGATATTTTATTTTATTGATTTAATAATTCTTTGCGTTGATATTTTATATTCTTTGTTGTTTGATAATTGTCATACACACGATTATTTTTCATTATCGAAGCAATAATTCATATTATCTGAATAATATTATTAGATAACATTATTGGCGATGTCTAGAAAGTTACATACAGGAGAGGTTTGGTCACCTAATCATGGCGCTTGATAAGGAGAAATTCTTATTGGAAAGCCCCTCTTTCACTGAAGCACTGGTTGTCGATATTGTGATTCTGTAATATTATTTGTGAATAATTAATTATTGATTCATATGATGAGAAAAATATTGATTTTATATGGATTTAGATGGAGAAAATTTTAATGTGACAATTGTTGAAAATTGAAATTTTATCTTTTTTACGATAAAATAATTCATTTAAATATATTATTATATTTTAATAATATAATAATGGTGATATTTTTTACAACGAATGTGGGATATATGATTATACGAGGAGGAAGAGTATTTATGTTGCAATAAATGTTTAAAACATGTTAAACATGTCGGTGGACCCCATTTATTGAATGAAATTTGATTATAGCATGTAAAATCGTGCATTTGTGGATTTGGTCAATTCTATTTGGAATTTGGAAAAACTTTCTTTCTGCAAAGTTGTAGAGAATTGAATTTCAATAAAAATTCAGCGAGATTGAATTTTTTTCGACAAAAGGGCTATTTATTGTGAATTATTGAAGTTAGAAGCTCTCAAATAATTGATTTTGGAAGTTTAAATTATTTTAAATTAGAAAAACATTTTTCTTACTTTTTTCTAGAAGGTGGCATGTGCTTATTGAAATTTGAAATCAGATTTCAAGAGGCGTAGGAATTTTGATATATATAATAATATTAAATTAAATTTTCTAACTTTTGGTGTTCAAGCGATTTCTATAAATAGGTTCTTAGGTTAGAATTGAAAATTACACGTAAGCTGAAGTTTTTCTCTCTATATTATCGGCGTATTCTTGTGAGTATTTTGAGTATACTTTGAGTATTGCTATACGGCAAGTTCAAGTCATACTTTATATATCAGGTGTTTCAACTAGAAATCTTGTCTTTGTGAAGTAAGGGATATTATTTTTTCAGTAATGATATTATTTCTTCAATATCATTATGTTGAAATATTGATCTGAAGTTTTTATCAAATTTAAAACTTTTGTGTGTGAGTTTCTTATTCACGTATACTGACCTTTATTCATGATATCTGATTATTTACTGAATACTAAGACTATTCATGAAAAATGAAAAATTTTCTTTTCGTCAAAATATCTATTCGGATACTAGCTTTGATTGTATCCATGTTTTGATCATTCTTGAATTTTACACCACTATAATTATTTTTGAGGTATTTTGGACATGGATAAAACAAAATACGAATCCTTAATCCTTAATCCTTGTCATTTTGTTTCACTTTGGATTCGTTTCTTTTAAAAATATTTTTCATCATCCTCGGTCTTAAATGATGATATTATTGAATATCTTTGGCCCAGTAGTCAAAAGATGAATGATTTCTGAAGAATATTTTTGGCGTGGTCAAAAGATGAGCAGTGTTTAGATGAACATGATTAGTGATGAATATCTTTGGCTGTAGTAAAAGATGAATATTTGATTCAGATATATATGGTTGATGATTTCTGGGGATAAAAGATAGCGATGAACTTTTAAATTCATACATAGAAGATAGTAGTTTGCATTCTCTACTTAACTCTTCTAATGAATTATTATTTCATTGTGAATATTGATTTAAAATTTGTTGTCTATTGTATTCTATTAGATTTTTCCTGTTGAAGACTAACGATAATTTGTTGTATATTATCTTAGTCATAATATTCTTTCTTGGGCTAGTTGAGCTCACCCCTTTCTTTTTTTGTTCCATTTTTTCTTCTGGGAGGCGAGAATATAAGCGAGTAATGCAGTCGGGGTATGGAATGAAAGTTCTAGAGAGAGTTGTTTAGTAGTCCTCACCATTTTGTAAAATAATGTATTAATAAATGTGATGAGGATTTATACGAGTATAGATATTGTCTAGAAGATAATATTTGTATACAAACTCACAGTTTATTGTTGTAATAATAAAGTTGTAGTTTGTTTACGTACCATGTATTGACAACTCGAATGGGTGATGTATACCTATTTTGGGGGCGTCGCGGAAGATGCAGATCTAAAGCATGTTATAATTGTGGAAGAGAAGGTCACCTAGCCCAATTTTGTCGTTCATCGAAGACAAATTAAGCTAGGATGGAGGCACCAAAAAGACGCCCCAAAAAAAAAAGTCGAAAGTCGATGGTCTGAGGAGGCGTTTGTCGTGACCTCTCGAAGCAAGGAACCCGAATGAGGTCATCACGAGTAAGCTTATCATAAACTCTAGCGAAGTTTATACCTTATTTGATCTGGTTCTACCCATTCTTTTATTACTCCTACTGCGCTTTCAGCGTTTAAATTTGACTCGAGAGAAATTAGACTTTGACTTATCATTGAAACTCCGTTGGGAGAAACCTTCATTACATCCAATTGTTTATAAGTCTTGTTTTGTTCAAATCGGTACCCTCACATTACGTCGATCTTATTTCATTGAATATACTTGCATTTGACGTAATTCTAGGATTGATTGGTTAACTACTCATCATGCAAAAATTAATTGTTTTCATAAGGTTATTAGCTTTCATATTCCTAACCAACCTATTATGCGAATTCAAGCAACCAAACCATTAAAATCAATCTTTGTCATCTCAAGCTATAAAACTATTCGTTTATTGAAAAATGGATGTCAAGCTTTTCTTAGCTTCATGTCGCGGATCTAAACAAAAATACGTCGGTTTTGAATGATATTTCTATTGTTAATGAATTTTACGGCGTATTCCTGTAAAACTTCTGGCCTACCCCAGGCGTGAAATTGAATTTTGTATTAACCTTGAACCCCGATCAAAATCCATTTCCAAAGCCCCATATCGAATGGCTTCTATTGAACTTCAGAAGTTAAAGACCCAACTGCAGGAATTGTTAGACATTGGCTTTATTCGTCCTAGTACTTCTTCTTGGGGTGCTCCTGTTCTATTCGTGAAAAAGAAAGATGGGAGTATGCGACTTTGTATTGATTATCGGAAGTTGAATCATGTCACCATCAAAAATAGGTACCCATTACCACGTATTGATGACCTATTTGACCCGATTCTGGCGCCAAATTCTTTTCAAAGATTGATCTTCGTTAGGATATCACCAATTGAAGATTAGAATCGATGACATTCCAAAGGCGACTTCCGGAACTCGATACGGGCATTATGAATTCTAATCATCGTGTCTTTTGGATTGACTAATGCTCCTGCCGCCTTCGTGGATATGATGAACCAAGTATTCAAGGAATATTTGGATCACTTTGTTGTCGTCTTTATTGATGACATCCTTATTTATTCAAAAGCCGTGAAGATCATGAGCAACATTTGAGGTGATACTCAAAAGCTTCGTGATTATAAGCTTTATGCCAAGTTGAAGAAACGCGAGTTCGGCTTCGAGGAAGTAGCATTCCTTGGGTATGTGGTATCAAGTCGTGGAATATCTGTTGACCCGCAAAGATTGAAGCCATTCAAAGCTAAGAACAACCTAAATCGGTGGCCAGAATCATCACGTAGCTTTCTCGCTTAATTGGTTATTATCGAAGATTTGTAGAAGGGTTTTCTAGAATCGCTACTCCATTAATTCAGCTGACTCGGAAAGATACAAAATTCGGTTGAAGTGAGGAATGTGAGAAGAGTTTTCAAGAACTCAAGAGAAGACTCATTTCAACACTTGTTCTGATAATACCATCTGGCTCGGAGGGATTTGTCATCTACAGTGATGCTTCAAGCAAAGGGTTAGGATGTGTTCTCATGCAACATGGGAAAGTCATAGCCTATGCCTTTCGACAACTCAAAGAATATGAGAGGAATTATCCTACTCATGATCTAGAGTTGGCAACAGTCATTTTTGCATTAAAGATTTGGAGGCATTACTTGTATGGGGAGAAAGTGAAGATCTTTACGGATCATTAAAGCCTCAAATATTTATTCACTCAAAAGGAACTCAACATGCGACAGCGACGTTGGCTTGAACTGTTAAAAGATTATGATCATATCATCCAATACCATCCTGAAAAAGCAAACGTGGTAGCTGACGCATTGAGTAGAAGATCATATGTGGGTACGAGTGCGATATTGTCAACGCAAAGGCCCATTTTGTATGATTTGCAAAGGATGAAGATAGAGATAAAGACTCCAGACACCCACGTGATGATGGCGAATATACGAGTATAATCGACTTTAATCGATAAAGTTAAAGCTGCTCAAGCTACAGACCTGGAGCTGATGCATATGAGGAAGAAAGTACAAGAAGGTGCTATCTTTGGAAGCAAGAATCGATGAAGAAGGAATACTTGAGTCGACTCCGGACTTTGTATTCTAACGACCACGATTTAAAGTATAAAATCATGATGGGGCGCACAACACACCGTTGCAATCCATCTGGGAGTACCAAAATGTATCCACGATCTTGACATACATTTTGGTGGGGTAATATGAAGAGGAGATAAATATTTGTTTATCTCAAGGTGTTTAACTTGTCAACGAGTCAAGCGGAACATCAAGTACCAAAAGGTCCATTCAACCACTTGAAATTCCAGAATGGAAGTGGGAGCACATTACCATGGATTTCATTCTTTGGTCTTCCCAAGGTTTCTCGGCGCATAGATCTGATTTGGGTCATTGTTGATAGATTGACCAAGTCCGCTCATTTCTTACCTATCTGAGAAACTTATACACTTGAGCGTCTTGCTTTCGTATGTACATAAGCGAGGTTGTAAGATTGCATGGTATGCCAGTATCCATAGTTTCTAATCGAGACCCAAGATTCACTTCACAATTTTGGGTTAGTTTGCAAAAAGTTATGGGCACGGATTTACGATTTAGTTCAGCATATCATCTGCAGATGGACGGATAATCAGAGAGGACTATTAAAACTCTTGAGGATTTATTAAGACTCGTGTCCTTGACTTGAGGAAGTTGGGACAAGTTCTTACCATTGGTGGAGTTTTCTACAACAACAGTTATCAAGCAAGTATTGGCATGGCTCCATTCGAGGCGTTGTATGGAAGAAACTGCTGTTTCTCCGGTATCTTTGGGATGAGGTGGGTGAAGCAGCGTTATTGGGACGAGTTGATGTACGATTCGACAACATATAAAAACCTCACAAAACCAATGAAAAAGAGTTATGTTGATCTTCATCGAAAGGCGTGGAATTGATATTGGAGATTATGTGTTGTTACGTGTTGCTCCATGGAAAGGAGTTACGAGATTTGGAAAAGAAGAAAGCTCGATCCTCGATTCATTGGCCCATTTTTAATCCTCGATCGAGTAGGGGCTGTAGCTATAGACTCGCTTTTCTGCAAGTATGTCTCGTGTTCATGCGTTTTCATATATCCATATTACGTAAATATGTGAAAGACCCGAACCACATTATTGAGTTAGAGCCAGGACGAAATAGCGGAGGATTTAACGTATGAAGAGGGTTCTGTTCAAATCTTGGATAATAAGGAACATATTCTACGCTCGAGGTTATACCTCAAGTCAAAGTTTTATGGAGGAACCACGATGTTGAGGAAATGACTTGGAGTTAGAATCGAAATGAAATCAAGGTATCCTTACCTCTTGACATACCACGTCACGTATTACTAATTTCGAGGGCGAAATTTCATAAGAAGGGAGATTGTAAGACCCTGACTTTTATGAATAAAGATGAATTTTCTATAATTATCATTTTAAATATTATAGAATGAATTTGATATAATAGTTGTGGGTAATATTTAAAAATTTTGCAAAATCATGCAAGTTGTTTATAATATTCGATTGGTGGGAGAATATTAAATGCGATGGCACAATCATTGGTGGACCCTACAATGTAATTATTGTCGATTGAAAAAATGACAAAATATTTTTATGAAAATAACTACGGAAGTTTTACAGATTAAGCTGTTGAAACACCGGTGTTAAAAAAATGCGAGAATACGCGTCTTTGCATAGTAGTAGCAAGTATTGATTATTGATGCTTTACGTGAGAAGTCATTCGGTTTTATTTAATTATTGTCGATATTTTATATAATCGATAATTGAGATAGCATAGTTATTAATATTATTATTTGCAATATTAATGAAGTCTAAAAGTTACTTGATGAGAGGTTTGGTCACACAATTCAATGCACGATAGGAGAAATCCTTATTGGAAAGCCCCCTTCCTCACGAGAGCGATGCGGTCGATTAATAGTGTGAATAATAATGATGATGATGAAGTTTTGTTTTATTAGTATTATTAATGTAATAAAGCAGAATTTTTTTATATAAAGCAGAATACTTTTATAAAGTTATTCGTTTTATTAGGCTAATAGTAAAATCCTTTTATATAAAGCAGAATACTTTTATAAAGTTATTCGTTTTATTAAACAATAATTAGAATATATTATATTATGCATAGTGTACTGCGTAATGTTTTATAGTAAAATCTTTTTAAAAGTTATTCGTTTTATTGGATTATAAATAGAATATATTATATTTTATTGTAAACCAATACTGGACCGTCGTTTAAAGTAAATCGATGCGGATAGTTCATGGATTAGTTCTTATTGATCCATTCTTCTATAAATAGAAGCTCATTCCTTCATTATTTCTTACGAATTCTTTGAAACTCTAGAGAGAAAGCGTAGAGAAATTATTCTTCTATCTTGGCGTATTTCTTTAGCGTTTAAGAAAGCTTTGAGCGTAGTGCAAGTTTCTTCAGTATATCCCCCTCTACCTTGGAGAGTACTCTTATTTATAAGGTAAGGGTATTATATTTTTTCATATTCATGAAGAGAACTTACATTATTCCATTCTTTATTATTACATTGAAATAACTTTTGTATCATGATACCCTATACTTAGTGAAATTATTACTGTTATTCTATTATTTATTATTCTGCTTTGGAATAACTTTAATACATCAAGTAATCGCATACGTGGTGAAAATACATTGTTATTCCATTCTTTATTATTACATTGGAATATCACATGCATGCGTTTTTCTGTGGGACGATTACATCTTTATTATTACATTAGAATATCACACATGCATGCTTTTTCATGGGACTGATTAGATTATTTATTATTACATTGGAATAACACATACATCTGCAATACCGCATGCGTGGTGATTTTTGTTATTATTCCATTCTTTATTATTACATTTGGAATATCCAAATTGGTCGCGTATTACTTTGACACAGTTCAGATTATTTATTATTCTGTTAGAATAACTTTGTCCATCTAATCTGCGTATGCGTGGTGATTTCTTTTGTTATTCCATTCTTTATTATACTCGGTTGGTTAAAGTTTTGACTTTTATATCTCCATGAAATTAGTGGAATATCCTTGATATTTGCGTTTCATCTAGTATCTTTTCATGGAAATATTCTTACGAGCATTCTTGAATTTTTTCTCAAAAAAGTATCGTGTTGACAATTTGGGCGTTATTAGTTCGAATAAATTAATTCTTGAACTTGTTTTATTGAATTCTTATATCATTGTCATCGTCCTCATATTTATATTTTGTTGAAAGTAATCGTGGCACATGTAGTGCGTAGATGGACTTGGTATGATTATATTGAGGGATTATTCGGTATAATCATGGCCGTAATGTTACCAATGATGTGGTAAAAGTCTTCATTGGCCCGTAGTGCATTGATGGACAGTTGTTGGCATGATCATGACTATTGATGAATACACAAATATCCTTGCCCCGTAGTGCGTGGATAATTTGTGGTTGTGACCCTAATGAATATCCTTGGTAGTAGTGCGGGGATGATGTGGATTATTTATAAAGTGAGTACAAATGATAAAAGTGATGAAAACCTTTTTAAATCATAAAAGATAGTAGATTTTATTCTCTACTTGACTCTTTTAATGGATTGCATGTTCCGCTGCAGTTAAACTTGATGTCTATTATATTTTATCAGTTTAACATTGTTGAAGACTAATGATAATTTATTTTGCATTATCTTATTCATAATATTTCTTACTGGGCTAGTTGAGCTCACCCTTTCTTTCTTTCACAGTTCTCTTGAGGAAATGATAACGTGGCGAAGGGACTAGTCGAGGAGCGGAGTGATGGTCCAGATGATAGTATTAGTAGTCCCTCACTATTTTGTTAAATAGTGTGATGATAAATGTAATGAGGACTTATTACGAGAGTGGATATTATACAGAAGACAATATTTGTATTAAAACTCACAGCTTCCTTGTTGTATATTTAAGATTGTATTTGTATTCTGTATCATGTATTTTACGACTCAGAATAGGTGATGTATACCTATTTTGGGGGCGTCATATGCATTATCTTAATCATAATATTTCTTATTGGGCTAGTTGAGCTCACCCTTTACTTTCATTGTTCTTTTCAGGAAATGAGAACATAGTCGGAACTAGTCGAGAAACAGAGTGATGGTCCGAGATGGTGGTTGTTGTAGTCCTCACTATTTTATAAAAATAGTGTGCTAATAATTGTAATACGGACTCCATTTGAGTTTGGATATTATCTAGAAGACAATATTCGTGTTAAAACTCTCAACTCATGTTGTACAATCAAGTTTATATTTGAATTATGTACCATGTATTTGGCGACTTAAATGGGTGATGTATACCTATTTTGGGGGCGTCACATAATCGGTCAGTTATTAAGTGCTTTTATATTGTATAAAAATAATCTGAATGGTTGAATCGGTCAAATTTTTAGACTAAATGACCAAATGTAATTTTTTTTGACTGAATGGCTGTTGAATGAATTATTTTATATTTTTATTTTTTTATAATATTAATTATTATAATAAATAATATTAAATAAATTTATAATAATTTAAATTTTTTTAAAGAGATCAAATAATAAAAATTTGTTATTTAAATGATTCAAATATATTAATTATCAAATAACTTTTTTTATTTAATATTTATAATTCTCGCTTCATTTAGATTCCTTAAATATTCAAAATTATTTCATTTTATACTTTTTTGTTTTATAGTATATCCTTAAAAACTTAAAAATAGGTTGTGATAGTTACCGGGAACAGGCTAGAAAAAGTAAAACAGGCACCCTGTCATTCCAGAATAATCCATTTACAAATTCATTATGATTTTTGAATTATATGGTGCTCTGCGTATTATAGAATCACAACTCTAACTCCAGCCTGCCCCTTCCTTTATATACCCTCCTCTTCTTCTCAACCCTAGCTCGTTCTCACTGCTCACTCCCAATTTCTCTTCAGTCACACCTAATCATTTCTATCTCTAAACTCTGCCGAGAACAATGGAGTTCTGGGGTAAGTCTTTCTCACTTTATTTTGTTTTAGGGGTTCTGCTCTTTGCGAGTTGTCTGTTGTATGATTGTATCGTTCTGTACAATTTTTGCGAGTAATATGATTTAGGGTTATAAGTACCGCATGGGGTTTTCTTTGAGTTCTATTATTATTATTATTAATAATAATACGTGAAACTTTGATCTTTGTATTATCTTCTTTTTACAAATATATGTTACTCTTAGCTCGTGAGCCCTCGTTTTCAAACAGATGTCTATATACATACCGCACACCTTTATATTACATTTTCTTCTTCTTTCTATTGTAATCCTACATAAGTGCAACTGGTTGTGTGGTGAAAGTTCTATGTTGCTTTAGTTCGTGTTGAGTGGTGTAGAACATGATTTTTTGAATGTGAGAGGTGTGGAATGTGATTCTGTTGCAAGAGTAGTGCTAGTGCTTAATATTATATGAATGCGATAGTGTGATGCTAATAATCAGCTGGAATAGAGTTCCAAAGGTCCAATTTTCTATTAAAGTCTTCTTTGTTTCTCTTTGTTTGGGGTGTGTGGGGTGTCTGGGCGGGAAGGAGTTGAAAATTTTAAGCCACTTATACCCATCATTTAAGTGTGGTATTTTGTTTTGATATTCTATCTGACATAAGACTCGATGTCTCTCTGTAATAATATAGTCTGCGATTTTTTTTCTGACCTTTTTTGAACATAGGTGTTGAGGTCAAAGCTGGGGAGCCGCTTAAGGTGGTACTTGACGTGGGCAGGGTTTTGCATCTTTCACAGGTATCATCAAGGTCTATTACACAATCTATTAGAGTTGTATGTTTTGTGGTCGCAATGCCTTCATCTGAGCTAAATGAAATTTCAATTTTCCTTAGGCTTGTCTCGGTGAGGTCAAGAAAGACAAAGGACATGAATCTGTTTACTTGTTTGTGAATGTTGATGACAAGAAGCTTGTCCTTGGAACTCTTACTCCTGAAAAGTTGCCTCAACAGATATTTGACTTGGTGTTTGATAAAGATTTTGAGCTGACACACAACTGGAAAAATGGAAGTGTCTTTTTCTATGGATATATAGCTAATAACCCTTATGAAGAATATCCTTTCATGCGCATACTCTTTATTTTTTCCCCCTCACCTTTGGGAGTTTTATGCATTACTTTTTCTCTGCTCTGAGGTAGATGTATGAGTAATAGTTTGATTGTTCATCCTTAACTTAGTTGCTTCTCTCTATTTGTCCCCTACGTCCGAAGATGAGGATACATCTGGTGAGTGCTTTAATATGGATGTCCTTGGTTCACCCTCCTTTTTATCATCACTGTACTTATGTGTGCTTCTTTTTTACCCAGATTCCGAGTCTGAGGAGGATGTTCCACTTATTACTCCAAACATTGGTACGAACATTTTATTTCGTGTTTTTCTATAATTTTCAGTACAAACAATCCAAATCATGATATTCCTCAAACAAGATGATCGCCATATCTAATTGTGTTTTGGAATGTACAATTTTTTAGTAGTACCATCCACACAAGTTAAACAAGAGAAACCTGCAGCAGCTGAGAATGCTAATGCTGTTAAGGTTTCTGGAGCTGGTAAGCAAAAGGTGAATATTGTAGAACCCAATAAAGACATTAAAACTGATGATGACGACGATGATGAGGATGAGTCCAGTTATGACGAAGATGCAATGTCTACGGATGATTCTGATGATGTTGAGGTATCTATTTAGATTCATCTTTGTATGCTTTTCATAGATAGTTTTAGTGAATTGCTTTATAATTGTTGCAAGCTTATATGGTTGGCATACTTTCTTTACCAGTTAATAGGTCTGAGATTCTGATACATGGTCCTAGAGTTGTAGTGGTTTACTCTTTAATATCTCAGGACATAAACCCCCGTGTAGCAAATACTAGTCTTTCACAATTGACGTGATATTATATATTTTAGAATTTTAGATGCTTTTTAAGTATGTTGATATAGTGTAACATGTCAAACCATTTGCTAGATTTTATTGGTACCTTTTTCTGTTGCATGCCTTCATGCACATCCGGTACACTGAATTCTTTTATCTTTTGTATATTATTTTATTCTACAATTTATTTTAGATTATACTGCTTTGATTACAGATGGTGAACTGTTGCATTTTTTTTAATATGCTGTTAGCTTAGATTGTGGTTTTCTTATTTTTTTATCTACTTCCAAAATGGTGATTTTGGTGTGGTGTTTGGTTCAGGATACCAAGGATGGATCTGATAAGGATGACGATGATGATAGTGACGAGGAGGATGAACAGACGCCTCAGAAGGTACACGGCCGTTTATCTATTTTTTCTCAATAAGCGTGGTTTGTGTCAAGGTTACAACGTTCTCATATTAGTTCTTGATATTACATGCTGATTATTGTGTCCTTTGTCAAAGGTTCAACCTAGCAAGAAGAGAGCTATGGAGTCTGCCAAAACACCTGTTACTGATAAGAAGGCAAAATTAGTTACTCCACAAAAAGCTGGTGATTTTTCTGGTCTTCTGTCCTATGCTTTCCAGGGATTTTGTTTTCCCTTTTATAATTTGGTCCTTTTTATTTTATTTTTATTTTTAAATATATTACTAGCTCCTTTATTCTGCTTATCCAATTCTTCCTCAATGCTGTTATTAAGTGCTATTTTTCTTTTACTCAGTTTTGATTCTTTTTACCCATTTCGCCTATATGCAAAACTATGCTGTGTGATAGTTTGGTATTCTGATGGACTAATTTGATGGTCATTGATTTCATACCTGGGGGAAATCAGAGATACCGTCTTTTGACATTCTAAGGTCATCGGAGAATCATGTTTTGACTTGATTTCTTCACTTCTACTGGTTATTGCTTGTTCTGCTTTCCATTTGATGATAGTTATTCAAATACCTCGCTGTTTTTATTATTCTTGATTTGTTGGTGATTGCTGAGATGTCATGTTTGTTGATGTAGATGGCAAGAAAGGCAGTGTCCATGTTGCTACACCCCACCCGTCAAAACAGGCTGGGAAGACTCCTGCTAACAAGTCAAACCAGCAGACTCCAAAGTCCGAGGGATCCCATTCCTGCAAGTCCTGCAATAGGTAAGTCTTTGAGTTGGTAAATTTTCAAGTCAATATGAGCTCACCCTAATGCATCACTATTGTAAACTCCAATCAGATTGTTCAAATCGGAGAATGCTCTAGACTCACATAACAAGGCTAAACACACTGCTGGAAAGTAGAAAGGTTGGAGACTTGGAGAGATATTTTGGGTGTTAGGCAAGTTTTTGTGACCCTCTTTTGGCAAAAATTTGGAGAGTTATTTAGTGGTTCATTGTTAATTAGAATTCTCTCCTTGTATTAAGATTTTGTCTTTTAACCTTTTAAGTTTTGGTTGGATGGATATTGGTGGATGACTACTACAGTGTAATGCATCATGAATGAATTTTCAGTATTTTATGATTAGTTAGTTTAATAGTTTCACTTGGTAGTTGATATCTTTATTTCTTTATCTTATGCTTTCATTTTGATGGCTTCTAAAACAGCAATTTCTGAAAATCTAACTTAATTTCAACTTTTAGTAGTGATAATATCTTTGTTTCAATTTTTAACTTAATTTTGTAGTGCCATGACAATGTATAATAAGGAATCCCTAATATTTTTTTGGGGTACCATTGAAATATCACATTACATAATTATGAAATATCACATTACATAATCATTTTATGGGGAAGGGGAGTAGAACCAAAAAAGGTATCCAGATTTTTTTTTTGGGTACCATTGAAATATCACATTACATAATCATTTTAGAATTAATTATTTGGGAGGGGAGGGGAGGGGAGGAGTCGTGGTTAAACCAGAGCTCGTGTCCTAAAGGAGTCTTTATTTAACCACATTGCTTACAATTTTATCAATGCTTTCTATCAACAAGTGCGGGTGAAATATAGATGTAGTAGTGGAAAATGGAAATACACGGCAGTTGTTGCGTAAAGCATATTGTGAATAGAATCCACCGGAATTAACCCTTATGTTATTCTTCAAAAAAAATTCCAGTTTTTAAATTGACCCTGGCTTCTGGGAATTTTTATTTTTTTTTTGTAGACAGTGCACTTTATTGTTTTTCCTACTTTCTATTCAAGGGAAATTATATTTCCACATTGCTAAATGATATTGAAAAGAGTTTCATTCAATTTAAGGGAACACACCACTTTTCTTTTCTTTCGATTCCAACTATTGCCCAAGTGTAATTCCCGTTTTAACAGGTTCATCATCTACAAATTGAGATGTTCAAAGTCTCTAAATCAAAAATATTGGGCTACATATGCTGTTACAACCACACCCTAAACTTAACTACATACCAAAAATAATTTCAGGCAAGTAACAAGCCAACAAACTTATTATTGAGCTAGCACAATATTCTAGTTTCTACAAATTTCTAACATCACATGTAAACAGAATAATAAAATAATAGACATAAACCAGTTGCAAATTGTAATGGAAAGAAAAGTAAACACCTTTTCATAAAAATCCTAAATATTGCAAAAAAAGTGCATTACATATATCTCAACATACAATCCCTGTTGAAATTGCTATGAAGCAACTATATTGCTGCTTCTTAGGTAGCACAAGTCTTTTATAGCTGATTCTCTAAAATAAAAAAGGTAAAAACATCTCACAAGCAAATTGGCTCCAACCACCTCGCCAGTATAGATGCTACAGCATGTAACATGTCAAATCTTGAAACCTTCTTCTGCAGACAACGTACAACCTGTATACAAATATTATGGTAAGCTGCCATAAAAATGAGGCCCGATCCTGGGAAACAGGTATACCTGAACCTGCAAAACTCGTAAACTATGTAAGATCACATACTTTTATTAATCACAGTAATGATAGAAATACAAATGTATATCCCAGTAAGAAAATGTTATTTACTCCCCTAAATTTTACCATTTTCAAGCACGTACCATCTTCCCTTACGAGAATGATGAGCTGGAAACATACTTTGCCAAAAGCTAAAAATCCCTGTTAAACAAATTTAAGGAAGTATGCATGCTTCCAGGCAAAAATAACCGAAAGGTAAATTTTAAGTGATCTAATAAAGGTAGCAAGGTACTTTCATCCCAAGCAAATTTTTACTTGAAGCTAACAACGCATGCCACTTTTACATATGCCAACATTATACTGTTCGAATTGTTTACTAAAAAAAATAAAAAATAAATAAAATCTAAGACTCAAAAAACTTTAGGTATTAATTAAAAGCATGCTTTCTACGATCTTTAGAAAGAAGAAAGATGTCCTTGGGAGATAGTTTTTATAATGGAATTTGGAATGTTGTCAGCGTAAAAAATTATCTCAAGTGAATTAAGATTTAAAAACGACTTGCAAGAAGAATGAAATAGAATATGTATCCTATGCTAAATAGCTATAACGGCCTTCTCTGTTTTTCCTCTTTAATTGATATTTAATTTCCTTAGGGAATAGAAAAATATTAAAAAAGGGGTTTTGCTTTTCAATATCAAAGGACAGTGACCTGTACTCCACCTGCACAGTGGAAAATGGGCAGTAAGCCAATTTTTCTGAATGGGCTGTTTTGTCAAAAAAGTTATTTTCTTTAAAAACGTCTCAATTGTTGCAAGTCAAAGAGATCATAGGACAAACCAGATAATGCCACTTGTGTCAGTAGTTGTAACCTCCATCATCTGGTAGGTGTTCCTGCTGCTGATGAGGATCATCGTAGTATTGTTCTTCGTTCTGTGCATTGCCATCACTATTGCTGTCATTGTTATTGACATTATTAGCATTCTTGTTTCCAGATTCTGCCTGTTCTTTTTCTCTATTCCATTGCTCAATTTTTGCCCTTCTCTCAGCACTGCCTTCCCTGACTGGACTTCTGTTTCTTTTTCCTCCAGGACTCCTGCTCCGTCCTCCCCTTCTCCCAGGACTCCTACTTCTAGGCCTCCTGCCCCTATCATTCTGGCGGTGATCTGCATAATCACCTCTTCGGCCATACCCACGGCCACCACCATGTGGACGCTCATCATAATTGCGATGTCGCGCTGCAGGCTCGGCTTCTGCTTGACTCCGCCTCCGTCTGTTCCTCCCAAATAGTTGTCTCCTCAGCTCTCTAAATATGACAATATATGCATCAATCTCAGAACCATATGTAGTCAAATACATTAAAGATGAATGAAAGGAAAATACCAAGCAACTAACCTGCTAATCTTTTTCAGATGCATGAAATTGCAATAGCCGCCTCGATTACATACATTTTCCTCATACTGCCTACAAGTAGCTTCACGAAAATCTGTCACAGGAGAGAAGTCCACAATAATGGGTCGCCCTGAAATTTAGCAAGGTCCGAACGTAAATATTAAATAATGATCCTTTCAAACTAAAATTTTACATTCTAGTATAATTTAATTTCATTAGGAATGATACATAAAATTGTTAGAGCAAGTAAAATGGATGTTTGCCATAATCCTCGAATTACAAGTTGTAGATTACTGCTAAGGCATTTAAAAAGAGGTAACTGTTCAAGGAATTGAACATCATCAATGATGAATACAACTACACTAAAATTCTAGTTAACTGACAACAAGTTTATGCAAACTGATGCAATTAACAGGATCCAAAAAAATCATCTACGAAGACCTCTTCTTCCGCTGCACTTCAAGAGATTCTAGAATTGATTTAATAACTCTCTTAAAAATTTACCAGCACAAAAAAAAAATTCTCACGAACGCAATCACAGAGTCCCATTGAGTCCTCTACTCAGTTTTATATGTAGCACTAGCACCTGGTTCTTTTTTTCTAGAAATTCAATTCTAAAACATCTGTTGGCACAAACAAGCATACAAAAGACGCATGTATTTTAGTTCAAAACAAATCTTGGTTCACAAACACACAAACCTATAAATTAAGTTGCTCCCTTATTCCGATAAGTAAATGCAAACACTTACAACTTGGTATAAACATAAAATCTACTGAAAACAAAGCTTGAACTAGTAAAACACACAGGAGTTTCAAAAACATCCAAAGGTTTGATTTTCTAATGAACATTTCTCTTTTAATGAGTAAAAAAAATATTCAAATCATTTATATAAAACAAAATAGTGTTCTAGCCTTCTAGGCAAGTAAAACCATATCAATTGATCTCCAGCATAATATGGAACAAAGGGTCCCGTCATATAGCCAATTAAACAAAATTTGCCAACATTTATACTTCATAATCAGCAAGTTGCCATATTAAACACAAATTGGACTAGGTTAGGGCCGATCTGAGTTCATACTCGGTCAAGTATAAAGACCAGATACTTTGTAGACAAAACACACTGGAGCAAAAAGATGTAATACAATAAGAGTTTGACTTTTAAAAAGTAAGTAGATCTATAAAACCAAAGATGAACCCACCAGTTTTGGCCATTAAAGAAAAAACTTTTGGCACAGACAATAAGAGAAGCTATCAAGGAATGAAAATATATACTCCATTCCAAAATAAGTGGCGTTTTAGAAGAAAAAATTTGTTCCAATTTATTTGTCGTTTACAATAGGAGAATAAATTATTTACTTTCCTATATCACCCTAAAGAAATTCTCACCCTTAGTATTAATAGTTTTCAACTTCCCATAAAGGGATAGTTATGGGATTTCACACATACTTTAATTATTAAATGATAGTATTAAATGACTTTCTTAATACTTTCTTAATTCATGTGGAAAAACCTGAACTTATTTAGGAATATAGTATTCACAGAATCCATCAATATAAATTATATAATGCTAATTAGTTGGACAACAAACCAATTAAAATGCCTACATAGTCCAGAACTTGAACCATTGCTGGGCTTGATAGTTGCTAGTGGAGAACTATTTCAGAGATGGCGAAATTTATACACATTTACATACACACGCTCACAAACACATACAGGTGTATACTTGCAGCTTAAAAGGACTGACTGAATATGTATAATGTAATACTTAAATGTAATTACATCCATATTGCATGGTACAAAAATGAGTTTTAAAATCCACTAGCCTGCATAAAACCTTCCACTGAGATTCTGAACAGCACTTGCCGCATGTTCCTCCTCTCTAAACTGGACGTAAACGTTCCCCACCTGTTTGTTTGAAAAGAAAAAAATTAATTTAACATGCAACCGATATATCCAACAAAACAGACTTGGAGTAAAGATGATAGGGTAAGAATACCATATGGTCAGCCAAATTGTCACATATGTTCAAACTCTCAATTTCTCCATATTTGCTTAGCTCCTCAAATAGGTCTTCATAAAAATCCTGTATTTAGATTACAGCATTTGTATCTTCAAGAATAATAAAAAAATGCGATTCTTTCCGTAGAAACCTATCAAAAACAACACATAATCATGACATATAAACCTAAACACTAATATATATAATTTGACCTCGAAGTGGTCTTGAATTTTGCTAGGATCGAGGGGCTGGCCCTGAGGATCGACGCCGGGAGTGATCATATCAGGGCGCTGGTACATATTTGACAAAAGGAGAGTAGGGCTGATGCTGGGTTTGGTGTGGAGCCTGGAGCATCGATCTCCGTGCCGGCAAGCCCCAATCTTGAAGTAGAAGGGGCAGTTCACCCTGTCCTTCTCTGTACCGAATATCGACGCCAAATGTTCTGCCATGATTTCTTCCTCAGCAGCCCGATCTAGGGTTTCTAAACTTCACCCGACTTCTGCCGTTCGTGTGGGAAAAAGAAATTTAGCCTTACTTCGTTATATACTACTCGAGTATTAATGATTTAATATTATATACATAGATATAAATGCATAGCTATAGAGTAATAGAATTCATCGGCTGTTTTGCCCGAGAGGTCAAGGGGGAAGACTTAAGATCTTCTGCACATAAGTGCGCATGGGTTCGAACCCCATAGCCAGCAAATTTATTTACGTTATTTTTCAGTGATTGACTATATTATAAAATATTATTTGTTTTATTAAAATCCTTAAAATTACAGTTTTTTAAATGTAAAATAATCATTTTTCATTTGTTATTGGGTGAAAATTACAACGGTATTAACATCAGATCATTTAAATATTTAGATTCAGTTTTAGAGAGACAAGTCTGAAATCTATAAATAATTCTCTTTTTAATTGTATTTGTGAAAACAATTTTAAAAAGAAAGAAATTTAGGAGAAAAATCTCTTAGTATTTTTTTAAGAGAAAAACAAAAAGAGGAGACGAAATTTTTAATAACAATAATTAAATAAATCTTTACACCATGAATATGTCATTAATTATGACAATGTTCATGGACACAACACTCTGAACGACATTCTTATCTTAGGGGATTTTGCGTCTAACCACACAAAAATTACCAAAGCAATCTCGGTCGGTCATGTCAATGGGTCAGTTAGTAGCTGGGTTGGAGTATAAACAGCTGAGAATTGTATGGAGGGATTATTGATTGAATGAATGAAATAAATACCCCGTTTCCATGCATTTAGCTTACATTCCTGACACATAACCACAACAACTCTTATAAAAATAAATTTGGAAGTTTAATTAAAATAACATTTCATCGTTTCGTAAATATTTTATTTTAGCTGTCAATTAATTTCAAAATGCAGGGAACTTGGACAGTTTGTAAAGATTGATAAGAAATTTCTACTCCTGCGAATCCAAAACAAAAGGAATTCAGGTTTGCTCAATCAAATTTGTAAACCAGAGTCATAAAATTATTCATTCCATTACCAAAATAGAAAAAAACTAATTAGCAAAAAGTACTCTGCCTACAAAAAGATTCAGACCAACACTACTGACAAAAACTTGGGCTGCAATTATTTTTAAGGGTCTTTGAACTCTCCATCAGATTTGACCCAATTGTACATTTAACATTATTCTCTGCAAGTGAAAACCAATTCCACATCTTAGATTCCTCGGCATCAAAATCTAGTAGGGCTCGACAGGCATTCGGAAGTTGGCTCCTGCATAAACAGCTTCTGAACCTAGCTCCTCTTCAATTCGCAAAATCTACATGCAAATAACAAAATGCTTAAGAAATTCATACCCTTGGCACACGTCCACATTCCATATGGCACAATAATTATGGTGAAATATCATCATTTAGTAAAACATCAAACCTGATTGTACTTTGCCAGACGTTCTGACCTACATGGGGCTCCAGTTTTAATTTGGCCCTGGTATTAGTGTCAAAAATAAAATTAATCAAACGCTATTATGATATTCTTCGGATTAGATAATCAACAATTCTTTGTAATTACCGTTGACAAGCCCACAGAAAGATCAGCAATGAAAGTGTCCTCTGTCTCACCACTGCAACCAACCCAAAAACACACAATATTATCAGACTGGCATAACATGACTTTTAAAACAACAAATGGATCAAGTAATTTCTTATGTTTAAGGTTGATCATCGAACCTGCGGTGACTGGCCATTACACCCCAACCAGCCCGCTTGGACATTTTTACGGCTTCTATACTCTCGGTAACTGATCCAATCTGGTTAACCTGTTAGCAAGTAAAGAAGGCTCAAGTTGCATTTTTTTTTGTACGTTTGTACATCATGCTGTTCTGAAACAGGGTACAATTATACCTTAAGAAGAAGAGCATTGCAAGTTTTTTCTTTGATTGCCTTCTCAACTCTCTGTGCACAAAAATATAAAATATGCATTAATCGATAAGTACTTGTGAAAAGGTATACACTTTTTCTTTTACTGTGTTAGGAAGAACGCACATCTCAAATCAAAACCATAGTAATAGAAGAACCTGCAAAAAACAACTACGAAATAAGTCTAACCTTGGGATTGGTGACCAACAGATCATCTCCCACAATCTGCACTTTCTCACCAATTTCAGCTGTCAACTTAGCATAGTGCTCCCAATCATCCTGGTCAAATGGATCCTCAATTGACACAATAGGGTACTCGGTCACAAATGACTTGTACAGATCTTTGAGCTGCTCTCCTGAGATCTTTTGTGAGCCATCATTGTTCTGCACATCAAAGTAACAAGGAACGAATAAACGAATTAAAATTGTCGTGCATGCACAGCACTATAAAATTGAAGCTTAGCTACAAGTATCTTGCTTTGGCAGTAAATACATTGCTTATCAGACGTGAAGTTCATCAACTTTCATACTGTACACGAACTTTTTTAACTAACAAGATGCATGCTTGAGAGTCCAACTAAATTGCTGGGCAACCAACTTTCTAAATCTAAATTATCAGTTCAGGCTTAAAATTGAAAGGAGTGTGGTCCACATATTTTACAGTTCTGACTACATGGTCTACACCTAAAGTTACCACAATGCAGTTGCATAAAGCAAGAACCACAATACAAAATTGAAAAAAACCCACCTCCTCCTTAAAGTTCAGATCATAGGTCTTGTCCGTTCCATAGAATTCAGATGCAGCAACATCCATTCCAATGACAACCTAAAGAGAAAAGATATATCAGGATGTCGGTCTTTATGTTAAATTGCAAAAAAAAAAAACAAAACAGAAAGACTTGATCAATATTTGACATTAAAACACTCACTTTGCCAGTGTAACCAGCTTTGGCTATGGCTGTCTTAAGTAACTCAAGGCCCTCCTTGTTCTCCTGAAATTTTAGAAAGCAGTGTCCACTGAATAGACTATAGAAAACAAAAAAAGAGCTCAAACTCTATAATGCAACTATGGCTGACCTGAATATTAGGAGCGAAGCCACCTTCATCACCAACATTTGTTGCATCCTGACCATATTTCTTCTTAATCACAGACTGCAATATGCAACATTATTAGTAAAAAAGTGGAAAGCACAAGAGATAGTGCTAGACTGTGCAATACGCCATAAACACCACATGTAATAATAGGTTTCTATTTTTTTTTACAACTCTATCATCAATAGGATAGAAGTGCAGTCAAACGATCAATTTTCCAAAAACTTCCTTGATGACAAGTCAAACCCAGACCACATCTACAGAGACACATGTAAACTAACCTAGAAAACTAAGAATAGTGACTGCAAAAACTATTGAGCATGTAACCTAGTGGAAATATACATATATATGTACACACACACACATCAATATATGTATGTATGCGTAGAGAGAGGGGGGAGGAGGAGATAGAATATAAATATAAATGGAATACTGCAAATTGCCTTCAATATATATATATATATATATATATATATATATATATATAGAGAGAGAGAGAGAGAGTGGCATTTTTTAAAAAAAAAAATTAAGTAGGACCACTCCATTTTAATATTATTTTCTTCTTTAAAAGAGGAAAAACAAATGGGAGCATTTGGTTTATTTTGTAAATAAAAGGAAAGCAAGTGGAACCACTCCATTTTAATATTATTTTGTTCTTTAAAAGAGGATCCAAAACGACGTAGTTTTAATAAAAGAGTGCTATTTAAGAGAGTGTTTATATATATATACACACACACACACACACACACACAGAGGGAGGGACATGGAGGGAGGGGGGGGGGAGGGGGGAGGGAGGGGATAGAATATAAATATAAATGAAATACTGCTTGCCTTCAAATTGTGATATACTTCAACTCCCATTTTCATTGCCTCTTTGAAAGTGGAAGCCCCTACAGGAAGAATCATAAACTCCTGCAAGTAAAAGCTAATGAGAACCTCAAACTTAATGACCATCATTAGCATCTAAAAGGAAGGGAATATAGTTATACATGCCTGCATAGCAAGTTTGTTCCCTGCGTGTGAACCACCATTGATGACATTGAAAGCAGGGACTGGCAAAACCAACTTTTTGTTACCAGCCAAGTTGGCAATATGCTGCATTTAGAATAAAGTTGAATCAGATCTAGTGTTGTACAAGCAGCCTAAAAAAGGATTAGGTATATCTCTCAAATACTGTCCAAAGATGAGAAGCCCGTACTAGTTCACCTAAAATAATTACTCGGTAATGATTCATAAAAAAAAGACATCTGGCAAATCATTCTCCCACGACATTTCATAAGATGGCATACGTACAACACATTATCTTTAAAAAAAATTACAAATTTGTCCAAGGGATCAAACAGTGGAAACAGTGTTGTGCTGTTGCATTGATCAAATGTAAAATCCAGTTTAGTATTCTTTACTGTACGAAAAAAGAGCTTAATACACATTGCAAACAGCCATAACATACCTTGTAAAGAGGAATATTCAGGACACTAGCCCCAGCTTTGCAAACAGCAAGAGACACCGCCAGTATGGCATTCGCTCCTAGCTGAACAAAAATTATAGGCACACTAATGAGTATAACTTGCAGTTAAAATAAGGAATTAGTCAGAAGCAAGATGATAAAATACCTTCTGCTTGCACCATCCCCACTCATTAACTGTTCCATCAAGTTCCTGAACCATGAAGTTATCGATTCCGGTCTGGTCAGTTGGGTCCTGTAATTCCAAAAATACAATGGATAATGTTGGTAAGTTGAAAATGACAACTGACTAGAATCTCAATGACATTCGTAAGTTGATGCGTCAAACCTTGCCAATCAATGCAGGGCCAATAATTGTGTTAACATTCCCAACAGCCTAGACAAACAGAGGAAGAGTTAAATTGTATTAGCATAGGGAATATGGATGGTGGATTAATAGTTTTCTTTAATAAATAAAAAACAAAGAATTGTGGATTTAAAGTATGAATATCCAAATAATGGCTAACCTTAGAAACACCTTTTCCAAGGTAGTCTGATCCTCCATCCCTTAGTTCCAGAGCTTCATAAATTCCTGAAAGAAGAGATAGAGAGACACAATAAACCCGTTACTGAAATGTACAAAGTGACAAGCCATGCTTAAACATCAAAAGAACAGAGAAAGACACTGGCAAAGAGGGTAAGAATAGCAAATGTAAACTTTAGGTTGATGAATTTAAAAGGAAATAACATCATGCATTAATGAGGGGGCAACTAGGAAATAGCAAATGTACAACCTTTTATTATATTTAATTAATTTGTGATTTTGGCCATTGATTTTGTTAAAAACACTAAAATCAAATGTTTATTATTAAAAACTAGTAACAATCATAACTAGAGCTTTGGATTAAAATATTACATAGAGCCACTTTGAAGTTCCATCCCTATGAGATGAGACATGGAAGGGGTAACTAGGAAGAAGTTCCTTGGCCTTTGTTTACAGAGGATAATGTTATGATCTTACGAGAGCCCATCCCCAAAAGTTAGCTGTTAGGGAGGGGGAGCCAACTAGCCAAGACCATGTCAACTAACACCAAGTTGCCATAACCCCAAATAAGCTAGTAATGGAATCATAACAGATGATAATAGTAAACGACAGATCTTACCAGTGGATGCACCACTTGGAACAGCAGCTCTGGACCAGGTTCCATTAGATAAACCCACGTCCACCTACAAATCATTAACACTAAATATCTATGAAGACTTAAAAATTGAAAACATAGCATCATTGATTATGGATCGCATGTTTTGCAAAGATAATACTTATTTACTTATACACATGATTAAAGCATCTAACGGATTTCACTCAGAGAGATACATCCTCAGACACTTAAACCCTCACTCTAACTATTATCATCAGATAAATCACTGCAGTTTGACTACTGAAAACGATAAAATACAAAAATGAAAAGAGGGCATAAGTTATTTTGAGATTGAAACAAACCTCGACCGTAGGATTGCCTCTGCTATCGAAGATTTGTCGTGCCTTGACGGACTGGATCGTGGCCACCATGTTTGAGTTCGGATCTGGTTCTACAGAGAGAGAATACAATCGTATGGAGAAAAAGAGAGAGAGAGAGAGAGAGCGGCGAGTGAAGGTAGGAGACGTATTTGTAGAGGTGGTTAGATTAATTACAGCCGTTGATTTGTTTAATCAAGGGGTTTTTCGTATGAAAAAAAAGTGAATGCTTAAATTAGTAAAAACTAATAAAAAAAAGAGGTGCCTCGTGCATGTCAATCACGTGGAAGACGGTCAGGCCACGCCACGACGATGACGACGTGTCAAACTTATATTATTTGTTAATAAATCCTTCGAAAAATGGTTTTACGCTATGTTTTTTGACGTTAAAATAAAAAGGTGAGTGTTGAAATGAAAATGAAGTAAAAAAATAAAACAACAACAAATTATAAATTTTCTTTTATATTTTTTGTGAGTTTTTTTTATTAAAAAAAATAAAATACTTTTTAGTTTATTTTGGTATTTAACCTTTTGTTGTATTTGCAAATTAAGAGTACTATAAAAACTGCAAAAGATTTACTTTCTTTATTAATGTTTTTTAATAAAAAAATTGAGTTTAAAGTGGTCAAATTTGTTGTCTTTTCCGTCCTAAAAAACTTGCAAATAATAGAAATGAATATAAAACTAATATTCTTTTTTTGTTCACTAGATAACATTTTCTTCGACTTAATATGACATAACAAATGGCGCCTTAACATAAAAAGAATCAGTCCATTCTAATCCAATCAACAACAATAAATAATAAAAACTATTGAACATCCAAGTGTATTAATTAAATAATAATTAATTTTTCCCTAGTCCTACTTTGATGTCAACCACGAAAGACACAAGAAATGTTGAATACTACTAGTGTATTAAACAAATAATAATCAAAGTGTTTCCTCAAAGTAATAATTTTAATATACTATTTATGCTACTTAAACTTTAAATATAAATAAAATACAATAAATTTAAAAATAAGCTTAAAGTATAAATGGACTCAAAAATAATTAGACTAAACTAATTAATAAATAAAAGTACAATTAAATATTGAATTTGTCCATAAATAGCAAAACTTAAATTATACTACTAAGAGCAAATCCAATGGGGTGCCATAATTGATTCTATAGTCAAATTATAATAACACCAAATGGCAAAAATACAAATTCAACCCAGTTCTATAATTAGTTCTAAAATAACAAAATGCTATACTTGGTTCTAAATATAGAACCAAGGATGACTATATTCATCCTTTGACATCTCAAACACCAACTTAAATTAACAGAAAATCAAGAATCGGACATACCTAAAACTGAACGGAAAGTTGCCTGATAGACACATGATTCATACATTTAATTATCCCTAATTTTGTCCTTTTAATTATATTAGTTTATTAAATTAATATGTTTTATTTTATTTTGTAGGATTTAATATTTGTTGCAATAAAGTCAAAATCTTGGCGATCGGCGATATTTAATGCTCTTATTCATATAAAGAATATCAAAGAAGAATCCAAATGAGGAGAAGGAAAGAGGTTGAACAATCTTGAGTGTGCAAAGTCGAATCCAATGAGAGAAAGGAAAGCCCGATCTAAAAGATCTCTTTATCTAGAAGATCTTTGTGAGAAGTTGATTCTTCTTAGAAAATTGAATCCTACGTGAAATGAAATGGAACAAAAGTGTCCAAGTTCAATGAGGGTTCAAAGTTATTTTCCCTATTTTAGAGAGAAAGAAGAGGTATTGTATTACTTTAGGATAGGAGTAGGAATAAATTAAATTACGTTTCATTATACGCTTGTTGGAGGATCGTGAATAAATGGAGTTTTCTTATTTATTTTCAATCTTCTACTTCTTCTTTATTTTAGTTAATTTGTTTATTTTCATGTCTAGTTAATTTCTTTAATCTAGGATGAAGATGAAATTAAATAATTATTCGTGATAATATTTGTCATCTCTTTTATTATTTATGCTTTTATGCTTAATTGATTTCGCCTTCATGTTTCGTTATTGAAATACTTTCGTTTTATAGTTCTTATGTGATTTTAAATTAATTAAGAGGTTTTGATAGATTATTGTTAAGATATGAGTTTTTTTAATAATGCTTTGCTTCTCGAAAGAAGTTTTGATGGGTTATAGTTAATCCTTAAATTTTCATAGTCTATGCTTGTCCACATTAATTGTAAATTACTAAATTAAAGGGAAGGGAGATCAAAATCATAATTTGAGTTATAAAAATAGATGAGATTGAATTATATATTATGTTTATTATTTAATGGATTCAGATTCCTAAATTGTTTTCTCATTAATTGTTTTCACATTCTAGTTAATAAATCTTCTACACCATTTTTATTTCTAATTTGCCTAAAATATTAATTAAGGATATATTAAAGAATTGATCTAGTCTACGTGGTTCGACACTGACTTGCCAAATCTCTGATGAACTTTGTGCACTTGCGATACATAATTTTAACACATCAAGTTTTTTTGGTAGTTTCTTGAAGGACTAGAATTATTATTTTTTCCTTAATTTTTATTTATTCGAATTAGTTTTTCGTTCCCTTCTAATATTTTTTTTCCAGGATTATTGAAGCGGATCGAAGGAGCGAAAAGATAAAGATTTTGTTGCTGCGCTTTCTTTGATACTTCGTATCTCCATATTTTTTTTTTATTTTTTTTTAAATTTTTTTTAAAAAAATAGTAGTTTAGTTTTTTTTAATATATTTTTTTATTTGTCGCATTCATGCATTCACTCACGTAGAGCACATCCTGTTAGGTTTTATTTTTTTATTTTTTTTTTTTTTGTCAAATATAAAGCGTGGTGATTCTTTGAGAGGATTGAGGTACGTCAAAATTTCTCCTTCTTTCGTAATTCACATAGTTTTTTTAGGACATTTTATTTGTTTATAGCTTTTTTTATTTGTGCATTTTCATCTTTAATCTAACATTAAGGGCACAACCTGTAACAAGATAAGGTGGAGATTTCATCACCCTTCCTTGGCCCACAAACAATCCAATTTGCATTTTGCATAATCATGACCTAATTATAAAATCAAGTAGACGTTGGCCCCTAGGACTCTCGAGCTCAATTAGGACAAGAAACTTCAAGAGGAGACTAAATTTTAAATTAATCAAACTACTGGTGTCTAGGCAAGTGGTTCAAAAGGTAAACGCCTAAAGATTGTGTGGTTATTTAATTAGTCACCGTATTTACGGAGAGACTCCCACCTTTCTTACACTTACCTGGCTAGTGGTGTGATTAATTTTGAATTTGGTGGACTTTGCGGTATAACTTGGAACAGTTAGGAGCTGCCTAGATTTTATTTAGGTTAACCGTAGAATTAAGATTTTTATTATTATTATTTTTGTGTGTGTGTGACTTTCGTGGTTAGTTGTTTATTTGTTTCGGGATTTGTGGAAAAATGGATTCCTATTATAGTTAGAATAATAATTTTACTTGGAATCAAGAACCCTATGAAAATTTTAATGCACACCAAGTAAATCAATTTTTTTCAACTTATGAAAATCCTTATCTAAATCTATATCCATATCCATATTCGGATCCAGAACCTCAATATCCACAAGAATTATCAAATGAAATAGACGAAAGACTTAGTGCCCTGGAGAAAACAATGGAAGTTTTAATGGAAAATCAATTTAGCATGGATCAAGTTATATCTCGTCTAGAAATTCAAATAAGTCGATTAGCCATCATAATAAATGAACAAGAGGTGGGTGAATTTTCTAGTAACTCTAAGGTTAATTTTGAAAATCTTGATGGTTGTGAAAATGATGAGGAAAGTGAAAATTTTATATTCAATTACGCACAATTTGAGTCGAAACGTATTTGAGAGTCTTCAAATTATGAGTCTATGCCTAAAATTGATCATGTTGCATTTGATGAGTACATTGAAAAAGTCTATAAGCCTAAAACTCCATACCCTGAAAGACTTATTCCTAAAAAACCACCTAGTGATTTTTTGGACCAACCCATTAAAGTAAACATGATCCAAGAGTTGTCAATGACCCAAGAAATAATTGAAAATAGACTCTTGATTGAAAAAGATCCAATTAATTTTTTTTTAAATCACCTTGACCAAAATTGGAATGAATCTGAATATTTAGATAAGGTCAATGAGCTGTTGAGATCCACTACAAATAATTCAACTAAACTAGAACATGTATTTGAACCAATTCTTCCATCATTTGAACATGTTAGTGAAAGTTTTCTTGAGGTAAATCTTAAGCATAACTATGATGAAAATTCTGACTATTTTCAATTTCCTAGACCTCCTGAAACTAATGAAAAGTTCACACTCACTTATCCATGTGTAACATTCATTTTTAGTCACATAATTTTTAGGATTTATAAAATTCGTAGATATGTACATTTGTTTTCTTTCTCACCACATCTTTTTGCAGAACAAATGCCCCGCATACAAGGTACAATTCTTTCACATCTTTGTTTTCTTTTCTTCATGTGCATACATTGAGGATAATGCATGATTTAGGTATGGGGGGAGTTTGTTTGTATTAGATTTTTTTTTCTTTTTACGAAAAAATAAAAAAAAACACAAAAATTTTTTTTTAAAATTTAAATTTTTTTTTTGACTTTTTATGAATTGAGTTAATTCTAATAAGTGTTTGTGGAGCAAAACGCATGAATGAGATTGAAAGATTTAGAACTCTTGAATTTTTGATAAGATACGAAATCTTAGTTCAAAACACCATCTGAATTTAAAATTGATTTCACAAGCATTTTTGTACTTCACGTTTGCACTAATTCTTAGTTGTGGGGTATAAATCATGATTCGAGTAATTTTAAAAAAAAAAAGAGGAAAAAAAAAGAAGAAAAAAGAAAAAAAATGAAGTTGAGAAAAGTTGGAAAAAAAAGAAGAAGAAATAAATAACTGCTTCAATGTCCATTAAACGAAATAACTGGGTATCCAAGCTTCGGGAAGCATCGATATTCACGCTGAAAAGTATGATGGATAAAAGCAGTTTGACTAGTCTAATTTTGTGGCCTTTGTTACTCGAGTTAGTAAATCCTTAGGGGTGTCTCTACACCTAGTGCCCTAAAGTCATCTGGTTTGGGAGTCATTGGTCCAACGCTCGCTCTACATGGGTAAATCTGAAAAGCCTAAGAAAATGAGACATTGCACTAGTCAAGAATCAAAATTGAAAAAAATGGAGAAAAGAAAGAAAAAAAAAAGACAAAGAAAAAAGAGTTTGCTTGATTTTCATGGTAAAAATCCCTACTAAGAGTTATATCACATACACATGCATGCATCGCATGAAATTGATTTAATGAAGGATGGTGTCTAAAATGAAGATCGAGTATTTTTGATAAAGTGAAAGTGTGATTTTGAATTTAATCTTGCTTATGTATAATGCCCATAAATATTTGGAAGCTTTCTTTCAATTTCATAATTTGTTGAATCCAAAAATATTTTTAAATTTTGTGGGTATATTCACTGCAAACCCTCACGAGACCAACTTCGTCCACTTGGGGTAACTTGGGGTTTAAAGGCTTGTTGCACATCTTAAGTGCAATCGTGTTTCTGAAAATGGGGTAGTGTAATTTTAATTTTTAATTTATTTTACTCGAGGACGAGCAAAAGCTAGGTATGGGGGTATTTGATAGACACGTAATTCATATATTTAATTATCCCTAATTTTGTCATTTTAATTATATTACTTTATTAAATTAATATATTTTATTTTATTTTGTAGGATTTAATATTTGTTGCAATAAAGTCAAAAACTTGGTGATCAAGCGATATTTAATGCTCTTATTCATGTAAGGAATATCCAAGAAGAATCCGACAAGGAGAAGGAAAGAGGTTGAACAATCTTAGTGTGCAAGTCAAATCCAACAAGAGAAAGGAAAGTTAATCTAGAAGATCTCTTTATCTAGAAGATCTTTGTGAGAAGTTGATTGTTACTAGGAAATTGAATCCTACATGAAAATGGAACAAAAGTGTCCAAGTTCAATGAGGGTTCAAAGTTATTTTCCCTATAAATAGGTCTCTTGTTTTAGAGAGAAGGAAGAGGTATTGTATTACTTTAGGTTAGGAGTAGGAATAAATTAAATTACGTTTCATTATACGCTTATTGGAGGATCGTGAATAGATGGAGTTTTCTTATTTATTTTCAATCTTCTACTTCTTCTTTATTTTAGTTAATTTATTTATTTTCATGTCTAGTTAATTTTTTTAATCTAGGATGAAGATGAAATTAAATAATTATTCGTGATAATATTTGTCATCTCTTTTATTATTTATGCTTTTATGCTTAATTGATTTCGCCTTCATGTTTCGTTATTGAAATACCTTCGTTTTATAGTTCTTATGTGATTTTAAATTAATTAAGAGGTTTTGATAGATTATTGTTAAGATATGAGTTTTTCATAATCCATGCTTGCTCAAAGAAGTTTTGATGGGTTATAGTTAATCCTTAAATTTTCATAGTCTATGCTTGCCCACATTAATTGTAAATTATGAAATTAAAGGGAAGTGAGATCAAAATCATAATTTGAGTTATAAAAATAGAAGAGATTGAATTATATGTTATGTTTATTATTTAATGGATTCAGATTCCTAAATTGTTTTCTCATTAATTGTTTTCACATTCTAGTTAATAAATCTTCTCCACCATTTTTGTTTCTAATTTGCCTAAAATATTAATTAAGGATATATTAAAGAATTGATCTAGTCTACGTGGTTCAACTTGCACTTGCTAAATCTCTGATAGAACCTTTGTGCACTTGCGATTAATCATCCATCGGAATAATAAATAACGGAACCGGTCGGAGCGTAATATGCAACCGGCGGGATGTTCCAGCCGAATAACAAGGAATGTAATAACAATGAAATCACCGTAAATGCGGTACTTGGCGATAGACAAGTTATTCCAACAGAATAATAAATAACGGAACGGTCGGTGAAATTCACACCAAAAGGATGTTCCAATGAAATAAATGAATAATAAAGAGGCGGAACGAGTCCAGAAGCGTAAAAGCACGAACAGGATATTCCAAATGAATAATAAAAGCGGAACCGGTCCGGCGTGAAGCGCATGTATACGTGATATTCCAATAGAATATTAAAGAATGGAATAACAGAAGAATTTCACCAAGTATAGGGTAGCCCACGTATACGTGTTATTCCAACAGAATAATAAAGATAACAGAAGTTCTCTTCATGAATACAAAAGAAATAACATCCCTTAGGAGTACAACAAATAATATCCCTTACCGTAATAAAGAAGAACTGGATATAGAAGTAGTGAAGTAGCAGAATACTTTTCTTCTTTCTCTCTATAGTTTCTCTCTCTAGAGTTTCAATGAATTCGTAAGAAATAATGAAGGAATGAGCTTCTATTTATAGAAGAATGGAATGCATAGTAACCAATCTATGAACGGTCCAAATTGATTTACTTTAATCGGACGGTCCATATTTAAAGCAAAATCTTTTAAATAAAATATAATATATTCTATTTATTATCTAATAAAACGAATAACTTTATAAAAGATTTTACTATACAAAACTTTATCTATGAGCACTATCTAAAAACACTATCGATAATAAAATATAATATATTCTATTTATAGAATAACTTTTTAAAAGTATTATGTTTTATATATAAAGATTTTACTATGCAAAATACTATGCATAATAGAATATAATATATTCTATTTATAGAATAACTTTTAAAAGTATTATATTTTATTACGTTAATAATACAAATAAAATAAAACTTCATCATCATTATTATTATTCACACTATTAATCGACTGTGTCGTTAAAGTGAGAAGAGGGGCTTTCCAATAAGGATTTCTTCCTATTGGCGCGCAATTAGGTGACCAAACCTCTCATTAGTAGAACTTTTAGATACCGTTAATAATGCAAATAATAATATTAATAACTCCGTCATCTCAATTATTGATTTAATAATATAAAAAATATCGATAATAATTGAATAAAACTGAATGACTTCTCACGTAAGCATTAATAATCAATACAGGTGTGCTTCTTATGCAACCCGCCAGCATTATTCGTACTTTACTCTGAGAGTATTTCAACAATGATCAACGGTAAAACTTCCGTAGTTATTTTCATAAAAATATTTTTATCGTTTTCTCAATCAAACAATAATTACATTTGTGTCAATTGACCGATGATTATTAAATTAAATCGAATATTCACGACCAATCAAATATTATATAACAACTTGCGTGACTTTTGCAAAATTTATAAATATTACTCACAACTATAACATTATATCAAATTTATTTCATAATATTCAAAATGATATTTATAGAAAATTCATTTTTATTCATAAAAGTTGGGGTCTTACAATCTCCCATTCTTATGAAATTTCTCCCTCGAAATTAGGGTACGTACCTGGTATATCGAAGAGGTAAGGATACCTTGATTTTATTTTAGATTCTAACTCCCAGGTCATTTTCTCAACATCGTGGTTCCTCCATAACACTTTGACTTGAGGTATAACCTTGGAGCGTAGAATATGTTCCTTCTTATCCAAGAATTGGACAGAAACCTCTTCGTACGTTAAATCTTTCGCTATTTCGTTCGGTTCTAACTCAATAATATGGTTCGGGACTTTCACATATTTACGTAACATGGATATATGAAAAACGTTATGAACACGAGACACACTTGGCGATAAAACGAGTCTATAGGCTACAGTCCCTACTAGATCGAGGATTAAAAATGGGCCAATGAATTGAGGATTGAGCTTTTCTCTCTTTCCAAATCTTGTAACACCTTTCCATGGAGCAACACGTAACAACACATGATCTCCAATATCGAATTCCACGTCCTTTCGATGAAGATCAACATAACTCTTTTGTCGGTCTTGTGAGGTTTTTATACGTTGTCGGATCGTTTGAATCTTTTCCGTAGTTATACGTACCAACTCTGGTCCCAACAACGTTGTTTCACCCACCTCATCCTAGCATACTGGAGAACGACACTTTCTTCCATACAACGCCTCAAATGGAGCCATGCGATACTTGCTTCGATAAGCTTGTTGTTGTAGGAAAAGTCCACCGATGGTAAGAACTTGTCAACTTCCTTGAAGTCGAGGACTGATGTCTTAATAAATCTTCAAGAGTTTGAATAGTCCTTTTCGATTATCCGTCTGTCGTCGAGGATGATATGCGAACTAAATCGTAAATCCGTGCCCATAGCTTTTGCAAACTAACCCAAAATCGTGAAGTGAATCTTGGGTCTCGATCGAAACTATGGATCTTTGGCATACCATGCGATCTTAAAATCTCGTTTATACACATCTGAGCAAGGCGTTCAAGTGTATAAGTTTTCGTATAGGTAAGAAATGAACAGACTTGGTCAATCTATCAACAATGACCCAAATTGCATATGCCTTGAGAAACCTTGGGAAGACCGAAGCGAAATCCATAAGTAATGAGCTCCCACTTCCATTACGGAATTTCAAGTGGTTGTAATGGACCTTTTGGTACTTGATGCTTCGCGCTTGACTCGTTGACAAGTTAGACACCTTGAGAGATAAGCAGTATATCTCTCTCTTTATATTGCTCCACCAAAATGTATGTGAAGATCACGATAGATTTTGGTACTCCGAGATGGATTGCAAGCGGTGTGTTGTGTGCCTCCATCATGATTTTATACTTTAAATCGTGGTCGTTAGGAACACAAAGTGCGGAGTTGACTCAAGTATTCCTTCTTCATCGATTCTTGCTTCGGCGTAGTACTTCTTGTACTTTCTTCCTCATATGCATCGCCTTCAGTGCGTAGCTCGAAGCGGCTTTAACTTTATCGATTAAAGTCGGTTACTACTCAGTATATTCGCCATCATCCCGTGGGTCCACGGATTCTTTATCTCTATCTCCATCCTTTGCAAAGTCATACAAAATGGGCCTTGGCGTTGACAATATCGCTTTTCGTGCCAAGATATGATCTTTTACTCAATCGCGTACTACCACATTTGCTTTTCAAGATGGTATTGGATGGTATGATCATAATCTTTCAACAGATTCAAGCCAACGTCATTGCTTTGCATGTTGAGTTCCTTTTGAGTGAAGAAATATTTGAGGCTTTAATGATCCGTAAAGATCTCCACTTTCTCCCCATACAAGTAATGCCTCCAAATTTTAAGTCACGAACAACGGTATTTTGACTCAGATCATGAGTAGGATAATTTCTCTCATATTCTTTGAGTTGTCGAGAGGCGATCTTATGACTTTCCCATGTTGCATGAGAACACATCCTAACCCCTCGCACGAAGCATCATCAGAGATGATAAATCCTCCTCAAGGCGGATGGTATTTTGAGAAAAGGTCTTTGAAATGAGCCTTCTCTTGAGTTCTTGAAAACTCTTCTCACATTCCTCGTTCAACCGAATTTTGTATCTTTCCGGTCGGTGAGTTAATGGGTAGAGATTAGAAAACCCTTCTACGAATCTTCGATAATAACCAACTAAGCCGAAAAGCTACGTACTTCGGTCACTGATTTATGTTGCTCTCAGCTTTGAATAACTTCAATCTTTGCTGGGTAAACAGATATTCCATAGCTTGATACCACGTGCCCAAGGAATGCTACTTCCTCAAGCCAGAACTCGCATTTCTTTAACTTGACATAAAGCTTATATTCACGAAACTTTTGGAGTATCAGCCTCAAGTGTTGCTCATGATCTTTACGGCTTTTGGAATAAATAAGGATGTCATCAATAAAGAGCGACCACAAAGTGATCCAAATATTCCTTGAATACTTGGTTCATCATATCCATGAAAGCAAAGAGAGCATTAATCATTCCAAAAGACATGACTAAGAATTCATAATGCCCGCATTAGGAGTTCGAAAAGTGTCTTTGGAATGTCATCGGTTTCTAATCTTCAATTGGTGATATCCGGAATGAAGATCGATCTTTGAAAAAATTTGGCGCCAGAACTGGCTGGTCGAGCGGTCATCAATACGTGGCAATGGGTACTTATTTTTATAGTGACATGATTCAACTCCCGATAATCAATACAAAGTCGCATACTCCCATCTTTCTTCTTCATGAATAGAACAGGAGCACCCAAGGAGAAGTACTTGGGACGAATAAAGCCGATGTCTAACAATTCCTGCGGTTAGGTGTTTAACTCCTGAAGTTCAATAGGAGCCATTCGATATGGGGCTTTGAAAATGGGTTTTGTACCGGGTTCAAGGTCGATACAAAATTCAATTTCACGTTCTGGGGGTAGGCCAGGAAGTTCTTCAGGGAATACGTCAGGAAATTCATTAACAATAGAAACATCATTCAAAACTGATGTATTTTTGTTTAGATCAATGACATGAGCTAAAAAAGCTTGACATCTGTTTTTTAATAAACGAATAGCTTTATGGCTTGAGATGACAGTGATTGATTTTAATGGTTTGGTTGCTTGAATTCGCATAATAGGTTGATTAGGAATATGAAAGCTAACAACTTTACGAAAACAATCAATTTTTGCATGATGAATAGTTAACCAATCAATCCCTAGATTTACGTCAAATGCAAGTATTTTCAATGAAGTAAGATCGACAGGTAATGTGAGGGTACCGATTTGAACTAAATAAGACTTATAGACAGTGGATGTAATGAAGGTTTCTCCCAATGGAGTTTCAACAGATAAGTCAAAGTCCAATTTCTCCGGAGTCAAATTTAAACATTGAGCGCAAGTAGGAGAAATAAAAGAATGGGTAGAACCGGTATCAAATAAGGTATATACTTCACTAGAGCTTATGATAAGCTTACCCGTGATGACCTCGTTCGGGTTCTTTGCTTTCTGGGAGGTCACGACAAACGCTCTCCCTTGAACTACCGGTTTTGTCTTTTCTGGGGTGTCCTTTGGTGCCTCCATCCTAGCTGAACTTGTCTTCGGTGAACGATAAAATCGGGCCAGGTGTCCTTCTCTTCCACAATTGTAACATGCTTTGGAGGGCTTCGCGCAGTTTGAACTGATGTGTCCCTCCCCTCCACATTTGAAGCATATGATAGGTGGTCGTTCTCCTTCCTTAACGACAGGTGTTGATGCTGACGTCTTTCCATCATTGTTGAATCTTCTTTTCTTAAAATGTCCATTCTTATGGTTTTGGCCATGATTACCACCGAAGTGGTTACAATTTCTGGCATGTTGATTCCCTGCACGCTTATTGTCACCGCTTCGATGACTGTTATCACTGGTATTATCATTCTGTCGACTACTCTCCTTTGGTTGGGTTGACTCGTTATCGCGCTCCAATAACTGAGCCCTATTAACAACATCTGAATACAAACACAGTTTATGAGAGATAAGATATTGACGTATCTCTGGTTTCAAACCTCTTAAAAATATCTGCGTCATTCTCTCCTCATTATCAACCAAATGGGACGCAAACCGAGACAACTCGGCAAACTTGGCTTCGTACTGTGACACGGTTATGTTGTTTTGCTCCAGCTTAATGAACTCTACCTCTTTCATGTGACGAATACTTTCAGGGATCATATCCCTAAGCTTTGATACCAACTATGACGCCCCCAAAATAGGTATACATCACCCATCTTGAGTCGCCAAATACATGGTACTAAATTCAAATACAACTTGATTATACAACAGTCGTGTAAAATACGACAAAATACATGCTGTGAGTTTTAATACAAATATTGTCATCTAGACAATATCCACACTCAATTTAGTTCTCATTACATTTATTATCACACTATTTAACAGAATAGTGAGGACTACTAAGACAACATCTCGGACCATTACTCCGTTCCCCGACTAGTCCGTGCCACGTTCTCATTTCACGAAGAGAGCACGGTGAAAGAAAGGGTGAGCTCAACTAGCCCGAAGAAGAAATATTATGACAAAGATAATGCAGAATAAATTATCATTAGTCCTCAGCAAATGTTAAAGCGATAAAATACAATAGACATAAAGTTTAAGCTGCGGCGGAACACATGATACATTAAAAGAGTCAAGAGAGAATAAAATCTACTATCTTTTATGATTTAAAAGGTTTTCATCACTTTTATCACGAGACTCGACTTAATAAATAATCCACATCATCCCCGCACTACTTCGGCGAGGATATTCATTAAGGTCGCGACCACAAATTATCCATGCACTACGGGCCGAGGATATTTGTGTATTCATCAATGGTCAGTGATCATGTTAACAAGCTGTGCATAAATGCACTCACAGGCCGATGAGGACTTTTACCACATCATTTGTAACATTACGGTCATGATTACAATGAATAATCCACAGTCATAATCATACCAAGTCCATCCATGCACTACAGCCACATATGACTTTCAAAAAATATAAACATGAGGATGATGACAATGATATAAGAATTGATAAAACAAGTTCAAGAATTATTTTATTCGGGAACTAATAACGTCAAATTATCAACATAATACTTCTTTATAAAGTAAAATTCAAGAATGCTCGGAAGAATATTTTCATGAAAAGATCTTTGGATGAAGCCTTGAAATATCAAGAATATTCCACTAATTTCATGGAGTGTAGAAGTCAAAACTTTAACCAACTTGAGTATAATAAAGAATGGAATAACAAAAAAATCACCATGCATGCGGTACTTCACACATGACGAGGTTATTCCATCGGAATAATAAATAACGGAACTAGTCAGCGAATAATCGCAAGATAGGATATTCAATGAATAATAAAGAATGGAATACAACAGAAATCACCATGGATGCGGTATTTGACATGTAGGCGAGTTATTCCAGCGAGAATACTAAATGAGCGGAACCGGTCGGTGAAATTCACACCAACAGGATGTCCCAATGAGAATAATAAAGAGCGGAACTAGGTTGGCGTAGAAATCTACAAAACATGATATTCCAACAAAATAATAAAAGGCGGAACCGGTCCCGGCGTAAAAGCGAAGACGAGGATATTCAATGAATAATAAAGAATGGAATCTGAAGAATTTCACCAAGTATAGGGTAGCCTTGCGTATCTGAGTTATTCCAATGAGAATAATAAAGATGGAATAATAGAAGTTCTTTTCATGAATACAAAAGAAATAATACCCCTTACGAGTACAACAAATAATATCCCTTACCGTAATAAAGAAGAACTGGATATAGAAGTAGTGAAGTAGCAGAATACTTTTCTTCTTTCTCTCTATAGTTTTTCTCTCTAGAGTTTCAATGAATTCGTAAGAAATAATGAAGGAATGAGCTTCTATTTATAAAAGAATGGAATGCATAGTAACCAATCCATGAACGGTCCAGATTAATTTACTTTAATCGGGCGGTCTATATTTAAAGCAAAATCTTTTAAATAAAATATAATATATTCTATTTATTATCTAATAAAACGAATAACTTTATAAAAGATTTTACTATGCAAACACTATCTGAGCCTTATGCAAACACTATGCATAATAAAATATAATATATTCTATTTATAGAATAACTTTTTAAAAGTATTACATTTTATATATAAAGATTTTACTATGCGAAAACACACTACGCATAATAGAATATAATATATTCTATTTATAAAATAACTTTTAAAAGTATTACATTTTATTACGTTAATAATACAAATAAAACAAAACTTCATCATCATTATTATTATTCACACTATTAATAATCGACAATGTCGTTCCCGGAAAAGAGGGGCTTTCGATAAAGATTTTCTCCTATTGGGCGTATGATTAGGTGACCAAACCTCTCCTTGGTAGAACTTTTTAGACATCGTTAATAATGCAAATAATAATATTAATAACTCTGTCATCTCAATTATTGATTTAATAATATAAAAATATAAACAATAATTGAATAAAACCGAATGACTTCTCACGTAAGCATTAATAATCAATATCGTGTGCTCTTATGCAACCACGCGTATTTTTGTACTTTTACTTCTAGAGTAGTTCAACAAGATTATTATGGTAAAACTTCCGTCGTTATTTTTATAAAAATATTTTTGTCGTTTTCTCAATCAAGACAATAATTACATTATGGGGTCCACTGATGATTGTCTTGGTAAATCACGAATATTTCTGTTTAAAAGCGAATATTCCCAGACCAATCGAATATTATATAACAACTTCGTGTGGCGCCCCAAAATAGGTATACATCACCCATTACGAGTTGTCGATATATAGTGCGAAACAACTCTGACTTTATTATTACAACAATAAAAGCGTGAGTTTGAATACAAATATTATCTTACAGACAATATCTATACTCGGATAAATCCTCATCACATTTATTGACATTATTTTACAAAAATGGTGAGGACTACTAAATAACTCTCTAGAACTTTCATTCCATACCCCAGGCTACGTACTTTCATTATATTCTCGCCTCACGAGAAGAAAAATGGAACAAAAAGGAAAAGGGTGAGCTCAACTAGCCCGGTAAAGAATATTATGACTAAGATAATATACAACAAATTATCGTTAGTCTTCAACAGGGAAAAATCTAATAGAATACAATAGACGACAAATTTTAAATCAATATTCATGAAGAAAATAATAATTCATTAGAAGAGTTAAGTAGAGAATGCAAACTACTATCTTACATGTATGAATTAAAAGTTCATCGTCTATCTTTTATCCTGTAACATCAACCAATATATATACGGAATCAAATATTCATCTTTGCACTTCTGGGCCAAAGATATTCATCGATTGGTCATGTTCATCTAAACACTGTTCATCTTTGCACTACGGGCCAAATATATTCTTGAAATCATTCATCTTTGCACTTTGCTGGCCAAAGATATTCAATAATATCATCATTTAAAGGCGAGGATGATGAAAAATATTTTTAAAAAGCGAATCCGGTGAAACAAAATGATGAGGATTAAGGATTAAGGATTAGTACTTTGTTTTATCCATGTCCAAAAATACCTCAAAAATAATTATAGTGGTGTAAAATTGAGAATGATCAAAACATGGATACTGATCAAAGCTAGTATCCACAATAGATATTTTAGATGAAAAGGAAAAATTTTCATTTTTCTATGAATAGTCTTGTATTTGTAAATAGTGTCGAGTATCGTGAATAAAGGTCGTATCGTGAATAGTAACTCAGACACCAAAAGTTCTAAATTTGATAAAAACTTCAGATCAATATTTCAGCATAATGATATTGAAGAAATAATATCATTACAAAAAAAAATAAATTCTCATTTAGGAAATTCAATTCTCTACAACTTTGCAGAAGAAAGTTTTTCTAAATTCCAAACAAAAATTGACCGAAATCCACAAACGGGCGATTTTACAAGCTATAATCAAATTTCGATTCGATAAATGGGGTCCACCGAGCATGTTTAACATGTTTTAAACATTTATTGCAACAAAAATACTCTTCTCCTCGTATACTCATATATCCCACATACGTTGTAAAAATATCACCATTATTATATTATTAAAATATAATAATATATTTAAATGAATTATTTTATCAAAAAAGATAAAATTTTAATTTTCAACAATTGTCACATTAAAAATTTTCTCCATTTATATCAACATAAAATCAATATTTTTCTTATCATATGAATCAATAATTAATTATTCACAAATAATATTACGAGAATCACAATATTGACAACTAGCAGGTTCAGGGAAAGAGGGGCTTTCGATAAAGATTTCTCCTTCTTGGTGCGCTTGATTAGGTGACCAAACCTCTCCTTAAGCAGAACTTTCTAGACATTGCCAATAATGTTATCCAATAATATTATTAGGATAATATGAATTATTGCTCGACAATGGAAAATAATTGTGTAATGACAATTTATTGAAATAACAAGTAATATAAAATATCAATGCGCAATTATTGAATCGATAAAATAAAATCTTTGAGCGAGTAATTATTCGTAACCATTATTAAGTAGTGCCTTCTTACGTAAGAATCAATAATTGGTACAATCTTGGTGATCTTTCTTGTGTTTTAACCACCGAGTATTTTAACAAGATAATCTGTAATAACTACTATTTGTTATTTTTAAACAACTTATATTTGTCGTTTTCTTTATCCAATCTCTTTAGTTATGGGCCCACACACATGTTTATGTCGTAATCACGAATATTCACGACAAAGACGAATATTCCACGACCAAACGAATATTCCCAAAACAACAATGAATATTTTATAACCACTTGCTTATTTTAAAATATTTGCGTATTTTACCCCTAACTATCCACATTAATCAAATCAACCCTTACTATTTCAAAATAATAAATAGAAAATTAAATTTCATTAATAATAAGTTGGGGTCTTACATAAGGGATATTATTTTTTTCGTAATGATATTATTTCTTCAATATCATTATCTTTGAAATATTGATCTGAAGTTTTTATCAAATTTGGAACTTTTGGTGTGAAGAGTTCTTATTCACTTATCTAAGCCTTTATTCACGTATATCGACCTTATTTACAAATCTCAAGACTATTCATAAAAAATGAAAATTTTTTCTTTTCATCTAAAATATCTATTGTGGATACTAGCTTTGATTGTATCCATGTTTTGATCATTCTTGAATTTTACACCACTATAATTATTTTTGAGGTATTTTTGTACATGGATAAAACAAAGTACGAATCCTTAATCCTTAATCCTTGTCATTTTGTTTCACCCGTTTGTGGATTTCGGTCAATTTTTGTTTGGAATTTGGAAAAACTTTCTTCTGTAAAGTTGTAGAGAATTGAATTTCCTATGAAAAGTCATGAGATTCAAATTTTACGGCAAAAGGGCTATTTATTATGAATTATTGAAGCTCAAGCTCAAAATAATTGATTTACGGAAGTTTAAAATATTTAAAATTAGAAAAACGTTTTTTTTGTTGTTAGTCTTGTGTAGTGGGAAATTTGGTTGGTGGGTGATGTTGGGAAAATTAAGTGTGCGTTGGAAAAAATATATATATATATATATATTATTAATTTATTAAATTTTCAACTTTTTGGTGTTCTAAGCGATTTCTTATAAATAGGGTGCTTAGGTTAGAATTAAAAATCACACCGTGGCTGAAGTTTTCTCTCTATATTATCGAGCATATTCTTGTGAGTATTTTGAGTATACTTTGAGTATTGCTATATGGTCTGCAAGTTCAAGTCATGCCTATATCCAAGTGTTTCAATTAGAAATCTTGTCTTTGTGAGGTAAGGGATATTTTTTTTTTCAGTAATGATATTATTTCTTCAATATCATTATGCTAAAATATTGATCTGAAGTTTTTATCAATTGGAACTTTTGGTGTTTGAGTTTCTTATTAACGTATCGACCTTTATTCACGATATATATGACACTATTTACGAATCTGAACTTTATTCATGAAAAATGAAAATTTTCCCTTTTTCGTCTAAAATATCTATTGTGGATACTAGCTTTGATTGTATCCATGTTTTGATCATTCTTGAATTTTACACCACTATAATTATTTTTGAGGTATTTTTGGACATGAATAAAACAAAGTACGAATCCTTAATCCTTAATTCTTGTCATTTTGTTTCTTTGGATTCGATTCTTTAAAATATTTTTCATCATCCTCGTCTTAAATGATGATATTATTGAATATCTTTGATGCGTAGTGCAAAGATGAATGATTTCTGAAGAATATCTTTGGCCGTAGTGCAAAAGATGAGCAGTGTTTAGATGAACATGACGGTGATGAATATCTTTGGCACTGTAGTGCAAAGATGAATATTTGATTCCAGATATATATTGGTTGATGTTACGAGGATAAAAAATAGACGACGAACTTTTAAATTCATACATAGAAGATAGTAGTTTGCATCCTCTACTTAACTCTTCTAATGAATTATTATTTCATTGCGAATATTGATTTAAAATTTGTTGTCTATTGTATTCTATTAGATTTTTCCTGTTGAAGACTAACGATAATTTGTTGTATATTATCTTAGTCATAATATTCTTTCTTGGGCTAGTTGAGCTCACCCTTTTCCTTTTTGTTCCATTTTTCTTCTCAAGAGGCGAGAATATAGCGAGTACGAGTCGGGGTATGGAATGAAAGTTCTAGAGAGAGTTATTTAGTAGTCCTCACCATTTTTATAAAATAATGTGTCAATAAATGTGATGAGGATTTATCTGAGTATAGATATTGTCTAGAAGATAATATTTGTATTCAAACTCACAGTTTTATTGTTGTAATAATAAAGTTGTAGTTGTTTCTGTACCATGTATTGACAACTCAGAATGGGTGATGTATACCTATTTTGGGGGCGTCACACCTTACCTCACAAAGACAGTACTTCTAGTTGAAACACCGGATATAGGCTATGACTTGAACTTGCACCGTATAGCAATACTCAAAGTATACTCAAAATACTCATAAGAATACGCTCGATAATATAGAGAGAGAAAACTTCAATTTCTGGTGTGATTTTCAATTCTAACCTAAGCACCCTATTTATAGGAAATTGCTTAGAACACCAAAGCAGAAAATTTAATAAATTAATAATATATATATATTTTCCAACTCACACTTAATTTGCCCAACATGATACCAACCAGCCTTACTACACAAGACTAACAAAAAAAAAAACGTTTTCTAATTTTAAATATTTTAAACTTCCGAAATTAATTATTTTGAACTCAAGCTTGATAATTCATAATAAATAGCCCTTTTGCGGAAAATTGAATCTTGCTACTTTTATGGAAATTCAATTTCTACAACTTTGCGGAAGAAAGCTTTTCCAAATTCCAAACAAAATTAATAGAAATCCATAAAGCGAAGCGATTTTACGGTTATAATCAAATTTCGATCGATAAATGGGGTCCAGCAGAGCATGTTTAACATGTTTTAAACATTTATTGCAACAAAAATACTCTTCCTCCTCGTATACTCATATATCCCACATTAGTTGTAAAAATATCACCATTATTATATTATTAAAATATAATAATATATTTAAATAATTATTTTATCGAGAAAAGATAAAATTTCAATTTTCAACAATTGTCACATTAAAATTTTCTCCATCTATATCCACATAAAATTAATATTTTCTTATCATATGAATCAATAATTAATTATTCACAAATAATATTCTGAGAATCTGATATTGTGACCAGGCGCGGTTCAGGAAAGAGGGGCTTCGATAAAGATTTCTCCTTCTTGGCAGCGTATGATTAGGTGACCAAACCTCTCTTGACGAGAACTTTCTAGATATTGCCAATAATGTTATCCAATAATATTATTAGGATAATATGAATTATTATAGATAATGGAAAATACAGGTGTAATGACAATTTATTGAAACAACGAGTAATATAAAATATTAATGCGGCAATTATTGAATCGATAAAATAAAATCTTTGAGCAAGTAATTACTATAACCATTATTGAGTAGTGCCTTCTTTACGTAAGAATCAATAATTGGTGCAATACAGGTATCTTCTTGTGTTTTAACCCAAGTAGTATTTTAAAAGTATTAACTTGATAATAACTTCTATTTGTTATTTTTAAACAACTTATATTTGTCGTTTTTTTTTTTCATCCAATCGCTTTAGTTATGGGGCCCACATACGGCATTTGCTTGGTAGTAAATACGAATATTCCCGAAGCGATCTTAATATTCCACGACCAAACGAATATTCCCGACAACAATGAATATTTTATAACCACTTTGCTTATTTTGAAATATTTAAGTATTTTACCCCTAACTATCCATATTAATCAAATCAACCCTTACTTATTTCAAAATAATAAATAGAAAATTAAATTTCATTAATAATAAGTTGGGGTCTTCTGACCTCCCTCCTTATGAAATTTTCGTCCTCGAAATTGGACGTGACGTACACAGTGTTTCAAAAGGTGAGGATACCTCGCTTTCATTTTCGTTTCAATTCCCAGTGTCATTTCCTCTATAGAATGATTCCTCCACGAGAACTTTAACTTGTGGTATGACCTTTCTTGGCGTGGGACATGCTCCTTCCTATCCAAGATCTTGGACAATTACCTCCTCATACGTTAAGTCTTCAACTATCTCTGCGTCTGGGTTCTAACTTCTATAACGTGGTTCGGGTCTTTCACATATTTCTGAAATACGGATATGTGAAACACATTATGAACACGAGACATACTCGGAGGTAACGCGAGTCTATAGGCTACATTTCCTACTCGGTCAAGAATTTAAAATGGACCGATAAATCGTGGATTGAGCTTTCCTCTCTCTTCCCAAATCTTGTAACTCCCTTCCATTGGAGCAACTCATGACAACAATACATGATCCCCTATACTAAATTCCACGTCCTTTCGATGAAGATCCGCATAACTCTTTTATCGATCTTGTGCTTGGTTTTGTATATCGTTGTCGAATCATTTGGATCTTTTAAAGTAGTTATACGTACCAACTCGAGTCCCAACAATGTTCTTTCACCCACCTCGTCCCAACATCTTGGAAGCGACACTTTCGTCCATATAATGCTTCAAATGGAGCCACACTATACTTGCACGATAATGTTGTTGTAGGAGAATTCCACTGATGGTAAATACTTATCCCAACCGCCTTGAAGTACAGGACACGCGAGTCTTAATAAATCTTCAAGAGTTTGAATAGTCCTTTTCGATTGTCGTCCGTTTGAGGATGGTATCTTTGAATCAATCGTAACCCATAGCTTTTTGCAAGCTAACCCAAAATCTTGAAGTGAATCTTGGGTCACGATCCGAAACTATGGATCTGAGCGGCATGCCATGCAACCTCACAATCTCATTCACGTCATATCTAAAGAAGGCGTTCGAGGAATAAGTCTCCGTGTCGACAAGAAATGAGCGGACTTGGTTAATCTATCAACAATAACCCAAATAGCATTGATGCCTTGAGAAACCGGTAGTAGGAAGACGTGCTTGAAATCCATGGTAATATGTTCCTACTTCCATTTCGGAATCTCAAGTGGTCATGACGGACCCTTAGGTACTAGATCTCTCACTTTACACGTTGACAAGTTAAACACATCGAGATAAACTTTGCAATCTCTCTCTTCATATTGTTCCACCAAAATGTATGTCGAAGATCACGATACATTTTGGTACTTCCGAGATGGATTGCAAATGGTGTATTGTGTGCCTCCATCATAATCTTGTACTTCAAATCGAGTCGTTAGGGACACAAAGTGCAGAGTGGACTCAAGTATTCCTTCTTCATCAATTCTCGCTTAGGAATAGCTCCTTCTTGTACTTTCTTCTTCATACGCATCGACTCAAAGATTCGGTGGCTCGAGCAACCTTAACTTTTCTATTAAAGTTGGCTCTCTGTCGTATACTTGACATCATCGCACTCATTCCGCGATATGATCTTCTACTCAACGCCAGCGTCACTACCACGTTCGCTTTTTCGGGATGGTATTGAATAGTGTGGTCGTAGTCTTTCAATAGCTCGAGCCAACGTCGTACGCAAGATGTTGAGTTCTTTTGAGTGAAGAAATATTTAAGGCTTTTATGGTGCGAATATATCTCCACTTTCTCCCCATATAGATAGTGCCTCCATATCTTTAGAATGAAAACGATCACGCTAACTCTAAATCATGAGTAGGATAATTCCTCTCATACTCTTTAAGTTGTCGCGAGGCATAGCTATGACTTTTCCCACGTTGCATGAGAACACATCCTAACCCTTTGCACTGAAGCATCATTGTGAGATAACAAATCCATTCGAACCGGATGGTATTGTTAGAGCAGTCTTGAAATAAGTCTCCTCTTAAGCTCTTGGAAACTCTTCACGCATTCTTCGCTCTAAGCGAATTGTGTATCCTTCCGAGTTAGGTGAGTTAATGGAGTAGCGATTCGAGAAAACCCTTCCACGAATCTCCGATAATAACCAATTGACTAGACCCGTAAAGCTTCGTGTCTTGACCGCCTTGGGCTTGGTTGCTCCAACTTTGTATTGCTTTAATCTTATTTGGGTCCACGGATACTCCATGTTTTGACACCACGTGCCCAAGAAATGCTACTTCTTCTCGAGCGAACTCGCATTTCTTCAATTTGGCATATAGTTTGTTTTCACGAAGCCTTTGGAGTACCAAATTTCAAATGGTGCTCATGATCTTCACGACTTTTGGAATATATGAGGATGTCATCAATAAAAAGACAACAACAACCGATCCAAATATTCCTTGAATACTCGGTTCATCATATCCATGAAAGCCGCAGGAGCATTAGTTAGTCCGAAAGACATGACTAAGAATTCATAATGCCCATACCGAGTTACGAAGGCGCCTTTGGAATATCCTCGGTTCTAATCTTGGTGATGATATCCGAAGCGAAGATCGATTTTGAAAAGAATTGTGCCCCTTCTTGTTGGTCAAACAAGTCATCAATACGAGGTAGAGGATACCTATTCTTGATGGTGACATGGTTCAATTCCCGATAGTCAATACAAAGTCGCATACTCCCGTCTTTCTTCTTTACGAATAAAGCAGAGCACCCCGAGGAGATGTCTTGGGGACGAATGAAACCGATGTCCAACAATTCCGTTAGTTGGACCTTTAATGGGCTACCAAAGTTCAAGTTCAATAGAATTCAATTCGATATGGGGTTTTAGAAATGGGCTTTGTGACCGGGTTCAAAGATCAATAAAGAATTCAACTTCACGTTACGGGGTAGAAGACCCCGAATTTTATGAAATAAAAGTATTCAATTTTTCTATTTCAAGAATAAATGGTTAAATTGATTGAAATGGTTAAAGTTTATGGTGATATATGAAATTTTTTTACAAAATAATCAAGCATGATGTTATAAAATACTTATCATCAAAAGCAAGTATTTTAAAGAATAATATTCGTAAGGTTGGTGCCAACTCGAATGGAATATTCTTTCCGTTTCCACGAGGGAATATTCGAGTTTAAGCGTTGAGCACATGCAGAGAGATAAATGAATGGGCAGTAAGACCCCGAATTTATGAATAAAAGGGCCCCATAAATGGTAATAAAAGGTTAAAGATGATATGAAAAAACGAAAAAATTGTCGGGAATATTTTTATAAATAAATCACGTAATTGTTATGGGCCCCATAATGAGAATAAGCGCCGGATGGAGAAAACACCGTTTTTGAATAACTTTATTAATTATTCAAGTAAAGTTGGAATACGCGTTGGTAAAGTAAAGTAGAAGACAAAGAAGATTGACAGAAGATGATTTTTTTCAATTATTGATTCTTACGTGAGAAGGCACTACTCAATAATTGTTACAAGAATTATCGCTCAATATTTTATTTTATTGATTCAATAATCATTGTGGTTGATATTTTATTATTGTTGTTCAATAATTATCATCGCGCAAGATTTTCCATTATCGATCAATAATTCATATTATTTGAATAATATTATTAGATAAAGCATTATTGGCAATGTCTAGAAAGTTTCATCAAGGAGAGGTTTGGTCACCTAATCAAGGCCAAGAAGGAGAAATTTTATTGAAAGCCCCTCTTCTCGGAACTACCGTCATTTATAAATGTGATTCGTAGAATATTATTTGTGAATAATTAATTATTGATTCATGTGATAAGAAAATATTTATTTGATGTGGATATAAATGATGGATTTATTTATGTGGTTATAAGTGAAGGAATTAATGATGAGGTGTTTTATCAAGATTTGTTTAAATGGAGAACAAAATATGGGATTTTCGTAAAAATTAGTTTATTACTTGATTTTGTAAAATCCATAACTCTTTTGTGTATAATGAATTAAGAGATGAGCCATATATCAAAAGAAAGCCCTAGAAGTAAGCTAATCTCAGAAATTTGAATCACCAAAAATTTTTGTAGATATTTCGTGGTGAAATTTTGAATGAAATCGTCCAAGGACTAATAGTCCAAAAAATCGTTGTTCTTCAACTATATTGCGTGAGTTATAAATTTTGATCCGACTGCTGGATCGTTGTAATTTTTGGATATGTTATATATATAAGTTGAGTATATGTCCACAAATTTTGAACCGTTAAAATGAACGATGATTTGTTATGAATTTTAAGAGGTAAATCGATTCTAAATTAGGTTTTGGTGGAAAATTCTAGAATTGAGTGGGCCCCACTCTTGGTTGTTGGGGAAGATGGCTGATTTTTGGTGGTGGAATATAGTAGAGGTAAAGCCATCAGTTAAAGTCAAGTCTGCTTTTACGGGCTAACATTTTCCTATAAATAGAGGGCTAAGTTAGAATTGAAAATCACACCGTAAACATAAGTTTTCTCTTTTTCTCTAGATTATGAGTGTATTTTGTGAGTATTTAGATACTTGGTGAGTTGATATTCATCGCTGCAAGTTTCCTTCATAATATATATCCGATATCCAATGTAAGTGTCGCTTCTTTTTGAGGTAAGGGATAGTAAGGGATAGTAAGGATATTATTTTTTTTCGTAATGATATTATTTCTTCAATATCATTACGTCAAATATCGATTGAAACTTTTTATCAAATTTGGAACTTTTTCATGCTTCGGGTTACTTATTCACGAGTTACTATTCACGAGTTACTATTCATGAGTTACTATTCACGAAGTTACTATTCACGAAGTTACTAGTACTATTCATGAAGCGTGAAGATGTTTTTTTGTGGAATTTCTATCTTTTGGTGTTTGAGTTACTATTCACGATACGGCAAGACTATTCACGATACAAGACTATTCATTTATCACTAAGACTATTCAATTTAAAAATGAAAATTTTTCTTTTCGCTCTAAAATATCTATTCGGATACTAGCTTTGATTGTATCCATGTTTTGATCATTCTTGAATTTTACACCACTATGATTATTTTGAGGTATTTTTGGATGTATAGATTAGAGTTATGGATTTTATGAGAAAAGACTATTTTAAAAGTAACTATTTATAACTCCTCATGTTAACTCCAAAATTGATGAAATTTTTATTGAGAGTACATCTATATAATATCGGTGTACTGTGAATTTTGGAATTTTGGATAAAAGTACAATTTATGATAAATGTTTAAATATTCGTGGTTTTGGCCATATGAAAAATAGTAAATGAATTTTTAAAATTTCGAGAAAAATATATGTTCAATATGGGACTATTTTATGCTAAATCCCTTAAAAGAAATATTTTGGAACCGATTTGGTATTTTTCATGAAAATGTTCTAGTTATGAGTAAATGAATTAAATATGTTATGTGAAGTAAGAAAATTAGAAAATATGATTTTATGGTTTGAGAATCATATATGAGGTATATGCAGATTTTTGATGAGGGTTTTGGTTATTGGTGATGAAATTTTATGAGTTTGGCATTTTATGATGATTAAATGCATTAATTAGTAAAGTGTAAACAATTTAATTAAATTGTTTATAAGTTTAAGAAATGATTAAAATATTATTATAATATTAATAATATTAGATTATGAGATTTCTAAGTGATTTATAACATTTGGATTAAGGTGTTATAAATATGGATATGAATTATTGATGAATATCTTTGGCTCAGAATGCAAAGAGACTTGTTGATGAATATCTTTACTTTGCAAAGCAAAAGATGAATTATTGATGAATATCTTTGGCTCAGAATGCAAAGATGACTTGTTGATGAATATCTTTCTTGCTTCAGAAGTGCAAAAGATGAATTATTGATGAATATCTTTCGCTCAGAATGCAAAGATGACTTGTTGATGAATATCTTTGCTTTCAGAGAGCAAAGATGAATTATTGATGAATATCTTCGCTCAGAATGCAAAGATGACTTGTTGATGAATATATCTTTACTTGTGAAGTGCAAAAGATGAATTATTGATGAATATCTTCAGAATGCAAAGATGACTTTGATGAATATCTTTGCTTCAGAAAAAAAGATGAATTATTGATGAATATCTTTGGCTCAGAATGCAAAGATGACTTGTTGATGAATATCTTTAATTTCAGAGTGCAAAAAGATGAATTATTGATGAATATCTTTCGCTCAGAATGCAAAGACGATGATTGTTGTTGAATATCTTTAGCCCGTAGTGCAAAAGATGAATTATTGATGAATATCTTTGGCTCGTGAATGCAAAGATGACCGTTGTTGAATATCTTTATTTGTAGTGTAAAGATGAACTGTTGATGAATATCTTTCAACCCGCAAGCAAAGATGAATTTATTAGTATGATTATGAACAGAACCGTGATTTGGTATAACCATGATATTTGATGTTTCGTGTAAAGACAGTGATGAAAATTATCTTCATTCCCGGATGAGAAGAGGAATTTAGAATCACAATTATGATTATGAAGTTATTCATATGATTGTGGAAAGGAACCTGCTGATTGATGTTACAGGATAAAATATTGTTGGTGGACTTTTAACGTGAGAGAAGACAATAGATTTTATACTCTATTCGACTCTTCTAATGGATCGCTTCATTCACCGCAACTATGGTTGAAAAGTTTTATCATCTACCATATGTTCTAAATCTCGATTTATTATCGATGAAGACTATTGATAATTTATTTATCTTTAGTCATAATATTCTTTATCGAGCTAGTCAGGTTTCACCCTTTTGTTTCACAATTCCTTTCTGTGTAATAAAAGTGTAGCCGGGTCGAAATGGGGGATAGCGAGGAAGGAAGAGTGGTGGTCTATAGATGTTGAGGGTGAGGTGAATTTAACTTGGAAGGGTGTTTTGTCACTATCATACAAGATGTCTAATGACATACAACCTCGTGTTATCATAAGACATGGTTGTGCTCATCCACTTGTCGAGTATATTTACAAGCACTACCTATATAATCTTGGTGTTTGTTTGGAGTATAATACCCAATTAGAGACAATGGAGATAATGATATGTCAAGAGAAGACTCACCATTGGGAAGAATATGATAGTAATCTTTCTTTTTCTTTGGGGTCTATCGGGTCAACCAAGGATAATTTGCGGGCCATATGATATCTACCATAACCTAAAAGCACGGCCTCCCATGTACGAAGGTTTCTTGAGCACTTCCCAAAGATTCTAATTTCTAAAAGCTTTTTGACTGCACTTTATGTAAGGTGTCATGGTGACGTGTTATCCAAGTTGGTGTCCAGAGTTACATTTGGTATATATTGGTATCCAAACTCACAAAGATACGTGTTGTTGTATTTTACCACTACAATTGTTGTAATAAAGTTGTAGTTATTTTTATTCATATATTTGGCGCACTCGTAATGGGTGGATGGAATGGACCTATTTTGGGGTTGTTACATTTGGTATCGAGCTTAGGATATATCTCCGCGGAGATCGGGAATAGAACCAGAGGGAGAGATGAGTAAATCCTTTCGCTAAGGTGTCCTACCTAAGCTTATTTGTTGGTCACCATAATATCGGATATTATGTGATATGTTAATTTGTTCAATTAACCCTTGTTTTGAAGTCGTATTCTAGAATGATATCTCAAATATGTGAGATGAGCAATGGAGAAATCATGATGGGAGAAAGAGATAGAAAATGAAAACAAGGTATTCTCAACTCTTTGAAATACTGTAACGTAAATTTTGGGACTAAATTTCATAAGGAGGGAGATCAGAAGACCCTAATTTTATGAAATAAAAGTATTCAATTTTTCTATTTAGTAAATGGTTAAATTGATAAAAGGTTAAAGTTAAGGGTGATATATGAATTTTTTTCAAAATAAGCAAGTGGTTATAAAATACTTATCATTGTTGGGGAATATTCGTTTGGTCGTGGAATATTCTTTTCGCTTGGGAATATTCGTGACGATTTGCCAAAGCCATTCAGGGCCCCATAATGTAATAACCGCTTGATGGAGAAAACGACAAATTTGAGTTTTTATAAATAACGCGGCAGAATTGTTACTGCTAACATCGTTGGAATACCCTATTGGTAAAGTAAAGTAATACGCTATTGTTGCAGACAGAAAGACATTACCAGACAAGCATGACAAATTTTTTTTCAATTATTGATTCTTACGTGAGAAGGCACTACTCAATAATTGTTGTTAAAGAATTATCGCTCAATATTTTATTTTATTGATTCAATAATTGTCTGTGTTGATATTTTATTATGTTGTTCAATAATTATCATCGCACAAGATTTTCCATTATCGATCAATAATTCATATTATTTGAATAATATTATTAGATAGCATTATTGGCAATGTCTAGAAAGTTCACAAGGAGAGGTTTGGTCACCTAATTGCGCGCCAAGAAGGAGAAATTTTATTGAAAGCCCCTTTCCTGAACTACTACTGGTCATTATAAATGTGATTCTCGTAATATTATTTGTGAATAATTAATTATTGATTCATGTGATAAGAAAATATTTATTTGATGTGGATATAAATGATGGATTTATTTATGTGGTTATAAGTGAAGGAATTAATGATGAGGTGTTTTATCAAGATTTGTTTAAATGGAGAACAAAATATGGGATTTTCGTAAAAATTAGTTTATTACTTGATTTTGTAAAATCCATAACTCTTTTGTGTATAATGAATTAAGAGATGAGCCATATATCAAAAGAAAGCCCTAGAAGTAAGCTAATCAGAGAAATTTGAATCACCCAAAAATTTTGTAGATATTTCGTGGTGAAATTTTGAATGAAATCGTCCAAGGACTAATAGTCCAAAAAATCGTTGTTCTTCACTATATTATGTGAGTTATAAATTTTGATCCGACCGCTGGATCGTTGTAATTTTTGGATATGTTATACATATATAAGTTGAGTATATGTCCACAAATTTTGAACCGTTAAAAATGAACGTATGATTTGTTATGAATTTTAAGAGGTAATCGATTCTCTAAATTAGGTTTTGGTGGAAAATTTAGAATTGAGTGGGCCCCACTCTTGGTTGTTGGGGAAGATGGCTGATTTTTGGTGGGTGGAATAGTAGTGTAAAGCCATCGTAGCAGTCAAGTCAAAGTCCGCTGCTACGGCTAACATTTTCCTATAAATAGAGGGCTAAGTTAGAATTGAAAATCACACCGTAAACATAAGTTTTTCTTTTCTCTAGATTATCGAGTGTATTTTGTGAGTATTTAGATACTTGGTGAGTTGATATTCATCGCTGCAAGTTTCCTTCAGTCATTATATCCGATATCCAATGTAAGGTCGCTCTTTTTGAGGTAAGGGATAGTAAGGGATAGTAAGGATATTATTTTTTTTCAGAATGATATTATTTCTTCAATATCATTATTTCAAATATCGTTGAAACTTTTTATCAAATTTGGAACTTTTTCATGCTCGGGTTACTATTCACGAGTTACTATTCACGAAGTTACTATTCACGAAGTTATTATTCATGAGTTACTATTCACGAAGTTACTATTCACGAAAGTACTATTCATGAAGCGTGAAGATGTTTTTTTGTGGAATTTCTATCTTTTGGTGTTTGAGTTACTATTCACGATACCAAGACTATTCACGATACTAAGACTATTCACTTATCATTTAAGACTATTCACCGAAAAATGAAAATTTTTCTTTTCGTCTAAAATATCTATTCGGATACTAGCTTTGATCAGATCCATGTTTTGATCATTCTTGAATTTTACACCACTATGATTATTTTGAGGTATTTTTGGATGTATAGATTAGAGAGTTATGGATTTTATGAGAAAAGACTATTTTAAAAGTAACTATTTATAACTCCCTCATGTTAACTCCAAAATTGATGAAATTTTTATTGAGAGTACATCTATATAATATCGCAGTACTGTGAATTTTGAATTTTTGGATAAAAGTACAATTTATGATAAATGTTTAAATATTCTGTGGTTTTGGCCATATGAAAAATAGTAAATGAATTTTTAAAATTTCGAGAAAAATATATGTTCAATATGGGACTATTTTATGCTAAATCCCGTAAAAGAAATATTTTGGAACCGATTTGGTATTTTTCATGAAAATGTTCTAGTTATGAGTAAATGAATTAAATATGTTATGTGAAGTAAGAAAATTAGAAAATATGATTTTATGGTTCGAGAATCATATATGAGGTATATGCAGATTTTTGATGAGGGTTTTGGTTATTGGTGATGAAATTTTATGAGTTTGGCATTTTATGATGATTAAATGCATTAATTAGTAAAGTGTAAACAATTTAATTAAATTGTTTATAAGTTTAAGAAATGATTAAAATATTATTATAATATTAATAATATTAGATTATGAGATTTCTAAGTGATTTATAACATTTGGATTAAGGTGTTATAAATATGGATATGAATTATTGATGAATATCTTCGCTTTTAATGCAAAGACGACTTGTTGATGAATATCTTTAGCTGAGTAGTGCAAAGATGAATTATTGATGAATATTTTGGCTTCAGAATGCAAAGATGACTTGTTGATGAATATCTTTATTTCAGAAGTGCAAAGATGAATTATTGATGAATATCTTTGGCTCAGAATTGAAGATGACTTGTTGATGAATATCTTTAATGAAATGCAAAGATGAATGAATGATGATGAATATCTTTGGCTTGTAATGCAAAGATGACTTGTTGATGAATATCTTTAGCCCAGTAATGCAAAGATGAATTATTGATGAATATCTTTCGCTCAGAATAAAAGATGACTTGTTGATGAATATCAGAATGCAAAGACGAATTGTTGATGAATATCTTTAGCCAGAATGCAAAGATGAATTATTGATGAATATCTTCGCTCAGAATGCAAAGATGATTATTGATGAATATCTTTGGCTCAGAGTGCAAAGATGAATTATTGATGAATATCTTCGCTTGTAATGCAAAGATGAATTATTGATGAATATCTTTAGCTCAGAGTCAAAGATGAAGATGAAAGATTGAATATCTTGCTTTGTAGTGTAAAGATGAGCTGTTGATGATTAATATCTTTTCACCGTGGTGCAAAAAGATGAATTTATTAGTATGATTATGAACAGAACCGTGATTTGGTATAACCATGATATTTGATGTTTCGTAAAGACAGTGATGAAAATTATCTTCGTCCCCGGATGAGAAGAGGAATTTAGAATCACAATTATGATTATGAAGTTATTCATATGATTGTGGAAAGGAACTGTTGATTGATGTTACAGGATAAAATATTGTGGTGGACTTTTAACGTGGAGAAGACAATAGACTTTATAGTCTATTCGACTCTTCTAATGGATCGCTTCATTCACGCAACTATGGTTGAAAAGTTTTATCATCTACCATATGTTCTAAATCTCTCGATTTATTATCGATGAAGACTATTGATAATTTATTTATCTTTAGTCATAATATTCTTTATCGAGCTAGTCAGGCTCACCCTTTTGTTTCACAATTCCTTCGTGTAATAAAAGTGTAGTTTGGGTCGAAAGGGGGGGATAGCGAGGAATAGAGTGGTGGGTCTATAGATGTCGAGGGTGAGGTGAATTTAACTTGGAAGGGTGTTTTGTCACTATCATACAAGATGTCTAATGACATACAACCTCGTGTTATCATAAGACATGGGTGCATTCATCCACTTGTCGAGTATATTTACAAGCACTACCTATATAATCTTGGTGTTTGTTTGGAGTATAATACCCAATTAGAGACAGTGGAGATAATGATATGTCAAGAGAAGACTCACCATCGGGAAGAATATGATAAGTAATCTTCGCTTTTCTTTGGGGTCTATTGGGTCAACCAAGGATAATTCGTGGCCATATGATATCTACCATAACCAAAAAAGCATGGCCTCCCATGTACGAAGGTTTCTCGAGCACTTCCCAAAGATTCTAATTTCTAAAACAGCTTTTTGACTGCACTTTTATGTAAGGTGTCATGGTGACGTGTTATCCAAGTTGGTGTCCAGAGTTACATTTGGTATATATTGGTATCCAAACTCACAAAGATATGTGTTGTTGTATTTTGCACGACAATTGTTGTAATAAAGTTGTAGTTATTTTTTTTCGCATTTGGCGACTCGAATGGGTTGGATGGAATGGATATTTGGCGACTCGTAATGGGTTGGATGGAATGGACCTATTTTGGGCAAACTTTGCCTCGCATCTTAAGACGCCGCCATGTTGTTTTGTTTCTAATCGATGAACTCCACTTCCTTCATACGATGAACACTTTCGGGAAAGTATTTGTCATTAAATAATTTTGAAATGTCTCCCAAGACATGCCGAGTGCTTGTTTGGATGGGTACGCTTCACGACTCCCACCAAGAGTCTCGCTTCGCCACGGAACATAAAGGTGGCGAATGAAACTTCTTCGTTCCTCCGTGCATCCCAAGACATCGAATATCTTGGTAATTTGCTTGACCCATGTTTCCATGGCATGATCGGATCTCGCTTTCCTTAAATTTCGTGGTCCCAACTCTTTGAATCTTGCTTTGTGACAACCCAGTGAATTGCTATCATTTCCTCCTCGTATTTTGAACACGAGTCTCCTCAAATCGATTTTGCATGAACCGCAAAAAGCTTCTAAACATCCCTCGTTCATCATACATTCGGTGGAGTTGTTCACGGGAGGTACATTGCCACGACTGTTGCACGTTCTCCTCGTTGGTAAAGACAGCATCTCCATGGTCTCATTTACTCCATGTTAATATTCTCGGTCGACATTCTCAAATATTGCCATAAAACAAGGGTTAATTAAGGAAATCAATATATCACATAATATCCCTATATACTTAACCAACTAACAAATAAGCTTAGGTAGAACACACTTTAGCGAAGGATTTACTGCTCTCCTCCTAGTTCTATTCCCGATCTCCATGGGAGATCATATCCTAAGCTCGATACCAACCGTGACGCCCCCAAAATAGGTATACATCACCCATTACGAGTTGTCAATACATGGTATGTAACACAACTACAACTTTATTATTACAACAATAAAGCTGTGAGTTTGAATACAAATATTATCTTCTAGACAATATCTATACTCGGATAAATCCTCATCACATTTATTGACACATTATTTTACAAAAATGGTGAGGACTACTAAATAACTCTCTCTAGAACTTTCATTCCATACCCCAGACTCAGTACTTTCTTTATATTCTCGCCCCGAGAAGAAAAATGGAACAAAAAGGAAAAGGGTGAGCTCAACTAGCCCGGTAAAGAATATTATGACTAAGATAATATACAACAAATTATCGTTAGTCTTCAACAGGAAAAATCTAATAGAATACAATAGACAACAAATTTTAAATCAATATTCGCAGTGAAATAATAATTCATTAGAAGAGTTAAGTAGAGAATGCAAACTACTATCTTCATGTATGAATTAAAAGTTCATAAATCATCTTTTATCCCCTGTAACATCAACCAATATGTATCGGAATCAAATATTCATCTTTGCACTATGTGCCAAAGATATTCATCGATTGGTCGTGTTCATCTAAACACTGCTCATCTTTGCACTACGGCCAAAGATATTCTTCAGAAATCATTCATCTTTGCACTTCTGTGCCAAAGATATTCAATAATATCATCATTTAAGACCGAGGATGATGAAAAATATTTTTAAAGAAACGAATCCGGGTGAAACAAAATGACAAGGATTAAGGATTAAGGATTAGTACTTTGTTTTATCCATGTCCAAAAAATACCTCAAAAAAATAATTATAGTGGTGTAAAATTCAAGAATGATCAAAACATGGATACAATCAAAGCTAGTATCCACAATAGATATTTTAGATAAAAAGGAAAATTTTCATTTTTCTATGAATAGTCTTGCAAGTGATTCGTAAATAATAATGTCGTATATCGTGAATAGAAACTCAGGCACCAAAAGTTCCAAATTTGATAAAACTTCAGATCAATATTTCAAACATAATGATATTGAAGAAATAATATCATTACAAAAAAAATAATATCCTTTACCTCACAAAGACAAGATCTTAATTGAAACACCGGATTGAAGCTATGACTTGAACTTGCCTTAGTATAGAAATACTCAAAGTATACTCAAAATACTCACACAAGAATAAATTTCGATAATATAGAGAGAAAACTTGATTTCGGTGTGATTTTTAATTCTAACCTAAGCACCTATTTATAGGAAATTCTTTAGAACACCAAAGCAGTAAAATTTAATAAATTAATAATATATATATATTTTCCAACGCGCATTTAATTTGCCCAACATCAGCCACCAACCAGCCCACTACACAAGACTAACAACAAAAAAATGTTTTTCTAATTTTAAATATTTTAAACTTCGTAAATCAATTATTTTTGAACTTCCTGAGCTTCAATAATTCATAATAAATAGCTCTTTTGCCAGAAAATTTGAATCTCGCGACTTTTTATAGGAAATTCAATTCTCTACAACTTTGCAGAAGAAAGGTTTTCCAAATTCCAAACAAAAAATTGACCGAAATCCATAAACCAGGCGATTTTACATTTATAATCAAATTTGATCGATAAATGGGGTCCAATTGAGCATGTTTAACATGTTTTAAACATTTATTGCAACAAAAAATACTCTTCCTCCTCAGATACTCATATATCCCACATTCGTTGTAAAAATATCACCATTATTATATTATTAAAATATAATAATATATTTAAATGAATTATTTTATCGAGAAAAGATAAAATTTCAATTTTCAACAATTGTCACATTAAAAATTTTCTCCATCTATATCCACATAAAATCAATATTTTTCTTATCATATGAATCAATAATTAATTATTCACAAATAATATTACGTAATCACAATATTGACAACCGTGCGGTTCAAGGAAAGGGGCTTTCAATAAAGATTTCTCTTCTTGGCATGATTAGGTGACCAAACCTCTCCTTAGACGAACTTTCTAGATATTGCCAATAATGTTATCCAATAATATTATTCAGATAATATGAATTATTGCTCGATAATGGAAAATCTTGTGTAATGACAATTTATTGAAACAACAAAGAATATAAAATATCAACGCAAAGAATTATTGAATCAATAAAATAAAATCTTGAGCGAATAATTATCGTAACCATTATTGAGTAGTGCCTTCTCACGTAAGAATCAATAATTGGTGCAATACCGTGTCTTCTTGTGTTTTAACCACCAAAGTATTTTAAAAGTATTAATTCAGAATAACTACTACTGTTATTTTTTAAACAACTTATATTTGTCGTTTTTCTTCATCCAATCGCTTTCAGTTATGGGGCCCACACACGGTCGCTACTTGTCGTCATTTAATATTCCCTGAGCAGAGACGAATATTCCACGACCAAACGAATATTCCCCGACAACAATGAATATTTTATAACCACTTGCTTATTTTGAAATATTTGTGTATTTTACCCCTAACTATCCACATTAATCAAATCAACCCTTACTATTTCAAAATAATAAATAGAGAAAATTAAATTTCATTAATAATAAGTTGGGGTCTTACAACTTGCATACTTTGCAAAATTTATAAATACTACCCATAATTATAACATTATATCATAATATTCAAAAATGATATTTTATAGAAAATTCATTTTTATTTATAAAAGTTGGGGTCTTACAGTATAACCATGATTTTTGATGTTTCAGGTGAAGATAGGTGATGAAAATTATCTTCATCCTAGGTGCGAAGAGGAATTTTGAATCACAATTATGATTATGAGTTATTCATATGATTGTGAACAAGAATTGCTGATTGATGTTACAGGATAAAACATTATTGGTGGACTTTTAACATGGAGGAGATAATAGACACGATGGTCTATTTGACTCTTTAATGGATTGCTTGTTCTCGCTGTAACTATGGTTGAAAAGTTTTACCATCTACCATATATGTTCTAAATCTTTGATTTATTCTCGATGAATCTTATTGATAATTTAATTATCTTTAGTTATGATATTCTTTCTTTTTGGGCTAGTTGTGCTCACCTTTTGCTTCACAATTCTTTTCGTGTAATAAGAGTGTATTTGGGTCGGCGGGGATAATGAGGAAATAATGAGATGGTGCGAGGCTGTTGAAGTTTCTCAATACATTATAAAGCGGCATGACGTACGATATATAATTGCATTGAGGACTAAGAGATGCGTGTGTAGTATTTTATCGTCACTTGATAATTGATTTTGGTGAACAACAATAGGTTGATGAGAACCTGACTTTGGAAGGGTGTTTTGCCACTATCATACAAGATATCTAATGACATACAATCTCGTGTTATCATAAGACGGGGTTGTGCACATCTACTTCTTTGAGTATATCTACGAAAGCACTACTTATATGATCTTGGAGTATATTTGAGATATAATTCTCACTTGGAGACAATTGAGATAATTATATGTCGAAGAAGACTCATCATTGGAAGGAACATGATAGTAATCTTCTCGTTTTTTCTTTGGGGTCTATTGGATCAACCGAGGATAATTCTCTGGACATATGATATCTATCATAACTTAGATTCACGACCTCCCATATACGAAGGTTTCCTTGAGCATTTCCCAAAGATTTTAATTTCTAAAAGCAGTTATTATTTGTACTTTTATGTAAAGTACCTTTGTAAGGTGTTGTGGTCGAGGTACCATGAGAGTTACATAGATTTTGTATTGAAACTCACGTTTTTATGTGTTGTCGTACTCTGCATGACGATTCAACGATTAATATAAATGAAGTTTGTATTTGATTTTTATAATATAATATCTGGCGACTCAGAATGGGTCGTGTGGACCTATTTTGGGGGTGTCACAGATTGCATGTACCTTCTCTCTCATACAAAATGAATTGAATTGGAAATAATTAACAATGAGATCACAACGGGGTTGAAAATAACGTAGATAGTTGAATTGGAGTTGAAAAATTAATTAACAATGAGATGGAGGGAAAGTTAGTTAAATTTGAAACAATTTGGTGCTAAAATAGAACCAACTACTGGAGACTGGGTTCTATTTTAGCACTAAAAAGTACTTTTTGATGTCAAAATATAGCAATGATTATACCCATTTTTATATTACCATTGGATTTGCTCTAACAAATCTTAACATTATTATCAACGTGATTCTTTGATCTTCACATGAAAAGCATGAGTTGTTTGTTATTGACCTCCTATCCCACCCTCCCTATCACGTGACACATATATTGTTTGTTCCTGCGAATAGTTTCATCTAGGGGTGTAAGTCGAGCCAAGTAGTTCGATACTCGACTCGAGATCGGCTCGAAAATATGATCCAAAACTCGAGTTCAAAGTTGATCCGGGTCGAATCTGATCAATACTCGTTTTTTATTTAATGATACACGAGTCGAATTCGAGCATACCAGTGTTCGCTCATATTAGGGTTTGAGTATTTCATTTTTTCTCGAACCATACTCGATACCTGCTCGATGGATCATATTCGAATATTGGTCTGATCCATGCTAGTAAGCTAAATATGTGATATTTGTATCAATCTTTATAATTTATAAAATGTAATATGAAATTGTGTAAACTTGTACTTGAATAAATCAATTAATTGAATGTCAATTTATATTACATTCCTTATAATTTCAATACATAAATAAAAGTGAAAAAACTTTATATATAAATATTAGTTAAGTAACCAATTTAGTATGTAGTGGTTCAGATTTTTAAATAAAATGGTTCATATTCAAAACTCGATTTGAAGAATTCATGAAGAACTTCGCTTTGTAAGCGAAGTCGAAGTACTTACAATGAAAGTAAGTCCGAAAGTAATGATCCGAGTCGAATCTGGCGTAAAAATATAAATCACCTTAATCGAATTGGTGAATTTGAAATTTCAATTTTTCGGAAATGGTAGAATTTGAGCGTAAAAGTATTCATTTGAGATTCATCTAGTTTACGCCCCCACCCCACCCCAACTCCAACTCCACTCCACCCCTGGCTCCTCTACTCTCCTCCCTTCCCTTCCTGTCCGAACAAACAAACACTCTATTTCCCCTCTTCTCCGACAAACGCACAGAGCCCCCTATTTCTCTCAAGCTAATAACAATGGGAGCCGCAACAGCAGCAGCATCTTTTACCCTTTCAAGGCTCCTCTCATCCCAAAATCCTTCTCTCTCTCCACCGCCAGAACTTCCCAAATTCCTTCCTCAACACTCTCCTCCTCTTTCTCTCTCCACCCCCTCAAGCTTCAAACCCACTCCACTAAACCCATAATCAGATTCTCCTCCACCGCCACCTCTAAAATCTCTGCCACCATCTCAGTCGGCGATAAACTCCCAGAATCCACCTTCTCTTACTTCGATTCCGCAGGCGAACTCCAGACCACCACCGTCTCCGACCTCACCAAATCCAAGAAAGCCATCTTCTTCGCAGTACCGGGGGCATTCACACCAACTTGCTCCCAGAAACACGTCCCGGGTTTCGTGGAGAAATCCTCCGAGCTCATATCCAAAGGGGTTGATACCATTGCCTGTATTTCAGTCAACGATGCCTTTGTGCTGAAAGCTTGGAAAGCCGACTTGAAAATTGATGATCAGGTGTTGTTGTTAAGCGACGGAAATGGGAATTTTACAAAGGCAATTGGGGTTGAGCTTGATTTGAGTGATCAGCCTGTGGGATTGGGAGTGAGGTCTAGGAGATATGCAATGCTTGTGGAGGATGGTGTTGTCAAGGTCTTGAATTTGGAGGAAGGCGGCGCATTTACATCTAGTAGTGCAGATGATTTGCTCAAAGTACTTTGAGTTTCTTACTTTTCTGGTAATGGGCATATCATGAGCTTTGTCTTGTTTTGTGTTTTGCGGTGCTTATAGTAGTTCTGAATTGAATTTTATTATGATGTTGAATATAATTTGGAATTGTGGGCAATGCTGGCAGAAGTATGATGGGTTTTGTATAATTCCTTTTTTTGTGTGTGTTTTGGGATGCTAATTGTAGATTTGAATGGAAGGTTCTGGTTTTAATCAACGAATTGAATGCGACTATATGGAGTTTTGGGTAGTGGATACTATATTTCCTTTTTTTGTCTTTCTTGGCAACTTCTTTTTATTTTTCCTTTCATCTTTTCTTGTGTGCCTCTGTAATTTTAAAAGGAATTTATTACCTCTATAATGCCCTTTCTCTTCATATATATTTTTGCGTGTTTGATGGGATCGCCTTTGGGACATATCTCATTGGTGTTGAAAGTATCTAGAAAAGGTTTGTACAAAATATGGCTTCAATTGAAGTATGGAGTTTGTGCTTAATATGTTGTTAGCTAATCAAATGGAAATTCAGTTGCATGTAGGCTATGATATATGCACAAATTCTCAATCTTAGCATAGGAAGATGTTTCTGGATCTATTTTCCCACAAGTATCATCCCAGCAACCAGAAGAGCTCAACAAACTTGTATAGAAATTCTGTAGAACTATTTTTGTGGAATAAATCAACAGCAATGTTTTTAAACATGTATATGCATGCAATATGTAAGCCTCGAGTGTAGTACAACAAAGGCGACTCTATCGTCTCACCTATTTTTCCATTTTGACTATGGAAATTAGAACATATAATACAGATTTATACATTATGTCCAATAACTACCTCACCTTTGCCCTTTTATTTTGGCAATGAACGAAGTGCCGACAGTTAGTTTGACTGCACAAGACATCTCTCCACTATATTTTCGCAACAGCAGAAAGACCCTCAGTTGCAGTTGGGCTCCAATCATCCAGTCCTTTAACACTCATTTCAGAGCAGATAATATCGGCCTCTTCCAACCTTCCTTCCTCTCTTAGGCCAGAGATTAGCTCTTTACAAATGCCAACACTTGGAAGAAACCCGTTGTCAAACATTTCTTTGTACCAAAGATGTGCACCACTAAAATCCTTAAGTTTGCAATGTCCCTCAATAAGCGTCTTATAAGTATCAGCTTTAGGAATCAATCCACTAGTCTTCATATCATTGACAAGCTCTTTTGCTTCCTTCATCTTTTCCTCCTTCAACCGCCCCATAATTAAGCTATTGTAAGTCATCCGGTCAGGATGAATTCCCTGATCTATCATTTCATGATGCAATGCAAATGATTTCTCAACATCTCCATGCTCTGCATAGCAACGAATGAGTTCATTGTATACGACTCGATCAGGAGTCAAGTTATTCTCTGATAATTCTTGAACAAATTTCTCTACTACCACTAGACCCTCCTTGCTACATCCACTTATTAGTGAGTGGTATGTATTTAAGGTAGGTTTGACACCACAAGTTTTCATATTCTGATACCATTCTAAACACTTGAGGGTGTTCCCAACCTTTGCATATCCTGAAATTAGGGAATTGTAAGTGATCACGTCAGGATTTAAAGTAGCACTTGTAATCTGAAGAGCCAATTCTTCAGCTTCCACTACCCTACCCTTTTTGCATAGCCCGTTTATGAGTGCATTGTATGTTACAATTGTTGGAACAACATCTATTTTTAGCATTTCATCAAAACACCGGAAAGCATCTTTCATATTTCCACTTATGCAATAACCATCTATAATCATATTATATATTTGTGCATTTGGCAGAACCTCTCTGCTAACCATATCCCCACACATCAATTCAGCTTCAAGAAGCCTTCCGCCCTTGCATAAAGAATTTACTAGAGAACCATAGCTTACAACATTAGGCTTTAACCCGTTACTTTCCATTTCTTCAAGTATTTCGAAACATCTATGAAATTGGCATATTCGTCCGTACCCACCTATTAGGATGTTATATGTCTGCAGATTTGGGGATGCTCCCTTCCGAGCCATTTTCTTTACCCATTCCTCTGCCTCAGCCATATTACCCAAGTCACAAAACTTGTTGATCAATGAATTGAACGTGATACAGCTTGGTATCAAACCTAGATTTTCCATTTGTTCAATTGCTAATATCGCCTTTCCCATGTCACCCACCCGACAGTACCCATTCAAGATTGTATTAAATATCACCTCTGTTGGATCAAGTCCATTCTCCATCAACTTATTCAAAATCTCCTTAGCCTTATCCACCTGTCCACCTTTGCACAACACATTCAACAAAATGCTAGAAGTATAACCATTAATTCGAAACCCTTTTCTAATTGTTTCTTCATACAAATCTAGTGATGCATTTGCATTGCCGCATCTCAAATACCCGTCAAAAAGAATACTATATGTAAAACCATCAGGAACAAACCCACGAGCTTCCATCTCCCCCAACACCTTCTTTGCTTCCTCCATTCTATGTGCTTGACAAAGGCCACTAAGCAACGAATTAAACGTAACAATATTAGCATCCACATTATCGGACTTCATCTTTTCCCGAATATTAAACGCCTCCTCCAAATTTCCCACCTTACAATACCCATCAATTAGCGTATTATAAGCAATCCTATTAGCCACCACCCTCTTCTCAAACATCTCATCAAACAACTTCCTTGCATCCTCAATTCTCTCCTCTTTACACAACCCACTTATCACAACATTATATATAAAGCCACTGATACTCATCCCATTTCTTTTCATACATTCCATCAAATCCAGTCCCTTTTTCAAGTCACCCAATTTCACCGCCGATTGCACAGCTTTACCATAAGTAAATTTATCAACCTTAATACCCGAATCAATCACTTGAGAAAATACGTCAAGGGTTTTATTATACTGACATGAGGATACTAAAGACTCTAAAAGAAAATTAAAAGCCGAAAGAGAAGGGAAAATACCATCTTTTCTGATTAACATGTATAACTCTGTGGCTTCATTGTGTAGCTTTGATTCAGCACATACTGTTAAGAGTAAATTAGAGAAAGTAGGCTTCATAGAAGGTGAGGAGAGAGAAAACACAGTGTAAAGATCTGCCGGAGAACTAAATGAAGATTTCGAGAGAATGAGAGATTTGATAAGCTTTTTAACAGTTTCAGTGCGATACTGTTGGATGAGTATTCGAAGCTCTCTGACTTGTTCATAGCGGTCCTGGTCACGCTTTGGTGTTTCAGAGTCTGAGTAAAAGAATTTGTAGAGGGTGCCAGAAGGGGAATTTGAAGAATAGGCAGACGTCGGTAATTTAGGAAGAAGGTGGAGGCGTTTCGCCATTTTCCGTCCTTAGGCGGCTTTGCTAACCCTCTGTTTGAAACGGACAGAAAAAGAAAAAAAAATGAAATGAACGGAAAAGAAATAGGCACAAAAATTTAATTTTCTTTTTAATCCCTATGTTTTTGAATTTTTTTAATAAACCAAAAAGAAAAAAAATGAATAAAAAATTTGATCACTATTTCTACCAAAGTTTTCGTTTAAAATTGAATTGATTTGGACCGAAAAAATATTGGAATGAGTAATATTTTTATAATTCATATATTATCTTAAACTTTTAATATAATAAATTTTAAATTACAACTCATTGCTTAATTTATTTTTATTTACTAACCCTAAGCGAGATAAAAATATTAGAATAAATAATATTTTATAATTCTCATATTATCCTCAACTTTCAATATAATAAATTTTAAATTACAACTTTCGTCCCCAATTTATTTTTATCTACTAAACTCAATTTGTAGAAGTAGTTTTTGATTAAATTTATTTTGTATATTTTTATTCATGATTCAATGGTTATAATTAATTAAAGGATAAATTTTTAAAAGTGATATTTTTTCTTTTCTTTTTATTGGAACTTAAAACGCGTAATAAAAGAAATTTTATAAATTTTTTATTTTTTTTTATTAAAAACTCATAAACAACAGAAATGAAAACTTTAAATTTTCTATTCTTTGTTTTCTGTTATAATTTAAATTTTGTATTCTTTTATTTTTTGCACAACACTCAGAAACAGAGTGTAAAGGCTCTGTTTATTTCACTTTGTGGGAAAATATTTTGTGATGAAAATGTTTTCAATGTTCGGTTTGTTAAACTAAAAATGAGATGGAAAATATTATCTCTATTTATTAAACTATTTTTTTAGTGAATTTTGTCTTCTTACTTTTTTTATTTTAATATACGCTGCAATATACTCTTTCCGTCCGAGGATAAATGTAAGACCCCAAATTATTAATAAATAAAATTTATTTTTCTTTATTTATTATTTTGAAATAGTAAGGTTGATTTGATTAATGTGGATAGTTGTGGGTAAAATACATAAAATATTTGAATAAGCAAGTGGTTATAAAATATTCATTATTGCCGGGGAATATTCGTTTGGTCGTGGAATATTAAATCTTTGATGGGGAATATTAAATGCTGACAGTAGTAGATCTTTTTGTGGGCCCCATGCATAAAAGCGATTGGATGAAGAAAAGCGATAAATATAAGTTGTTTATAAATAATGGCGTAGTTGTTATCAGATTATCTTTTTGTTGGAATAAATTGGTTAAAACACACTAATACGCGTTGTTGAAGCAAGTAGCTACTGAGTATTGCACCAATTATTGATTCTTACGTGAAGGCACTACTCGATAATTATTACGATGAATACTTATTCGGTATTTTATTTTATTGATTCAATAATTCTTTGCATTGATATTTTATATTCTTGTTGTTTTGATAAATTGTCATTACATAGTATTTTCCATTATCAGACAATAATTCGTATTATCCGAATAATATTATTGGATAACATTATTGTGATATGCAGAAAGTTTTGTACAGGAGAGGTTTGGTCTACCTAATCAATTGCCTTGTAGGTAAGAGAGATCCTTATTAGAAAGCCCCCTCTTTCTGAGGAGCGGCACGGTTGCCCGATCTTGTGATTCTGTAATAATATTTGTGAATAATTAATTATTGATTTATATGATGAGAAAAATATTGATTTTATGTGGATATAGATGGAGAAAATTTTTAATGTGATGATTGTTGAAAATTAATATTTTATCTTTTTACGATAAAATAATTCATTTAAATATATTATTTTAATAATATATTAACTGGTGATATTTTTATAATGAATATGCGATATGTGAGTATATGAGGAGGAAGAGTATTTTTGTGGCATTAAATGATTAACACATGTTTTGTGTGTGTGGTGGACCCCATTTCTTGTTGAAATTTGATTATAGCTTTGTAAAATCGTCAGTTTGTGGATTTGGTCAATTTCTGTTTGGAATTTGGAAAAATTTTCTTCTGCAAAGTTGTAGAGAATTGAATTTCCTATGGAAAATCATGAGTTTCAAATTTTTACGATAAAAGAGCTATTTATTATGAATTATTGAAGTTAGAAACTTCAAATAATTGATTTTGGAAGTTTAAAATATTTAAAATAGGAAAAACATTTTTTTTTTTTGTTTTGTGGGCAGCCCTAGCATATGAAAGATAAGCTGAAATCAGTTGTCAAAATGTGCGTGAGAGAATTTGTAATATATATAATATTATTATATTAAATTTTCTACTTTTAATTGTTAAGCATTTTTCTATAAATAGGGTCTTAGGTTAGAATTGAAAATCACACTTAAACTGAAGTTTTTCTCTCTATATTATCGAGTGTATTCTTGTGAGTATTTTGAGTATACTTTGAGTATTGCTTTATACGGTCTGAGTTCAAGTCATGCTTATATATCAGGTGTTTCAACTAAAAGTCTTGTCTTTCGAGGTAAGGGATGTTATTTTATTCGAAAATGATATTATTTCTTCAATATCATTATATCGAAATATTGGTTGGAAATATTTATCAAATTTGAAACTTTTCATGTTGGGGTTCTTATTCATGAGTTCTTATTCACGAGTTCTTATTCATGAGTTCTTATTCACGAGTTCTTATTCACGAGTACTATTCACGAAGCATGATGATGTTTTTTGTGAAATTTCTATCTTTTGGTGTCGAGTTACTATTCACGATATATTACCTTTATTCACGATATCTGACTTATTCACGAATACGACCTTATTCACGGAAAAATTAAATTTTTATTTTTTAAATGCAAAATATCTATTGTGGATACTAGCTTTGATTGTATCCATGTTTTGATCATTCTTGAATTTTACTCCACTCGGTTATTTATGAAGTATTTTGAACTTGGATTGTTTAAAGTACGAATCCTTAATATTTGTTCTTTTGTATCTTTGGATTCGATTTTCTTTAAAATATTTTTCATCATCCTCGGTCTAAATGATGATATTCTTGAATATCTTTGGCCCGTAGTGCAAAGATGAATGATTTCTTGATGAATATCTTTGGCCCGTAGTGCAAAGATGAGCAGTGTTGAGATGAACATGACCGATCGATTAATATCTTTGGCCCGTAGTCAAAAGATGAACATGTGTTTAGATGAACATGACCAACCGGTGATGAATATCTTTGGCTGTAGTGTAAAGATGAATATTTGATTCCGGATATATATTGATTGATGTTCTGAGGATAAAATATCGACGATGGACTTTTAAATTCATATATAGAAGATAGTAGTTTGTATTCTCTACTTAACTCTTCTAATGAATTATTATTTCATTGCGAAGATTGATTTAAAGCGGTTATCTATTGTATTCTATTAGATTTTTCCTGTTGGAGACTAACGATAATTTGTTGTATATTATCTTAGTCATAATATTCTTTCTTGGGCTAGATTGAGCTCACCCTTTTCCTTTTTGTTCCATTTTTCTTCTCGGGAGGCGAGAATGTAGCGAAAGTCTTAGTCGGGGTATGGAATGAAGGTTCTAGAGAGAGTTGTTTAGTAGTCCTCACCATTTTTGTAAAATAATGTATCAATAATTATGATGGGGATTTATTTGCGTGTGGATAGTGTCTAGATAGCATTATCTGTATTTAAACTCACAGTTTATATGTTGTAATAATAAAGTTGTAGTTATTTCTGTACCATGTATTTGACGACTCAGAATGGGTTGGATGGAATGGATCTATTTTGGGGGCGTCACAATAAAAATATTGGTGGACTTTTCACGCATATTAAGAAGATGAATGAACTGACAAAATTGCTTATAATAATGTTATTAATCATTTTCAATGTAGGTGAGAGAGTGACTTTCTAGCTTTTTAATTCAAAATATTTTTAGCACATAATTAATTACAGTAAACCCTTTATTTAGGAATACTCTATATAAGAATAACTTCTACAATATTATAAAAAAAATTTGGTCCCAATTTGGTCCAGTTATAAATAGGAATAACCTCTAAATTGTAATATGTTATATACTTTTTAAGTCCCGTATTAAGAAACTATACCTCTATATAGTAATAATTTATATATATATATATATATATATATATATATATATATATATATATATATATATATATATATATATATATATATATATATATATGAGAGAGACAATATTAATTTTAAAAGACTACATTTTCTATAAAAAGACTACATTTAGAGATAAGAACTATATTTTCCTATAAAAGACTACATTTTCTATAAAAGACTACATTTTCCTAGTTTGAAATTCTAAATAATTTATGCTTTCTTTAATTTTTGTTATAAAATCTATATTTTTGTTAAAGTAGATATATTTTGGGTGTTCAAAAAATATTTTTGTGCAATACCTCTATTTAGTAATAACCTCTCAATTAGAATACAAATAGTTTGGTCCCAAGTACATTCCTAAATAGAGGTTTTACTAAATATTTAGTGAATATAGAGAGAGAATTAGAATAAGAAAAATATGAGATATTTAATGCTAATGGTATAATAGAAAAATTGTGTAAAAATTAAGTTATTAAAGGAGAATAAACATTTAACATGGAACTAATCAAAATAGTAAGAAGGACTTTTATTATAGGACGATAGAGTAATAAATAAATATTATGATATTTATAATTTCTTCTAAAGAGATTTTTTTTGGACAAAATAAAAGGAGAGAAATGTTACCAAATTGAAGAGCTTAAAAATGAATAATATATATAGGGCTATATGTGTGCACAGTCGTGCTATGACTACGGTTTTTTTGGGTTATGGTGACGATTTAATCGTCGCCATAGAACCAAATATCTATGGCGACAGTTGACCCGTTGCCAACCGTCTCTGTAACGCCCCCAAATTCAGATACTTGAAACCCGAACTCAGTGCATTACGATACCATTTCTATGAGCGAAATTAATAATATTATCATAAATATCAAACTTAATTTACATATCAAAGTTTTCTAAATCCCAGGTACGCGACCTTAAAATATTTCATTACATGATAAATAATAAATATAATCATCTTATTTAAGTCTAGCTATTACATAAGATAACACAAACTTATTCGGGTAGCTTTCCTCTCCTTTTGTTCTTGGAAGAGCCCGCTGGTCGATCATACTAAACTGAAAACATTTAAATTAAGCAAGGATGAGCATTTGAGTGCCCAACAAGTAATAACAATTATAAATATTAGATGAAAGGATTAAATATTTTCTTTGTACTTCCCTTCTACAACAAATTAAAAGTTGTGAAGTAATCTGAACCGATAATAATAACATAACAACTCTCTATCAAATTTTTGAAACTGCGTACTGACTATAAGTAGGGGTAAGGTGACATACTATGAACATTATTTTTTTATTTTTGAATGGGTTTAACAGAACTTCATCTGCAAACCGTCATAACTTACGGACACGAGGGTGATCTCGCCTAATGTGCCTGTATTGATCAATCTTACATGCAAGAACGATATTATCGTTCACTCTGGTCACCAAGCGCATAAAATTTTCCCATATTCGGGATGTTCACGATAGTCCGGAATCAAACCAAAGCAATTTGATTGGATACAAAAGGTTTTATCTTATTCAATGATATTTACGAATCGTGTGTTCAATTTGGGCAAATAACTTAGATATATATATATATATATATATATATATATATATATATATATATATATATATATATATCAACATGTGATTGAATACAATGATCATCCAAGTGGGGACACTTGTATAACCATATTAACGAATAGAATATATATCTGAATTACCATATATTAATATGTTGATGAACAATGATCGGATATAGAATATATCATAATAGGGTTAATAATTTAGCATAATAATAATATAATTCTGAAACTTCTTATTCATGTCCATTGCATAAAGGAAATGCAAAGGTAGGATACTTGCCTGATCTGCTACTTACAATACGTAACTTAGTTTTATCTTTTATACCATGACCTATCATTAATAAGATCATTCGAACGATTAGAATAACATACTATAACACATAGTACCGCTTATTGCAGTCAGCACATAACCTAATCACATTGGCACACATGTTTCACATATCATTAAATCACAAATAAACACATATACAAATAAACTATCTGAAAGTCCAGTATCAATTTCAAAGACATTACCGATTGTATTGACGGCAGATATCGGTATTTATCGAGTCTAAAACTCTATTCAATACCCTTAATATTATTCTGGACAACCTAAGTATCAGTCATACTATTTTTCATAGCCTTTCATAATAATTTTTAAATAATTATTATAATTTATCATTAATTTTCAAACAGGAATCATTATAAAATGATTTAAACATCAAATAATTCTATCATCAATAATATTTAAATAATATCAAACTATTAATGAAACCATTGCCAAAATATTAAAGTTATTTATAATAACTCAAAATATTTTTAAAACATTTATATTACCCTCAAATGATTTTTAAAACATTTAAAATCATTTTTAAATAACTACCATTAATATTAAAATATTAATGTACTATTCCTCAAAATATTAAAAGTCATTAAGTATAACTTAAAACTATTTTTAATTCATTTATATCCTTTTAAATGATTTTTAAATCAATAAAACTATTTTTAAACTATTTATTTAATATAATAATTAAATAAATTTAATATCATTAATGTTAAATAAATATCATTAATATTAAATAAATAATAATTTTCATGACAAAATATCAAAAGTTATATTTTATAACTTAAAATATTTTTATAACCTTTAAATCATATTTATATAATTTTTAAATCATTAATTCTATTTTTCATAATTTATTTAATACATTTATTAAATAACTTAAATATCATTAATATTATTTAATTAATGAAATTCATCACAAAATATTAAAAATAACCTAAAATATTTTCTTGTAACATTGTATAATTTTAATTGATTTTTCAAGTATTAAATCATTTTTAAGTAATTTATTTAATATTATAATTAAATAAATTAAATACCATTAATATTCTAAAATAATAAATATTAATGAAATATATTCAAAATAATTAAAAACTCATTTTAGACTTTAAAATAATTTTTTTAGGAATTTATTTTGTATTTTTAATAATTAAAAACTATTTTTCTCTATTTATTAAATAAAAATAATAATTTTTATAAATAAAGCTGTTCTTTAAAGGGCCTATAGCGGCAGACCGTCATATATAGGTTCTTCAATCGAACCCGAGATATTCAAAACCAGTTAATTGTCAAGTTCTTTAGGTTTGACCGAGGTTTAATCTATGCTCTAGTTATGTTCGGGCTTCCAATTGTGTTAATTATGTAGTATAAGTGTAATACTACAATTACCAATCAATATCATGGTCAAAACATAATACCACGTAAAGATCTAAGCTACGAGAAAATGATGTCGAACATTCTTCTTCGAGTTTTACAGGTTGCCCGTAAACTTCAGCGATTTAAAAGGTCCTACTTTCGATCCTTATAACTTTCACTTCAGATCTAATTTGTGTTATTTAAAGCTTCAAACTTGTAGTCGAGATGTCAAAGGACAACTCTATAACAACATAGTAGCTTTAACAACATTACCAACTCAAGATTTGAGTTCATTATCGATGTCTGGTCGTATTAATCTTTTCTTCACGTTTTCTGGGTTTTCCAGATTTCGTCAAGATTAGTTGGTCAATGATACTTTGACCAACAATAACTTTGATTATATGTGCATTCTGGGTAAACTAAAGGCTTAATTATGTACTCCTTATACCAGACTACAAGAATCAAACAACAACATAACTAAAACGCTAATATACTGCAAGATCAAAGGCTCAGAATATGTTGTCAGACGAGATCTGGGTTTCTGGGTTGCCCAGAAACTCAGTCTCCATGACCGGTCAACGCAGTTTGACTGCTTATAAGTTATGATCTAGACATGATATGACTCTGTTTCAAGTTGCAGAACAAAGACCAAATAACACACTATAAGTACAACCATTTAAACAACCAAAACTATAAACAGGTAAAGATCTATGGGGTCTGACATTCGGTTGTCAGACCACATATTTCCAGTTTTTTAGATTTCTAAAAACTTCTATTTTGAGCATCTAGATGTTATGGATCTGGGATATTACAACCCAGATCACTAATATATACTACATACTACATATTTAAACATAAAATCACAACATCTAACATCAAATCTAAGGATTTCTAGAATTAGGGTTTATACCCCATGAATGCTTAATTTTTGAATCTGATCCTTGATGTTTGATCCTGGCAAGCTAACACGTGATCTTGGCTTAGCTTATTACTCACTCTCACTCTACAATTTCGGATGGGAGAGAGAGAGAAGGTTTGGCTAGCTTAAAAAGTAAAGTAAGTGAATTTTGCTTACTTTTTAACTTTGATCTTAGGTTCAATGTATTTATAGGATGCTAGATGGCTGGTGATTGATGATTAAAGTGGGTTACTAGACCACATGTCTATCTAGAGTTGTTCACAAACTCCCTACTAGGGTTAGATCTACACTCCACCTTATTAAAGTAATCAAAAGGGTAGTTTGGTCATTTGACTTATAAAGTGCATGGCAATTTGGTAACTTCTCACACCTATTAGGTTTTAACCCTTAGGGTTTGACCCTAGGGTTTCATAAGCTCTAAATCTAGAATTGTGTATTAAGGGCAAATATAAAAATCTTAGTTTCTAAAATGTTGATTAGGGTTCCCTAATTACACTAGATTTCCTAATCATCTAGGGTTTGTAAATTAGCCTTATAATATATTAATTACTACTAATCTTGCTAAATTAATACCTAGGGTTTATAACTTAGCAATTAGGGTTCTAATTTAGTAATTAGGGTTTCTAGATATCAATTAGAGTTTACCTAACTGACAGTAAACATAATGAGGGTCATTAATTACATAACCCACAACTTAACAAATCTTACAGTTATAACTAACTCTGTACTATAGTTATCAGTAATACTAGGGTTTGTACTGTTCTACTATAACTGATCTATAAATTAACATTACACACATATCAGACATATCTATATCACTGAAATATAAACAATATTATATTAGTATTCTCATCCCTAATTCAAAATCCAGACTTAGGGTTTTGAATTCATATCTGACATAACCTTCATACATACTGTCATTAATTAAGCTAAAAATAATTAACCTAACCAATATAATAAAATACATATCATAAGAATCCTAATAATCATATCATATATACCATAATCATATCTTCATGGAAAATAAATATTAAATATTTTATTACAAAATTAATTTATTATAAGAATATAATTTATAACTATCAATAAGTCTAATAAGAAATTATTTACATCTAATAAATAAATTTATCTATCACATAGATACATATACTTTACATGCACATATTCCCACCTTTATATATATATATATATATAAATTAAATCGCAAAATTTCTTATTAAAAAAATATTTGGTTATTCTGGTCTCCATAGCTTTAAAAAAAAAGCGTATAATAGGCGCATGTATGTGTCTCTGATTGTATATACATTTTTCCCATATATATAGCCCGATTTTTTTTCAGCGAACTATATGGAGCGAACTAAAAAAGAATCGACTATAACGACGATTTTTTCAATCGCTATAACATATAAAATCGGCTTTCTATGCTATAGTGATGGAAAAAATCGTCATTATAACCGACTAGTTATATATATATATATATATATATATATATATATATATATATATATATAAGGCAAAGGTGCAAAAATGCACCTCACATTTTTTTCGATGTTCAACGTGTTCCCTATACTTTTTTTCCAAAAATACCTATAACGTTATATTTTTTTGGTCAAATCTGCCCCTCCTATTAAAAAAAGTGATAACTAGACAAATATATGTTAATTTATTTATAATCAATTGACACGTGGACAAAAGTGTGTGACATGGAGAAGAAAAAAAACTTCAGATTTCTATTCTCTATTCCAGACATCAAAAACTTCAAATCTCTCTCATATTCTTCCTCTATTCTCTCTCCTCCTTCTTCTTTAAATTTTTATTCCTAGATACACCAAAAAGAGTTACAAAGGATCTTGCATGATTTTTTTCAGATCTAGATCTGCGTTCGACTACAGATCTTATTGTGTTTTGAATCGACGTGAGATGGTGATGTGAGACGATGGTGATGGTGTTGAGATATGATATGTGACGATGGCTTGAAAGCTTTTAATCGAAAACTATAGATGTTTCGATCGAGTTTCGACGAAAGGGTGTGGTTCTTGAAGTTCTGGGTATTAGGTAAAATCGGGCAGTTCTTTTTGCAGAGTTCAGATGTTAGAAAAATTGGGCTCCATTGTTTCTATGTGGAATGACTAACTGAATTAGATGAAGTGACATCTCTTGGGCTTTTTCTATGCTGTTAGGATAATTTAAAAAAAAAAAAAATTATTTGTATATTCCATACGCCTTGTTTTATTCATTAAAACTCTGCTTCTATGTACAATGTAATTGCGCCTTTCTTCTATCAATTGATTTCATTCTTTACCTCCTGGTTTCTCGTTTTGATCTTTTTGTTGCTATTATAGCTATTGAGCTTAAAATGAATTTTATTTTTTTGAAGTATGTGATGCTTAGTATGTCCTCTGATTTCTTTAACCTTAGATTAGGGATGAAAGCTGCAATGGCTTCAGTTTTAAGGGTTTTTTTCATTTAGTTTTGCCGATGCTCATATACACATTGTTCACTATTTTATGTAACAGAAAATTCAGATGTGCAATGACAAAATCTTATATATGGAGATTTGAAGGTTGATGCTGATTTTAATTTTAGTTGAATTTGGGTTATAGTTGAGATTACTCTGTGTTTCGTAAGTGGTGATTTTGATGGTGGAGGAATGTAGGTCTGATGTTTTTTTGTGTGTGTGCAATGGAGAGTGTATTATTATTATTATTATTATTATTATTATTAGTAGTAGTAGTAGTATTTGAGGTATTTTAAAAATAAATTTTGACTAATTTATATAGTAAATTATAATAATTATAAATTATACAAAAGGTATCATTAATTATAAAAATTTTTGTTAACAAATATTTAAATTAAATTTAAAACTCTAACACTAATTTTGTATTTCGAAATGAAAAGGGTAAAATAGTAATAATAATAATAATAATAATGTGACGCCCCCAAAATAGATATACATCACCTATTCTGAGTCGCAAAATACATGGTTCAGAATACAAATACAATCTTAAATATACAACAAAAGCTGTGAGTTTTAATACAAATATTATCTTCTAGACAGTATTCAAACTCAAAATAAGTCCTCAATATATTTATTATCACACTATTTTATGGAATAGTGAGGACTACTAATGCTATCATCTGGACCGTCACTCTATTCCCCGACTAGTCCCTGCTACGTTCTCATTTCCTGAAGAGAACAATGAAAGCAAAAGGGTGAACTCAACTAGCCCAGTAAGAAATATTATGACTAAGATAATGCAGAATAAATTATCATTAGCCTTTAACAGTGTTAAACTGATACAATATAACAAACTTGAAGCTTAACTACAGCGGAACAAGCAATCCATTAAAAGAGTCAAGTACAGAATAAAATTTACTAACTTCTATGATTTAAAAGGTTTTTCATCACTTTTATTGCAGCGACTCAGCTTAATAAATAAATCACATCATCCATGCACTACGACCAAGGATATTCATTAGTATCATAACCACAGATTATCCATGCACTACGGGCCAAGGATATTCGTGTATTCATCAATGGTCATGATCATGCCAACAATTGTTCATCAATGCACTACGGGCCAATGAGAACTTTTACCACATCATTTGTAACATTACGGTCATGATTATACCGAATAATCTCTGGTCATAATCATACCAAGTCCATATATGCACTACAGGCCACAGATGACTTTCAACATAATATAAACATGAGGATGATGACAATGATATAAGAATTCAATAAAACAAGTTCAAGAATTAATTTATCCAGGAACCAATAACGTCCAAATTATCAACATGATACTGCTTTGTGGGGTAAAACTCAAGAATGCTCAGAAGAATATTTCTATGAAAAGATACTAGATGAAGCGCAAATATCAAGGATATTCAACTAATTTTATGGAGTATAAAAGCCAAAACTTTAACCAACTGAGTATAATAAAGAATGGAATAACAAAAGAACAGGCATGCGATAGACCGCACAGACATGTTATTCCAACAGAATAATAAATAATGAATCAAACGGGTTATGCGTAACGCGCTTGCATGTGACGGGGATATTAACAGAATAATAAATAATGGAACCAGGTCATGCGTAAACGCACAGATAGGATATTCCAACAAAATAATAAATAATGGAACCAGGTCATGCATAAAAGCACGAGATAGGATATTCCAATGAATAATAAATAATGGAACCGGTCATGCGCGTAAACACTGCGATGTGATGTTCCAAGCGAGAATAATAAAGAATGGAATAACAAAAGAATTTCACCATGTATGCGGTACCAGCATAGGCAGTTATTCAACATAATGATAAAGGATGGAATAATGAAGAATTTCACCATGTATGCGAGACTTTGTAGATGTAGACAAAGTTATTCCAATATCTGAGATAAAAAATGGAATAATGAAGAATTTTACCAAGTATAGGGTAGAGCCGATATCTGAGTTATTCAGCAGAATAATAAAGAATGGAATAACAGAAGTTCTCTTCATGAATACGAAAGAAATAATACCCCTTACCTTAGAAGAAACTGAATATAGGAGTAGTGAAGTGTGACGCCCCCAAAATAGGTCCATTCCATCCAACCCATTTTGAGTCGTCAAATACATGGTACAGAAATAACTACAACTTTATTATTACAACATATAAACTGTGAGTTTAAATATAGATATTGCTATCTAGACAATATCCACACGCAAATAAATCCCCATCATAATTATTGATATATTATTTTACAAAAATGGTGAGGACTACTAAACAACTCTCTCTAGAACCTTCATTCCATACCCTGACTAGTACTCGCTACATTCTCACCTCCTGAGAAGAAAAATGGAATAAAAAGGAAAAGGGTGAGCTCAACTAGCCCAAGAAGAATATTATGACTAAGATAATATACAACAAATTATCGTTAGTCTCCAACAGGAAATATCTAATAGAATACAATAGACAAACGATTTTAAATCAATCTTCGCAATGAAATAATAATTCATTAGAAGAGTTAAGTAGAGAATGCAAACTACTATCTTCTATATATGAATTTAAAATCCATCGTCGATATTTTATCCTCTGTAACATCAATCAATATATATCGGAATCAAATATTCATCTTTGCACCACTGAGCCAAAGATATTTCATCGATTAGTCATGTTCATCTAAACACCGTTCATCTTTGCACTACTGAGTCAAAGATATTAATCGATCGGTCGTGTTCATCTCGCAGTTGTTCATCTTTGCACTACGGGCCAAAGATATTCATCAAGAAATCATTCATCTTTGCACTACTGGGCCAAAGATATTCAAGTAATATCATCATTTAGGGTGAGGATGATGAAAAATATTTTAAAGAAAAGCGAATCCGGTGAAACAAAAGAACAAATATTAAGGATTCGTACTTTTAAACAATCCAAGTTCAAAAATACTTCATAAATAACCGAGTGGAGTAAAATTGAGAATGATCAAAACATGGATACAATCAAAGTTAGTATCCACAATAGATATTTTAGATTTAAAAATAAAAATTTAATTTTTACGTGAATAGTGTCGTATTCGTGAATAAAGGTCAGATATCGTGAATAGTGCCGATATCGTGAATAGTAAATCTCGACACCAAAAGATAGAAATTTCACAAAAAACATCATCACGCTTCGTGAATAGTACTCGTGAATAGTAACTCGTGAAATAGTAACTCATGAATGAATAATAACTTCGTGAATAAGTAACCCCAACATAAAAAGTTTCAAATTTGATAAAGATTTCCAACCAATATTTCGCAGATAATGATATTGAAGAAATAATATCATTTTCGAATAAAATAACATCCCTTACCTCGAAAGATAATACTTTTAGTTGAAACACCGGATATAGGCTATGACTTGAACTTGCACCGTATAGCAATACTCAAAGTATACTCAAAATACTCACAAGAATACGCTCGATAATATAGAGAGAGAAAACTTCAGTTTCTGGTGTGATTTTCAATTCTAAACTAAGTACCCTATTTATAGGAAAATGCTTAGAACACCAAAGTAGAAAATTTAATATAATAATATTATATATATTACAAATTCTCTACGCACATTTTGACAACTGATTTCAGCTTATCTTGCACATGCTAGGGCTGCCCACAAAACAAAAAAAAACATTTTTCCTATTTTAAATATTTTAAACTTCCAAAAATCAATTATTTCGGAGTTTCGGAACTTCAATAATTCATAATAAATAGCTCTTTTATCAGAAAAATTTGAAACTCGCGATTTTCCATAGGAAATTCAATTCTCTACAACTTTGAAGAAGAAAGTTTTCCCAAATTCTAAGCGTAAATTGTAAAGAAATCCACAAACCAGGCGATTTTACAATTTATAATCAAATTTGGTCAAGAAATGGGGTCCACAAACACACAAAACATGTGTTAATCATTTAATGCCACAAAATACTCTTCCTCCTCATATACTCACATATCGCACATTCATTATAAAATATCACCGTTAATATATTATTAAAATAATATATTTAAATGAATTATTTTATCAAAAAAGATAAAATATTAATTTTCAACAATTGTCACATTAAAAATTTTCTCCATCTATATCCACATAAAATCAATATTTTCTCATCATATAAATAAATAATTAATTATTCACAAATATTATTACAGAATCACAAGATCTTTGCAACGGTAGCCGCTCCCAAGAAAGAGGGGCTTTTAATAAGGATCTCTCTCCTTCGGGCGCCTTGATTAGGTGACCAAACCTCTCCTTAGACAGAACTTTCTAGACATTGCCAATAATGTTATCCAATAATATTATTAGGATAATATGAATTATTGCTCGATAATGGAAATTAACGTGTAATGACAATTTATTGAAACAACAAAGAATATAAAATATCAATGCGTGAATTATTGAATCAATAAAATAAAATCTTGAGCATTAATTATTGTAACAATTATTGAGTAGTGCCTTTCTTACGTAAGAATCAATAATTGGTGCAATACCGTGTATTATTGTTCAACAACGGCGATAGATAGTGTGTTTTAACCACCGGGTATTCCAACAAGATAATTGTGAATAACTACTTCATAGTTATTTATAAACAACTTATATTTGTCGTTTTCTTCATCCAATAGCTTTTCGTTATGGGGCCCACAAAAAGATCTAACGGCCGTCGTGCGAATATTCCCGACGATTGAATATTCCACGACCAAACGAATATTTCCAAATAATAATGATTATTTTATAACCACTTTGCTTATTCGAAATATTTCGCGTATTTTACCCATAACTATCCACATTAATCAAATCAACCCTTACTATTTCAAAATAATAAATAGAGGAAAATAAATTTTATTTATTAATAATTTGGGGTCTTACAACCTCCCTCCTTATGAAATTTCATCCTCGAAATTGGCGACGTACTGGTGTTTGAAAAGATGAGAATACCTCGCTTTCATTTTCGTTTCCAACTCCCGGGGTCATTTCCTCAATAGCATGGTTTCTCCACAAAACTTTAACTTGTGGTATAACCTCGAGTACATAGGACAAGTTCTTTCTATCCAATATCTTGACAGTACCTCCTCGTGACGTTAAGTCTTCGACTATCTCAAATCCGGTTCTAACTTCAATGAGCGTGGTTTGGTCGTCCACATATTTACGTAACATCGATCGTGAAAAACGTTATAAACATGTCGTCATACTTGGCGGTAAAAGCGAGTCTATAGGCCACGGTTCCTATTCGATCGAGACTTTCAAATAGATTAATAAATCGAAGGTTTGAGCTTTCTCACCTCACCGATTCTCGCTTTTGAAATAACAACTTCGCACCTCCTTCTTCAAATTTATCGACTTTGGTGTGTATCTTGAGCGACTTTAACTTTATCGATTAAAGTCGATTATACTCGTATATCATCACGTGGGTACCTAGAGTTTTCATCTCCATCTCTATTATTTGTAAATTATCTGAAATGAGTCTTTGACAATATCGTACTCGACTTTATATCACGATCTTCTACTCAACACGTCACATTACCACGTTCGCTTTTCGGGATGGCATGGTCGAACATGTCTTTGAAATGAGTCTCCTCTTGAGTTCTTGAAGCTCTTCCCACATTCCTTGCTCCATTCAATTTTGTATCTCTCTACGAGTCAATTTGCGTTAATGGAATAGCGATTCGAGAATATCCTTCAACGAATCTCGATAATAACCAACTAAGCTGAAAGCTCATTATTTCGATTAACGACTTAGGTTGTTCTCAATCTGTGACTTATATCCCAACCTTGGATAGCACGTTACAATGACACCTGTCGATTTACTTATCGCACGAATATGGTGTCCCCTACGAGAATCGGCGGTGCATTCCCAAAGGAAGTCACCGGATAAAGGCTCAGTACCAAATTTATAGTTGAATTTTAACTCACGAAGTTCAATAGGAGCCATTCGATATGAGATTTTAGAAATGAGTTTTGTCATCGGGTTCAAAGTTAATACAAAATTTAATATCGGGCTTTGGGAGTAAGCAAGAAATTCTTTTAGGAAATACGTCGGGAAAATCAATAACAACAGAATATTATTCAAATCGGCGTGTCTTTATTCAAATCCATAACATGGACTAAGAAAACTTGACATCCGTAATAAGCGAATGACTTCATGGCTTGATATGAAAATGTTTGACTACAATGGTTTGATTGCTTGAATTGAATAATGAGTTGCTTAGGAATATGAAAACTAACAACCTTACGAAAGTAATCAATTTGGCGTGATGAGTAGTTAACCTTAAAATCACATCAAAAGCAAATATCTCTATAGAAATAAGGTTAACGAGGTAATGTGATAGTGCCAACTTGAATCAAGCAAGATTTCTAAACAACGGATGTAATGAAAGTTTCTCTAACTTGAGTCTCCATAAATAGGTCAAAGTCTAATTTCTCCGTAGTTAAGTTCAAACGTTGAGCGCAAACGAGAGATAAAAGAATGGCAGAAACCCAGTATCTAGTAAGGTATAAACTTTGCAAGAATTTATAATTAACTAACCGTGCTAACCGTTCGGGTTCTCGCATTTTGATAGGTCACGATAAACGCTTCTTCCGAGGCCGATTGACTTTGACTTTTTCGGGACATCTTTTGAGTCACCATTCCGCTTGACTGGGTTTCGATCTGCGTCTAATCTCGGCGATATGTCCTTCTATTCCACAATTATAGCATACCTTAAGCTGTTGTGGGCGGTTTGGGTGATATGTCCCTCTTTCCGATTTGTAACATACGACCGGTGGTCTTTCTCCTCCCTTGGAACCGATTCTTCTGCCGATGTCTTCAGCATGGTCGTTGTTGAATCTCCTCTTTTAAAATCTCCTCTGACTCGCTTCTTCTATTTTCATGGCCACGATTACCACCAGTAGTGGTTACCGCCTTTGTCCGTATTCTTCTTTCTCCATTTGGTTATCGTTATTCTAATGATCGCTATTATTTGGTATGATCCTCGGTTATGGTCCTTCGGTTGAGCGTGCTCGTTATCTCGCTTCTAACAACCGAGCCCTGTTGACAACATCTCGAATAGAGAGAAAATTTATAAGAAATGAGATCTTGGACGTATGTCGAGTTTCAAACCTCTCGAAACATCCGCGTCATCGTTCCTCATTCTCCACCAAATGAGGTGCAAACACGATAACTCCATGAACTTCGCCTCATCTTTGGGACACCGTCGTGTTATTACGCTCCGATCTAATAAACTCCACTTCCTTCATATGACGAATACTTTCGGGGAAGTACTTGTCATTGAACTATTTCTGAAATGTCTCCCCATCACATCTTTGAGTGCAAATTGGATGGTACGCTTCACTGATTCCCACCGATAATCGCCTCGTTCTGAGAACCTAAAAAGTAGCGAATGGAACTTTCGTTCCTCGAGTGCATCCCAAGACATCGAATATCTTGGTAATTTGTTTGACCCACGATCCGTCTTAATCGGATCCGCTTTCCCTGCACTGGTGGTCCCAACTCTTTGAAGCGCTTGGCGGTGACCACCGTGAATTGCTATCATTTCTCCCTGTATTTTGAACACGAGTCTCCTCAAATCGATTTTGCATGAAGCGCAAAAAGCTTCTAAACATCCCTCGTTCATCATATGCTCGGTGGTGTTGTTCACGGGAGGTACATTGCTTGACTGTTGCACGTTCTCATCGTTGGTAAAGTCTGAGCATCTCCACGGTCTCATTTACTCCATTGTTAATATTCTCGATCGACATTCTCAAATCAATATAAACAAGGGTTAATTAAGGAAATCAATATATCAAATAATATCCCTATATACTTAACCAACTAACAAATAAGCTTAGGTAGGACACACTAGCGAAGGATTTACTCGTCTCTCCCTCCTAGTTCTATTCCCGATCTCGCCAAAGATCATATCCCTAAGCTCGATACCAGTTGTGGCGCCCCCAAAATAGGTCCATTCCATCCAACCCATTTCGAGTGCGTCAAATACATAGTATGAAATAACAACAACTTTATTATTACAACATATAAGCTGTGAGTTTAAATACGGATATTGCTATCTCAGACAATATCAAATACGCAAATAAATCCTATCATAATTATTGATACATTATTTTACAAAAATGGTGAGGACTACTAAACAACTCTCTCTAGAACCTTCATTCCATACCCCACTAGTACTCACTACATTCTCGCCTCCGAGAAGAAAAATGGAACAAAAAGAAAAGGGTGAGCTCAACTAGCCCGGTAAAGAATATTATGACTAAGATAATATACAACAAATTATCGTTAGTCTCCAATGAGGAAAAATCTAATAGAATACAATAGACAACTGACGGTTTTAAATCAATCTTCGCAATGAAATAATAATTCATTAGAAGAGTTAAGTAGAGAATACAAATTACTATCTTCTATATATGAATTTAAAAGTCCATCATCGATATTTTATCCCTATAACATCAATCGATATATATACGGAATCAAATATTCATCTTTGCACTCTGAGCCAAAGATATTCATCGATTAGTCATGTTGTTCATCTAAATACTGTTCATCTTTGCACTACTGGGCCAAAGATATTAATCGGTCGGTCATGTTCATCTCAACACTTGTTCATCATTCAGACTACTGGGCCAAAGATATTCATTAAGAAATCATTCATCTTTGCACTACTGGGCCAAAGATATTCGGTAATATCATCATTTAGGACCGAGGATGATGAAAAATATTTTAAAGAAAATGAATCGGTGAAACAAAAGAACAAATATTAAGGATTCGTACTTTAAACAATCCAAGTTCAAAATACTTCATAAATAAATAACGAGTGGAGTAAAATTCAAGAATGATCAAAACATGGATACAATCAAAGCTAGTATCCATAATAGATATTTTAGACGAAAAATAAAAATTTAATTTTTTTCGTGAATAGTGTCGATTCGTGAATAGTGCCAGTATCACGTGAATAATGTAAATTATCGTGAATAGTAAACTCAGACACCAAAAGATAGAAATTTCACAAAAACATCATCATAAATGCTTCGTGAATAGTACTTTCGTGAATAAGTAACTCATGAATAGTAACTTCGTGAATAGTAACCCAACATAAAAAGTTTCAAATTTGATAAAGATTTCCAACCAATATTTGGCGATAATGATATTGAAGAAATAATATCATTTTCGAATAAAATAACATCCCTTACCTCGAAAGACAGTACTTTTAGTTGAAACACCGGATATAGGCTATGACTTGAACTTGCACCGTATAGCAATACTCAAAGTATACTCAAAATACTCACAAGAATATGCTTGATAATATAGAGAGAAAAAACTTCAGTTTCTAGTGTGATTTTCAATTCTAACCTAAGCACCCTATTTATAGGAAAATGCTTAGAACACCAAAGTAGAAAATTTAATATAATAATATTATATATATTACAAATTCTCTACGCACATTTTGACAATTGATTTCAGCTTATCTTGCACATGCTAGGGCTGCCCACAAAACAAAAAAAACGTTGTTCCTATTTTAAATATTTTATACTTCCAAAAATCAATTATTTCGGTGCTTCAGAACTTCAATAATTCATAATAAATAGCTCTTTTATCAGAAAAATTTGAAACTCGCAACTTTCCATAGGAAATTCAATTCTCTACAACTTTGCAGAAGAAAGTTTTTCCAAATTCCAAACAGAAATTGACCGAAATCCACAAGCAGAGGCGATGTTACAAAGTTATAATCAAATTTCGGAATAAGAAATGGGGTCCACTGACACACAAAACATGTGTTAATCATTTAATGCCACAAAAATACTCTTCCTCCTCATATACTCACATATCGCACATTCATTATAAAAATATCACCGTTAATATATTATTAAAATAATATATTTAAATGAATTATTTTATCAGAAAAAGATAAAATATTAATTTTCAACAATTGTCACATTAAAAATTTTCTCCATCTATATCCACATAAAATCAATATTTTTTCTCATCATATAAATCAATAATTAATTATTCACAAATATTATTACAGAATCACAAGATCTTGGCAAACCGTGTCGTTCCCAGGAAAGAGGGGCTTTCAATAAGGATCTCTCTTCTTGGTAGCAATTGATTAGGTGACCAAACCTCTCCTTAGACAGAACTTTCTAGACATCGCTAATAATGTTATCCAATAATATTATTCAGATAATATGAATTATTGCTCCGATAATGGAAAATACTGTGTAATGACAATTTATTCAAGCAACGACGTAATATAAAATATCAATGCAAACAATTATTGAATCAATAAAATAAAATACTTAATAAAGAATTATCGTAACAATTATTGAGTAGTGCCCTTCTTACGTAAGAATCAATAATTGGTGCAATATCTGGTGTTCTACTGCTCAACAACGCGTATTAGTGTGTTTTAACCATAAGGGTATTCCAACAAGATAATCTGTGAATAACTACGCCGTTATTTATAAATAACTTATATTTGTCGTTTTCTTCATCCAATCACTTTTAGTTATGGGGCCCATAAAAGACTGCTACTGGTCGCAATCGAATATTCCCCACGCGATCTGAATATTCCACGACCAAACGAATATTCCCAAACAATAATGAATATTTTATAACCACTTGCTTATTGAAATATTTACGTATTTTACCCATAACTATCCACATTAATCAAATCAACCCTTACTATTTCAAAATAATAAATAGAGGAAAATAAATTTTATTTATTAATAATTTGGGGTCTTACATGAAGTAGCGAGAATACTTTTTTTCTTTCTCTATAGTTTCTCTCTCTAGAGTTTCAATTGAATTAAGTAAGAAATAATGAAGGAATGAGCTTCATTTATAGGAGAATGGAATGAATAAGAACTAATTCATGAAGCAGATCAGATTGATTTACTTTTAAGCAGACGATTCATATTGATTTACTATGCAATATTAATAAAATATTCTAATAAAACAAAATCTTTTAAATAAAATATAATATATTTTATTTATAATCTAATAAAATGAATAACTTTATAAAAGTATTACTGCTTTATATAAAAAGATTTTCTTATGCAAACATTATGCATTTTATTATGCAAATCTTATACGTAATAGAATATTATATATTCTATTTATAGTCTAATAAAATAAATAACTTTATAAAAAGTTTTTACATTTTTATATAAAAGTTTTTTTGTTTTATTACATTTATAATAATAATAAAACAAAACTTATCACCTTTATTATAATTCACAATTTTAATCGACTGTGTCGTTTCCAAGAAAGAGGGCTTTCCAATAAGGATTTCTCCCTATCATGGCGCTAATTGATTAGGTGACCAAACCTCTCCTGGCGTAACTTCAGACATCGTTAATATTATAAATAATAATATTAATAACTTTGTTATCTCAATTATTGATTTAATAATATATAAAATATCGACAATAATTGAATCAAATAACGTGAGATACTGTGCAACAATTACTGCAGCAATAATTGAACAAAACTGAGTGACTTCTCACGTAAGCATCAATAATCAATACCGTGTGCTGTAAAACTTCCGCCGTTATTTTCATAAAAATATTTTTGTCGTTTTCTCAATCCGACAATAATTTCATTGTGGGGTCCATCAATGATTGTGTCTTCGTACGAATATTCCCTGTTAAAACGAATATTCCCCTACCAATCGAATATTATATAACAACCTGCGTACTTTGCAAAATTTATAAATATTACCCACAACTATAACATTATATCAAGTTCATTCCATAATATTAAAAAAAATATTTCGAAAAATTTAAATCTTTATTCATAAAATCTGGGGTCTCACAATCTCCCCTCCTTATGAAATTTTGCCCTCGAATTTTTACGTACGCACTGGAGATATTAGAATAGATGAGGATTCCTTGACTTCATTTCAGATTCTAACTCTTGAGGTATAACCTTTGAGTGTTGAATACGATCCTTATTATTCAAGATTTTAACACGTATTTCCTCGTACGTTAAATCTTCCGCTGTTTCGTTCGGTTCTAAATCAATAATGTTGTTCCGGTTGTCCACATATTTACATAACATCGGTACGTGATAAACGTTATGAACACTCAATATATTTGGCGGTAAAACGAGTCTATAGGCTACAGTTCCTACTCGATCAAAGATTTGAAATGGGCCAATAAAATTGAGGGTTGAGATTTCCTCTCTTCGTCGATTCTTGCTTTTAGAATAACGCCCTCTCGAACCTTCTTCTTCACATTCATCAGCTCGGGTGCGTTGTTTGAGCGGCCTTTACCTTTATCGATTAAAGTCAGTTCTAATCATATATTCGTTATCTTCATGTAGGTTCGTATATTCGCACTCGTAAACGCATACGATCTTCTACTCAACGCCTCAACTACCACGTTCGCTTTTCCACGATGATATTGAATGGTACGATCATAATCTTCAACAGCTCGAGCCAACGTCTTTGGCGCATTATACGTTCGTTTTGGGTGAAGAAATACTTGAGGGTTTTAGAAATGGGTTTTTGTACTGAGGTCAATACAAAATTCGATTTCACGCTTTAGGGGTAGGCTAAGAAGTCTTCAAGAATACGCCAGGAAATTTATTAACCATAGAAATATCATTCAAAACTGACGTATTTTTGTTTAGATCCGTGACATGAGCTAAGAAAGCTTGACATCCGTTTTTCAATAAACGAATAGCTTTATGGCTTGAGATGACAGTGATTGATTTTAATGGTTTGATTGCTTGAATTTGCATAATAGGTTGGTTAGGAATATGAAAGCTAACAACCTTACGAAAACAATCAATTTTTGCATGATGAGTAGTTAACTAATCAATCACTAGAATCACATCAAAAGCAAGTATTTTCAATGAAATAATATCGATAGGTAATGTGAGGGTACCGATTTGAACCAAATAAAACTTAAAAATAGTGGGTGTAATGAAGGTTTCTCCCAATGGAGTTTTAACAGATAAGTCAAAGTCTAATTTCTTCGGAGTCAAATTTAAACATTGAACGCAAGCAATAGAGATAAAATAATGGGTAGAATCGGTATCTAATAAGGCATAGACTTCGCAAGAGTTTATAATTAACTTACCCGTAATAACTTCGTTCGGGTTTCTCGACAAACGCTCTCACTTAAACTACCAAATTTGACTTTGCTATAGAGTACATTCCACCCTTAATTGCTTCGTCACATTCATGATCCATGATTTGAATCATTACTCTCCGATCCATATCGAATTGGGGTTGACTGCTCTGCACAGGGTAATTCCGAATTCGATGTTGGATTCTCCCAATTGTTGTCCAAAAATCAAAATCCATTTCATCTATTTTGACTTTATTTGATCGGACGTCTTTTTCTACAATATCAAGGCGTCATGCGGCTTTTACCCACGCATCATTTATTCTCCTTCGTTCAGTTGTTTCTGCTTTCATCAGAACTTTGATCATAGCATTCTCAGAATCCAGCTCTAATATCTTATACTCTACCAAAGAGTGATTCTGTTCAAGCATCGCACATCGGGTAACACAATTTTGAATTGTTGCATCTCTTTGCTTCATGACCGCCTGCCATTCTTCAGCCTGCTCTTCTAACTCATGAATACGATTTTGTAATTCTAAATTTTGATCATAAAATTCTTCTAATAAATTCTCCTCAGGTTCCTTTTCTTCCTCACTCTCAGCAGCTACCTCTGCAACTAGTTCTGGTGCAACTATGAGTTCTTCACGAACCACGTAGATATCTCTAATTTCTTCTTCGTCTGACATCACATTAACCTGGTTAGTGATTAAAGGTGTCTCAACGGTCTCACGTGCTTCATTGCTTATTTCAACATTTTTCGGATGCTATTTTCAAATACTGCAACAAAATAAGGGTTAATTAACATATCACATATTATCCCTATACTCTGACCGACCAATTAAATACCAAATAACTTAGGTAGGTCATACACGCGAAGGAATTCCCCGTCTCTCCCCTCCTAGTTCTTGCCTCACATCTCAGACAGGGATCATATCCCTAAGCTTTGATACCAACTGTGACACCCCCAAAATAGATATACATCACCTATGCTGAGTCGCCAAATACATGGTACAGAATACAAATACAATCTTAAATATACAACATAAGTTGTGAGTTTTAATACAAATATTTTCTTCTATACAGTATTCAAACTCAAAATAAGTCTTCAATACATTTATTATCACACTATTTCATGGAATAGTGAGGACTACTAATGCTATCATCTGGACCGTCACTCTGTTCCCCGACTAGTCCCTGTTACGTTCTCATTTTTTGAAGAGAACAATGAAAGCAAAAGGATGAACTCAACTAGCCCAGTAAAAAATATTATGACTAAGATAATGCAGAATAAATTATCATTAGCCTTTAACAGTATTAAACTGATACAATATAATAAACATCAAGTTTAACTGCAGCGGAACAAGCAATCCATTAAAAGATTCAAGTAGAGAATAAAATCTACTAACTTCTATGATTTAAAAGGTTTTTCATCACTTTTAGTGCTGAGACTCAGCTTAATAAATAAACCACATCATCCCTGCACTACGGCCAAGGATATTTATTAGTATCACAACCACAGATTATCCATGCACTACGTGTAGGGATTCGGTAGAAAAACGCACAGCGAAATATAAAACTTTATAAAGCAATTTCTGAAACCCAACACAGGATCCATGCGAAACAAATTTAATTCAGTGGTTTAGAATTTATACCGATAATAGAAAACTCTGAAATTGCTTCGAATCTCCAACGTAATCCGAAAGAACTACGCCTCTACGGTATCCACACTAACATAGTAAATCGTCGTGACGATTCTCTAATAAAGGGAGTCACCAGTATTAGCCACCAAAAGGAATGGATTTTCTGTTTTTCTCTAGTCTCTCTCTAAGAAATGGCTAGGTTTTGTTTTGATTAACTTTTCAAAGATGCTTTGATATATCAATATATATAGTAATAAATTGGAATTAATCAAAACCTTAATATAATTAAAATAAAATCAATATATATATATATATATATATATATATATATATATATATACAAATCATCCTTTTAATTTAAATTCGTGATTTAAATACTATCAATCATATTGATATATTTAAATCCTTACAATTTAAATTAATTCCATTTTAATAACGTTCTATGTGTGTGACCCTATAGGTTATTATTATGTTGACAATAATTTTAAAATCATATTATAAAATTATAAACAGTGAGCGGCATCTAGTAATGCATCACTGCTACCCAAGTAATAATAAGATCGATGATTCGATGCAACCTTTTCGTGACCAATATTTCAATGTAATTTAATCCTTTGAACCTTAATATCCTAGATTAAACTCGAGTCATGGAATGTGTCATACTCTTCATAATTTAATCTGAGTTTTCTTAATCAATGAGTAGACTATATGAAACAAATCACTATTTGAGCATGACCATGCATTTCATAGTCCTGCTCAATCAAGAGGCCTATGGATATCACCCCTAATATATAAAAATGTTAAATTTCATCTAGATCACTCATATTCCTCACACGATTCATGATGTACCCAATAATCACCTTTATAGTCTACCCTATTAAAGGTGACATTTGATGATATCAAAGTACATAAATTCCCGTGTAGTAATATAGTAATTTTAGGTCGGAGGACTATTACATCATTGTCACTATGAGAATTGCTAATGACACTTCGCATAATGCTCCATATAGAATTCTCATGGCGGGTCCTACATCAAAGACATCGTTTTCAACATATACCTATGCATTGACTTAATATCTCATATATTTATGACCAATGAGATTTGGTCATCAGTCAATCCACATACTAGTCTCAATGCATTATTGTTGTCCCATCAACAATGATACTCGACTAGGGACATTTAAGAACAATGATACTAATTGTAATTATATAATTTCATGTTCAAGTCACATACTTGAAACTATATAATTTGTATAACTATTCTAAGGAATTTTATTATGTTAACATTTATATAACGCAGTAAATAAAACCATAATAAAATCATTCATTTATTCAATCAAATATAATATCAAAATGTTAAGCAATTATATCAAATAATTGGCCTCTAGGGCATAAACTCTAACACTACGGGACAAGGATATTCGTGTATTCATCAATGGCCATGATCATGCCAACAATTGTCCATCAATGCACTACGGACCAATGAGGACTTTTACCACATCATTTGTAACATTACGGTCATGATTATACCGAATAATCCCTGGTCATAATCATACCAAGGTCCATCTATGCACTACAGGCCACAGATGACTTTCAACATAATATAAACATGAGGATGATGACAATGATATAAGAATTCAATAAAACAAGTTCAAGAATTAATTTATCTAGGAACCAATAACGTCCAAATTGTCAACATGATACTGCTTTGTGGGGTAAAACTCAAGAATGTTCAGAAGAATATTTCTATGAAAAGATACTAGATGAAGCACAAATATCAAGGATATTCCACTAATTTCATGGAGTATAAAAGCCAAAACTTTAACCAACTGAGTATAATAAAAAATGGAATAACAAAAGAAATCATCGAGCACGCGATAAATCGTAGCACGCATAAAAGTTATTCCAATGTAATAATAAATAACGGAACACGTCGTGCGTGCGTAAAACGCACGCACGAGGATATTCTAACGAGAATAATAAATAATGGGACGGTGTCGTGCGTAGAACGCATGGCGGAGTTATTCCAATATAATGATAAAGAATGGAATAACAGAAGAATTTCACCATTTATGTGGTACTTCGCATAGACAAGTTATTCCAACATAATGATAAAGAATGGAATAACAGAAGAATTTTGTGATGCCCCCAAAATAGGTCCACACGACCCATTTTGAGTCACCATGTGACACTCTATAAAAATCAAATACAAAATTTATTTATACAACTGTTGAACTGTCGTGCAGAGTACGACAACACATAAGCTATGAGTTTTAATACAATATTGTCTCGTAGACAGTATCCAAACTCAAATTGTTACAATGCCATATAAAATACAGCAGCAAATATTTTAAGACCCCAAAGAAGAACGAGAAGATTACTATCATATTCATTCTAATGAAGTACACTTTTGACGCTCTCAAAGTCGGGTTCTCATCACCCTATTGTTGTTCGCCAAAATCAATTATTAAGTGACGTATAAAATACGACACACACATCTTAGGTCCTCAATACAATTATTTGTTGCATGTCATGCCGTTTTATAATATATTGAGGAACTTCGACAGTCTCGGACCATCACACTATTTCCCTGTTATCCCCGCTCAACCCAGCTACACTCTTATTACCTGAAAGGAATTGTGAAGCAAAAAGGGTGAGCACAACTAGCCCAGTAAAGAATAATATGACTAAAGATAATTAAATTATCAATAGCCTTCATCAGTAATAAATCAGAGATTTAGAACATATGATAGATGATAAAACTTTTCAACCATAGTTTAATTGAACGAAGCAATCCATTAGAAGAGTCAAATAGACCATAGGGTCTATTATCTTCTCCATGTTAAAAGTCCACCAACAATGTTTTATCCCTGTAACATCAATCAACAATTTCTATCCATAATCATGTGAATAACTCATAATCATAATTATGATTCTAAATTCCTCTTCGCACCCAAGACGAAGATAATTTCATCACTTGTCTTTACCTGAAACATCAAAAATCATGGTTATACCAAATCACAATTCTTGTTCATAATCATACTAATAAATTCATCTTTGCACTACAGGCCAAAGATATTCATTAACAATTCATCTTTGCTCTACATGCCAAAGACATACAACTGTATTATAGAAGAGTCAAGTAGAGCATGATATCTACTATCTTCTACGAATTAAAAGGTATTATCAATATATTATCGCTGAGACTCAGCTTAATAATTAATCCACATCATCGAATCATCCATGCACTACGGCCAAGGATATTCATTAGTATTATGACCACGAATTATCCATGCACTACGAGCCAAGGATATTCGTGTTTTCAACAATGGTCATGATTATACCGAATAATCCATGGTTATAATCATACCAACAACTATCCATTAATGCATGTAAGCCAAAGATATACAACTATAAAATCAATAATCAACGGTCCATTTTTGCACGTAAGCCAAAGATATACAACTATAAAACCAATAATCAACAGTCCATCTTTGTACGTAAGCCAAAGATATACAATTGTAAAATCAATAATCAACAATCCATCTTTGCACGTAAGCCAAATATATACAAGTTTAAAACCAATAATCAACAGTCCATCTTTGCACGTAAGCCAAAGATATACAATTGTAAAATCAATAATCAATAGTCCATCTTTGCACGTAAGCCAATGATGACTTTCATCACAATATAAGCATGAGGCTGACGACAATGATATAAGCATTAATCAAACGAAAACAAGGATAAATATTAAAGACTTTAAATTTATCCAAATATTATCAATCACTTAATAAACTCATAATCTAATATTATTAATATTATAATAATATTTTAATCATGTTGTAAGACCCCGATTTTTTTTTAATAAAATGGAATTTCCTCTATTTATTATTTTGAAATAGTAAGGGGTTGATTTGATTAATGTGGATAGTTATGGGTAAAATACGCAAATATTTCAAATAAGAAAGTGGTTATAAAATATTCATTGTTGTTTGAAATATTCGTTTTGTCGTGGAATATTCTTACCGTTTGGGAATATTAAATGCAACGACTACAATGACCTTTTGTGGGCCCCATAACGGAAAGCGATTGGATGAAGAAAACGACAAGTATAAGTTGTTTATAAATAACGGCGTAGTTTTTACCGTTAATACTGTTGGAATACCCGGTGGTTAAAACACGAGAATCTGGCGTTGTCAGACACGAGAAGAGCACTTGCGATTGCAACCGATTATTGATTCTTACATAAGAAGGCACTACTCAATAATTGTTACTGTAATTACTGTTCGGTATTTTATTTTATCGATTCAATAATTTCTGCGTTGATATTTTATATTATTGTTGTATCAATAATTGTCACTACACAATATTTTCCATTATCGGAGCAATAATTCATATTATCTGAATAATATTATTAGATAACATTATTGGCAATGTCTAGAAAGTTCTGTCTAAGGAGAGGTTTGGTCATCTAATTGCGCGCAAGTAAGGAGAGATCCTTATTGGAAAGCCCCTCTTTCTTGGGAACTGCTTGGTTGTCGATATTGTGATTCTGTAATATTATTTGTGAATAATTAATTATTGATTTATATGATAAGAAAAATATTGATTTTATGTGGATATAGATTGAGAAAATTTTTAATGTGATAATTGTTGAAAATTGATATTTTGTCTTTTCTGATAAAATAATTTATTATTATATTTTGATGGTGATATTTTTATAATGAATGTGGGACATATGAGTATATGAGGAAGAAGAGTATTTTTGTTGCATTAAATGTTTAACACAAGTTTGGTGTTACAAAAAATGTTTAACATATGTTAAACATGTTGGTGGACACAATTTTTGATTGAAATTTGATTATAGCTTGTATAATAGCCCGTTTATGAATTTCGGTCAATTTTTGTTTGGAATTTGGAAAAACTTTCTTCTGCAAAGTTGTAGAGAATGGAATTTCCTATGGAAAGGACAGAGGTTCGAATTTTTCTGATAAAAGGGCTATTTATTATGAATTATTGAAGTTCTGATTATTGAGTCTGAATTGATTTTGTAACAAAAATTATTTTAACAAGTTTTTCATTTTTGTGCGATAAATGTGTTTTTGATGTGGTGGGCTAAGGAAAATTTGGTTATAAAATATATTATTATATTCAATTTTCTGCTTTGGTGTTCTAAACAATTTCCTATAAATAGGGTGCTTAGGTTAGAATTGAAAATCACACCAGAAACTGAAGTTTTCTCTCTACATCTCTCTCTATATTATCGAGCGTATTCTTGTGAGTATTTTGATACTTTGAGTGTTGCTATATGGTGCAAGTTCCTTCACCACTATATCCAAATATTCCAAATGTAAATCTTGTCTTTCCGAGGTAAGGGATATTATTTTTTATAAATGATATTATTTCTTTTAATATCATTATTGCCGAAATATTGGTAAGATTTTTCTTGTAAAATTCTGATCTTTTATGTCCAAGTTACCTATTCACGAGTTACTATTCACGAGTTACTATTTATGAGTTACTATTTACGAAAGATTCTTATTCACGAAGTACTATTCACAAAGCATGTTAATTTTTCTTGGGAAAGTTCTACCTTTTAGTGTCGAAGTTTCTATTCACGATATCTGATCTTATTCATGTATACAAGACTATTCATTTAATTCGACACTATTCACAGAAAAATTAAATTTTTTTTTTCTGTGTCCAAGATATCTATTATGGATACTAGCTTTGATTGTATCCATGTTTTGATCATTCTTGAATTTTACTTCACTATGATTATTTATGAAGTATTTTTGAGCTCGGTTTGGTTAAAGTACGAATTCTTAATATTTGTTCTTTTCTTTCACTGGATTCGTTTTCTTTAAAACATTTTTCATCATCCTCGGTCCTAAATGATGACATTCTTGAATATCTTTGCTTTGTAGTGCAAAGATGGTTGATTTTCTTATTAATATCTTTGGCGTAGTAGTAAAAGATGAGCAGTGTTGAGATGAACATAACCGACTGATGAATATCTTTGGCACTGTAGTGCAAAGATGAATATTTGATTTGAGATATATATTGATTGATGTTACAGGGATAAAATATTGATGATGGACTTTTAAATTCATAGATGTTAGTAGATTTCATTCTCTACTTAACTCCTCTAATGAATTATTGTTTCACTTAGTTGTTGATCTAAAACTTGTTGTCTATTGTATTCTATCAGATTTTTTCCTGTTGAAGACTAAGGATAATTTGTTGTACATTATCTTAGTCATAATATTCTTTATTGGGCTAGATGAGCTCACCCTTTTCCTTTTTGTTCTATTTTTTTTCTCAGGAGACGAGAATATAGCGGGAACTAGTTTGGGTGTGGAGTGATGGTTCAAGACAGTTGTTTTAGTAGTCCTCACCATTTTGTAATATAGTGTATCAATAATTATATGAGGACTTTATTTGGGTATGGATATTGTCTAGAAGACAATATTTGTATTTAAACTCACAGCATAAGTGTTGTCGTATTTTACACGACAATTATAATAATGAAGTTGTAGTTGTTTCTGTACCATGTATTTGGCGACTCAAAATAGGTTGGGTGGATTGGACCTATTTTGGGGTGTCACGATTAGTATCGAGCTTAGGATATGATCTCGGCGGAGATCGGGGAATAGAACTAGGAGGGGAGAGACGAGTAAATCCTTTACTAGTGTGTCCTACCTAAGCTTATTTGTTGGTTGGTTAGAGTATAGGGATATTATGTGGTATGTTAATTTATTTAATTAACCCTTATTTTATGGCAGCATTTAAGAATGGCAGCTGAAAACATTAATGATGGAGTGAATGAGACCGTGGAAACACCTTTAACCATAAACCAGGAGAACGTGCAACAGGATGACAATATTCCTCCTGTAAACAACACCACTGATCAGACGATGAACGATGGAATATTTAGAAGCTTTTTGCAGTTCATGCAAAATCAGACGAAGAGACTCGTGTACAAAAAGCGGTGCAAATGATAAGAACGCATACGGTTTGTCACGCAACAAGCGATTCAAAGAGTTGGGACCACGACTGCAGGGAAAGCGGATCCGATTAAAAAGAAGCGGAGACGTGGGTCAAGCAAATTACCAAGATATTCGATGTCTTGGGATGCACAGAAGAATGAAGGTTCCATTCGCCACTTTATGTTAAAGTAATGAAAGCGGAGACATTGGTGGGAATCTATAGGCGTACTCCAACAAACCGCACTCAAGCATGTCTTGGGAAACATTTGAATCGTTCAATGACAAGTACTTTCACGAAAGTATTCGCGTCGTATGAAGGAGGTAGAGTTTATTAGACTAGAACATTATAACATGGCGGTGTCCAAAGATGAGGCGTAAGTTCGCGGAGTTATCCAGGTTTGCACCTCATTTGGTAGAGAATGAGGAACGTATGACGCGGATATTTTTGAGAGGTTTGAAACCCGACATACGTCAATATCTCATTTCTCATAAATTTTTTCTATATTCAGATGTTGTGAACAGGGCTCAATTATTAGAGCGAGATAATGAGTCTATTCAACCGGGCGACCTACAACTCGATGATAATCGTACCAGTGGCAACGGCCATCGGGACAATGATAACCATCGTGGAGGAAATTATCGTGCCAGAAATGATAACCACTTCGGTGGTAATCATGGCCAAGATAATAGAAGAAATAACTCAAGTGGAAAATTCAAGAAGAGAAATTTCATAAGGAGGGGAGGTTGTAAGACCCCGAATTTTTTTTTAATAAAATGAAATTTCCTCTATTTATTATTTTGAAATAAAAGGGTTTGATTTGATTAATGTGGATAGTTATGGGTAAAATGCGCAAATATTTCAAATAAAAAAGTTGTTATAAAATATTCATTGTTGTCGGCGAATATTCGTTTGGTCGTGGAATATTCTTACTGTCGGAGAATATTTATGCGACAGTAGCGATCTTTTGTGGGCCTCATAACGGAAAAAAGCGATTGGATGAAGAAAGCGACAAGTATAAGTTGTTTATAAATAACTGGCGTAGTTATTACTGAGTAATCTTGTTGGAATACCCGGTGGTTAAAACAAAGTAATCTGAGTTGTTGACAAGAGATGAGTCTGCGGTATTGCACCGATTATTGATTCTTATATAAGAAGGCACTACTCAATAATTATTCTTTGTAATTCTGCTTCGGTATTTTATTTTATTGATTCAATAATTCTTTGCGTTGATATTTTATATTATTGTTGTATCAATAATTGTCACTACACAAGATATTTTCCATTATCGAAGCAATAATTCTTATTATCCTGAATAATATTATTAGATAACATTATTGGCAATGTCTAGAAAGTTCATCTAAGGAGAGGTTGGTCATCTAATTGCTGCTACGCAAGAAAGAGAGATCCTTATCGGAAAGCCCCTCTTTCCCGAGGCGCACTGGTCATCAATATTGTGATTACGTAATATTATTTGTGAATAATTAATTATTGATTTATATGATGAGAAAAATATTGATTTTATGTGGATATAGATGGAGAAAATTTTTAATGTGGCAATTTTTGAAAATTGATATTTTATCTTTTCTGATAAAATAATTTATTATTATATTTTGATGGTGATATTTTTATAATGAATGTGGGACATATGAGTATATGAGGAGGAAGAGTATTTTTGTTGCATTAAATGTTTAACACATGTTTGGTGTTACAAAAAATGTTTAACATATGTTAAACATGTTAGTGGACACAATTTTTGACTGAAATTTGATTATAGCCTGTACAATCGCCCGTTTGTGAATTTCGGTCAATTTTTGTTTGGAATTTGGAAAAACTTTCTTCTGCAAAGTTGTAGAGAATGGAATTTTCTATGGAAAGGACATGAGGCTCGAATTTTTCTGATAAAAGGGCTATTTATTATTAATTATTGAAGTTCTGGATTATTGAGTCTGAATTGATTTTGTAACAAAAAATTATTTTAAACATGTTTTTCATTTTTGTGTGATAAATGTGTTTTTGATGTGGTGGGCTAAGAAAAATTTGGTTATAAAATATATTATTATATTCAATTTTCTGCTTTGGTGTTCTAAGCAATTTCCTATAAATAGGGTACTTAGGTTAGAATTGAAAATCACACCAGAAACTGAAGTTTTCTCTCTACATCTCTCTTTATATTATTGAGCGTATTCTTGTGAGTATTTTGATACTTTGAGTGTTGCTATACAGTGCAAGTTCCTTCACCACTACATCCAGTATTCCAGTCAGAAGTACTGCCTTTTCGAGGTAAGGGATATTATTTTTTTATAAATGATATTATTTCTTTTAATATAATTATGCCGAAATATTGGTAAGATTTTTCTTGTGAAATTCTGATCTTTTTATGTTAGAGTTACTATTCACGAGTTACTATTTATGAGTTACTATTCACGAGTTACTATTCACCAGTACTATTCACAAAGCATGATAATTTTTCTTGTGAAAGTTCTACCTTTTAGTGTCGGAGTTACTATTCACGAGTTACTATTCACGAGTTACTATTTATGAGTTACTATTTACGAGTTACTATTCACGAGTACTATTCACAAAGCATGTTAATTTTTCTTGGGAAAGTTCTACCTTTTAGTGTCGGAGTTTCTATTCACGTATACAGTACTATTCATGTATACGGCACTATTCACGAATTCGACACTATTCACAGAAAAATTAAATTTTTTTTTTCTGTGTCCAAGATATCTATTATGGATACTAGCTTTGATTGTATCCATGTTTTGATCATTCTTGAATTTTACTTCACTATGATTATTTATGAAGTATTTTTGATCTCGGTTTGGTTAAAGTACGAATCCTTAATATTTGTTCTTTTGTTTCACTGGATTCGTTTTCTTTAAAATATTTTTCATCATCCTTAGTCCTAAATGATGACATTACTGAATATCTTTGGCCTGTAGTGCAAAGATGGTTGATTTTCTTATGAATATCTTTGGTGTAAGACCCCAGCTTTTATAAATAAAGATGAATTTTCTATAAATATTATTTTTGAATATTATGGAATAAATTTAATATAATGTTATAGTTGTGGGTAATATTTATAAATTTTGCAAAGTAAGCAAGTTGTTATAAAATATTCGTTTGGTGGGGAATATTCTTTTTGTCGTGGAATATTAAATGACGATACTACTCAATCATAAGTGGACCCCACAACGGAAGTATTGTCGTAGTTAAAAGCGATAAAATTATCTTTCTATAAAAATAACTACGGAGGTGTTACCGTTAAAAGCTGTTGAACTACCCCGGTGGTAAAAAAATGCGATGTCTGGCGTGGTTGCATAAGAAGCACACAGATTGATTATCGATGCTTACGTGAGAAGTCACTTAGCTATACTCAATTATTGCTACTGATAATTCACGATCATATCTCTTATATTATTGATTCAATTATTGTCACAAGATTATCTCGTATAATATGTTATATTATTAATTGAGACGACAAGTTATAAATGATTAATAATTGTTGAAAGATTAAAATGTGTTGATTAAAAATAAAATGATTGTGGTAATATTTATTCAATCCTTGATGTATATAAAGAGTCACATTATGAGGCGTTTGTGGTAAGTTTGATTATTTTTATGGGGGCCCATATGTCATCATCTAAGAGTCTCTTCGTCAATAGTAATTACCTTTGTGAATAATAATTACCTTCGTAATAGTATTTACTGGCCAATAGTAATTACCTTCTTCAATAGTATTTACCTTACGTCGCAATAGTAATTACCTTCATTAATAGTAATTACCCTTCGCAAATAGTAGTTGTCCCTTCAATATTACCAAGAGTTAAGCGCCTCTTGATTGTTTCAAAGGTTAATTACCCCCTTCATGAATAGTAGTTGTCTCTTCAATATTACCAAGAGTCATTTTGACCCTTTGTTAAGACCAAGAGCCACCTCGCTTTTTCTATAAATAGAAAGCTCATTCCTTCATTATTTCTTACGAATTCATTGAAACTACAGAGAGAAACTATAGAGAGAAAGAAGAAAAGTATTCTGCTACTTCACTTTTCCAATATTCAATTCTTCTAAGGTAGGAATATTATTTGTTGTACTCGTAAAGGGTGTTATTCTTTCTTATTCATGAAGAGAGCTGTTGTTATTCCATTGCTTATTATTCTATTGGAATAACTTATACGCCATGAGTTTACCTATACTTGGTGACATTCTTCTATTATTACATTCGAACATCGTCTGCGGTGTTTTTTAGGACACATTGCTTTCGCCTTTTTATTATTATTACATTTGGAACATCATGTATGCATGTGTTTTACACAGGACTGGTTAAAATCTTTATTATTATTCTGTTGGAACATCCCGTCTGCATGCGTTTTTACGCGGACCGGTTCTACGTTATTTATTATTCATTGGAATATCACGCCTGTGCATGCGGTCTATCGCATGCATGGTGATTTCTTTTGTTATTCCATTCTTTATTATACCCAAATTGGTTAAAACTTTGACTTCTATACTCCATGAAATTAGTAGAATATCCTTGATATTTGCGTTTCATCCAAAGATCTTTTCATGGAAATATTTTTACGATCATTCTTGAATTTTACTCTACAAAACAAAGATCATGTTGACAATTTGGACGTTAATAATTCCTGCATAAAATAATTCTTGAACTTGTTTTATTGAATTTTTATATCATTGTCATCATCCTCATGTTTATATTATGTTGAAAGTCATCGTGGCTCAGTAGTGCATAGATGGACTCGTGGTATGATTATGACGAGAGACTATTCGGTGTAATCACGACCGTAATGTTACAAATGATATGATAAAAATCCTCAGCCGTCAGTAGTGCATTGATGGGCCGATTGTTGGCATGATCATGACCATTAATGAATACACAACTATTCTTGGCCCGTAGTGCATGAATAATTGTGGTCGCGATACTAAAGAATATCCTGGTCAGTAGTGCGGGGTGATTCGATGATGTGGAATATTTATTAAAAGTGAGTCTCGGCTATAATGATGATGAAAAACCTTTTAAATCATAAAAGATAGTAGATTTTATTTTCTACTTGACTCTTTTAATGGATTCTTTGGTTCCGATTGTAGTTAAACTTGATGTTCATTATATTTTATCGGTTTAACATCTTTGTTGAGGCTAATGATAATTTATTCGCATTATCTTAGTCATAATATTTCTTCTTGAGCTAGTTGAGGTCACCCTTTCTTTCACCGTTCTCTCGTGAAATGAGAATATAGTTGGGACGAGTCGGGGAACGGAGTAATGGTCCAGAGGATAGCATTAGTAGTCCTCACTATTCTGTGAAATAGTGTGATAATAATTGTAATGAGAACTCCTTTTGAGTTTGTATAATATCTAGTAGACAATATTTGTATTCAAACTCACAGTTTATGTCGTATTGTACACGACAGTTATATTAGTAAGTTGTATTTACATTCTGTACCATGTATCTGACTACCCAAGATGGGTGATGTATACCTAATTTTGGGGGCGTCACATTTGGCCCGTAGTGCAAAGATGAACGGGTGTTGAGATGAACATGACCGACTGATGAATATCTTTGGTCTATAGTACAAAGATGATTATTTGATTTGAGATATATATTGATTGATGTTACATGGATAAAATATTGATGATGGACTTTTGACTTCATAGATGTTAGTAGATTTCATTCTCTACTTAACTCCTCTATTGAATTATTGTTTCCGCTGCAGTTGTTGATCTAAAATTTGTTGTCTATTGTTTCTATCAGATTTTTCCCTGTTGAAGACTAAGGATAATTTGTTGTACATTATCTTAGTCATAATATTCTTTATTGGGCTAGTTGAGCTCACCCTTTTCCTTTTTGTTCCATTTTTCTTCTCAGGAGGCGAGAATATAGCGGGAACTAGTTGGGGTGTGGAGTGATTGTTCAAGACAGTTGTTTTAGTAGTCCTCACCATTTTGTAATATAGTGTATCAATAATTGTATGAGGACTTTATTTGGGTATGGATATTGTCTAGAAAACAATATTTGTATTTAAACTCACAGCATAAGTGTTGTCGTATTTTGCACGACAATTGTAATAATGAAGTTGTAGTTGTTTCTGTACCATGTATTTGGCGACTCAAAAAAGGTTGGGTGGATTGGACCTATTTTGGGGGCGTCACAGTTGGTATCAGAGCTTAGGGATATGATCTCTGACGGAGATCGGGGAATAGAACTAAGAGGGGAGAGACGAGTAAATCCTTTGCTAGTGTGTCCTACCTAAGCTTATTTGTTGGTTGGTCAGAGTATAGGGATATTATGTGGTATGTTAATACGTGTGGGTGGATTGGACCATGTATTTGGCGACTCAGAATAGGTTGGGTGGATTGGACCTATTTTGGGGGCGTCACACATGTGATCATTCACCATGCATGTGGTAATCCACATAGACAGGTTATTCCAATAAAATAATAAAGAATGGAACCAGGTCATGCGTAATCCACACAGACAGGATATTCCAACAGAATAATAAAGAATGGAACCAGTCATGCGTAATCCACACGCATGTGATATTCCAACGTAATAATAAAGAATGGAATAACAATGTAATTCTGACAGTACGCGATAGGCTGCACATGTAGGTTATTCCAATGTAATAATAAAGAATGGAATAATGGAAGAATTCACCGTGCATGCGATAGACCGCATGCATAAAGTTATTCCCAATGAGAATAATAAAGAATGGAATAACAACCACTTACGAGTATTGAAAGAAAATAACTCTCTTTATGAATACGAAAGAATAATACCCCTTACTATAATAACAATATCCCTTACCTTAGAAGAAACTGGATACTAGAATAGTGAGGTAGCAGACTTCTCTTCTTCTTTCTCTTTATAATTTCTCTCTATAATAATTGCTCTATAGCTTTAGTGAATTGGTGAGAAATGAAGGAAGAATGAGCTTTATTTATAGGAAAATATAGTTTCAATAATTGCACGTTTTGGGGCTCAAAATATTATAAGATAATACCTTCCTCTTTTTTTTTCATTTTAATTTAGTCCCGCAAGTATTATCAAACTTGCACCACCTCCCTAATAGTAAATAATGTAAATCAATAGTTCAATCATGTGAATCAATAGTTATAATCATGTGAAAATATCTAATTACAAGATAGTACCTCCATCCGTAACTTGTACATGCAAGTATTATCAATTTTGCACCAACTCTCCTAATAGTACAAGAATATGAATTAACAGTATACACATGTGAATAAATAGTTATAATCATGTGAATTAATAACAATTAATTGCTCATTTACCCGATTAATTACTCGGTTGGTCAATATAACTTCCAGACATCAATTACTATCGAAATAAATGTCGATTTCAACTAACACTAATAATCCCAACATAATGGAAATATTTTTCTCAACAATTTCATTTTTGAAATTTTGAAGTTTGACTTTTTCTGAAAAAGTCAACTGTTGACTTTTTGACCAAAAAGTCAACTCCGGCGAATTTTGTGTTTATAGTCTATTTCCACTAATTTCATTTCGGACTCAGATATCACGTCAGCGTCTCCAAATTCAACTCCGAACTCAAACTCAATTTTTAATAACATTCATCATTAATATTATAATTCACAATATTTAACAACTAGGTCATTCCCAGGAAAGAGGGGGATTTCCGATAAGGATTTCCCCTTATTGGCACGCAATTAGGTGACCAAACCTCTCCTTGACAGAACTTCTAGATATTGTCAATATTGCAAATAATAATATGAATAACTTTACCGTCTCAATTATTGATTTAATAATATAACATATTATGCAGATGATACTGTGACAATAATTGAATCAATAATATGAGATATATGATGCAGCAATTACTGTAGCAATAATTGAGTATAACTGAGTGACTTCTCATGTAAGCATCAATAATCAATACCGTGTGTTACTATGCAACCACGCCAGACATCGTATTTTACTACTTAGAGTAGTTTAACAGTTTTAACGGTAACACTTTCGCTGTTATTTTTATAAAAAGATAATTATGTCATTTTCTTACTACAACAATACTTCCGTTGTGGAGTCCGCCAATGATTGTGCCGTCCTACGGATATTTTTCGACAAAAAGAATATTTTATAACAACTTGCATACCTTAAAAAATTTTCACATATCACCCTTAACTTTAACCTTTTATCAATTTAACCATTTACTAAATAGAATAATTATAAGAAAATTGAATACTTTCATTTCATAAAATTCTTGGTCTCACAAATTTTACCATGTATGCAGTATTAGATGTATAAAAGTTATTCCAACATAATGATAAAGAATGGAATAATGGAAGAATTTCACCATGTATGCAGTGCTTGATGTATAAAAGTTATTCCAACATAATGATAAAGAATGGAATAATGAATAATTTCACCAAGTATAGGGTAGCTGGCGTATCTGAGTTATTCCAATGTAATAATAAAAAAAAGAATAATGAAGTTCTCTTCATGAATACTGAAAAGAAATAATACCACTTACCTTAGAAGAAACTGGATATAGGAGTAGTGAAGTAGCAGTATACTTTTCTTCTTTCTCTCTATAGTTTATCTCTAGAGTTTCAATTGAATTCGTAAGAAATAATGAAAGAATGAGCTTCTATTTATAGGAGAATGGACCGAATAAGAACTAATTCATGAACGGTCAGTATTGATTTATTTTTAAATGGACTATCCATATTGATTTACTATGCAAAGATTAATAAAATATTCTAATAAAATAAAATCTTTTAAATAAAATATAATATATTCTATTTATAATCTAATAAAACGAATAACTTTATAAAAGTATTCTGCTTTTATATAAAAAGATTTTACTACGCAAATACTATGTAGGCCTTTATACAAATACTACGATAATGAATATTATATATTCTATTTATAGTCTAATAAAATAAATAACTTTATAAAAAGTTTTCTGTTTTATATAAAAAAAATTCTTTTTTATTATATTTATAATAATAATAAAACAAAACATCACCTTTATTATAATTCACAATATTAATCGATTAGGCCGTTCCCAGAAAATGGGGGGCTTTTCAATAAGGATTTCTCCCTATTGGCGTGCAATTAGGTGACCAAACCTCTTCTTGGCAAAACTTCTAGACATCGTTAATATTGTAAATAATAATATTAATAACTTTGTTATCTCAATTATTGATTTAATAATATATAAAATATTAATTAAATCAAATAACGTGAGATACTATGCAAGAATTACTGTAGCAATAATTGAATAAAACTGAGTGACTTCTCACGTAAACATCAATAATCAATATCGTGTGCTACTATGCAACCACGCGTATTACTGTACTTTTAACACTGGGTGTTTAAACAATTAACGGTAAAATTTCCGCAATTATTTTCATAAAAATATTTTTATCGTTTTCTCAATCCGACAATAATTCCATTGCGGGATCCACCAATGATTGTGCCGTCGTACGAATATTCCATGTTAAAACGAATATTCACCGACCAATCGAATATTATATAACAACTTGCGTACTTTGCAAAATTTATAAATATTACCCACAACTATAACATTATATCAAGTTCACTCCATAATATTAAAAAAAATATTTCGAGAAATTTAAATCTTTATTCATAAAATCTGGGGTAACACAAATAACAATAACAATAATAGTAAAAAATAAGATGAGAAAGTTATATTGACAATGGGCATATGTATTAGGACAAATATGTTTGATTTGAATTGTCCACGTATCAGTCACATTTGTCTAAGTGGCATGTCCGTTAGCACCAGGGGCGGAGTTGACTCAAAAAATATAACGTTATAGGTATTTTTGGGGAAAAAAAGTATAAGGAGCGCGTTGGATATTGGGAAAAATGTTAGGTTTTTGCACCTTTACCCATATATATATATACATATATATGAAGAAAATAATTAATTTAATTAAGTGAAAATAAATTAATTTGCTAAATAGCAATAAAAAATAAAAAGAATAAAAGTAAAACTTATTATCGAGAGATATTACGTTGCACATTTTTTTCGGATAATGACTTGTGGATCTCAAATCGTGAAGTCATTTTCCTAAGATTAATGAATTTTTCATTGACCAAAAAATATTTTACGATTGACCATCTGTTCTTTAGCATGCCAAACAATAAAAAATTAGGAAAATATTTTTCTTAAAAAGTTTTACTTTAAAACACACAGAGCTACGTTTGGATTGAAGAAATGAAATAAAGAGTGGAATGATTCATTCCATTATAGATGGAATGAGTTATTCTATACTCTTACTTCCCCAAGAATAAAATTCATAAATTTGTGAAAAATAAGTATGGATCAATCAATTTCAATCGCAACTAAACACGATTGTGACGCCCCCAAAATTAGGTATTCATCACCCATTCTGAGTCGCCAGATACATGGTACAAAATACAAATACAAACTTAATTATACATCTGTCGTGTAACATACGACAATACATAAACTGAGAGTTCTAATAGGAATATTGTCATTTAGACAATATCCATACTCAAGGAGTCCTCATTACATTTATTGTCACAATATTTAACAGAAAAGTGAGGACTACTAATGCTATCTTCAAGACCATCACTCGTTTCCCCGACTCGTCTCAGCTATATTCTAATTTCCTGAAGAGAACAGTGAAAGAAAGGGTGAGCTCAACTAGCCCAGTAAGAAATATTATAACTAAGATAATGCAGAATAAATTATCAATAGTTTTCAACAATGTTAAACTAATAAAATACAATAGACAACCGGTTTAAGCTAGCAATGAATACGTAATCCATTAAAAGAGTCAAGTAGAAAATAAAGTCTACTATCTTTTAGGTTTTAAAAGGTTTTCATCAATTTTTATCACTAAGACTCGGTTTAATGAATAAACCACAATATCTAATCATCCTCGCACTACCCACGCCAAGGATTTTCATAAAATTATCAATGGTCATGACTATACCGAATCACCCCCGGTCATAATCATACCAAAAACTATCCATCAACGCATTACAAAAGCCACCGAGGACTTTTATCACATCATTTATAACAAGCCATGATTATACCGAATGATCCTCGGTCATAATCATACTAAGTTCATCTATGCACGTAAGCCAAAGATAACATAATATAACATGAGGATGATGACAATGACATAATAATTCAATAAAACAAGTTCATTTAATTAATTTATTCAGAACTAATAACGTCCAAATTGTCAACATGATATCGCTTTGTAGAGTAAAATTCAAGAATGCTCGGAAAAATATTTTCATGAAAATATTGGATGAAGCGCAAATATCAAGGATATTCCACTAAATTCATGGAGTATATAAGTCAAAATTTTAACCAACCGAGTATAATAAAGCGAATGAAATAACAAAAGAAATCACCATGCATGCGATATCATGATGCAAAGTTATTCCAACAGTAATAATAAATACGTAATAATAAAGATTTTAACCAGTCCGGTGTAAAACACATGCATGTGATATTCCAATAGAATAATAAAGATGAGAATAATAAAAGGCGGAACCAAGTGAGGCGTAAAGCACGTGATGAGGATGTTCCAACGGAATAATAAAATAATAGAAGAATGTCACCAAGTATAGGGATTTGGCAGATACAAAAGTTATTCCAAATGTAATAAATAAGAATTGAATAATATAAGGATTTCACCAAGTATAGGTATTCAGCATATACTGGTCATGTATAGGGTATGCCACTTTTACAAAGTTATTCCAAATGTAATAATAAAGAATGGAATAATGTAAGTTCTCTTCATGAATAAAAAAATAACACCTCTTACGAAGTACAACAAATAATATTCCCTACCAGAAGAAATTTGAATATTGGAAAAGTGAAGTAGCAAAATACTTTTCTTCTTTCTCTCTATAGTTTCTCTCTCAGAGTTTCAATTGAATTCGTAAGAAATAATGAAGGAATGAGCTTTCTATTTATAGAAAAACCGAGGGTGGCTCTTGGTCTTAACGAAGGTCAAAATGACTCTTGGTAATATTGAAGAGACAACTACTATTTCATGAAGGGGTAATTAACCTTGGAACAATCAAGAAAGGCGATTAACTCTTGGTAATATCAAGGACAACTACTATTTGCGAAGGGGTAATTACTATCGACGAAGGTAATTACTATCGACGGAAGGTAATTACTATATTGAAGAAGGTAATTACTATTGACGAAGGTAAATACTATTGATTGTGAAGGTAATTACTATTCACAAAGGTAATTACTATCGACGACCGGTAAATACTATCGACGAAGGTAATTACTTATTCACAAAGGTAATTACTATTCACAAAGGTAATTACTATTGACGAAGGTAAATACTATTGACGAAGGTAATTACTATTCACAAAGGTAATTACTATTCACAAATGAATACACGATTATCTTTCGTCAGAAGGTCATGGATAATTTGGTGGTCGTGATACTAATGAATACACGATTATCTTCGTAGTAGTGCATGGATAATTTGTGGTCGTGATACTAATGAATACACGATTATCTTTGGTCGTAGAGTATGGATAATTTGTGGTCGTGATACTAATGAATACACGATTATCTTCGGCAGTAGGTATGGATAATTTGTGGTCGTGATCTTAATGAATATCTTTGGCGTAGTGCGAGGGGATGATTCGATGATATGAATTAATTATTGAAATTTGAGTCTCAAAGAATGAAATATTAATTCATGGATGTGGTAAAAGTCATCTTTGGCCGTAGTGCATTGATAGACTTGGTATGATTATGACCAAGGATTATTCTAAGATAATCACGATAATTGAAAACACGAATATCCTTGGCCGTTGGTGCATGGATAATTCGTGGTCGTGATACTATTAGTCGCTGGCCTCAAAGATTATTGGTTTTACGGTTGTATATCTTTAGCTTCAGTAGTGCAAAGATGAATTGTTAATGAATATCTTTGGCGGATTGCGAAGATGAATTTAATATTTTTAACGATAAAGGTATTCAAGGTATCCTCACCTCTTTATCATATCAGTATCGCACCCTAATTTCGGGGCTTAAATTCCATAAGAAGGGAGATTGTGAGACCCCAGATTTTATCAATAAAGATTTAAATTTTGTGAAATAATTTTTAATATTATGGTGTGAATTTGAGATAATATTATAGTTGTGGTAGTATTTATAAATTTTGCAAAGTATGCAAGTGGTTATATTATATTCGATTGGTGGGAATATTCGGTTTAGCGGGGAATATTCAGATAACTGGCTCAATCATTGGTGGACCCATAATGTAATTATTGTCGAATCGAGAAAACGACAAAAATATTTTATTGAAATAACGGCGGAAGTTTTCTGGTTGATCTTGTTGAACTACTCGGTAGTAAAAGTGATGTCGAATACGTGTGGTTGCACAGTAAGATTACCGGTATTGATTATTGATGCTTATGTGAGAAGTCACTCGGTTTGATTCCATTATTGTCGATAAATAATATGAATTATTATAGCGATAATGACGTTTTGTTTTATTTCAGTATTATTAACGTAATAAAAGTAAACATCTTTATATAAAATGTAATACTTTATTAAAGTTATTCTATAAATAGAATATATTATATTTTATTATGCATAGTGTTGCATAGTAGATTTTGCATAGTGTTTGCATAGTAAAATGTTTTTATATAAATAGAATATATGATATTTTATTTAAAAGATTTTGCTTTAAATATGGACCGTCAGATTAAAGTAAATCAATCTCGGACCGTTCATGGATTAATTACTATGCATTCTATTTTCCTATAAATAGAAGCTCATTCCTTCATTATTTTCTTACTTAATTCTTTGAAACTCTGTAGAGAGAAATTATAGAGAGAAGCTATGAGAGAAAATCTATAGAGAGAAAGAAGAAGAAGCAGATTCGGTACTTCACTACTTTGATATTCAGGGTGTCTTTTACGGTAAGGGATATTATTTGTTGTATTCGTAAAGGGTGTTATTCTTTCTTATTCATGAAGAGAACTTCGTTATTCCATTCATTATTATTACATTGGAATAACTTTTGTAAAAGTGGCATACCCTATACATAACCTGTATCACGTGCAATACCCTATACTTGGTGAAATCCTTATATTATTCCATTCTTATTTATTACATTGGAATAACTTTGTATCTATTGAATCCCCTATACTTGGTGATCTTTTTACTCGTTATTCCATTCTTTATTATTCATTTGGAATATCCCATGCATGTGTTTTACAGGACACGGTTCCATTGTTTATTATTACGCATTTATTATTCTATTGGAATATCGTATACGTGTGTTTTACTGGTGAATTCGGTTCCATTGTTTATTATTCAAAGATTTATTATTCGTTGGATCATCACTGCCGATTGTGAATTTCACCTTACCCGGTTTCGTTATTATTATACTGTTGGAATAACCCGTCTATACATCTGATCGCATGCGTGGTGATTTCTTTTGTTATTCCATTCGTTATTATACCCCCAAGTTAGTTAAAACTTTGACTTCTATACTCCATGAAATTAGTAGAATATCCTTGATATTTGCGTTTTATCCGAAGATCTTTTCATGGAAATATTCTTCCGATCATTCTTGAATTTTACTCTACAAAACAAAGATCATGTTGACAATTTGGACGTTAATAATTCCTGGATAAAATAATTCTTGAACTTGTTTTATTGAATTCTTATTCATTGTCATCATCCTCATGTTTATATTATGTTGAAAGTCATCTTTGGCCTGTAGTGCATAGATGGACTTGGTATGATTATGACCAGAGACTATTCGGTGTAATCATGACCGTAATGTTACAAATGATGTGATGAAAGTCATCTTTGGCTTACGTGCATAGATGGACTTAGTATATGATTATGATCAGGGATCATTCGGTATAATCATGACCTGTTATAAATGATGTGATAAAAGTCCTCAGTGGCCTGTAAAGCATTGATGAATAGTTTTTGGTATGATTATGACCCGGGGTTTATTCTAAGATAGTCATAACCATTGATGATTTAATAAAAATTCTTGACCGTGGTACAGGGATGATTAGATGTGGTGGAATATTTATTATAGCTGAGTCTCAGCTATTACAGTGATGAAAAACCTTTTAAATCATAAAAGATAGTTGACTTTATTTTCTACTTGACTTTTTATTGGATTGCATATTCCGCTGCAGTTAAACTGGTTGTCTATTGTATTTTATCAGTTTAACACTGTTGAAGGCTAATGATAATTTATTCTGCATTATCTTAGTCATAATATTTTTCATTGGGCTAGTTGAGCTCACCCTTTCTTTCACCGCTTTTCTTGAAATGAGAATATATATTTGGGGACGAGTCTGGGAAAAGAGTGATGGTCCGAAGATAGCATTAGTAGTCCTCACTATTCTCGTGAAATAGTGTGATAATAATTGTAATGAGAACTCCTTGAGTATGGATATTGTCTAAATGACAATATTCCTATTAGAACTCTCGATTTTATGTATTGTCGTATGTTTACTACACGCGGATGTATAATTATGTTTGTATTTGAATTTATGTACCATGTAAGTGGCGACCCAAGATGGGTGACGTATACCTAATTTTGGGGCGCCACGGTTTGGTATCGAGCTTAGGATATGATCCCTGGCTAAGATCTGAGATAAGAACTAGGAGGCGAGAGGCGGGGAATTCCTTCGCTAGTATGACCTACCTAAGTTTATTTGTTATTTAATTGGTCGATTCAGAGTATAGGGATAATATGTGATATGTTAATTAACCCTTGTTTTGTGACGGTGTTTGAGAATGACATCCGAAAATTGAGATAAGCAATGAAGCACATGAGAGTGTTGATCAAATTTCAAACAAAAGGTAACGACCAACAACACGATAATAATCATCTTTGGTGGCAGCAATTTATCGAACAATGATAACCATCGTGGGGAAATTATCATGCTTAAGAATGGTAACCACTTCGGTGGTAATCACGGCAAAGATAATAGAAGTGGAAATTGCAAGAAAGAAGGTCATTTAGCTCAATTTTGTTGTGCACCAAAGTCAAGTCTAGGCTGGACGGTGGCACCAAAGGTGGATATGGACAAAATAAAGTCGTTGGTTTTAGGAAGTGCATTTTTCATGACTTCTCAAAAGCGAGTAAACCGAAACGAAGTTAGCACGGGTTAGTTAATTATAAATCATGAAGTCTATACCTTATAAGATACTGGGTTCTACCCATTATTATATCTCTCTTGCTTGCGTTCAACGTTTAAATTTGACTCAGGAGAAGTTAGACTTTGACTTATTGGTTGAAACTTCGTTAGTAGGAGCCTTCGTTATCGCTTACTATTTTTAAATCTTGTTGATTCAAATAAACATTTTCACGTTATTGTCGATCTTATCTTTTTGAAAACAAATTTGCCTTTGATGTGATTTTAGGAATCAATTGGTTAACTACTCATCATGCTTTTCGTAAGGTTGTTAGCTTTTATATTCATAACCAACTTTGTTATGCGAATTCAAGTAACCAAACTACTAAAGTCAATTATTGTCATATCAAGCCATAAGTAAAGAGCCCCGATCCTTTCGTTGTTGACTTCCTTGTGTGGAATGCACCAAAGCCGGACTTTCTCGTAGGGCGACGTCGTGATTGAAGATGGCAAGTTGATAGGTATCATTGTGAGGTCTTTATCCAAAGTTAAGGGATAGAAGTCACAGTTGGTATTAAATGACGTCTTATCCAAGTCTTGGGACGAAGAATGATTTTGAATGATATTTCTATCATTAATAAATTTCTTGGCGTATTCTTGAAGACTTCCTAGCCTACCCTAGAACGTGAAATCGAATTTTGTATTGACCTCAAAGATAAAAACCCATTTCTTAAACCCTCAAATATTTCTTCAACTAAAAGGATCTATTTACAAGGATTATGATGAAAGTCATAATAAAAGCATTGGACTAATGAAAATCATGGGTATATGAAGTATTAGTAAGTTTTACGATGAGTTATGTTGGTTAGTATGTGAAAACATGAAAGTTTCTTAGAAATCACAAAGAGTTGAAAATCAGATTTTGGTGAAAAACGTAACATGAAATTCAATTGACCATATCTCCTATTATATTTTGAATTTTTGAGTGTGGTCAAGTCCTAGAGTTAGATCAATGAGTTACCTAACTAATCCAAGTGGAATTACTGGAAAAGGTGTTGTAGATTTTTGTGTTGACTGATTTTAGCAAAGAAGTGCAAAGCTGCAAAAACCGAAAAATTTCTTTGCCGCCATGATTTTAGAGGGGCTGTTTTACCACTTAAATTATGAGAAAAATTCTGGCCTTTTGGGACATGAAGGTATATGGTATAAAGTACCTCCAGTCCAAAAAATGAGCTCATTCGACTTAAAATGAGCAAGTTATGACTATTTCAATATTTAGGTTTTTAAAATGAAAAATGCTATACTTAGGAGTTCTATAACTCAGATGACCATGAAATTTAAATCTGAGGCTCACATTAACATGTGTAAGGTCCTGCCAAGATTTGGGAATTTTTGGAGTTAAACTTGAGGTAGCTAATTTCTTAAGGAATTAATTAGAAATTGATTTTTGAAAAATAGTAAATGAATTTTAAAAATTCCGAGAAAAATATATTTTCATTATGGGACTATATTATGCTAAATCCCAGAAAAGAAATATTTTTGGGACTGATTTGGTATTTTTCATGAAAATAGTTTAATTATGAACATATGAGTTAAATATGTTATGTGAAGTAACAAAGTTGAAAATAGGATTTTATGGCTAGAGAATCCTATATAGAGTATATGCATATTTTTTGATGAGGGATTTGATAATTGGTGATGATATCTTATGAGTATGGCATTTTTGAATGATTAAATGCATTATATGGTAAAGCGTAAACAATTGAGATAAATTGTTTATAAATTTAAGAAGTGATTAAAATATTGTTATAATATTAATGATATTAGATTATGAGATTATTAAGTGATTGATAACATGGGGATATTCTTGAATCCTGGATAAATTATATTATAAATGTGACGCCCCCAAAATTAGGTATACGTCACCCATCTTGGGTCGCCACTTACATGGTACATAAATTCATATACAACTTACTAACCTAAGCTGTCGTATGCAATACGACATAAAGCGTGAATTTGAATACAAATATTGTCTACTAGATATTATACAAACTCGAAAAGGAGTCCTCATTACAACTATTATCACTTTATTTCACGAATAGTGAGGACTACTAATGCTATCCTCTGGACCATTACTTCGTTCCGAGGCTCGTCCCGGCTATGTTCTCATTTTCTGAAGAGAGCGGTGAAAAGAAAGAGGTGAGCTCAACTAGCCCAAGAAGAAATATTATGACTAAGATAATGCGAGAATAAATTATCATTAGCCTTCAAAGTGTTAAAGCGATAAAATACAATAGACAACCGGTTTAAGCTGCGAGTGGAATAAGCAATCCATTAAAAGAGTCAAAGTAGAGAATAAAGTCTACTATCTTTTAGGTTTTAAAAGTTTTCATCAATTTTTACCATTGAGACAAATTTTAATAAATAAACCACCACATCTAATTATCCACGTACCACGGCCGAGAATTTTCATCAAATTATCAATGGTCGTACTACTATACCGAATCACCCCCGGTCATAATCATACCAAAAACTATCCATCACCGCACTACGTGCCACCTTTGAGGACTTTTGTCACATCATTTATATCAAGTCATGATTATTTATCGAATGATCCTGGTCATAATCATACTAAGTTCATCTATACTGCACGTAAGCCAAAGATAACATAATATAACATGAGGATGATGACAATGACATAATAATTCAACAAAACAAGTTCAAGAATTATTTAATCCATGAATTATTAACGTCAAATTGTCGACATGATCTTTGTTTTCGTAAAGTAAAATTCAAGAATGATCGGAAGAATATTTCCATGAAAGATATCTTTGGATGAAACGCAAATATCAAGGATATTCTACTAATTTCATGGAGTATAGAAGTCAAGTTTTAACCAATTTGGGTATAATAAAGAATGGAATAACAAAAGAAATCACCATGCATGCGGTACTTGCATAAAAGACAAAGTTATTCAACGAGAATAATAATAAAGGAACCAGTCGGTGAAATTCACACCAGCAGGATGTTCCAACGAGAATAATAAAGATGGAACCGGATCCGGTGTAAAACACACGAATAGGATATTCCAATGAGAATGATAAAAAGCGGAACCAGTCCGGTGTAAAACACCGAGCAGGATGTTCCACGGAATAATAAAAAGCGGAACCGGTCAAGGTGTAAAACACACGAGATGAGGATGTTCAATGAGAATAATAGAAGAATGTCACCAAGTATAGAATAAATGGCGCGTATCTGAGTTATTCAATGAGAATAAATAAGAATGGAATAATATAAGGATTTCACCAAGTATAGGATACGCCGCATATACTGAAGTTATGTATAGGGTATATCACTTTTTGAGTTATTCAAGCAGAATAATAGTGAATGGAATAATGAAGTTCTCTTCAAGAAGAAAGAATAACACCCCTTACGAATTACAACAAATAATATCCCTTAAGTAGTAAAAAATGAATATAGAAGTAGTGAAGTAGCGAGAATACTCTTCTTCTTTCTATATAATTTTCTCTCTATAGCTTCTCTCTATAATTTCTCTCCCTAGAGTTTCAATGAATTCGTAAAAAAATAATGAAGGAATGAGCTTCTATTTATAGGAAAATGGAATGCATAGTAACTAATCCATGAGCGGTCCAGATTGATTTACTTTAATCGACGGTCCGTATTTAAAGAAAAATCTTTTAAATAAAATATAATATATTCTATTTATATAAAAACATTTTACTATGCAAACACTATGCAATACTATAAAACACTATGCAACACTATGCATAATAAAATATAATATATTCTATTTATAGAATAACTTTAATAAAGTATTCTATTTTATATAAAAGATGTTTCATTTTATTACGTTAATAATACGAATAAAACAAAACGTCATTATCATTATAATAATTCATATTATTAATCGTGATAATGGAATCAAACCTGAGTGACTTCTCACATAAGCATCGATAATCAATACTGGTGTCTTACTATGCAACCACACGTATTCTGTACTTTTTTACTACCGAGTAGTTCAATAGTATCGTGGTAAAACTTCCGCCGTTATTTCAATAAAATATTTTTGTCGTTTTCTCAATCCCGACAATAATTACATTGTGGGGTCCACCAATGATTGAGAGTTATGCGAATATTCCTCGCTAAACCGAATATTCCCGACCAATCGAATATAATATAACCACTTGCATACTTTGCAAAATTTATAAATACTACCCACAACTATAATATTATCTCAAATTCACACCATAATATTAAAAAATTATTTCGACAAAATTTAAATCTTTATTAATAAAATCTGGGGTCTCACAATAAATGTTTAATATTTATCCTTTATCTCATTTGATTGATTCTTTATATCATTATCCTCATGCTTATATTATGTTGAAAGTCATCATGGCTCAGAAGTGTATAGATGAACTTGGTATGATTATGACGAGGGATCGTGTTGGGTATAATCATAACCGTAATTAAAAAACACGATTATCTTTGTCAGAAAGTGCATGGATAATTTGTGGTCGTGATACTAATGAATACACGATTATCTTTGGTAGTAGTGCATGGATAATTTGTGGTCGTGATACTTAATGAATACACGATTATCTTTGGTAGTAGTGCAATGGATAATTTGTGGTCGTGATACTAATGAATACACGATTATCTTTCAGTAGTAGTGCATGGATAATTTGTGGTCGTGATACTAATGAATATCTTTGGCCTGTAGTGTAGGATGATTCGATGATATGAATTAATTATCGAAGTGAGTCTCAAAGAATGAAATATTAATTCATGGATGTGGTAAAAGTCATCTTTGGTAGTAGTGCATTGATAGACTTGGTATGATTATGACCAAGGATTATTCGGTATAATCACGATCAGATTGAAAAAACACGAATATCCTCGCCAAATTGGTGCATGGATAATTCGTGGTCGTGATACTATTAAGTGCGCTGCGCCTCAAAGATTATTGGTTTTATATTTGTATATCTTTGCTTTGTAGTGCAAAAGATGAATTGTTAATGAATATCTTTGGCGGATTGCGAAGATGAATTTAATATTTTAACGATAAAGGTATTCAAGGTATCCTCACCTCTTTATCATATCAGTATCGCACCCTAATTTCGAGGGCGAAATTCCATAAGGAGGAGAGATTGTGAGACCCAGATTTTATCAATAAAGATTTAAATTTTGTCGAAATAATTTTTTAATATTATGGTGTGAATTTGAGATAATATTATAGTTGTGGGTAGTATTTATAAATTTTGCAAAGTATGCAAGTGGTTATATTATATTCGATTGGCCTGGGAATATTGGTTTAGCGCAGGAATATTATGATAACTACTCAATCATTGGTGGACCCAATAACGTAATTATTGTCGGATTGAGAAAACGACAAAAATATTTTATTGAAATAACGGCGGAAGTTTTACCGTTGATCTTGTTGAACTACTCTCGGTAGTAAAAAAATACGAGAATACGTGTGGTTGCGTAGTAGACACCAGTATTGATTATTGATGCTTATGAGAAGTCACTCGGTTTGATTCCATTATTGTCGATTAATAATATGAATTATTATAGCGATAATGACGTTTTGTTTTATTCAGTATTATTAACGTAATAAAAGCGTAAATATCTTTATATAAAATGTAATACTTTATTAAAGTTATTCTATAAATAGAATATATTATATTTTATTATGCATAGTGTTGCATAGTGTTTTGCATAGTGTTGCATAGTGTTTGTATAGTAAAATGTTTTTATATAAATAGAATATATGATATTTTATTTAAAAGATTTTGCTTTAAATATGAACCGTCAGATTAAAGTAAATCAATCTGGACCGTTCATGGATTAATTACTATGCATTCTATTTTTCTATAAATGAAGCTCATTCCTTAATTATTTTCTTACGAATTCATTGAAACTCTAGAGAGAGAAATTATAGAGAGAAGCTATAGAGAAAATCTATGTAGAGAAAGAAGAAGAATATTCGGTACTTCACTACTTTGATATCCAAAGTGTCTTTTACGGTAAGGGATATTATTTGTTGTTGTAATACGCAGTGGGTGTTATTCTTTCTTATTCATGAAGAGAACTTCGTTATTCCATTCATTATTATTCTCGTTGAATAACTGTAAAAGTGGCATACCCTATACATAACTCGTGATACGCCATGGCATACCCTATACTTGGTGAAATCCTTATATTATTCCATTCTTATTTATTCTATTGGAATAACTCAGATACGCTAATCCCCTATACTTGGTGATCTTCTTCGTTATTCCATTCTTTATTATTCATTGGAATATCACGCTCGTGTGTTTTACACCTGACCGGTTCCATTATTTATTATTCCGCATTTATTATTCTCATTGGAATATCCATCGTGTGTTTTACAGGACTGGTTCCATTGTTTATTATTCAAGCATTTATTATTACGTTGGATCATCCGCCGATTGTGAATTTCACACGACGGTTCCGTTATTATTATTACATTGGAATAACTGCCTATGCATCATCGTAATCGCATGCATGGTGATTTCTTTTGTTATTCCATTCGTTATTATACCCAAATTAGTTAAAACTTTGACTTTATACTCCATGAAATTAGTAGAATATCCTTGATATTTGCGTTTCATCCGAAGATCTTTTCATGGAAATATTCTTCCGATCATTCTTGAATTTTACTCTACAAAACAAAGATCATGTTGACAATTTTGGACGTTAATAATTCCCGGATAAAATAATTCTTGAACTTGTTTTATTGAATTCTTATTCATTATCATCATCCTCATGTTTATATAATGTTGAAAGTCATCGTGGCTCTGTAGTGTATAGATGGACTTGGTATGATTATGACGAGAGACTATTCGGTGTAATCATGACCGTAATGTTACAAATGATGTGATGAAAGTCATATCGCTTACGTCGTAGATGGACTTAGTATGATTATGACCGAGGATCATTCGGTATAATCATGATTTGTTATAAATGATGTGATAAAAGTCCTCAGTGGCCTGTAAAGCATTGATGAATAGTTTTTGGTATGATTATGACCAGGGTTTATTCGGTATAGTCATAACCATTGATGATTTAATAAAAATTCTTGGCCAAGTGGTGCAGGGATGATTAGATGTGGTGGAATATTTATTAAAGTCGAGTCTCGCCTATAACAAATGATGAAAACCTTTTAAATCATAAAAGATAGTAGACTTTATTTTCTACTTGACTCTTTTAATGGATTGCATATTCCGCCGCAGATTAAACGGGTTGTCTATTGTATTTTATCGTTTAACATCTTTGTTGAAGGCTAATGATAATTTATTCTGCATTATCTTAGTCATAATATTTCTTATTGGGCTAGTTGAGCTCACCCTTTCTTTCTTTTTTCTCTTGTGAAATGAGAATATATTTGGGACGAGTCCGGGAAAAGAGTGATGGTCCAGAAGATAGCATTAGTAGTCCTCACTATTCTGTGAAATAGTGTGATAATAATTATAATGAGAACTCCTTGAGTATGGATATTGTCTAAATGACAATATTCCTATTAGAACTCTCAGTTTATGTATTGTCGTATGTTACACTGACGGATGTATAATTAAGTTTGTATTTGAATTTATGTACCATGTAAGTGGCGACCCAAGATGGGTGGCGTATACCTAATTTTGGGGCGTCACGGTTGGTATCGAGCTTAGGGATATGATCCAGCTAAGATCTTGAGATAAGAACTAGGAGGGAGAGACGGGAATTCTTCATTTAGTATGACCTACCTAAGTTTATTTGTTATTTAATTGGTCAATTAGGAGTATAGGGATAATATGTGATATGTTAATTAACCCTTGTTTTGTGGCGGTGTTTGAGAATGACATCCGAAAATCTTTGAGATAAGCAATGAAGCACACGAGAGTGTTGATTCAAATTTCAAACAAAAGGTAACGACCAACAACACGATAATAATCATACTGGTGGCAACGGCTATCAGAACAATGATAACCATCGTGGGGGAAATTATCATGCTAAGAATGGTAACCACTTTGGTGGTAATCATGGCAAAGATAATAGAAGTGGAAATTGCAAGAAGAGAAGGTCATTTAGCTCAATTTTGTTGTGCACCAAAGTCAAGTCTAGCTGGGACGGTGGCACCAAAGGTGGATATGGACAAAATAAAGTCGTTGGTTTTAGGAAGTGCATTTTTTCATGACTTCTCAAAAAGCGAGTAAACCGAAACGGGTTAGCACGCAAGTTAGTTAATTATAAATTGCGAAGTCTATACCTTTATAAGATACCTGTTCTACCCATTATTTTATCTCTCTTGCTTTGCGTTCAACGTTTAAATTTGACTCCAGGAAGTTAGACTTTGACTTATTAGTTGAAACTTCGTTAGTAGGAGCCTTTCGTTATCGCTTACTTTTTTAAATCTTGTTGATTCAAATAAACATTTTCACGTTATTCGTCGATCTTATCTTTTTGAAAGCAGTTGCCTTTGATGTGATTTTAGGAATCAATTGGTTAACTACTCATCATGCTTTTCGTAAGGTTGTTAGCTTTTATATTCATAACCAAACTTGTTATGCGAATTCAAGTAACCAAACTACTAAAGTCAATTATTGTCATATCAAGCCATAAGTAAAGAGCCCCGATCCTTTCGTTGTTGAATTTCTTGTGTGGAATGCACCAAAGCCAGACATTCTGTAGGCGACGTCGTGACTGAAGATGGCAAGTTGATAGGTATCATTGTGAGGTGTTATCCTGTGTTAAGGGATGTAAGTCACAGTTGGTATTAATGTGACGTATTATCCAAGTCTTGGACGAGAAGTAATGATTTTGAATGATATTTCTATCATTAATAAATTTCTTGGCGTATTCTTGAAGACTTCCTAGCCTACCCTAGAACGTGAAATCGAATTTTGTATTGACCCCAGTACAAAAACCCATTTCTTAAACCCTCAAATATTTCTTCAACTAAAAGGATCTATTTACAAGGATTATGATGAAAGTCATAATAAAAGCATTGGACTAATGAAAATCATGGGTATATGAAGTATTAATAAGTTTTACGATGAATTATGTTGGTTAGTATGTGAAAACATGAAAGTTTCTTAGAAATCACAAAGAGTTGAAAATCAGATTTTGGTGAAAAAACGTAACATGAAATCAATTGACCATATCTCCTATTATATTTTGAATTTTTGAGTGTGGTCAAGTCCTAGAGTTAGATCTATGAGTTACCTAACTAATCCAAGTGGAATTACTGGAAAAGGTGTTGTAGATTTTTGTGTTGACTGATTTTAGCAAAGAAGTGCAAAGCTGAAAAACCGAAAAAATTTCTTTGCCATGATTTTAGAGGTGCTGTTTTACCACTTAAATTATGAGAAAAATTCTGGCCTTTTGGGACATGAAGGTATATGGTATAAAGTACCTCCTGTCCAAAAAATGAGCTCATTCGACTTAAAATGAGCAAGTTATGACTATTTCAATATTTAGGTTTTCCGAATTAAAACGCTATAACCGGGAGTTCTATAACTCCGATGACCATGAAATTTAAAGCGGAGGCTCACATTAACATGTGTAAGGTCCTGCCAAGTTTTGGGAATTTTGGAGTTAAACTTGAGGTAGCTAATTTCTTAAGGAATTAATTAGAAATTGATTTTTGAAAAATAGTAAATGAATTTTAAAAATTCGAGAAAATATATTTTCATTATGGGACTATATTATGCTAAATCCCAGAAAAAAAATATTTTGGGACTGATTTGGTATTTTCATGAAAATAGTTTAATTACTGAACATATGAGTTAAATATGTTATGTGAAGTAACAAAAGTTGAAAATAGGATTTTATGGCTAGAGAATCCTATATAGAGTATATGCATATTTTTTGATGAGGATTTGATAATTGGTGATGATATCTTATGAGTATGGCATTTTGAATGATTAAATGCATTATATGGTAAAGCGTAAACAATTGAGATAAATTGTTTATAAATCTGAAGTGATTAAAATATTGTTATAATATTAATGATATTAGATTATGAGATTATTAAGTGATTGATAACATGGGAATATTCTTGAATCCTCGGATAAATTATATTATAAATGTTTAATATTTATCCTTTATCTCATTTGATTGATTCTTTATATCATTATCCTCACGCTTATATTATGTTGAAAGTCATCATGGCCTGTAGTGCATAGATGAACTTGGTATGATTATGACTGTGGATTGTTCGCAGTATAATCATAACCGTATTGAAAAACACGATTATCTTTGGTAGTAGTGCATGGATAATTTGTGTTTGTGGTCGTGATACTAATGAATACACGATTATCTTTGGTCGTAGTGCATGGATAATTTGTGGTCGTGATCTTAATGAATACGATTATCTTTGGCCGTAGTGCATGGATAATTTGTGGTCGTGATACTAATGAATACACGATTATCTTTGGCCGTAGTGCATGGATAATTTGTGGTCGTGATACTAATGAATACACGATTATCTTTGGTTGTAGTGCATGGATAATTTGTGGTCGTGATACTAATGAATACACGATTATCTTTGGCCGTAGTGCATGGATAATTTGTGGTCGTGATACTAATGAATATGAATATCTTTGGCACGTAGTGCGGGGATGATTCGATGATATGAATTAATTATTGAAATTTGAGTCTCAAAGAATGAAATATTAATTCATGGATGTGGTAAAAGTCATCTTTGGTAGTAGTGCATTGATAGACTTGGTATGATTATGACCAAGGATTATTCGGTATAATCACGATCAGTAATTGAAAACACGAATATCCTTGGCCATTAGTGCATGGGTAATTCGTGGTCGTGATACTATTAAGTCGCTGCGTCAAAGATTATTGGTTTTCTGAGTTGTATATCTTTGCTTTTGTAGTGCAAAGATGAATTGTTAATGAATATCTTTGGCGGATTGCGAAGATGAATTTAATATTTTTAACGATAAAGGTATTCAAGGTATCCTCACCTCTTTATCATATCAGGTACGTACCCTAATTTCGAGGGCGAAATTCCATAAGGAGGGAGATTGTGAGACCCCAGATTTTATCAATAAAGATTTAAATTTTGTCGAAATAATTTTTTAATATTATGGTGTGAATTTGAGATAATATTATAGTTGTGGGTAGTATTTATAAATTTTGCAAAGTATGCAAGTGGTTATATTATATTCGATTGGTGGGGAATATTAGGTTTAGCAGGGAATATTAGTATAACGGCTCAATCATTGGTGGACCCATTAATGTAATTATTATCGGATTGAGAAAACGACAAAAATATTTTATTGAAATAACGGCGGAAGTTTTACCGTTGATCTTGTTGAACTACTCGGTAGTAAAAAGTACAAGATGTCGTGTGGTTGCATAGTAGACACCAGTATTGATTATTGATGCTTATGTGAGAAGTCACTCGGTTTGATTCCATTATTGTCGATTAATAATATGAATTATTATAGCGATAATGACGTTTTGTTTTATTCAGTATTATTAACGTAATAAAAGCGAAATATCTTTTATATAAAATGTAATACTTTATTAAAGTTATTCTATAAATAGAATATATTATATTTTATTATGCATAGTGTTGCATAGTGTTTTGCATAGTGTTGCATAGTATTTGCATAGTAAAATGTTTTTATATAAATAGAATATATGATATTTTATTTAAAAGATTTTGCTTTAAATATGAACCGTCGATTAAAGTAAATCAATCGGGACCGATTCATGGATTAATTACTATGCATTCTATTTTCCTATAAATAGAAGCTCATTCCTTAATTATTTTCATTTAATTCACTTTGAAACTCTGTAGAGAGAAATTATGAGAGAAGCTATAGAGAGAAAATCTATAGAGAAAGAAGAAGAATATTACGGTACTTCACTACTTTGATATCCGGTGTCTTTTACGGTGAAGGGATATTATTTGTTGTACTCGTAGGGGTGTTATTCTTTCATATTCATGAAGAGAACTTACATTATTCCATTCATTATTATTACATTGGAATAACTCCGTAAAAGTGGCATACCCTATACATAACCTGTGATCTGTGGCATACCCTATACTTGGTGAAATCCTTATATTATTCCATTCTTATTTATTCATTGGAATAACTTTGTATCTGTGGAATCCCCTATACTTGGTGATCTTCTTTCATTATTCCATTCTTTATTATTCTGTTGGAATATCACATGCGTGTGTTTTACAGGACACGGTTCCATTGTTTATTATTCCGCATTTATTATTACATTGGAATATCACATGCGTGTGTTTTACAGGACCGGTTCCATTGTTTATTATTCAAACATTTATTATTTCATTGGATCATCCCGCTTGGTGTGAATTTCACCGACTGGTTCCGATTATTATTATTCATTGGAATAACTGCTTCATGCATAAGTAATCTTGCATGCATGGTGATTTCTTTTGTTATTCCATTCGTTATTATACCCGGTTAGTTAAAACTTTGACTTTATACTCCATGAAATTAGTAGAATATCCTTGATATTTGCGTTTCATCCAAAGATCTTTTCATGGAAATATTCTTACGATCATTCTTGAATTTTACTCTACAAAAGCAAAGTATCATGTTGACAATTTGGACGTTAATAATTCTGGATAAAATAATTCTTGAACTTGTTTTATTGAATTCTTATTCATTGTCATCATCCTCATGTTTATATAATGTTGAAAGTCATCTCGTGGCTGTGAAGTGCATAGATGGACTTTGTATGATTATGACCGAGAGACTATTCGGTGTAATCATGACCGTAATGTTACAAATGATGTGATGAAAGTCATCTTTGGCTTACGTGCATAGATGGACTTAGTATGATTATGACCAGGGATCATTCGGTATAATCATGACCTGTTATAAATGATGTGATAAAAGTCCTCAGTGGCCTGTAAAGCATTGATGAATAGTTTTTGGTATGATTATGACCAGGGTTTATTCGGTATAGTCATAACCATTGATGATTTAATAAAAAATTCTTGACCGTGGTACAGGGATGATTAGATGTGGTGGAATATTTATTAAAGCTGAGTCTCAGCTATAACAGTGATGAAAAACCTTTTAAATCATAAAAGATAGTAGACTTTATTTTCTACTTGACTCTTTTAATGGATTGCATATTCCGCTGCAGTTAAACTGGTTGTCTATTGTATTTTATCAGTTTAACACTGTTGAAGGCTAATGATAATTTATTCTGCATTATCTTAGTCATAATATTTCTTACTGGGCTAGTTGAGCTCACCCTTTCTTTCACTGTTCTCTTCAGGAAATGAGAATATAGCTGGGACGAGTCGGGGAAAAGAGTGATGGTCCAGAAGATAGCATTAGTAGTCCTCACTATTCTGTGAAATAGTGTGATAATAATTATAATGAGAACTCCTTGAGTATGGATATTGTCTAAATGACAATATTCCTATTAGAACTCTCAGTTTATGTATTGTCGTATGTTACACGACAGATGTATAATTAAGTTTGTATTTGAATTTATGTACCATGTAAGTGGCGACCCAAGATGGGTGACGTATACCTAATTTTGGGGGCGTCACATAATTATTATTCACAAAGGTAATTACTATTGACGAAGGGACTCTTAGATAATGACATATGGGCCCCCCCATAAAATAATCAAACTTACCACAAACGTCTCATAACAGACTCTTTATATACATCAAGGATTGAATAAATATTACCACAAATCATTTTATTTTTAATCAACACATATTTAATCATTCAACAATTATTAATCATTTATAACTTGTTGTAACAACCCCAAAATAGGTCCATTCCATCCAACCTATTCTGAGTCGTTAAATACATGGTACAGAAATAACTACAACTTTATTACAACAATTGTCGTGCAAAATACAACAACACATATGTTGTGAGTTTGGATACCAATATATACCAAATGTAACTCTGGACACCAACTTGGATAACACGTCACCATGACACCTTACATAAAGATACAGTCAAAAACTATTTTAGAAATTAGAATCTTTGGGAAGTGCTCAAGAAACCTTCGCATACATGGGAGGCCATGCTTTTAGGTTATGGTAGATATCATATGGCCACGTAATTATCCTTGGTTAACCCAATAAACCCCAAAGAAAAACGAGAAGATTACTATCATATTCTTCCCAATGGTGAGTCTTCTCTTGACATATCATTATCTCCACTGTCTCTAATTGGGTATTATACTCCAAACAAACACCAAGATTATATAGGTAGTGCTTGTAAATATACTCAGCAAGTGGATGAGCACAACCATGTCTTATGATAACACGAGGTTGTATGTCATTAGACATCTTGTATGATAGTGACAAAACACCATTCCAAGTTAAATTCACCTCACCTCAACATCTATAGACCACCACTCTATTCCCTCGCTATATCCCCATTCAAACCCAAAATACACTTTTATTACCCGAAAGGAATTGTGAAACAAAAGGGTGAGCACAACTAGCTCGAGAAAGAATATTATGACTAAAGATAAATAAATTATCAATAGTCTTCATCGAATAAATCGAGATTTAGAACATATGGTAGATGATAAAACTTTTCAACCATAGTCAGCAATGGAATGAGCAATCCATTAGAAGAGTCAAATAGACTATAAAGTCTATTGTCTTCTCCATGTTAAAAATCCACCAACAATGTTTTATCCCTGTAACATCAATCAACAATTCCTATCCACAATCACGTGTATAACTCATAATCGTAATTGTAGTTCTAAATTCCTTTCCTCATCCAAGACAAAGATAATTTTCATCACTTGTTTTACCGAAACATCAAAGATCATGGTTATACCAAATCACAGTTCACATTCATAATCATACTAATAAATTCATCTTCGCACTACGGGCCAAAGATATTCATCAACAGATTCATCTTTACACTACAAAGCTAAAGATATTCAACAACGGGTCATCTTTGCATTACAAGCCAAAGATATTCATCAATAATTCATCTTTGCACCACTGCTAAAGATATTCAACAATGTCGTCTTTGCATTACGAGCAAAAGATATTCATCAATAATTCATCTTTGCACTACAAAGCTAAGATATTCATCAACAAGTCATCTTTGCACTCACGAGCAAAAGATATTCATCAATAATTCATCTTTGACCATCTTGGCTAAAGATATTCATCGAGTTAGTCATGTTCATTTAAACACTGTTCATCTTTGCACTACAGCCAAAGATATTCTTGAAATCATTCATCTTTGCATTGGTTTTATCCACGCCCAAAACTACCTCCAAAAATAATCATAGTGGTGTAAAATTCAAGAATGATCAAAACATGGATACAATCAAAGCTAGTATCCGAATAGATATTTTTGTATTTAAAAGAAAAATTTTCATTTTTTATGAATAGTGTCGATTCGTGAATAATAGTCAGATATATCGTGAATAGTCAGATACGTGAATAGAATCTCCGACACCAAAAGATAGAAATTCCACAAAAAACATTTTCACGCTTATTGAATAGTACTCGTGAATAAGTAACTCATGAATAGTAACTTCATGAATAGTAACTCGTGAATAAGTAACTCATGAATAGTAACCCGACATGAAAAGTTCCAAATTTGATAAAACTTCAGATCAACATTTCAAAGATAATGATATTGAAGAAATAATATCATTACAAAAAAATAATATCCCTTACTATCCCTTACCTCAAAAGAAGCAAGACTTCCGACGGGATATCGGATATGATTTGAAGGAAACTTGCATCGATGAATATCAACTCACCAAGTATCTAAATACTCACAAATTACACTCAATAATAAGAGAGAGAAGAGAGAAAACTTTGTTTCGGTGTGATTTTCAATTTAACTTCGCCCTCTATTTATAGGAAAATGTTAAAGACGTCAAGCAGACTTAACCGCAACCTCGATGGCTTTTACGCTACTATTCCCACCCACCACATTTGAAATAAAATTCAGCACATTTCTTCACCAACCACAAGTGGGGCCCACTCAATTCTAGAATTTTCCACCAAAATCAATTATAAACCTAATTTCCGAATCAGTCACCTCTTAAAATTCATAACAAATCATTCGTTCATTTTAACGGTTCAAAATTTGTGGACATATACTCAACTTATGTATGTATAACATATCCAAAATTACAACGATCCAACGGTCGGATCAAAATTTATAACTCACGCAATATATTTGAAGAACACCGATTTTTTGGACTATTAGTCCTTGGACCGATTTCATTCAAAATTTCACCACGAAATATCTCTAAAAGAATTTTTGGGTGATTCAAATTTCTCTGATTAGCTTACTTCTAGGGCTTTCTTTTGATATATGGCTCATCTCTTAACTCATCATACATTAAAGAGTTATGGATTTTACAAAATCAAGTAATAAACTAATTTTTCTCGAAAATCCCATATTTTGTTCTCCATTTCGACAAATAACTTGATTAAACACCTCATCATTAATTCCTTCACTTATAACCACATAAATAAATCCATCATTTATATCCACATCAAATAAATATTTTCTTATCATATGAATCAATAATTAATTATTCACAAATAATATTACGTAATCACATTTATGACAACCGTGGTAGTTCCAGGAAAGAGGGGCTTTCCGATAAGGATTTCTCCTTCTTGGCAAGCGCAATTAGGTGACCAAACCTCTCCTCGATGTAACTTTCTAGACATTGCCAATAATGCTATCTAATAATATTATTCAAATAATATGAATTATTGATCCGATAATGGAGATAATGTGCAGTGACAATTATTGAACAACAATAATATAAAATATCAACGCAAAGAATTATTGAATCAATAAAATAAAATATTGAACAAGAACTCACGTGTGAAAATTATTGAAAAGTGCCTTCTTACGTAAGGATCAATAATTCAACAATATTGTGCAATGGTGTATCAGGCAACCACGCCAGACATCAGTATTTTAACCAACCGGATATTCCAACAGTCTTAACCAGAATAACTACGCCCGTTATTTTTAACCAACTTATATTTGTCGTTTTCTTCATCCAATCGCTTCAGTTATGGGCCCACACATGGTCGCCATTTGCCGCATTTGCGAATATTCCCGACGTAAAGAATATTCCACGACCAAACGAATATTCCCCAAACAATAATGAATACTTTATACCCCCTCGCTTATTTTGAAAAAAAATTCATATATCACCCTTAACTTTAACTTTTATCAATTTAACCAATTCTTGAATAAAAAATTGAATACTTTTATTTCATAAAATTCGGGTCTTACAATTGTCGTCTCAATTAATAATTTAATACTATAACATATTATCTGATGATAATCGTGTGACAATAATTGAATCAATAATATAAGAGATATGATCGCAAAGAATATCTTTAGTAATAATTGAAGCATAAAGTGAGTGACTTCTCAACGTAAGCATCAATAATCAATATCGTGTGCTACTATACAACTACGCCAGACATTGTACTTTTACTAAGGGTAGTTCAACGGTTTTGCGGTAACACCTCTACCGTTATTTTTATAGTAAAATAATTTTGTCGTTTTTCTAACTACTTAATAATACTTCCGTTAATGGGGTCCACTAATGATTGAGTCGTCGTAAATTTAATATTCCCCACAAAAAAGAATATTCCCCGACCAAACTAATATTTTATAACAACTTGCTTACTTTGCAAAATTTATAAATATTACCCACAACTATAACATTATATCAAATTTATTCCATAATATTCAAAAATAATATTTATAAAAAAGTCATCTTTATTTATAAAAGCTGGGGTCTTACAACGATTTTTTTTCTTCTATAAGAATGAGTCATTCTATGCACAGCTTCATTGTTCTAATCCAAACGTAGTTAAAAGTGCCTAAACATTTTCTTAACATCATTTGGGCACGAATTTATATTTCAAGACCGGTATGGGTCTTTCTGCTAATTATTGTTGGTTTATTCGATATTTACAATTTATAAGACAACTACAATTTGTGTGAAATTTATGTTTAATTAATTATAAAAATTAAAATTTTAATATACGATAATAGAAATATTATTGTTAGAATTAAATCACACATACGCACACGATAGTAAAAAATTAACATAAAGATTTATGTGATTTTCCAATTTGAATAGTCTACGGGAACGGCATCGTTCTTTTATTATTCACTGAATTACATATGATTTTATAATATAGAGTATATATAGGCATATATCTGCTACTCCTATTCCAACTCTAATTCAACTTTTATATCCGCCTTTCGGCTCGCTCTTGCCTTGATCTTTACATATCTTGTCAAGCGCTTCAAGGCCTTCAAGGTCGCCACACAGGCGTTCCAGCCATGATGCTAAAAAACTTGTCGATCCTAGCCCCCGCCTCCCACGCCCCACGCCCACGCCCACGCCCACGCCCACGCCCCACGCCCACGCTACTACTATGACTCAGATCACTATTTTAGCCATGGCCAAGGCCAAAGGTTACAATACAATTTAATTTTTGAACTCAAATATATTAAATTTTAAATTCATATAAATTTATTTAATTTTATTTGATATAATTATTATAAATTATATAATATATAATAAAAATTATTAAAACACAATTTATTTTATTTTAAACATTCATGAGTTATATTAATTTTAAAATTTAATATGTCACATTTGATTTCAAAAATCAAGTTGTGTATCAAATTATAATATTTGATATAGTGTTCTTAATCTGGACGATTCTAGAGTTTTTCCACACGCATTCTAAATTATAAGATTGATATTGATATTTTAAAATGTTTTTAAATTTAAATTTAATATGATTTATTTAAAATTTAAAAATAATAAAATTTCTAAGTAGTACATTTAGGTAGATTATTTATAATAGTGTTGACATAAATCAAATGAATTTATATTAACTTTAACTCTTTGAGTTTGAAAATGTTTAAAATTTTAATATTCATGATCTTATAAATTATAACTAGGCCTGACAAAATATGGTTATGAGTTGATTTTGGTTTCAAAATATGGTTATGGTTCCATTTAAGAACTAAAATCATATTAACCATTTTTAATATGAGTTGAGTGGGTTGGAACTATATAGTTATGGTTCAAAATCATATTAATAATTTTAAGATGTTTTAACTTTTAAACAAAACTTATATATTTGCGTGTAAGGGTATAAACGAATCGAGTCAATCCGAGTATTGAGTTGCTCAAATTTGGTTCACAAAATTTATCGAGTAAAAAATAAGGTTTGATTGAGGCTCATTTAGCTATCTAGAAGTGAAAGTCACGATTTGAATCGAGCCCGAAGCGGTTGAACTTTTCTAACGAATATGATCTGAGTATCAATATAAAATTATAATTTGAGGAGGTTCGAGTAATTTATTGAACTTTAAAATGTGTTCATATTTGACTCATTTATATTTCGAGACGAGCTCAAATCGAACTTTTAGTCGAGCGAATACGAATCGATCCCGAACTGTTTGCTCATTTTACTGTCTTATTTGCGTGATCTGTCTTAACCTTGTATATTTGGTCTAACTTCAGTTTTGGCCACTGGTACCCAAATACATTTTTGCAATTTTAATATTTTTGTGCTGGAAATACATTTTTGTAGCTTAATGGTTACGGTTGGTACACCAACTAAGGCAATAATTAATTTTGGCGTATTATTATTTATTCTGTTTAATTATTTGCTTAATTTATTTTAATTATTTTTTAGTAGCTTAACTATTGTTTAATTTAATTCAACTATTTTTTATTTTGATTTAAAAATAAAAAATAAAAAGGATTGAAATTCAGGAGTCACCAAAAGTAGCACATACATATATAATTAGACATTTAATCTCAATTTTCAGAAATTTATTATGTATTTTATAAATGCTTTATTTATAAATCTTAGGTGTTCAATTTTAAAACAAAATAAAAATGTTTTTGGTAGTAATCACAAATTAATTAAAATGAAAGTAAATGTGACGCTCTCAAAATAGGTATACAACACCCATTCTGAAATACAAATAATCGTAGATATGTAAAACAAACTACAACTTCAATAATACAAATATAAATGTAAAAATATACAACACATACTTTGTGAGTTTAAATACAAATATTGTCTTCAGACAATATCAACACTCAAATAAGTCCTCATTACAATTATTCATACACTATTTTATAAAAATAGTGAGGATCGCTAAAACATCTTTCTAGAACCATCACCCATACCCGACTCGATCTTCTTTATGTTCTCAACTCCCGAGAAGAAAAATGAAACAAAAGGAAAGGGTGAATTCAACTAAATAGCAAAGAGAAAGAATATTATGACTAAGATAATATACAACAAATTATTATTAGTCTTCAATAGGAAAAAATCGATAGAATATAATAGACAATAAATTTTAGATCAACAAATGCAACGAAAACAACAATCCATTAGAAGAGTTACGTAGAGAATGAATTCTACTATCTTCTAAGATTTAAAAAGTCCATCATCAATATCTTATCCCCGTAACATCAATCAATATACATCTTTAATCAAATATTCATGCTGTGACTATCTGCGCCAAAAAGATATTCAAGAATATCATCATTTAAGACCGAGGATGATGAAAAATATTTTAAAGAAAAACGAATCCAGTGAGACAGAAGGACAAATATTAGGAATTCCTATAACAGTTTATCCAAGATCAATACTAGTTCATAATAACCAATTGTGAAGCAGAATTCAAAAATAATGATCAAAACATGAATACAATCAAAGATAGTAGCCAAAATAGACATCTTGGATAAAAAAAGAAAATTTTTATTTTTAATTGAATAAGTGTCAGATTCGTGAATAATACCAGTATCACGTGAATAGTAACTCCCGGACACAAAAAATTCTAAATTTGATTAAAAAGTTCACCGATATTTCGGCATAATGATATTGAAGAAAATAATATCATTTAAGAAGAAAATAGCATCCCTTACCTCAAAATAACAGATTTCGATCGTAATATCGGATAGAAAGTTCAAGAAGGAAACTTATACCGAACAAAGAACTCTCAAAGTATCAAAATACTCACAAAAATAAGCTCGATAATCTAGAGAGAAAGAAAACTTGTTTCTGGTATGATTTTCAATTCTAACCTAAGCGTCTAATTATAGGAAAATATTAGAACGTCAAAGGAGACTAAATAATAAAATATTATTATTATAAATCAAAACTCTACGCACACCTTCACCAACCAATTTTGAAAGCCATCAGCAGCCAAATCTGAAATTTCATGAAGCCCGCATGTTTAAAAAATATGGGTCCCACCCATAATTTAATAAAAATTATTTTATTTTTCGAAACTTCAGTAATTCATGGAAAATAGCTCGTTTATCAGAAAAATACGAATTTTATGTCCATTCTGCCTGAAATTGAATTCTCTACAACTTTGTAGCTTTGAGTTTTTTCAAATTCTAAACAAAAAATATTCAAAATCCACAAACGGATGATTTTTAATACCTCAATTCCGACAAAATACTGATAAAATACCTCAGCATTAATTTCTTCATTTATAACCATATAAATAAATCCATCATTTATATCCACACCAAATAAATATTTCCTTATCATATAAATCAATAATTAATTATTCACAAATAATATTCTGTAATCACAATTATGACAACCAAGTTCGCTTCAGGAAAAGAGAGGCTTTCCAATAAGCGATTTTTCCTTACCTACAGCGTTAATTAGGTGACCAAACCCTCATCGATGTAACTTTTAGACATTGCCAATAATGCTATCTAATAATATTATTCAAATAATATGAATTATTGATCCGATAATGGAAATATCGTGCAAATGATAATTATTGAAACAACAATAATATAAAATATCAACGCAAACAATTATTGAATCAATAAAATAAAATATTGAACAATAACTATCTGTAATAATTATTGAGTAAAGCCTTGTTACGCATTTAATCAATAATTCAACAATCTTATCTGTAATACCGTGTACATCGCGCCACCATGCGTACATCGTATTTTAACCACCGAGTATTCCAATAGTGTTACTTGATAATAATTACGCCGTTATTTATAAAAACTCATACTTTGTCATTTTCTTCATCCGGCAGTTATTCCGTTATGGGACCTAATGAATGGGCGCGCCATCGCATTTAATATTCCCCAACAACAAGAATATTCCACCACCAAACGAATATTTCCCGATTGAAATGAATATTTTATAACCACTGCTTATTTGACAAAATTTGCTGGCATTTCACCCATAACTAAAAGATTATATCAAATTAACCCTTATTAATTTAAAATAATGAATAGAGGAAAATTTAATTTTATTTATAATAAGTTGAGGTCTTACATAAAATATCAATTAAAGTGGTTGTACAATACATATAAACTAAAAATATATATTTTTAACAACGATTTGCAAATGGGAGAGAGGTTGAGCATGACCACTGCCAGGTATCATTCAATTGCAAAATTATATTTGTACGGTAATAGTAGTAGTAGTAGTTTGGGCAGTCCGAAGGAGGGGTGTGATTGAATGGAATATGAGTTGAAAAATGGTTAATCGGTTCAGAATTATATTTGTTTTAAAAAATACGAGTTTAAACTTGAACCAACCTAAATAAATAAAAATGGTTAATCAAGCCATTTGATTTCAATTAATATGGTTTGACCCAACAGTTAACTAACTATATTGCCAAGTCTAATTATAACATAGATAGTATTTTATAGGATTTTTGTTAAATTTTGTTAAATTATTTTTTAACATTATAGAGATGGATCAAATTCTTTCTCTATTACATCTTCTGTCCTACAATAAATTAATTTTTATTTGTCAATTTCTCTTTTATAAAAGATTTTTCTTGCTAAAATTAATAAATGCAAGTCTTTTGTAGAATATAGGAAGTACTATAAAAATAGCTACTTATGGTTATGGAAAAATTTGTCTTTAGGGTAAAATTAATGAGCATTAATATTATCAATGATATATATGTGCATCCATCAACATATTTTGTTTTAGCTTTGTAATACTAGAATTCCATGCCAAAATTTTACATGCCCAAAAATTATATATATATATATATATATACTCTTTCATTACAAAAATGAAGGGTTTAGATTTAAAATCTGAAATTGCCGTCCGCTAGAAATGACTGAGTTAATGAAAATATCAGATAATTATGCTCTCATAACACTGATTCAAGCCTGGAATTAGCGGACGGAAGGAATTATATGTGTGTATAAATAATATGCATATATAATTGAATAAAATTTAAAAGAATATTATTACATTTGTACAAAGTATAAGCTAATAGTATTATTAAATTAGGTCAAATGTAGCATACTTTAATTTGTTGGTGAATCCGTTGTATAAGGCTTTTATCACCAACTTATAAATAAATTCACACGGTGACCTTTTTTTAGCATAAAAGACGACTAAAGCTTGCTTGTTATCAAACAATTGTAAAAAAAAAAAATTAAGCAACGATTTCATCTTTTAATTCGATTAATCATTTAAAATATTTAATAAATAAATATACGTGTAAGTTGTCGTGAGAATGAACCAATATTTTATTTTTATTCCAAATTTGAGTAAAATAAAAAAAATACTTGTATTAATATGCATGCTGAACTATTTGCAATAATATATACTTCACAAAAGAGTCTCATTTATAAAAAAATAAAAACAAAAACTTTATTTCACAAAAAATGATATAATATTCTCATGTTACAAACAATTTATATATACTGTATTTCTATTTTACAAATATTTAAAAATACCCCTAGTCGGTGTTGCTAAAGCCAGCTTTTAATGGGAACATAATTATATTTATATTTAAAAGGAAACTGATATTTTATATAAAAAAATAATATTTATATATATATATATATTAGAACTTATTCACTATTCAGTGAAAAGAATCAAAGAGAAATATTTTATGTAAAATATATAAAACTGTACAATTACAAACATCGCCTCAAGTAAAAGTAAAAACCCCAGTGTTTGAATTCGCTGCGGGCAAGGCATAATCCCTCGGTTGCACCGATTTTCTGCGCAACTTTGTCACTTTCTCCTCCTCACCCATTCCTCACTTTGGTCGAACTGTTTGACTCCGGTGTACACACTCTTTTTTCCGATCTCAACGGTTAATGTAGCCCGGTACACACATATATCTCAGATTTCTTCCAATTCAACGGTAACTATCTTTTACTACCTTTTGTAAATATGCTGATAATGTATGTAATTTTGAATATTTGAATTTGATTAAGGATTCGTTTCCGCTTTGTTTAGTTGCTCCGGAACAGTAAGCTCGCAAAAAAAAAAAAAAAGAAATTATGAATTAGGATACTTTTATTGCAAATACTTGGCGTATAAGACTTTGTTGTTAGTATTAATTGTATCGCCTTCTCAACGGAAGTTTAGGGTAGGTTCTGTTTAATGCCCGATTGTTAATTGTTTTTTTTTATTATTGAAAGTTGAGATATGACATTGCTAAGAATAAGAATTAGGTCGCAGTTTAAAGCTTTTTTTTTTTTTTGCCTTTTCACTGTATGTCCACATGTATGGTGAAATTTATGTTTGTCTTATTGTACTCCTTTGAATTTTGATGCAGGAATTGTAACCTTTGTTGAGGTTTTTCTTAATTTATTTGTTGTGTGATGGGGGATAATACGGTAATGGATTCATGGTTTGGTAATTTGTGGAGGAATTCGCGTAAGAGCCATGTATTGGAGCCTGAGAAGGCTGTGATTGGAATTTTGGCATTTGAAGTTGCCACTGTGATGTCTAAAGTTGTTAAATTATGGGAGTGTTTAAGTGATAGGCAGCTCATTCGACTGCGTGAAGAAATTATGCAGTCACCTGGGATTCAAAAGCTTGTTTCGGATGATGGTGATTATCTTATGGATCTAGTTCTTGCTGAGATACTTGAGAGTTTGGGACGTGCGGCAGAATTTGTGGCTAGGTTTGGGAAGAGGTGTGCAGATCCCTCGTATCACCATCTCGAGCATGTTATTGATGATTTTGTTGAGATGGATCTCAATTGGGTTGGGTGGGATTATACGTTGAAGAAGATGGAGAGGAAGGTCAAGAAAATGGATAGATTTTCTGCGGTTACCTCGCAGTTGTATCAGGAGCTAGAAGTGCTGGCTGAGCTCGAACGCAATCTTAGGAGAATGCATTCTAGTGTTGGTTTAAGTCGGATGAAGTTGCTTGAGTTTCAACAGAAGGTCATCTGGCAGCGTCAGGAGGTGAGGAATCTTCGTGAGATGTCTCCTTGGGTTAGAACATATGACTACACTGTCCGGCTTTTGCTAAGATCCCTTTTCACAATACTTGAGAGGATTAAACACGTATTTGGGATAAACCAGTTGCGAGCTGTTGAGGGAAGTCATGATTCTAAAAGTGTTACTGATGATTGTCTTGTTCGCAGCCATTCCATTTCTACAGTTATGCGGTCTTCTGTTCATCCATCTGAAGATAACCAGTCTAGATTATATTCAGGTCCTCTTGGGAGATCAGTTTCAAATCTGGGGCTGAGTACTGTCAAGAGAAGATCAAACAACAAACTGCAAACTCATTATCAGTCATCGATCCTTAATGGAAAGCCCCCACAAGGGAAAACAAGACGATTAGCTCATGTAGGACCTTTTAAAGGATGCATGATGAGTGGAAGTGATTCTTCAGTGATGCAGAACTGCATGCCAACAAGCAAATTCTCTTCGAAATCAAGAAGTGTATTTCAGAAAGATATTGATAAAATAAAAGATACTGCTTCCTTTTCTTGTGGAAACTTGCTTCATTCCAAAACATTTCCATTCAATTCAAAGCATAAGTTGTTGATAGCCCCTCTATCTACTCTTGGTGGTGCTGCACTAGCTCTCCAATATGCAAACGTTATTATATTGATCGAGAAGATAGCTTTCTCTCCTCACTTGATTAGCATTGATGCAAGAGACGACCTATATGATATGTTACCTGCAAGTGTCAGAACATCTCTGAGTGCAAAGCTAAAGCTATTCTCTAAAACATTGGCTTCTTCTATCTATGATGCTACCCTTGCAACAGAGTGGAATTTGGCACTGGCAAGGATATTGGAATGGCTGGCTCCGCTTGCTCATAACATGATTAGGTGGTATTCGGAGCGGAATTTTGAGAAGCAGCGCATGGTTTCTGAAACGACTGTACTTCTGGTCCAAACCCTTTACTTTGCTAATCAAGCAAAGACAGAAGCTGCAATAACAGAACTTCTCATGGGTCTAAATTACATCTCAAGGTTCGGTAGAGAATTTACTGATATAGCTTTCCGGGAGTCTTCATGTAGTATATCTTGTGATGATTATTTGACACATAAGGATAACTTCGCCAATGATGCAGTAGATCACACTTCTTAGGATGTTTCTCACAAGGCTTACTTATTAAATCTTACTTAGTTCATGAAGAGTTCACTGCCATTCAAATAGGCAGTTGAGTTTTCCTATGGCTTGGGACATTGAGCATTAAGACAAATTTTAGTTATTTTATTTTATTTTTATAGGAAGCATGTGTCCCGATGTCTAGTATTGTTGATATCAGCACATCTTGTTTATGTATTGAATGAACATGGGTCTAATATTCACTGTTGTTAAAGACATGCTTACCTTGTACATAAAGATTTATGTGTTCAATTGAGACATATGTTCCGTGCAACACTTTTTCTATAATTTATTTCAGTATTTTTGTTATAATTCTTCTGAATTATTCCAAGGTTAACTTACAATAATATTTGTGTCTTTGACAAAGGCATGTGATGCTTCTTTTCAAAAAAATAGTTGTGTATAAGCATGCAACATGATTTTTTTTTTCCTTTTCTTTGTTTTGTTGTTATATATCAATGTGAATGTAATGCCTCTGATCTTTGTTTTCATAGAAACTGAAGTAGGACATTATTAAACAAAAATAATTATTATTCATAAGTTTGCACGTCAGTTACATTTTTTTCTATTTTCTCATTTGGGCCTATATTTTGTCCTTTTCTGACCAAAAAAAAAAACTTGGGTTCTAGAGCAACACAGTTTCTGTCCATGCTATAGAGGAGGACATAAGGGAATATACTTAAAATTCTAAAGGCAGTTACAGTTCACTCACTAAAGTAATTGGCACTTTATTACTTCGACTGTGTACAGGTACACTTTAAATGCAATTGGACTTAATTTTAGCAGCAAATGTGGGTAAATTGAAGATTCACTCTGTTTGACGTTTCTTTTACTTTTATTTTTTGGTCGTCTTTCGTTTGATGTCTCTAGGCACACATAAGAAGATGATTACGTATACAGGTTTGTATTGCATAGTTTCTGTTTTTCCATTGCACCTTTATTTATTTATTTTGAGGAGGAGATGGCAAACTTATGCAAAAGAAATCTCTGACACCTAATAACATATCGAAGGATTAGCAGAGAATACTAGCTTTAAGTGTGTATTAGATTTGTCCATAGAAACATAGTTCTCTCAAGTGTAAAAGAACTAGAAGAATGAAATTAGTTTCTTAAAGTGAATATTAGGCAAAAAAATGACACCTAGGCAAGAAAATTGTTTTCAGCATGCATCAGCTTGGGCATGCAGTTGTGATCGAATGTTTTGACCCTGTGGTAAAGAAGTTTTGTTAAGTTTAAATATATATTGGTACGTAAAAAGTTCTTAGAGAAGTTATAATGCAATACTCGTCCTTTCAAGCTGAACATGGCATCAGCAGTATGTGAAATTCAGGTTCTTGGGTTGATTTAATTAAGCTTCAAGTCTTCTCCAGACATCTTGTTGGAAAGTCCACACGCACTTCAATTATGGTGAGACTGCTTCAAGTCTTCTCCAGACAACTTATTGTTCGTCCTTTCCTTTCCTTTGCTCTTGCTCTTGGAAAGTCCACGCGTCAACTATGGTACGTAAGACATTTCCTTTATTCTCCATTTTTCAACTCTTGTTAATTTGTTCTCTAAGTTACCTTCCTATTTCATGGTTGAATTCCTAAAACTACTTTATATACTTCTCCCCTTTCATGGATGGATTGTTTGACATGCTCGATCAAAATATATTTTGGTTTTGTTGAGATTATTGAACAATATATAGCTTTTAACATGTGCAGTCTATTTTTGTTGTTGTTCTTATGTTGTTTGGAAGTATCAATTTATTTTTAATATCAGTTCATATATATATAAATGTTGACACATACATATACTTTGCACCAACTGCCCTTAATATCAGGAACAGGAAGCAATCATTTTTTGGCTGATAATTTTATTTGTATACTTCTTTGGTGAAAGACAAACCAGCTTTACCTAGACACCATATCGTAATCTTTGTTACAATGTAACCTTTACAAATTGAAGTTTTCAAATAAAGTTTGGGAACTTTTTTAACAATTTTATTTAAGATAATATATAGAATTAGCACATGCACACATGTCAAGTATTGACCTACTCTACTACCATATGTAGGTAGATTCAACAAAGATGAATTTGTGCTAAGAAACAAGCAAACTTCTGAAAATTTAGAGAATCGATATTTTCACAACTCTCACATTAGGTGGATTTTATTTACTATTAATGTGAGAAAGAGCTTGTGTAATTATCAAATTTACTTGTGAAAATATTAATTACAAGAAAATAAAAACTAGACATCACTGCAAAATATATGCACCAACGATATTAACAACTATCGAAGAACCAAATGAAAAGTATTAAGAACATAACAAGCTGCGAATTAGAAAAGCTTGAGCAGCAGACAGGAGAACAGGCGAACTTATTTAATTTCTCATCGCAAGAGAAAGATTGGTTGAACTAATCTATATACATAACTTAATAGACGACGGCTGCAACTCAACTTAATGCTCTTATTGCTTTGTGTGTGTATATATATATATATATATATATATATAACAGTGTAGACTTCAGTTACAACTCCACCCCCCATCAAAGAGGATTTCTTTATGTGTCCTCCAGGTCGGACCACCAACAGTGTGTGTGTTGCCTACTAATCCTTCTGAATTCCGGTATGTCCATTGCTAGCTAGTATGTATATATATATATAACTGAATCCCCCAATATGTTATTCCTCCCTCTATTACCCAATTAATTTGATATAAATTTTGAGTAGAGAAATAATGGAAGAGTTGATCGAGGCGGGTGAGTTTTTGGAAGGGATCATAAGTGAGTGCTTAGGTCTCCCTCCCAATTTTCTTAAAGAATAGAATTCAATGATGATCTTAGTGCTAGCTTAATTTTTGCTATCCCGGCCCCAGCAATAGAAACCGATAACATTGGAGGGTTTGCATGGAAATTCTGTGACTTTTGTGTAACAAGATGATATTGGAGGCCTAGAGGTTCTAAAAATTTATTTGATTTTGAAAAATAATAAATCTTTTATAATTAGGGATGGATGTTTTAGGTTTTCATATATATATATATATATATATATATCAAAATAAATAATTTTGGAATTAATAAATTGACTTGAAAAAGTTTGTGAAAAATATGAATGCAGGTTGCAAGTAACAAGAAAATTCAAGAGTAATTTTCACAGTTATGAGAAACTAGAAACCACTACTAAATTGTTTATTTCAATGGAGACAAGTGGGTTGAACCGTGTAGGGAAGTTACCAAAGTACAGGGAAAGACTTGGCATTTAATTCCCACTTTGAAATTAATTCCTAAGAAACAACAAACTTGACTTGTTTGGAATGGATGGACTATTATTTGTTTTCAGAGGTTTGTTGTTTTTGGCTTGGTGTTCGTATTTAAATATTCTGTCTCATCTCATATAACGTTATGTGTTGGTATAAAATAATTTTTATCAATGTTTAAAATTAAATCTAAATAACATACCCACGGCAAAAACATATGGGATTTTGGCCATCACACACACACACACACTCTCTCTCTCTCTTAATAGACAAACAGAAACAGACTAGGATCCTATTCATTTATTTTAAATAAATAGAGACTCCTTAGGAATTCTCAAGTCCAGTCCATGTTAAAGGTTTGTGTTAGTCCGAATTGTAGTCGGGCACAAATGATCCACCATTACATCCATGTTAGGATAGGAGGTTTGACGCCCATTTGTCATTCGCTGATATCAACAACAATTATCCAAACTATGAGATCCAATAATACAAAAAAAATAAAAATATTCGTCAGTTTTTTTATAACCTTGTCCAGCCCAGCCTTTAATGATGAATTTGTTGTGGGTATCATTAATTTTAGAACCCATGGAATGTGATTTTATTTAAGTGATATATGTAATAAATTTGGTACAAAATATGTATGTCATGATGTGTCATTCTTTACTAGGAGGAGGAGTAGAATTGCCTCATTAATATCATTATAAGCCACGTTGGAGACAATAACATCATACCTTTTTCACAAACATAAAATTAATTTTCCCGATCCCTTTCCTTTTTGCCCCTCTTTAAAACTCGATCAGGAATACAGTATTAAATAAATAACTTGTTCAACCCTCACCGTGGCGGAATCAGAACATAATTTAAGAGGGTAAAATACATCAATAAAAAAAAATTTATTGATACTTGAAGAGCTTCTTATTAAATATTCCAACAAACTTATTGTTGATGATCCTAAGATGGGCTCTGAGCATTCATAGTCAATACTCCCTCCATTCCATTATGTCTGACGTTCTAGAGTGTTTTTTTCTTTTCAAAATATTTGACGTTCTACAAAACTAAGAATATTTTGCCTATTTGTTTTCTTTTCTACCATTCCTTCTCCACCACCATTAATGGCTATTTTCTTTGTTTTCAAAAAACAGTTCAAATTCTATTATTTAATTAGAAGAGAAAATTAGGAGAGAGAATGTGAAATCAAGTTTGGTGTTAATGAATAATTAAATGAGATCAAAATATTAATTATGGGTAAAATAATAAAACTACATCTATTCTTAATGTATGTGAAAATCTCTAAAACGTCAGATATAATGGAATGAAAGAAGTATCTAAAAGTCCCTCAGTTCCACATTTATAGTCCCATTTCAACATTTTACAAACTTCAAGAAATACCAAAATAATTTAGTTTGTAAGCGTAAATTAGGAGTAAGTTAGTTTGTATTGTAGTCTAATAAATAAGACTATTATGCCGCAATGGTAATAGCCTAATAGTTGTATTGGTAACAGGTTCGAGTCAATTATGCAACAAAATCAGTAAAACCCTTCATAGCAAAGGTAATTTTTCTCTCCCTTTGTCCCCCTCTCCCTAGATTCCCCAAGTCCACATGGTTGAAATTTAATAGGTTGTTAAAAGAACAAAGGACTATTATTTTGGAACACCTTTTTTTTTTTAAATCATAAATGGGTTTCTGTACTCTGTAGAACTAAGGAAACAATAAATAAAACCAATCAAAAAAAGGAGAAAATACAATAAACACATGGGCAAGAAACAAACTGCTCATCTTTACTTAAAAAAATTAAAATAACCACCAATAAGAATCAAATAATATTTTTTTTACCATTCTTAGTGATCATGTTTACAGTTTACCAATCAATTGCTAAGAGTCAAATAATTTCATCAATTGTTTACCAATCAACCATCAACCACGTTATATCAAATTATCAATTGTAGAATATACATTCATCAATTACTTTATTATTACCACGATCGGATAATTTGGACCAAAGGTCCAAAGCGATGGTTGGCCGAGAAGGCGAGGCGTGGTCCCATAGATAGAGAGCGACGAAAGAGAGTCAGAGAGCCGACCATGCAAGGCTGACAGACGGCTAAGGCTGTCGAAAGTAGTCCGGGAGTAGTGGTGGCTGAGGCTATCGGAAGCAGGGAAGGGAAGAGAGGAAGAGACTAAAGAGACAGTAACGGACGGAGAGTGAAGTACTGTAAAGAGGGAGAGACAGGATACCTAGTAATTTTTATTTTATTTTTATTTTTATGAAACGACGTCGTTTCATGGTCCTTCAAAAAAAAAAAAAATTATTAGCACAGACCTGTTGCTGCTAGTCGGATTGTCGGAGACTCGGAGAAGAAGTAGTGCGCCAGAGCCGGAGCCTGTTGCGGTTGCCCGCCCGTCCGCTCGCCTCCCCCCCATCTCCGCCTGGACCGCCACCCTACCGGAGACAACTGTACCTCCGCCCCCGCCTAGTTACCTCTGAACCCTCATCCAACTTTTTCATCTCCCATAATGCCGTATCCTCTTGATTAATTTTTAAAAGCTTGGATAATTACTAGACAGATTATTTTGTGTTTGATATTGAACAAATAATAATTGGAACATGTAAAAAAGTACTATAAACTCGACAAAGTAAAGTAAAAATTATATGATTATTAATTAAATTTTTGTATAGCTCCCTCCTCTCTATATTTAACCACCCAATTTTTTTTTTCTTCAAATTAAAACTCAAATACATGGTGTAGAAGTTTCTATTTAGATGTGTATTTTGGAATTATTTATTTATTACAAATGAAATTCATATAATTATATTTCATTAGTAGCCAAGCCATTGTGTTGATCCAGTGGTTAAAATGATTGTGGGCCCTACAAGCCGCAGAGAGATATAAACCAGCATCGCAATACTAACTGCAACTACTAGTGGTAACCATAGAATCAAACACAATACTCCGATGACAAAAAAACAGGCGTGGACCATGGTATAAGCTGTCTTTTCTTGGTTGTCCCTCGACTAAACCTCATACATAACACGTGCGCTTTATTTTTACTCTATCCTATGCACCATGTATTAACACCATTTTTTTCTATTACAAAAAATACATATAAAATAACGTGATTAATTATTATTGATTATACTTATATATTGCAGATTATTAATAAATTATATTTTATCACATCATTTTATGAATTAATTTTTATAAGATTCTTTTATCAATCTAACAACAAATTAATTTAAAAATAAAATTTGACCTTACTTTTAGAGGGTTGAGCATTTAAAAATTGAAAGGATGATATTTTAATTACTTTTACGAGATGTATTTCACATAGTAATAAATAAAAAGAAAATAATATATTTTGTAATTTTATATCATATATATATATATATATATATATCAATTTTTTTATTACAAATTACGTAAATAATTATAATTAATTAATAATACATTTGATTTAGTAAACTAATTTTATAATTTCAATCTCATATATTAATATACATCATAATCATATTTCAATATAAATATTTACAATAAATAACTGAACACTTAATAAAACTAATATTTTCCATTCCCAACCACCTCCTTTACCCACTGTTATTTGAGACCAGTTTCATCGGTAAAAAACAATCAAACAATAAAAAACCAAAATATATTTAGGTTTGGTCCAAAAGAAAACCTTCAAAACTCCATTCACTCCGTCGTTTTCACGCCACTTCCAAGTTCCAACCAACCGACTTCTCAATCGCATAAATTTCTCTGTTGTTCTACTACCTCATTCTGCACATATACATACAATCTCTCTCTCTCTCTCTCTCTCTCTATATATATATATATATATATATATATTTATACACACAATCTATATATTTATATATACCTCAGTTTTCGTTTGTCTCTAATCGTCAACTATGCATTCGAATCACTTGCTCCTCGAGGAGCCTATTAGGATGGCTTCCATCCTCGAGCCTTCAAAATCTGTGAGACTTTTTTTTTTCTTCTCATTTTCCCTTTCAATTTCAACTTGGATCTGTAATTTCAGTATATGTATATTTGTTTAAACATCTGTCTATGTATCTCTATGTAACTGCATGCATATCATTTTGAGATTGATTTGAGAAATTATGACATGGTGATGTATATGTGCAGAGCTTCTTTCCTGCAATGACAAAGATTGTAGGGACTCTGGGCCCTAAATCTCGATCTGTCGACCTTATTTCCGGTTGTCTCAAAGCTGGAATGTCAGGTTTCATGTTTTTTCTTTGTTTAACTGTTTAATTTTTACTCTAAATAATATGCCTAATTGAATTTGTATATATGTGAATTACAGTTGAACTGAAAAAAAAATAGTTTATATAGTTTATTTTATTTTTTAAAGATGTTTTTTTTCTTTCAATTAATGGTTTGTGTTTTGTGGCAGTGGCTAGATTTGACTTTTCGTGGGGACACCCTGAGTATCACCAAGAGACTTTGGAAAATTTGAAGATGGCTGTCAAGAGCACTAAGAAACTCTGTGCTGTATGTATTTGTAATTTTATATATAGGGTTTGGAATTTCGATGGCAATGCGCTTAGCTGCTGTATTTTGCCTCTTTGATGAAGAGTCCTAATTGTTATTTAATTAGAAAAATGTGAGTCAGGTAAGAGTAAGAATATGACAATATTCTTTTTACTTTTCAGGTTATGCTAGATACAGTGGGACCTGAGTTGCAGGTTGTGAATAAAATTGAGAAGTCTATTTCACTTCAGGAAGATGGTACTGTTATCCTGACGCCTTATCAAGGTCAGGACGCCTCTCCTGAAGTGCTGCCAATAAACTTTAATGGACTCGCTAAGGTTTAAATTCTAATATCTCCTCATCATCATGTATCATTGTTTCTGTTATTTACATATTAAAGCATTACAACTGTGTGAGAGAGAGTATACTTTGCTCATTAGTAGTACTTAACAAATCATTTGGTAGCATGAAAAGAAGGGAGAAAAACTATTTTGCAGGGTTTTAATCCATTTGATATGGCTTATTCAAATAAATAAAAAAGTCAATTTAAACTTTTGAAGAAATCACAAATTACTTGCTCTTGGTTAATATCTCCAATAGCCATTGTGAATAGTCGCCTTATGTTCACAAGTTCATGCTTCACAATGGGCTGAGTTGCTTGTTGGAACCTTTACTTTAAAATGGACAATACCGTAACCTCATTATGTTAAGATTTTTACCTACCCTTATTGGGGAAGTTGGTGGACTAATTATCAGGTATTCAGGTTCTAGAAATTGCTCAAACTTGTTCGTGGTAATAATTGATAATATGCATACTTCATTACGCTCATAATTTAGTTAAAATAATGGATAATGTTTATTTCAATAATCAATAATTATATGAAGATATTATTTTCAGTAATGGATTATGTTAACTTCTTAGTAAACTGTTCGTGCTTACGAGAATGTTGTCATGGTCTTGCAGGCCGTGAAGATTGGAGACACTATTTTTGTAGGCCATTACCTGTTCACAGGAAGTGAGACTACTTCTGTTTGGTTGGAGGTAGGAGGCAGACTACATAAACTATGTTGACATGAATTTTCTATCAAGTTCGGATTAGAAAATTATTGTGAGCGTTGTTTCAAATTAAATTAAAACTTGTAAAGTCCAAAAATAATCATTAAACTGGCCAGCAAGCTAAAAGTTATTTCATTTAACCTATGCATGACCTTTTTTTTCTGAAAAAAAATACTGGGCTGAGCAGGTTGAAAGTGTGAAAGATGATGATGTGGTTTGCACGATAAAAAATTCTGCAACGTTGGCTGGGTCAATGTTCACTCTGCATGTCTGTCAAGTTCGTATTGAAATGCCTACCCTCTCTGATAAAGATAAGGAGGTCAGTACTGCTTCCAAGAAATAAATGCTAAGCATGTTTTTTTGGCTCCTGAATTCGGTCGGTTGTTTTGTTTGTTTCATGTATAAAATATGAAGATATCATGAAAAAATATATAAGGAGAATTGCATCAACTTTTTCTCTGTGGCAATATTTTATGGATGATTAATACAAGCATCTACTTGTTTTTCCTTCATTTCGACGTATCCTCTTTGGAAGTTATGATTTTGTCTCATCTTTTCTTTTTTATTTGTTTGCACTTATGCAAGTGATTTATATGTCCTGTCCCATTGTGAAGATATAAAACTGAAATTATTCAACCTATGTTACAAATTTAGGCTCTCTGTCCCTTGTTAGACTCCACACTTGGAGTTCCTACCATTAAAGGGTTGAGCAGTTGATGCTTTATACATTTAATGAGGAACATGTAATTTCCATTATCACCGTCCGATTCAAAAAGTTAGTTGTCATGTAATGTTTTTCTACTGAATTTAAATTGCAAAATGTTTATTATGCTAAAGTGTGAACTGAACCAGATATATCTGGCTTGGATTCGGATACAATGTAAAAATAGTATATCTATAGCCTGTAGGCCTTTTAAAAATTGACTTTTATACTGGGAAATCTATATACAAAAAACTGTCTACATTGGGACAGTGTAGTTTTTATTTGTTAAGACGTGGTTATAAGACACACAACCAGGAAAAGAAGAAACATTATTTTTTGTTCGTTATACAGATACTGGTTAGATGCTTGGCCTCTAACATTTGATACATCTCCAAGATTCATATAGATCATGTTCTAGCAGCTACATGGTGACAGCAAATAACTTTGATGCTTTATCATTGAAAGCTGCATACTTTTATCCGACAAAATTAGTGGTGCATGTATTCTGTAGCAAAGCGTCTCTATCTTTTTCTTTATTAAATTTCACTCTGCTATGCCCTTCTTTCTAATAAAATTTGACATGGACCTAGGGGTGATACTGATATTTTCGATCTTAATTTAGGTTATAAGCACGTGGGGTGCACAAAACAAAATTGACTTTCTGTCTCTTTCATATACACGGCACGCGAAAGATGTTCGTGAAGTAAGTTCCCCTAATTGGGGGTTTGTGTTAATAATTCTCATGTACTCCATGTTCCCTAGTCTGTTGGGTGCTCAGATTTCTCAGCAAACAAGCTTCTTTTTGCTGCATTGCAGGCCCGTGAATATTTATCTAACCTGGGTGACTTGAGTCAAACTCAAATTTTTGCAAAAATTGAGAACATAGAGGTGAGTTTTAAGTAACCTTGTACGAGATTGCTTCTCCTTTTCCATGCAGGTTTCTGTGTTTATTTTCTGCCCATTGTTTTGTGGGAGGCTCATGTATACATTTCTCTCTTTTTTTAGGGTTTAACACATTTTGATGAGATCCTGCAAGAGGCAGATGGTATCATCCTTTCCCGTGGGAATCTTGGCATAGATCTTCCACCTGAGAAGGTTAGTTTATCAAATAGTTCAAAGCAATTATTTTATTTGAATTTCATTTGGTTAATCAATTAGTTTCATACCAGTTACAGACTTGCATTGACCCACTTGTACATAAACAAATACCTGAAACAAACTTTGATATTTGTGACACTGGTGTGACGTTACTCTTACATTTTTGCTCACGAAGTGAAAAGTTTTTCCCTTATACTTCACCTTAAAAGCCTACATTGTGTGGAGGATTTCAAAGAAATTTTTTACTATTCCATATCCATATCAAAAAAGCTTGAGGCTTCTTTGTGCAACTTCTGCTTATATATGCAGTTTCTTGTGGAAAGTAAATTATGATCGTTTCAAAAAGTATAATTACTTGCTCCTAACCTGTTACTGTCTGAAATTTTGCAGGTGTTTTTATTTCAGAAGGCTGCTGTTTACAAGTGTAACATGGCTGGGAAGCCAGCAGTGGTAACTCGTGTTGTTGATAGCATGACTGACAATCTAAGGCCAACTCGTGCAGAAGCAACTGATGTTGCTAATGCTGTATTGGATGGTAAGTCTCTTTCTGGTTAGAGGATTTATCCCTTTAGTAGCTGCCCAAAAATCCCTTGTAAATATATCTTGTTTATTATATTATTTTTTAGGATTATATACTATGTTGTGATTGTTCATGAAATTACTTTGACATATATTTTTGTCTGATGATTTAGGTCCATATATCTAATGTTATGTATTTCTCTACTAATGTTGAGTAGGTTTTATTCTGCATCATCTTCAGCGCAACAAAAACTGGGCATTTTATATTGGTTACCTGATTTTGCAGGAAGTGACGCTATTCTTCTTGGTGCTGAGACTCTTCGTGGATTGTACCCTGTTGAGACTATCTCTATTGTTGGTAAAATTTGTGCTGAGGTATTTTTTTTCCTTTGCACAAAGGCTAATGCCCTAAATGTGTCAGGCCTAGCTTGTCAAGTTCTTGACACTCATATTACCTCTTTCAAGAAATAAGTTCTTATTATTGTCTTGCGTCAAATGCTTAATTTTGATAAATTATATATATGATGGACTAGACTTAAGCTGTACGCTGTATTAGAGTTACACGAACTGTATTTTAGTGTTACCTGTAGTGTTCTAATAAATCCCTATCTAGGTCCTAGTAATCTCCGCGCGTAGGCTCTAGGCAGGTCCCCAACTGTCTCGAATTGGATGGGTGCCCAGGCACCCAATCAGGCCTCTACAACATCAATTCAATAAAGGGTTTGAAGCTCTACAATACTTGAATGAATTGTTAAGCCTTAAAAGTTTGTCTATTTTGGTAATTTTTTCATTTAAATTTTAAAAAGTTAAATCTACTATATGCTTAGTATAACAAGTATATACAATAGAAAAATAAATAAAAGAGACCATCTAAGAAAGCGCCTAGGCTCTAGGTGCCCCTCTGCCGCCTAGGTCCGGCTACTGATATTTTTATTCTTCTGAGTGACTTAATTTTAAGAATTACTTAGTCAATTTTTGTTAACCTTTTATATAGTTGGCTCTTGTAGCATTGCTAATGGCAGTGTGTGTTTGAAGAGATGATGTAGCAAAACTAATGGTTGCGTTTGCTATATAGAATGGATGCTACACACATTGTTGGATCTCAATTCTTTGGGTTTAACTCAAATTATATATGTTTGATATAGATGTCATGCTGCTATTGCTTTTATGTGATCCTCTTAATTTCGTAGTCAACTTTCCATGGTGATAATTTATGGTTGACAAGCATCGTCTTTGAATTTATCATACAGGCGGAGAAGGTTTTCAATCAAGACATGTACTTCAAGAAGACTGTCAAATATGTTGGAGAACCAATGACACATTTGGAATCAATTGCTTCCTCTGCGGTATATTCTTTCTGAAAGTGATATTCTGTGGTAGGCGTGTATTTATTTTGTTCTGCTTATACTTTCTAATATTGCTTTGGGTATTGTGAAGAATCATTTTAGGTTCCTTCATGAAACAATTGCATTTTTGAAAGTATTTTAAGGTGTTTTCCTTTTCTTGTCTAGGTGCGTATGCGGCCATCAAAGTGAAGGCATCTGTCATTATTTGCTTCACTTCATCTGGAAGGGCTGCTAGGTATTTGTTGAATGTTCAAAAATCAACATAAATACTTGATATATCTTGAATTGAGATGTCTTTGTTACTAATGAAGTTAGGGTAATCACTTTTGTTTAGAAATTAGAAGAACTAAAATTTAAGTTATTGTACATATATGAATGCCAGATTAATTGCAAAGTATAGACCAACAATGCCAGTTCTATCTGTTGTCATCCCACGGCTCAAGACAAATCAGTTACGGTGGAGTTTTAGTGGTGCATTTGAGGTACGCTACTCATTCAAGTCTAGTTACAGCTTACCTCTGTTGGGAATGCTCAATTTGGATTAGTAGTTGAACTACATACATTATCGTGTTCCTTCTCTTGCTGGATAGTGGAAACTCTTAGTTGATTGTTACTCGGTATGGTCCCTGCATTTCAACATAATACTTTTCATAGGGAAACAATTTACTTGTTAAAATATTTTACAGAATAAAATGGTCCCTGTATCATTTGATCGTGTTTGGACCATGTCTTTAAAATATTTTCTGGAAATTCAAGAGATTTGAGTCATAAAAATTTCATTAAAAAATCTACCACAACCAAGTATTATTACTTTTTTATATGTTACTTCATCAAATTCATATTTTAGGAAACATTTAATAATATATGAGTACTAAGAAATCCATTAATGTTGCTCAAAGCTTATTTTTTATGAACTGGTTTTTCATAATAATTTGATTAATGTGGTTCCTACAAATCTCAAAGAGAGCAAAATGAAACTACAAGTAGCCATTCATGCCACATCAACGGCAAGAAAATGATAGCATGTTTTAAGCATTATCACTAACAAACTGATGTATGTGTAAAGCTAGAATAATTGCATCTTTAAAGCTTATTCAGTTCCTAAATATATTTTTTTCTATCACCAACCCCTTTTCTTTTTATCAATTCAATATTGGACAGGAGTTGTGGAGGTCTGAGGTTTAGGACCTGTATTTATGAGAAATGATAATTTCCATTTTTAGTTGCGATATCTGATGCTGACTTTGCTTCTTGATGCTCTTAATAAGTGTGTTTTAGTGCATGTACTTTTGAGCTCTTCATGTTTACTAAATTCAGTTGCCATTCTGTATGTGAAGCAAATGTCCTTTATATTATACGGTTTAGAAGTTTTTTCAGCTCCTGCTTTGAAGTTTTTTCAGCTTTCTGGCTTGACTTTATTGTTACACATGCATGGGTTTGTTAGGTTTTTGTATTTGCAAAGCTTAACAGTTTTCTTATATATGAATACTTTGTTACTGCATTAAACATTATACTTGTGCTTTTACATGCATATTGCATTTATTATTATTGATGCACATAAATACATATTTGTCCAACTTACAAAAACAATACTTTTCAGAAACTTCTCTTTATGGTTGAGAGTCTTGGAATAATGTGTTAAACCCAAGAATTGAATTTAAGCATTTTAAGTTGTTCCTCTTACCTTTTTCGCCATCGTGATGATATATTAAGCTAATGTGTCTATTGTTATTACTTGATGTTTGTTTAGGCAAGGCAATCACTTATTATCAGAGGTCTTTTTCCCATGCTTGCTGATCCTCGACATCCTGTAAGTTCTTATTTCGATTTCTTAACTGCTGGTTGATTATAGTTTCCAGTTTCTTCTAAAGTAAAATCACACATCTTCAAATTTCACATAAATGTGTATGCACTTGATAAGCTTTGTAAAGCCATCTTATGTTGAAAGCTAAACATCCTTGTGCCTCTACACACACACACACACACACACACACACACACACATACACATAAACATACATATCCTAGTGACAATAAGATATGTCTTTATTTCCTGCCTGGAACACCAAGTTAGGAAACTATATAGTCAATTTATGCCACTGCTTACTGATACTATTTCGAAATCAAACTCAAGGCTTTATGGTTCTTTTTCTTTTTACATTTATTATAATTAGTTATATATTGGATCTGGGACTGAGATTGAGGCTGAAACTCAGCTAAGGAACTATATTTTCCAGAAGTCATATGTTTTTCTTTTTCAAGGACCCACAATCATCTTTAATTAGATTAATACCTGTTAAAGTATGATAAACATAATGTGGCCTATTCTTTGAGAACAAGTTTTTAGAGCAATGGTAACTTAACTTCATATCCTCAAGGTTTTGCATTCAAGTATTTCCACTTATATTTGGTTCCCTCCCTTGTGTTGTCACTGTAGTACTGTACTTGCATTCTTTTTGGGTTGTGCGCTATAATGTACCAGGATATGCCTATCCACTAGCTAGTGGGGAAGTTGCACGGGGGAGGGGGGGATTTTGGAGTATGAAAGAATATTGTTAGCCTCAATTTCTAACAGGCTAAGTTCGTGGAACCATTGGTGACCTTTTATAACCTTGACTGAGACTTAAGGCTATGTGCTTTTATGAATGTGGTCTGCCCAGCCTGACTGCCCTTGACTATCATGGGTGGACTTTACGTGCTCACATGAAGACCATGGGTTTCTTTTCACTTTGGTGTTGTAATAAATCCATCCATTTCTATTGAAGTTACCTGCAGAATACTATAATTGATATACTCGACCATTTTGACGTGGGTAGAAATCAAATGGCGTTTTTCTTTCATAAGTTTGAAGATATTATTGAATTTGATGTTATGTATACTTCTACAGGCTGAATCTACGAGCGCAACAAATGAGTCGGTCCTGAAGGTTGCGCTTGATCATGGAAAGTCCTCAGGGGTAATAAAGTCGCATGATCGGGTTGTTGTCTGCCAGAAAGTTGGGGATGCATCTGTGGTTAAGATTATTGAGCTTGAAGACTAGAGCTTGTATGGTATCCTTCTAGTTTTGTAAATTATTGGGAAACATCACCAATCAACCCAGAGATCTAAAAAACTCAGGTCTTGGCCATGTCATAGGGGCTTAATATTATATTTGCGTATACTGGGAAATTTTTATAAAGTAATTGAAGTGATTTGAGTTATTATTTATTTTTGCATAGTTTTAGTTGTGGCAAGGGGGTATCTGAAATATCAGTTTCAGATCTCACAAGTGACTTTACAATTGGTCTTTTTGTTCTTAAGGATATATTTGAGTACTTGACAATCATAATTGCAAAGTTATTCATGGCTGCTCACTTCTGTTCAAATCTCCCTGAAATATAACTGTCTGAACAGATCTACAACAACTATCGGGAAAAGAAAAAGAGAGATTACCCAATGGACATCTAGTATTGGAATGAATTATGAAAATTATGGCATACTATTTTCTCCTGAATTTTTTGCTAGGTTTGGGAGTCTTTTCTTACTTGTTTTACTGACTTGTCTCATTTATAGAATATAAGGTTTATTGACTTGTATTAAAAAAATTCTTGATTATGTAATTCAACTATTTGTATTTTAATTCTCAACAATTGGTAAAATTCAAATAGGTGAAATTTTATGCGGAATTATTTATGACCAATTATAATGTTAGCATGGTATAAAGAAATAAGTGAAATTTTCAAAAAATGTTTCAAATGACATGTCACTATAACATTAGTTAGGTAGATTTTGTGTGATTGGTTATGTAATAAATGATTATTAAAATATTCAAGGTATTATCATTTGAGACAAAAAAATTTAGACTCCCAACATTATTTTTTTAAAAATGGAGTAATATTTTTTCTCATATGCTAGAACACAATTTTTTTTTTTTAAAAAAGCCAGTTTTAGCACAAATGTTATGCATGTCATAATTTTATTTTATTATAGGTTTAAAAGTGAAGGGAGTGCTCTCTCCGTCTCGTGACTTTTATGATCAAATTGATCATTTTTTAAATTAATAGATCTTATTATTCTTTTAAATATATACAAAAAAAAAACCTATAAACATTATAAAATACATACAATTTAATACTTATCCCAAATTTAATTATTAAATTTTAAAAAGGGCCAATGGAGGGTTTTTACGAAGAAACTATTATATTAAATTTTAAAATATTATCAGTAGTGCCCATGGCCTAATTGATAAGGCGTCTGACTTCTAATCAGGCGATTGTGGGTTCGAGTCCCAGTGGGGCGCGCGTTCTGTGGCAAACTAGGGTCAGGGTCAACCATATTTCAATTTTTTGCTTAAACTCTGTTAAACATGACCAAAAATGAATTACCATTAGTGAATTGCCCAGAGAAAATCTTAATTTTTGCTTAACCGTGACCAAATAATTAATTAGGAGTTTAGATCAGTGAATGGCCCAGAAAAAAGTCTTTGAAGGAAATGTCTCAGCTCAACATCACCCCACATGCAGACATGAAGAGTGAGGCTAAAACCCAAGTACATATTCATAAACAAAATTGGGAAGAACAAAGATAGAACAACCTTATAATCTACATCTGCTACATAATTTATACTGTGATCGAAGATGGATCACCCCTCTTGTAAGGTGAGTGTTTTTGTTGTTGAAGACCAAGCAACTCTAGCTCTTTTTGACGAAGAAGAAGCACCATTCTCTCATTCTCAAGCCTCATCCGCTCGTTCCCAAGCTTCTCTACCTCTATTTCTCTCTCCTTATTGCTGCTGAACTTCAACCATTTCATCCTTTCTTTTTCAAGTTCAAATGCTTGGTATTGGTAATTCATTCGTTGCTCCTCCAATTGTAAAAGCCGCATCCTCATCCACTGCCTTTTCTCCCACAAACTCTTCGTCCCGTCTTGTTCTACATTCTTCAATTCAGTACTAAATTCTTGAATCACAGGTGACACCGAATTGAACATGCCTTTTCTTGGCTTCTTCGAGGTTTTATCATCCGTATCGTATTCATGGCTATCATGTGCACCACCTTCAACCACCTCTTCATCATCCTCATCTTCTTCTTCTTCTTCTTCTCCTTCATCCTCCTCTTCTTCACCGTTTCCCCCCTTTACCATTTTCGAACCCTTTGTCACTGCTATAGTCAAATTAGGCACATTTGAGGCATTTTCTGGCGAATGCAAACACCTTGTCTGCTGTGACTGCTGCTGAATTTGAGATGACTCTGCTGCTACCTCTGCAGATTGTTGAGCATCACCACCATTTGCAACACCACCACCACAACTATTATGATACGCACACATTTCCCTAAAAAACAAGTGCTTAGAATTGAGCAATTTCTTAACTTCGTCCTTCATTTTCGGCGACAAATGATCCATAGTCTCGAGCAAACTTTGATTCTCCACAACCCTGCAGGCTGTCCCCTTCCCAAGTATATCATTAACCCTCTTATACCTCTTATTCAAATCATTGAATTTATCTTCACATTGCTGTGGAGACACATAAAACCCTTTCTCCATCATAGCCCTAGACACTGATTTCCATTTCCCTTTCTTCTGTAGCACCCCTCCGCCAACCCCACCCTTCTTCCTGGCGGCCGGATCATTCCCTTCTGACCCGAATTGATCATCTCCAATATAAAACACCGCCATTATCAATAATCTCACCATACCATCAGTCCACTTCATTCTATGCCAAGGAGATTTTCTGTTCCCATCCCCGGCACCGTCCTCAGCACTGAGCCCAGGCTCATCCTCATCACTAAATGTTAATTGCTGAGTTCTGGATTTTGGGGCAAATGGGTAGCCTTGTTTTACAGTTTGCTGATTTTGTGGGTGGTGATCAGCTTCATGGTGACCAAAAGCAGCTATTGGTTGGTGTTGCAAGTGATTAGGGTTTTGAGGGTTTTGTTGGGGTGGTTGGCGGTGGTGGTGATGTAATGACATTTCTAACCCTAACATTCCAGAACCCATACCAGAAAACATTCCACCGGGCAAACCATTAGATTCCATCACCTAAACTTTTACTGGTTCAAAAATTAAAATCTTGATAATACCCAGCTGAAACAAAAATCCCATTATGATTACACCCACAATCAACATTTCAACGGAATAAAAAATAGACTAAACAAAGAGTAGATTTAAAAAAAAACAAAACAGAAAGAAAGAGATATAAACATACCCAGTGATTGAAATAACATTTGGAACAACACCCAGTAACCAAAACTGAACAAGTAGCATCACCCAGGGGTTTAGTGCGGTGATCAATTTTTGCTTTTGTGTCTGGAGGTAGAAGAAAGAAAGAAATTGGGAAAATGAATTATATGCAAATGCAAGTACAGGGTAGTGATGTACGTGGATCAATATAATATAGTACTACTAGTAAGTCGTCCCGTAAATACAGAGAGCGGAGTTGGTGGTTTTGAATTATGGTGGGAGGTTTTGGTTTCTGCTAACAGAAAACTGCCCATGGTTTTGTTTTTCCTTGATCGGTCATAAAGAAACAACTAAAGAGAGACCACAGGATTTTACAAAACTACTACACCTCGTCACCTTTATATTTTTGCGACCATTATTTTTATTTATTTTTATTTTATTTTTTTGCTATTTTAAACACAGACACCCTTCCTTCTTTAGCCATTATCAAGATTTGAACTTCCACCTTCTTAGTATACAAGAGATGAGGATTTCTTGCAAACATTTTCCCTATACTTGTCATGGATAGCAAAATTGATGATAATAAATCTTGGCCGTCCATTTGTGGGCCAGAATTGGTAGTGTCTGAATGATGAATGAATTTGAAGTCTTGGCATGCTAGAAATTCACATGTGTATCGATATTTTATTTAATCGATTAATCACCAACTTACCAAAAAATAAACTTCATACTAACCGGATCCATTTAGGAGTATACATTTGGGCAAAAAGAATGAGAACATGTGGCAGAATTAGTAGAAACATGTATGTAAAATTCCAAATTTTACGAATAAAGATTTAATTTTCTAGAAATATTTTTTTTAATATTATGGTATGAATTTGAAATAATGTTATAGTTGTAGGTAGTATTTATAAATTTTGCAAAGTATGCAAGTTGTTGTATTATATTCGATTGGTCGGGGAATATTCGTTTTAGTAGAGAATATTAAATACAATAACTGTAATCATTAGTGGACCCATAACGGAATTATTATCGGAACGAGAAAGCGACAAAAATATATTTATGAAAATAACAGTGAAAGTTTTTACTGAATTATCTTGTTGAACTACTTTCGGTAGTAAAAGAAATGCGATGTCTGGCATTAGTTGCGTAGTAGCACTGCGGTATTGATTATTGATGCTTACATTGAGAAAACACTCAATTTTGTTCAATTATTGCTTCTAATAGTTCTTTGCATAATATCTCACGTTATTTGATTCAATTATTTTAGATTGTTATATTATATATATAAGTTTTGTTTATTAGTATTATTAATTTAATAAAAGCAGTAAAACTTTTTATATAAAATAGAATACTTTAATAAAGTTATTACATAAATAGAATATATTATATTCTATTACGCATAGTATTTTGCATAGTAAAATCTTTTTATATAAAAGCAGAATACTTTTATAAAGTTATTCTATAAATAGAATATATTATATTTTATTACGCATAGTGTTGCGATAAAGTACTGCGTAGTATTTTGCATAGTAAAATCTTTTTATATAAAACATAATACTTTTATAAAGTTATTCGTTTTATTAGATTATAAATAGAATGTATTATATTTTACTTAAAAGATTTTGCTTTAAATACGGACCGTCAGATTAAAAGTAAATCAATCTGGATCGATTCATGAATTAATTCTTATTAGGTCCATTCTTACATAAATAGAAGCTCATTCCTTCATTATTTCTTATGAATTCATTGAAACTCTAGAGAGAAAAACTATAGAGAGAAAGAATAAAAGTGATTCTCACTTCGCTCACTACTTATATCCAGGTTTCTTCTATAAGGTAAGGGTATTATTTCTTTCGTATTCATGAAGAGAACTTACATTATTCTATTATTTATTATTACATTGGAATAACTTTGTATCTGTTGCTCTACCCTATACTTGGTGAAATTCTTACATTATTCCATTCTTTATTATTACATTGGAATATCTTATACGTGCATTTATCTGGGACACGGTTAAAATCTTTATTATTACATTGGAATATCACATGCATGCGTTTTCTGTGGGACTGGTTCCGTTATTTATTATTACATTGGAATAACTTTTATACATCTGCAATCTGCATGCGTGGTGATTTCATTGTTATTCCGTTCTTTATTATTACATTTGGAATATCATGTATGTATGCGTTACGCATGGGACACTGGTTCCGCTTCTTTATTATTCATTGGAATATCCATACATGCATGCATTTCTGTGGGACCGGTTTCGTTATTTATTATTACATTGAATAACGTATACATGCAAGATATCTGCATCGTGGTGATTTCATTGTTATTCCATTCTTTATTATTCATTGGAACATCACCGTCGGTCTTAAATTTTGCGACGACTGGTTCCGTTATTTATTATTCATTGGAATATCCGTCGATTGTGTATACGCTTTGACACGATTAGTTATTTATTATTCTATTGGAATAATGCATACATCTGCAATACCGCATGCATGATGATTTCTTTTGTTATTTCATTCTTTATTATACTCAGTTGATTAAAGTTTTGACTTCTATGCTCAATGAAATTAGTGGAATATCCTTGATATTTGCGCTTCATCCAATATCTTTTCATGAAAATATTCTTCTGAGCATTCTTGAATTTTACTCTACAAAAAAGTATCATGTTGACAATTTGGACGTTATTAGTTCCTGAATAATTTAATTCTTGAACTTATTTTATTGAATTCTTATACCATTGTCATCATCCTCATGTTTATATTTTGTTGAAAGTCATCTGTGGCCTGTAGTGCATAAATGGACTTGGTATGATTATGACCAAGGATTATTCGGTATAATCATGACCGTAATTTTACAAATGATGTAGAAAAAGTCCTCATTGGCTCGTAGTGCATTGATGGACAGTTTTTGGTATGATTATGGCTATGGATTCTCTTGACCCGAGGAGCAAAGATGAATTGTTTTATGGCATGATCAGATAGTTGATGAAAACACGATTATCGTTTTGCGTAGTGCATGGATAATTCGTGGTCGTGATCTTAAATAATATCCTTGGCACGTAGTCTGAGGATGATTTGATGATGTGAATTATTTATTAAGTTGAGTCTCGTGATAAAAGTGATGAAAAACTTTTAAATCATAAAAGATAATAGATTTTATTCTCTACTTGACTCTTTTAATGGATTGCTTGTTCCGCTGCAGTTAAACTTGATGTCTATTGTATTTTATCAGTTTAACATTGTTGAATACTAATGATAATTTATTCTGCATTATCTTAGTCATAATATTTCTTAGTGGGCTAGTTGAGCTCACCCTTTCCTTCATTTATTCTCTTGAAATGAGAATATATTTGGGAGACGAGTGGGGAGCGGATTGATGATTCGGATGATAGCATTAGTAGTCCTCACTATTACATTAAATAGTGTGACAATAAATGTAATGAGGACTTATTTCGAGAGTGGATATTGCCTGAAGACAATATTTGTATTAAAACTCACAGCTCTCTTGTTGTATATTTAAGATTGTATTTGTATTCTGTACCATGTATCTGGCGACTCAAGATGGGTGATGTATACCTATTTTTTGGGGCGTCACAATGTAGGCCTCAAAATGAATTTGACTGGTTCAAAATCGGGTTTGGGATCCAATCCAAAAATTTGAGCGAAACTCGAATTCGATAATTAAACGAATCGAATTTAAATTTAAATTTATTTTGATACTCAGACACTTATACGAGTCAAATATGAGTCACTCACTATTCGTTAATTTAGAGTATCGAATTTTCTTTACCTCACTAATGCATACTTGATACAAGTTTGTTAATCCTTACTCGTATACTCGAGTTATATAATATTTATTATGTAACAATTAAAATTTTCACATACTTTTAGAATTGGAAATCGTTTATTAATTACTTTAAGAGTGATAATATCATCTCATTAATTTTTTGACAAGACTAAAGATCTAATTTGAAGTGTTCCAATTTTAATTATTTCAACTACTTATCAACTTAATTTTATATACATTATTAGGAGAGCTTATCGGTAAAAAATCGAACCGGTACCAAACCAAAAAAATCAGAAAATCAAGAATCAGAATGCAGGTAATAAGCGATTTGATCTAGGTTAGAATTCTAAGAAATAAAGTCTCCAGAATTTTTTAGGATTCGGTTTTCGATTATACCGCACTAATTAAATAATTTTTTTTATGTTAACACATTTTTTAAAACTAAGAAATGAGACTAGTAAATTACATTCTTACAGATACTAATTACAATTGTTAGTCTAAGAGTATTTAAATATCATAATTATAGTAAATAGTAATAAATAACTATATATATTAGTCCCTCTTTTAGTCTTTTATCCTACAAAATGTGTCTCATTAACTATATTTTTTCATAAAAAGAATCTAACTAAACTATTATCATATACTTAGGGTAAACAATTAAATCACCACGTTCTTTTTAAATTAAAAATAAATAGCTATTACTCATGTATCAAATAATATAACAAAATAATAAAATTTATTAATAATTTAAATGATAGGATCTGTATGTTATTTTTTCTCTACTCATAATTAAAATTCAAATAAAAGTAATCATATTGTTTTTTTCATGCTCATACCAAGCAGTGGCAAGCTATTTTTTCAACTAAGAACTTTGGCCTATTAGCCCAAAGTTGGCATCTCCATTCTCCCTTGGGTTGATTGGGCTCATAAGATTTTTTTGTTCATATATAGCTTCCGGAAGATATGCAGCCACTGGATAAAAAATTTGGTCTTTTCGGTTTTTCGGTATTTATCAAATTCAAAATTTTCATTACCGGTATTGAAAAGTATAAAAAAACTGAAAAATCGATACCGAAAAAATCAAAACCGAAAAAAACCGGTACCGCCGATACCGATTTCAACCGATTCGGTAAAAAAAATGAAAAAATCAAATTTTTTTAGCACCCCTATACATTATCATAATACAAACGGTCCGGTTCTAATTTGTGTATGTCTCAAATGTTCGCAGAGTAATTCAATTAAAAAATAAGTTAAGTCAAGTCGAACTCGAATACAATAAAACGAGTTGAATTCAAATATGAATAAAGATTGCAAAATTTTATTCAAATCTAAGTACAAATCCGAGTATCTTAAAAAAAATTGAGTTAAATCTGGATAAAATATTATTTGATTCGACCCGTAATCATTTTCACCCCCAATATCATTATAATATGTGTTAATGGGTCCCACAAATAAAAAGGGTGAAGTCTCATGGATTCAATTCAAAACCTCTATAAATACATACCATTAAGACCGAAAAAAATATTACTTTAGTTAAATTATTTATTTATCAATAAATGAATAATTTATTTATTTATTAATAAATTAATATTTATTACTCCATTCGTGTCTTAGTATATATTGTTTTAGATAATTCTATTTTTTTAAAATATTTGTCATTTTATATAATCTAGGAGAATTAACTATAATCTTTTCAAAATTACCCCTCGTGCGAAAATGTTAAAGATGAGAGAGTTAGAGAGTATGAGATAGGTATGATAATTATGAAAATTTAAGAGTATTATAGACAATTGATATTATATTTAATATAATACAGTCATTTTCTTAATTTTTATGCACAATTTTAAAACGACGTATATTAAGGGACAGAGAGAGTATTTTAGAGTGAGTTTTTCAATTTATGTATGTGGTCAGAAAAATCAAGAGACAACAATTAATATATTAATTTGAGTCGAGAGAAGTTAAAAAGAATTGGTGAAACTTATAATGTATTGAAAAATAAAAAGTTTTAAGTTAATATACATAGCGAATGAAAATAATAAAGTCTTTAGTTATACAGTATAAGGTAGATGTGTAAAAGATATATTCCAACAAGTTACAATTTTTTTTTGTTTATTGTATGAATGTTATTACAAAAAGTTCAAGAACATGTGAATTATATATATAAATTTAATTTTGTATAGAATTTAGTAATTATTAATTTATATTTTCATTGGGCTTTTAAAATTCAAAAAATTTATTACTTAATGCATTTATTTAGATTATTACTCTAGTACACATTCTTAATTTGGGACCGTAAGAAATTATTATCTAAACAAGATTATTATTTTATAAAATATTCATTTGTCGTGATTTTATTCCATTATGATATATGATATGATTTATTAAAATATGAACACACAACCAATTTTCGTGTCGGCTAATTCAATGAATATAAATTTTTTTTATCTAAAATATTGAATAAGATAAATTATATTACAATATAATTATTTAAAAATATATATTTAATCAATTTAATAATATAGCTATAATATTTTCCAACTTGTGATAACAATATTTTGTTTTTGTTTTTTTTGCAAAAAAAAAAAGAGATTGGTTTGCGATAAAACCTCCCTCCCGGCTCCCAGGCATTAGATAGTAGATAAATATAACTAAAATCACGTCATCAGTTAAGGACGGACGGACGGACAAAATGTGGGTTAACTATGTTAGATCATCATTCTTATTTATGTGGGATATTGTTAAAATAATGATTGTTACTTGTCACAAAGAGATGAACTAATGAAAGAAATAATTAAGTAATGAACAAATTTAAAACGAACCAAGACTTTGCCTCATGGACTAATTTAATTTAATTATTTAGAGGAAGACTTTATAAGTAATAGTGACAACTGGAAGATGTGGACCCTAAGCTAAAGACTAGATTGGTTTCAAATTTGCTGAGCTAAAAAAACACAATCCGTCATTATAGTCTTACTGTGTAATACACAGCTGAGTATATACATATAATCCATATATATATATATTGTAATCGGTTGTATTGACACTATTTTAATAATCATAATCTGCATTGTTAATTTTGAGATTGGATGACAAAGATTAAAATTAATTCTCATTGTCGCTAAAACATGACTTTAACGACAACATGACTTTTAGTGGCACGGCAAATTACGATAAAGTCCTCATTTATCTATTAGTCTAACGTGTTACACTATCTATCGCTACAAACTCTGGCCTCAATATAACTTTGTGGAACAACAAGATTATCCGCAAAAGACCTCAAATTAGATATTGATTTTTAAAACAAAAGATGATGGTACAAAGTGGAGAATGGCATAGCCATCAAACTAGTATTTAGGGGAACATATAAATAACTTGAATAAAAATTGTTACAACTGTCAAAGTGAAATTAAGATAACTTATTTGTAGCCTAAGCATGATCAACACTTGCAAGTGCACAAACCTAATAATTTATCATACCCATTTTTATAATCTTTGCACTAATTCATTAGCACCCTTCTCTATCAAAATCATTATGTGAAATTCAGGAAAAAATAAATTATGATTTATGAATGATGTCAAACCTAGTGATTCCATGCTGCTTCAACCAAGTGAGTATCATACTCTTCGAGCGGATCCAGTTATCATGAAGTTAATTTCATGGTAAGTTGGTCAATTAACCTATACAGTACTAACACATAGATAGAGATCTCACGGCATGCGTATTGACATTGTATTGATCAATTAACCAAAGTTAACTTCATGCTAACAACTCCCTCTTCAAGCATTTCATATAGAAAAAAGAATCCACCCCATTTCTGCTGACTGTCCGAACTAAAATCAATTGAATTGCAAATTTTCCCTACACCCAACGACTCAACGACTTTGCACAAGTTGCATACATTTTGCTATTGCCGAACCAAAATCAACTGAAGCACACAAAAAAAGCATAAACATACATTCTGCATTGCCAGAGCATAAGGGACAAAAAAAAAAGGGAAAAGGCAATCTAGCATGAGGGAATGAGGCTTATTAGTTACACAGCTGGCAGCGGCAGCTAGTCTAGCACGTGGGACTGAGGGGCAAATGAGGGACTTTGTCGTAATTTATCGTGTCGCTAGAAGCCATGTTGCTGCCGCTAGAGCCTCTAGCAGCACGAGAAAATTAATTTCAATATGGGGCATCCAATCTCGAGATTAACGATGTATGTTAAGAAGTGATCTAAAAAACTATAACTCATTACAATATGGAGTTTAGTCCTATTTATAACTAGCCCAAGTTGTGACCAATTTTTTTTATTACTATATGAAGGTTGTGACATCTCCAGAATAGGTTTACACAATCCATTTTGAGTCGCTAAAATATATGGTACATAATCCAAATTCAAACTTCCATATTTACAACAATTAAACTGTCGTGCAAAATACGACAACACATAAGTTGTGTGTTTCAATACAAATATTGTCTCGTAGATAATATACAAACTCAAATAAAGTACTCATTACATTTATTATCACACTATTTCACAACATAATGAAGATTTTTATAGTAACTATCTTGAACCATTACTCCACTCCCCAACTAGTCCCAACTACACTTTCATTTCCTGAGAAGAACAATGGAACAAAAAGGAAAAGTGTAAGCTCAACTAGCCCAGTAAAGAATATTATGACTAAGATAATGAAAAATAAATTATCCTTAGTCCTTAACAGATAAAAATTTGATAGAATACAATAGACTACAAGTTTTAGATCAACAACTGCAGCGGAAATAACAATCCATTAGAAGAGTCAAGTAGAGCATGATGTCTACTTTCTTCTATGATTTAAAAGTCCATCATCAATTTTTTATTCTTGTGACACTAATCAATAATTATTTTCAATCAACGAATTATCTATTCACTACGGGCCAAAGATAATCGTTTGTATCACCAGTGGTCATGATCATGCCAAACACCTGTCCATTTATGCACTACGGGCCAAAGAGAACTTTCACCACAAACCTTTATCTGTAACATTAAATATCATGATTATACCAACACAAAATTCCTGGTCATAATCATACCAATCAACAATTCATCTTTACACTACGGGCCAAAGATGACTTTCACTATAATATAAGTGTGAGGATGATGACAATGATATAAAGAATAAATCAAGTGAGATTAATGACAAATATTAGAGATTTATAATTTAATTTATCCAGATTTCAAGAATGTCCAAATTATCAACATGATCACTGTAAGACCCCAACTTTTATGAATAAAGATTTAATTTTCTCAAAATATCATTTTGAATATTAAGGTGTGGATTTGATATAATGTTATAGTTGTGGGTAATATTTATAAATTTTGCAAAGTAAGCAAGTTGTTATAAAATATTCGGTTGGTCGGGGAATATTCGTTTTATCAAGGAATATTTGTACGACGGCACAATCATCGGTGGACCTCTAATAAATAATTCATTGTCGAGTCGGAAAAACGGCGTAAATATCTTTTTTAAAATAACGGCAAAAGTTTTACCGTTAACTGTTGAAATACCCGGTGATAAAAGTACAATAATACGCGTGGTTGCATAGTAGTACACGGTATTATACAGTATTTTGATTATTGATGCTTATCGGAAAGCCCCTTCTTTCTTGGGAATGATCTGGTGATTAATATTATGAGTTATAATATTAATGATTAATGTTATTAAAAATATGTTTTGTGAAGCCAAGTAAGTTGAGATAAATAAAGGGGACTTTTATGAAGTATTTGTTGTAAATTTGGTTTATTATTTGGACCCTCACTTACTCATTTTTTAAAACGGTCGGTAGAAGTTATTTCAATTTTGTTATATATATATAAGTATTATATATATATATATATTATAATAAGTTTTGTTTTTTTATGAAAAATATAATATATTATATTTTATTTTGCATAGTAAATCAGAAAGTTACGTCCGTGAAAAATCCTTCTGTGCACCCGTGATTTTCAATTCAAATAGTATCATTCCATTCTTCTATAAATAGAATGCTTAGTTTAGAATTGAAAATCACACTAAAATTAGAGAATTTTTCTTCTATAATATTGAGCATATTTCTTTAGAGTTTAAGGAAGTTTTGAGTGTAGAAAATAATAAAAGTTTTCTTCAAGAATATATCTGTTATACCAGTTTGAAATACTCTTCTTTTGAGGTAAGAAGTATTATTTATTCATATTAATTCGCTTACGATATTATTTTTCGTATTCGTAAGGAATTTTATTTTCGTTCAATATTCGTAAGGAATATTATTTTCGTTCAATATTTGTAAGGAATATTATCTTCATTCAATATTCGTAAGGAATATTATTTTTGTTCAACAGTTGTAAGGGATATTATTTATAAAACCCCAAATTTTTCTAATAAAGATTTAATTTTCTCAAAATATATTTTTAATATTATGGTGTGAATTTGAGATAATGTTATAGTTGTGAGTAGTATTTATAAATTTTGCAAAGTATGCGAAGTTGTTATATAATATTCGATTGGTCGGGGAATATTCGTTTTAACGGGGAATATTTATGTCGACCAAGCATAATCATTAATTGGACCTAGCGGAATTATTATCGAATCGAGAAAGCGATAAAAATATTTTTATGAAAATAAGTAGGAAGTTTTCGTTAATCTTGTTGAACTACTCGGTAGTAAAAGAAACGATGTCTGGCGTGGTTGCGTAGTAGCACACGGTATTGATTATTGATGCTTACGTGAGAAGTCACTTAGTTTTGTTCAATTATTGCTATAGTAATTGTTGCATAGTCTCTCACGTTATTTTATTCAATTATTGTCGATATTTTATATATTATTAAATCAATAATTGAGATAACTGAGTTATTAATATTATTATTTGCAATATTAACGATGTCTAGAAGTTCTTCCAAGGAGAGGTTTGGTAACCTAATTGCGGCATGATAAGGGAGAAATCCTTATTGGAAAGCCCTCTTTCTTCAGGAACGAACGATCGATTAATAGTGTGAATTTTAATAATGATGATGAAGTTTTGTTTTATTAGTATTATTAATGTAATAAAACAGAAAAACTTTTTATATAAAACATAATACTTTTATAAAGTTATGCGTTTTATTAGACTATAAATAGAATATATTATATTCTATTATCGCATAGTATTTTGCATAGTAAAATCTTTTTTATATAAAATGAATACTTTTATAAAGTTATTTATTTTATTAGATAATAATTAGAATATATTATATTTTATTATGCATAGTGTTGCATAATTCTGCATGATATTTTGAATAGTAAAATCTTTTTTATATAAAATGAATACTTTTATAAAGTTATTCGTTTTATTAGATTATAAATAGAATATATTATATTTTATTTAAAAGATTTTGCTTTAAATATGGACCGTCCAGATTAAAAGTAAATCAATCTGGACCGTTCATGAATTAGTTACTTATCTTGATCCATTCTTCTATAAATAAGTTCATTCCTTCATTATTTCTTACTTAATTCAATTGAAACTCTAGAGAGAGAATTCTTCTTTTATAATCTTGAGTGTATTTCTTTAGAGTTTAAGAAAACTTTGAAGCGTAGTGCAAGTTTTTTCAAGTATATCACCGCCTACCCGTTGGAGTACTCTTCTTTATAAGGTAAGGGATATTATTTGTTGTACTCGTAAGAGGTATTTTTTTTCATATTCATGAAGAGAACTTACGTTATTCTATTCTTTATTATTACTGAATGGAATAACTTGTATACATGCTGGGCTTCACCCTATACTTGGTGAAATTCTTCCGATATTCCATTATTTATTATTGCTTTGGAATAACCTTTTGTTTTATCAAGTACCTCATACATGGTGAAATTCATTTGTTATTCCATTCTTTATTATTCTCATTGGAATATCCTCATGCATGCTTTTCTTTGGGATTCGGTTCCGTCTTTATTATTCATTTGAATATCACATGCATGCGTTTTTACATTGGACACGAATCATTATTTATTATTACATTGGAATAACCTATCTATCTGCACCGCATGCATGGTGATTTCGTTGTTATTCCATTCTTTATTATTCTGTTGGAATATATCTTTCGGTGCGACACGCGCTGACACAGTTCCGTTATTTATTATTACATTGGAATAACTTTCGTCTACATCGTAATACCGCATGCATGGTGATTTATTTTGTTATTCCATTCTTTATTATACTCAGTTGGTTAAAGTTTTGACTTCTATACTCCATGAAATTAGTGGAATATCCTTGATATTTGCGCTTCAACCAGTATCTTTTCATGGAAATATTCTTCTGAGCATTCTTAAATCTTACTCTACAAAGAAGTATCATGTTGACAATTTGGATGTTATTAGTTTCAGAATAAATTAATTCTTTAACTTGTTTTATTGAACTCTTATATCATTGTCATCATCCTCATGTTTATATTTTTTTTGAAAGTCATCCGTGACCTATAGTGCATAGATGGACTTGGTATGACCAGGGATTATTCGGTGTAATCATGATCATAATGTTACAAATGATGCGGTAAAAGTCCTCATTGGCCCGTAGTGCATTGATAGACAGTTGCTAGCATGATCATGACCATTGATGAATACACGAATATCCTTGACCCGTAGTGCATGGATAATTTGTGGTTGTGATACTAATGAATATCCTTGGTAGTAGTCGGGGATGATATGGTTTATTTATTGTCGATTTATAAATAGCGATAAAAGTGATGAAAAACCTTTTAAATCATAAAAGATAGTAGATTTTATTCTCTACTTGACTCTTTTAATGGATTGTATGTAAGACCCCAACTTATTATTAATGAAATTTAATTTTCTCTATTTATTATTTTGAAATAGTAAGGGTTGATTTGATTAATATGGATAGTTAGGGGTAAAATACGCAATATTTCAAAATAAGTTAAAGTGGTTATAAAATATTCATTGTTGTCGGGAATATTCGTTTGGTCGTGGAATATTAAATCTTTGTCGGAGAATATTTGTCTGACGGCGCTTGATCATGTGTGGGCCCCATAACGGAAAGCGATTGGATGAAGAAAAGCAAAAATAAATTGTTTAAAAAAGCGGCGTGGTTATTCTTTATTTATCTTGTTAAAATACTCGGTGGTTAAAAACAAGAAGACTTACCGGATTGCACCAATTATTGATTCTTACGTAAGAAGACACTACTCAATAATGGTTACGATAATTCTTATTCGATATTTTATTGATTTAATAATTCTTTGCGTTGATATTTTATATTCTTTGTTGTTCCAATAATTGTCATTACATGATATTTTTCATTATCGAAGCAATAATTCATATTATCCGAATAATATTATTAGATAACATTATTGGCAATGTCTAGAAAGTTCATCTAAGGAGAGGTTTGGTCACCTAATTCTTGTGCACGATGAGGAGAAATTCTTATTGAAAGTTCTTTCCCAGGAAGCTGCACAGTTGTCGATATTGTGATTACGTAATATTATTTGTGAATAATTAATTATTGATTCATATGATGAGAAAAATATTGATTTTATGTGGATATAGATGGAAAAAATTTTTTATTGTGACAAATGTTGAAAATTGAAATTTTATCTTTTTACGATAAAATAATTATTTAAATATATTATTATATTTTAATAATATAATAATGGTGATATTTTAGAACGAATGTGGGATATATGAGTATCTGAGGAGGAAGAGTATTTTTGTTGCAATAAATGTTTAAAACATGTTAAACATATCAATTGGACCCCATTTATTGCGAAATTTGATTATAACTTTGTAAAATCGCTTGGTTTATGGATTTCAGTCAATTTCTGTTTGGAATTAGAAAAAACTTTCTTCTGCAAAGTTGTAGAGAATTGAATTTCCTATAATAACTCGCGAGATTTGAATTTTCTGATAAAAGGACTATTTATTATGAATTATTGAAGTTTCGAAGCTCCGAAATAATTGATTTTTGGAAGTTTAAAATATTTTAAATAACAAAAACATTTTTTTCATTATGGTGTGTTACATATGTGTATTGAATGAACTGAATTCAGTTCTTAGAAGGTTGGCGTAGGAAATTTATAATATATATTAATATTTTATTAAATTTTCTTCTTTGGTGTTCTAAGTATTTTCCTATAAATAGGGTGCTTAGGTTAGAATTGAAAATCACAATTAGAATGAAGTTTTCTCTCTCTATATTATCGGCGTATTCTTGTGAGTATTTTGAGTATACTTTGAGTATTGTTAGGCGGTCTAAGTTCCCTTGAAGACTATACGGTATTCCAAATAGAAGTCTTAATCTTTCGAGGTAAGGGATGTTATTTTCTTCTCAAATGATATTATTTCTTCAATATCATTATCTTTGAAATATTGGTTGAAACTTTTTATCAAATTTGGAATTTTTTTCCATGTCGGGGTTACTATTCATGAGTTCTTATTCATGAGTTACTATTCACGAGTTCTTATTCATGAGTTCTTATTCACGAGTTCTTATTCACGAAAGTACTATTAAATGAAGCGTGAAGATATTTTTGGGAAATTTCTATCTTTTTGGTGTGAGTTACTATTCACGTATCTGGCACTATTCAATCATAAAAATAAAATTTCTTCTTTTTGTCCAAAATATCTATTCGGATCTAGCTTTGATTGTATCCATGTTTTGACCATTCTTGAATTTTACACCACTATGATTATTTTGAGGTATTTTTGAACATGGATAAAACAAAGTACGAATCCTTAATCCTTAATCCTTGTCATTTTGTTTCTTTGGATTCGTTTCTTTAAAAATATTTTCATCATCCTCGGTCTTAAATGATGATATTATTGAATATCTTTGGCTGTGTAGTGCAAAGATGAATGATTTTGAAGAATATCTTTGGTAGTAGTGCAAAGATGAGCAGTGTTTAGATGAACATGAATTAATGATGAATATCTTTGGGCTGTAGTGCAAAGATGAATATTTGATTCCAGATGTATATTGATTGATGTTCTGAGGATAAAAGATAGAGCGATGAACTTTTAAATTCATACATGTAGAAGATAGTAGTTTGCATTCTCTACTTAAGTCTTCTAATGAATTATTATTTCATTGCGAATATTGATTTAAAATTTGTTGTCTATTGTATTCTATTAGATTTTTCCTGTTGAAGACTAACGGTAATTTGTTGTATATTATCTTAGTCATAATATTCTTTCTTTGGGCTAGTTGAGCTCACCCATTTCCTTTTTGTTCCATTTTTTCTTCTCGGGAGGCAAGAATATAAGCGTAATGCAGTGGGGTATGGAATGAAGGTTTTAGAAATGATTGTTTAGTAGTCCTCACCATTTTGTAAAATAATGTATCAATAAATGTGATGAGGATTTATTTGAGTATAGATATTGTTTAGAAGATAATATTTGTATTCAAACTCACGCTTTTCTTGTTATAATAATAAAGTTGTAGTTGTTTCTGTACCATGTATTGACAACTCAGAATAGGTGATGTATACCTATTTTGGGGGAGTCACATTGTATGTTCCGCTGCAGTTAAACTTGATGTCTATTGTATTTTATCAATTTAACATTGTTGAAGATTAATGATAATTTATTCTTCATTATCTTAGTCATAATATTTCTTACTGGGCTAGTTGAGCTCTCCCTTTCTTTTCTTTATTCTCTTCGTGAAATGAGAACGTAATGGGACTAGTCGGGGAACGGAGTGACGGTCCAGATGATAGTATTAGCAGTCTTCACTATTCTGTTAAATAGTGTGACAATAAATGTATTGAGAACTTATTCTGAGAGTGGACATTGTCTAGAAGATAATATTTGTATTAAAACTCACAGCTCTCTTGTTGTATATTAAATATTGTATTTGTATTCTGTACCATGTATTTGGCGACTCAGAATAGGTGATGTATACTTATTTTGGGGGCTTTACATTATTTTTGTTCAATATTCGTAAAAATAATATTTTCTTTCATACTCTGTAGTATGTAAGTAATATTATTTCGTTTCAAATTTCGAATTCTACACTCATTTTGTTAAGTATTGCTTCTATACTCCTTAAAATTAGTAGAATATCCTTGAAATTTGCGTTTTATCTAGTATCTTTTCACGAAAATATTATTCTGAATATTTTTGATAAGTTTTAACCTTTTCATGTCGAAGTACTATTCACGGGGTACTATTCTCGAAGAACTATTCACGAGGTACTATTTACCCGGGGTACTATTCATGACAAAAATTGATTTCTTTTCTGTCCAAATCATTTTTGATACAATATTATTCTTGAATTTTACTCCAGAAAGCAATATCATGCTGAGAATTTGGACATCACTGAATTCTGGATAAATTAAATTATAAATTTTTAAAATTTATCCTTGCTCTCATTTAATTGAATTCTTATATCATTGTCATCATCCTCATGCTTATATTGTGATGAAAGTCATCTTTGGCCCATAGACATATATTTTGTAAAGTTTAAATACACATGTATCTTTTTCTTTATTGTCATTAAATATTTACGTAGTTATATCTCAAGTATTATTTTCAATTGATTTTCTAATTACTCCATGGAGTTATTCTTTAAATTGCTACGGCATAATACTTAAAAAATAACCATAAATTCTCCTAAGAATTTAGCATATCTAAATTAATGAAGAACTTGAGTATTTACGAGAAACTAACTTGTTTTTTTTATATTTAATATTGAAAGTTAGTTTATTGATGTATTAATTAATATTAATATTTAACATTAAAAGTAGCAAGAATTATTAATAAAATTTTAATTTTAAATATTAATAATTTAGTATTTACAATAAACTAACTTATTATTAATGTTAAATATACTAACTTGTTATATTCATTGAAAATGAATAATTAAATATTTAAACTTTATTGATGTATTAATTAAAACTAATGTATTATAATTTATAAATTACAATAATAAATAAGTAAAAATTTATACTTCATTTAATAAATAATTTTAATTTAAAATTTTAAAAAATTACAAATAATTGAATAAAGAATCAGGTCAGTCTGATCCAAACAAGACCAGACCTAAATCCAGACCAAGGAAGATCAAGCTTTTTTATAGAACATACCAAATTTCTGTTTTAAAAGAACGTTATTTTCAAGCTTTCAAAGTCGGAACTGATCGATCCAAACCTTAAGTTTTACCAAACTGAGTCAAACCAAACTAAAGTCAAGTCCCAGATCGCGGGCCTTCCTAATTAGGAGTGAGGCCAACAACGCACAAACATAAGTTCTCATTCCTAGTATTATTTTTGAAAAGCATATTTCCATCCCATGAATCCACGTGTTTGTGATCGGTGACCGGTGACCGGTGACCGGTGACCGATGACCACCGTATTTGTTTTCTTTATATCACCATAAGAAAATATCATATATTAGTATAACTTACAAATTATATTATGATATCTTTTTATGTTACATATATATTGTAAATGTTTATATTTATTTTTTAATTATCAGTTATGTAAATAAATATTAATAATAATTTTTTTAGAAAAATATGTAATAAGTGAGATCCACTTATAATTTTGTATTTATAAATTTTGTAATTATAATTTAGCGTAAATTCAATACATAATGCCAAGTATGACGCGTGTTCATAACGTTTTTCACGTATCGATGTTACATAAATATGTGGACGACCCGAACCACGTCATTGAGTTAGAACCGGACGAGATAATTGAAGACTTAACGACGAGGAGAGTAACTGTCAAGATCTTGGATAGGAAAGAACACGTCCCATGTATCGAGGTTATACCAAAAAGTTAAAGTTTTGTGGAGAAACCATGCTATTGAGGAAATGACCGGGGAGTTGAAAGCGGAAATGAAAGCGAGGTATTCTCATCTTTTCAAACACTGTAAGTACGTCACGTCAATTTCGAGGACGAAATTTCATAAGAGGAGGAGGTCAGAAGACCTCAAATTATTAATAAATAAAATTTATTTTCTCTATTTATTATTTTGAAATAAGAAGGGTTGATTTGATTAATGTGGATAGTTATGGGTAAAATACGCAAATATTTCGAATAAACAAGTGGTTATAAAATATTCATTATTGTTTAGAATATTCGTTTAGTCGTGGAATATTAAATCGCTTGTGGGAATATTAAATACGACGCATACATCTTTTGTGGGCCCCATAACTGAAAAGCGATTAGATGAAAAAACGACAAATATATGTTGTTTATAAATAACGGCGTAGTTATTACAGATTAATCTTGTTGGAATACCCGTGTGGTTAAAACACACTAATATGCGTTGTTGAACAAGAAGATATGCAGTATTGCACCAATTATTGATTCTTACATAAAAAAGGCACTACTCAATAATTGTTACGGTAATTCTCGCTCAAAGATTTTATTTTATTGATTCAATAATTCTTTGATTGATATTTTATATTACTATTGTTTCAATAAATTGTCATTCTACGAGATTTTCCATTATCGAAGCAATAATTCATATTATCTGAATAATATTATTAGATAACATTATTGGCAATGTCTAGAAAGTTACGCTAAGGAAAGGTTTGGTCACCTAATTGCGCGCAAGAAGAGAGAAATTCTTATTCGAAAGCCCCTCTTTCCAGGAACGTCCCAGCACAAGATCTTGTGATTCTCAGTAATATTATTTGTGAATAATTAATTATTGATTTATATGATGAGGAAAATATTGATTTTATGTGGATATAGATGGAGAAAATTTTTAATGTGACAATTGTTGAAAATTAATTTTTTTCTGATAAAATAATTCATTTAAATATATTATTTTAATAATATATTAACGGTGATATTTTTATAATGAATGTGCGATATGTGAGTATATGAGGAGGAAGAGTATTTTTGTGGCATTAAATGATTAACACATGTTTTGTGTGTCGGTGGACCCCATTTCTTGACTGAAATTTGATTATAGCTTGTAAAATCTCCCGTTTATGGATTTTGGTCAATTTTTGTTTGGAATTTGGAAAAACTTTCTTCTGCAAAGTTGTAGAGAATTGAATTTTCTATAAAATTTCGCAAGATTCGAATATTCTGATAAAAGGGCTATTTATTATGAATTATTGAAGTTTCAAGCTCAAAATAATTGATTTTGGAAGTTTAAAATATTTAAAATAGGAAAAACGTTTTGGAATGTTTAGGTGGCCTCATTTAACATGTGTAGGAGCTGAATTGGTTGGCAAAGTGTGCGTATGAGGTTTTGGAAAATATATATTAATATTATATTAAATTTTCTACTTTGGTGTTTCTAAGATTTTCCTATAAATAGGGTGTTTAGGTTAGAATTGAAAATCACACCGTAAACTCAAGTTTTCTCTCTATATTATCGAGCGTATTCTTGTGAGTATTTTGAGTATACTTTGAGTATTGCTTATACGGTGCAAGTTCAAGTCATAGCTTTATATCCAGGTGTTTCAACTGTAAGTCTTGTCTTTCGAGGTAAGGATGTTATTTTATTTGAAAATGATATTATTTCTTCAATATCATTATCTTAAAATATTGGTTGGAAATTTTTATCAAATTTGGAACTTTTTTTCATGGCGGGGTTACTATTCATGAGTTCTTATTCATGAGTTACTATTCACGAGTTACTATTCACGAGTTCTTATTCACGAAGTTACTATTCACGAGTACTATTCATGAAAGCGTGAAGATGTTTTTTGTGAAATTTCTATCTTTTGGTGTCTGGAGTTACTTATTCACGTATACGGTGACTATTCACGAATCACGATTTATTCACGAATCGACCTATTATTCATAGAAAAATAAAATTTCTTCTTTTGTCCAAAATATCTATTATGGATACTAGCTTTGATTGTATCCATGTTTTGATCATTCTTGAATTTTACTCCACTCTGATTACTTATGAAGTATTTTTGAACTTGGATTGTGTAAAGTACGAATCCTTAATATTTATTCTTTTGTTTCACTGGATTCGTTTTCTTTAAAATATTTTTCATCATCCTCAGTCCTAAATGATGATATTATTTAATATCTTTGGCCTGTAGTGCAAAGAAGAATTATTTCTGATGAATATCTTTGGCCCGTAGTGCAAAGATGAACATGTGTTTAGATGAATATGACCAAACTATGAATATCTTTGGCCTGTAATGCAAAGATGAATATTTGATTCCAGATATATATTGATTGATGTTACAGGGATAAAATATCGATGATAAACTTTTAAATTCATATATAGAAGATAGTAGTTTGCATTCTCTACTTAACTCTTCTAATGAATTGTTGTTTCCGCAGCAGTTGTTGATTTAAAACTGGTTGTCTATTGTATTCTATTAGATTTTTCCCTGTTGAAGACTAACGATCATTTGTTGTATATTATCTTAGTCATAATATTCTTTACTGGGCTAGTTGAGCTCACCCTTTTCCTTGTTGTTCCATTTTTCTTCTCGGAGGCGAGAATGTAGCGAGTACTTAGTCGGGTATGGAATATGGAAGGTTCTAGAGAGTTTTTAGTAGTCCTCACCATTTTGTAAAATAATGTATCAATAATTATGATGGGGATTTATTTGCGTGTGGATATTGTCAGATGGCAATATCTCGTATTTAAACTCACGATTTATATGTTGTAATAATAAAGTTGTAGTTATTTTGTACCATGTATTTGGCGACTCGAGAATGGGTTGGATGGAATGGACCTATTTTGGGGGCGTCACGGTTGGTATCGAGCTTTAGGATATGATCTTTGGCGGAGATCGGGAATAGAACTAGGAGGGGAGAGGCGAGTAAATCCTTCGCTAGTGTGTCCTACCTAAGCTTATTTTGTTAGTTGGTTAAGATATAGGGATATTATGTGATATATTGATTTCTTAATTAACCCTTGTTTTTATATGTGATTTGAGAATGTCGATTGGGAATATTAAAAGTGGAGTAAATGAGGCGGTGGAGATGCTGTCACTTACCAACGAGGAGAGCGTGCAACAGTGGCAATGTACCTCTGTGAACAACACCCACTGAGCGAGATGATGAACGAGGGATGTTTAGAAGCTTTTTGCAGTTCATGCAAAATCGCACGAGGAGACTCGTGTTCAAAATACAGAGGAAATGATAGCAATTCACGGTGGTCACAACAAGCAGCGGTTCAAAGAGTTGGGACCACCGAGTTCTGGGAAAGCCGGATCCGATTAAAGCGGAGGAGTGGGTCAAAACAAATTACCAAGATATTCGATGTCTTGGGATGCACGGAGAACATAAAGTTCCATTCGCTACTTTTATGTTCAAAACGAGGCGATTCATTGGTGGGAATCGTGAACGTATCCATCCATTTGCACTTTCGGATGTCATGGGAGACGTTTTAAAGCAGATTCAATGACAAGTACTTTCTCGAAAGTATTCATCATATGAAGGAAGTGGAATTTATTAGATCGGGAGAGAATAACATGGCGGGTGTCCCAAAGACGAGGAAGTTCGCGGAGTTATCGAGTTTGCACCTCATTTGGTGGAGAATGAGAAACGATGACGCGGATGTTTACGAGAGGTTTGAAACCCAAGATACGTCAGTATCTCATTTTCATAAATTTTTCTCTATTCGAGATGTTGTCAACAGGCTCGGTTGTTAGAGAGAGATAACGAGTCACGTTCAACCGAGGGACCATAACCGAGGATCATATCGTGATGGCAATCATCGTAACAATGATAACCAATGGAGAAAGAAAAATACTGGAAGAACGAGAACCACTCTGGTGGTAATCCCGGCCATGAAAATAGAAGAAACGAAGTCGGGAGGAGATTTTAAAAAAGAGGAGATTCAACAACGACCATGTGAAGGCGTCGGCGCCATGAAGATGAACCGGTTCCAAGGAGGAGAAAGACCACCGGTCGTATGTTACAAAATGCGGAAAGAGGGATATATCATTCAAAGCCCCACAACAGCTTTTTTAAGGTATGCTATAATTGTGGAAAAGAAGGACATATCGCTCGAGATTATGCGGTATCGAAAACCGATCCAACGGAATGGTGACTCAAAAGACCGTCCCGTAAAAGTCAAAGTCAGCGGTTCTGGAAGAGCGTTTGTCGTTACTCGGTCAAAATGCGAGGAACCCGAACGAAGTTAGCACGGGTTAGTTAATTATAAATTCTTGCGAAGTTTATACCTTACTAGATCTGGGTTCTACCCATTCTTTATCTCTCTTGCTTTCATACTCAACGCGTTTGAACTTGACTACGGAGAAATTAGACTTTGACCTATTTATGGAGACTCCGTTAGAGAAACTTTCATTACATCCGTTGTTTAGAAATCTTGCTTGATTCAGTTGGCACTATCACATTACCGTTAACCTTATTTTATAGAGATATTTGCTTTTGATGTGATTTTAACGTTAACTACTCATCACGCCGAAATTGATTACTTTCGTAAGGTTGTTAGTTTTCATATTCTTAAACAAACTGTTATTCAATTCAAGCAATCAAACCATTGTAGTCAAACATTTTCATATCAAGCCATGAAGTCATTCGCTTTTATTACGGATGTCAAGTTTTCTTAGTCCATGTTATGGATTTGAATAAAGACACGTCGATTTGAATAATATTCTGTTGTTATTGATTTTCCCGACGTATATCCCGAAGAATTTCTTGGCTTACTCCCAAAGCCTAATATTAAATTTTGTATCAGCTTTGAACCCGACACAAAACTCATTTTTAAAATCTCATATCGAATGGCTCTATTGAACTTCGAGGAGTTAAAATTCAACTATAGAATTTGGTACCGAGCCTTTATCCGGTGATTTCCTTTGTGGAATGCACAAAGCGCACTCTCCGTAGGGGACGCCATATTCGTATGCGATAGTAAATCGATAGGTGTCATTGTGACGTCTTTATCCAAGGTTGGGATATAAGTCGCGATTGAGAACAACCTAAGTCAGAATCTAAATACGTATCTTTCAGCTTAGTTGGTTATTATCGGAGATTCGTTGAAGGATATTCTCGAATCGCTATTCCATTAACGCATTTAACTCGTAGAGATACAAAATTCGAATGGAGCAAGGAATGTGGGAAGAGCTTCAAGAACTCAAGAGGAGACTCATTTCAAAGACATATTCGACCATGCCATCCTCGAAAACGAACGTGGTAGGTGGCGTGTTGAGTAGAAGATCGATACAAGACTGAGTACGATATTGTCATTACAAGATTTTTCATTATCGAAGCAATAATTCATATTATCCGAATAATATTATTAGATAACATTATTGGCAATGTCTAGAAAGTTCGCATCTAAGGAGAGGTTTGGTCACCTAATTGCGGCGCAAGAAGTGAGAAATTCTTATCGAAAGCCCCCTCTTTCGGGAACTACTGGTTGCCAAGATCTTGTGATTCTCGTAATATTATTTGTGAATAATTAATTATTGATTTATATGATGAGGAAAATATTGATTTTATGTGGATATAGATGGAGAAAATTTTAATGTGACAATTGTTGAAAATTAATCTTTTTTCGATAAAATAATTCATTTAAATATATTATTTTAATAATATATTAACGGTGATATTTTTATAATGAATGTGCGATATGTGAGTATATGAGGAGGAAGAGTATTTTGTGGCATTAAATGATTAACACATGTTTTTGTGTTTGGTGGACCCCATTTCTTGTTGAAATTTGATTATATTTTGTAAAATCTCCGTTTATGGATTTGGTCAATTTACATTTGGAATTTGGAAAAACTTTCTTCGCAAAGTCGTAGAGAATTGAATTTTCTATAAAATTTCGCGAGATTCGAATTTTTCGATAAAAGGGCTATTTATTATGAATTATTGAAGTTTCAAGTTCAAATAATTGATTTTGGAAGTTTAAAATATTTAAAATAGGAAAACGTTTTTGGAATGTTTAGGTGGCCTCATTTAACATGTGTAGGAGCTGAATTCAGTTGGAAAGTGTAAAGTATGAGGTTTTGGAAAATATATATTAATATTATATTAAATTTTCTACTGGTGGTGTTCAAGCGATTTTCCTATAAATAGGGTGTTTAGGTTAGAATTGAAAATCACACCAAAATCAAGTTTTCTCTCTATATTATCGGCGTATTCTTGTGAGTATTTTGAGTATACTTTGAGTATTGCTATACGGTCTGCAAGTTTAAGTCATAGCCTATATCCCGTGTTTCAACTAAGATGCTTTTCGAGGTAAGGAATGTTATTTTATTGAAAATGATATTATTTCTTCAATATCATTATGCCGAAATATTGGTTGGAAATTTTATCAAATTTGAAACTTTTTCATGATTTCGGGTTACTATTCATGAGTTATTATTCATGAGTTACTTATTCACGAGTTACTATTCATGAGTTACTATTCACTTAGTTACTATTCACAGTACTATTCATGAAGCGTGAAGATGTTTTTTATGAAATTTCTATCTTTTGGTGTTGGAGTTATTATTCACGATACTAAGCACTATTCGAATATTACACTATTCACCTAAAAATGAAATTTTTCTTTTTGTCCAAAATATCTATTATGGATACTAGCTTTGATTGTATCCATGTTTTGATCATTCTTGAATTTTACTCCACCGATTACTTATGAAGTATTTTTGAACTTGGATTGTGTAAAGTACTAATCCTTAATATTTATTCTTTTGTTTCAATTGGATTCGCTTTTCTTTAAAATATTTTCATCATCCTCACCCTAAATGATGATATTATTGAATATCTTTGGCCCAGTAGTGCAAAGATGAATGATTTCGATGAATATCTTTGGCCCGTAGTGCAAAAGATGAGCAGTGTTTAGATGAACATGATTAATCGATGAATATCTTTGGCTTTGTAGTGCAAAAAGATGAATATTTGATTCCGATATATATTGATTGATGTTACTGAGGATAAAATATCGACGATAAACTTTTAAATTCATATATAGAAGATAGTAGTTTGCATTCTCTACTTAACTCTTCTAATGAATTGTTGTTTCCATTTTGATTGTTGATTTAAAAGCTGGGTTGTCTATTGTATTCTATTAGATTTTTCCTGTTGAAGACTAACGATAATTTTTGTATATTATCTTAGTCATAATATTCTTTTATTGGGCTAGTTGAGCTCACCCTTTTCCTTGTTGTTCCATTTTTCTTCTCGGGAGGCGAGAATGTAATAAAGTACTTAGTGGGGTATGGAATGAAGGTTCTAGAGAGAGTTTTTAGTAGTCCTCACCATTTTGTAAAATAATGTATCAATAATTATGATGGAGATTTATTTGCGTGTAGATATTGTCTAGATGGCAATATCTGTATTTAAACTCACAGTTTATATGTTATAATAATAAAGTTGTAGTTATTTCTGTACCATGTATTTGGCGACTCAGAATGGGTTGGATGGAATGGACCTATTTTGGGGGTGTCACATTTATAAGAAACTAAATTATTATTAATATTTAATTAACTAACTTTTAATATTAAATATTTAATACAATCACCTATAGAACAACTCACTGAACAAGGGTTTCTATAGCATGTCTATGGTTCTCTTGTAATTATTGTTTTTTCTCAAAGTCCTAAATGAATGAATGATGAATGCATATATGATTTTACATGATGCTTAAAAAATTAGGAAGAGGCTTATATTTAGGCATTAATTACTTCAGTACAAATATTGATTATTTATTAATGTTAATGTGAAGATTTTAGATCCTAATAATATTTCATAAGATCATGTAATAATGATAATTATTATGATATTATTGTTATAAAAGATTATTAAAACAAAGATGATTAGAAAAAAAGAGAGTATTCTCTTTTTGTATTTTGTATATCCCTCATTCATTTTATAAATGTTATTATTTATAGATATAAGCTCGCACTCGAGACTCGGACTCGTGCCTCGGACTGTGCTCAAAGTTAATTTTTGTTTCAGTCAAGCTAACTCTTTAAAATTTTAAGATCGAATTTAGCTGATCCAAATTTCAACCAAGCTAGATTTTGATCAGACTGACTAAGGCCGGACCAAAATTAGGCCACGGGATGTAGACTTTTTGTACACCTCTAAAGCTAACCATGCTTAAATTTGTCACTTTCCTAATTTATTATAACCATGCTACGTCGTGAAAGGAAAAGTAAAATACCCATGTTATTTGATAGTAAATTACATGCTTAAACTTGTCACTTTCCTAATTTATAAATTAATATGATAAATTATTGAAAATTCCAAATTTTACGAATAAATATTTAAATTTCTCGAATATTTTTTTTTGAATATTATGGTGTGGATTTAATATAATGTTATAGTTGTGGTTAATATTTATAAATTTTGTAAAGTATGCAAGTTGTTATATTATATTCGATTGGTCGGAGAATATTCTTTGTGTCGGGGAATATTCGTACGATGGCACAATCATTGGTGGACCCCACAACGGAATTATTGTCGGAGTGAGAAAACGACAAAAATATTTTTATGAAAATAACGGCAGAAGTTTTACCGTTGATACTGTTGAACTATTCGGTAGTAAAAGTACAGTAATACGCGTGGTTGCATAGTAGCACACGGTATTAATTATTGATGTTTACGTGAGAAATCACTCGCTTTTGTTCAATTATTGCTCTGAGAATTGTCAGATAAGATCTCACGTTATTTGATTCAATTATTGTCGATATTTTATATGTTATTAAATCAATAATTGAGACGACAAAGTTATTCATATTATTAAATTGCAATATTTATAATGTCTAGAAGTTCTGTCAAGGAGAGGTTTGGTCACCTAATTGCACGCCAATAGGAAAAATCCTTATTGGAAAGCCCCCTCTTTCCTAGGAACAACCTGGTTGTAAAATATTGTGAGTTATAATATTAATGATGAATAAATTCGTGTTGATTAAAGATGAATTTGATAGTTTCATTGTGTTGGGATTATTTGTGTTAGTAGAAATCGACATCTATTTCGATGATAATTGATGTCTAGAGGTTATATTGTGCAATCGGGTATTCAGAACACTTTTCGTGTTGGAGTACTATTCACGAGTTACTATTCATGAGTTACTATTCACGAGTTACTATTCACCCGAACAATATATTTCTTTTCGGTCCAAATAATTTTTGGGTACAATATTATTCCATGAGGAGATGTGCTAATATTTTAGACCGTTGGTTGAATTTATAATAGTAAATCAATATGGATCGCTGGTTTAAAGTTTTAATAGTGAATCAGTATGAATCGCTGGTGTAAGACCCCAACTTTTATAAATACAAATGAATTTTTTCTATAAATATTATTTTTGAATATTATGGAATAAATTTGATATAATGTTATAGTCAGGTAATTTTATAAATTTTGCAAAGTATGCAAGTTGTTATAAAATATTCGTTTGGTGGGAGAATATTCTTTTTGTTAGGGAATATTCGCATATAACTACTCAATCATTGGTGGACCCCATAATGTAATTATCATCGGATCGAGAAAACGACAAAAATATTTTATAAAAATAACTACGGAGGTGTTACCGTTAAAAACTCATTGAACTACCCTATGGTAAAAGAAAAGCGATGTCTGGCGTGGTTGCATAGTAGACACGGTATTGATTATTGATGCTTACGTGAGAAGTCACTCCATTTATGCTCAATTATCGCTACTGAAGAATTCACGCATCATATCTCTTATATTATTGATTCAATTATTGTCAAAGATTATCATCGTATAATATGTTATATTATTAATTGAGACGACAAGTTATAAATGATTAATAATTGTTGAAAGATTAAAATGTGTTGATTAAAAATAAAATGATTTGTGGTAATTTTTATTCAATCCTTAATGTATATAAAGAGTACATTATGAGACGTTTGTGGTAAGTTTGATTATTTTACGGGGGCCCATATGTCATCATCTAAGAGTCTCTTCATCAATAGTAATTACCTTTGTGTGAAGTAATTACCTTCGTCAATAGTATTTACCTTCGTCAATAGTAATTACCTTCGTCAATAGTAATTACCTTTACCAGACGTCAAACCACTTGCCGTTTTTCACATTACAAAGGATCGAACAACTTTTCTTTTCACATCATCATTCGTGCTTCAGCCACTTGCGCTTTTCATACGGCGGTGCTAAGCTAGAAATCTTCTATAAATAGAGGCCTAGTGCTTTCATTATTTTTCACTTAATTCATTCAAGCTATATGAGAGAGAGAAAGTATAGAGAGAATAAGAGAGAAAGAAGATGAGTATTTTGTTACTACATTGTTTGCAGATTCAATCTCCTACCAAAAGTAAGGGGTGTTATTCTTTCTTATTCATGAAGAGAACTGTTGTTATTCCATTGCTTATTATTCTCATTGAATAACTTTGTATACGTGGTTTACCCTATACTTGGTGACATTCTTCTATTATTCTCGCATTGGAACATCCTCGTCTCGTGTATTTTACACCGGACTGGTTCCGTCTTTATTATTCTGTTGGAACATCCATGCTCGTATGTGTTTTACACCGACTCGGTTTAAATCTTTATTATTACATTGGAACATCCACGCTCGCAGGTGTTTTACACGGACTCGGGTTAAAATCTTTATCATTCTGTTGGAATATCCTATCGTGTGTTTTACACCGGATCCGGTTCCATCTTTATTATTATTCTGTTGGAACATCCCGCTTTGTGAATTTCACCCGACCGGTTCCGTTATTTATTATTCATTTGAAATAACTCATGCTGTGCGTCTATCGCATTGCATGGTGATTTCTTTTGTTATTCCATTCTTTATTATACCTAGTTGGTTAAAACTTTGACTTCTATACTCCATGAAATTAGTGGAATATCCTTGATATTTGCGTTTCATCCAAAGATCTTTTCATGAAAATATTCTTCCGATCATTCTTGAATTTTACTCTACAAAACAAAGATCATGTTGATAATTTGGACGTTAATAATTCTGGATAAAATAATTCTTGAACTTGTTTTATTGAATTCTTATATCATTGTCATCATCCTCATGTTTATATTATGTTGAAAGTCATACGTGTCACAGTAGTGCATAGATGGACTTGGTATGATTATGACCAGAGACTATTCTTGTAATCATGGCCAAGTAATGTTACAAATTATGTGATAAAAATCCTCAATTGGTAGTAGTGCATTGATGGACGATTGTTGGCATGATCATGACCATTAATGAATACACAACTATTCTTGGCCCGTAGTGCATGAATAATTGTGGTCGTGATACTAAAAAGAATATCCTTGGCAGTAGTAGTGCGGGGGTGATTCGATGATGTGGAATATTTATTAAAGTCGAGTCTCATTTATAAATGATGATGAAAAACCTTTTAAAACCTAAAAGATAGTAGACTTTATTTTCTACTTGACTCTTTTAATGGATCAGATATTCCGCCGCAGCTTAAACCGTTGGTTTATCATTGTATTTTATCGTTTAACATTGTTGAAGACTATTGATAATTTATTACGCATTATCTTAGTCATAATATTTCTTCTTTGGGCTAGTTGAGCTCACCCTTTCTTTCTTTGTTCTCTTCGTGAAATGAGAATATATTTGGGACGAGTCTGGGAAACGCAGTGATGGTCCCGAAGATAGCATTAGTAGTCTCCTCACTATTCTCGTGAAATAGTGTGATAATAATTGTAATGAGGACTCCTTTTGAGTTTGTATAATATCTAGTAGACGATATTTGTATTTAAACTCACGCTTTATGTATTAAGTTGTATTTAAATTGCACCATGTAAGTGGCGCACCCAAGATGGGTGATGTATACCCTATTTTGGGGGCGTCACGGTTAGTATCGAGCTTAGGGATATGATCCTCGGCTAAGATGTGAGAATAGTACTAGGAGGGGGAGACGGGAATACCTTCGCTTAGTATGACCTACCTAAGTTTATGTCTTATTTTATTGGTTGGTCGGGAAGATAGGGATAATTTGTTACATGTCAATTAACCTTTTTTGTTTTGTGGCAAGATTCGAAAATGACATCCGAGAATGTTGAGAATAAGAATGGAGCGCATGAGCGATCGTTGATTCACCACATATTAATAATCGGGATAATGTGCATCAGAAGGCGACAATCCTCACGCAAACAATAACACTAACCAAATGATGAATGATAAAATGTTCGGAGGCTTTATGCAATTTATGCAACAGAAGAGAGCGACTCTCATCCAAAACGTAGGTGGAAACACGGAAAACTCAAGTGTCACCGCATTAAACAATTCAAGGAGCTGGGACCACCGGAGTTTAAGGGAGAGGCAAAACCACTTCCGCTGAAGCATGGATAAAGCAAATAACCAAGATATTTGATGTCTTGGGATGCTCGAGGAGCAAAAAGTTCCCTTTGCCGCCTTTTATGTTGCGCTTGAGGAAGACATCTTGGTGGAAATCCAGAAACTTACTCAACTTCTTTGTCAGATTGAAGATATCTTGGGAGAAGTTCCAGGGAGTTGTTCAACGACAAATACTTTCCCGAAAGTATTCGCCACATAAAGGAGGTGGAGTTTATCAAGTTGGAACAAAACAATATGACCGAGTGTCGCAATACGAGGCAAAATTTGCGGAGTTATCACGGTTTTCCCCACTGTGGTGGATAATGAAAGAGAATGGCGCGAATGTTTTAAGAGGTTTGAAGCGGGAGATACGTCAACATCTTATTTCTCATAAACCGTGTTTGTATTCGAGATGTTGTAAATAGGGCTCGATTAGTGGAGCGCGATAATGAGTCAACGCAACTAAAAGAGAAGCACCGACAAAATTATAATAACAAATGGAGAGTAGTCATCAAACGGTGACAACAAGCGTGGAGGGAATCAATAAAGCGGATATGGTAACCACCGGTGGTAATCAGTACAAAACAATAAGAATGGACATTTCAAGAAAAGGAGATTCAACAATGATGGAAAGACGTCAAAGACCAAAGACCCGTTGTTAAGGAAGGAGAAAGACCACCTATCATATGCTTCAAATGCGGAGGAGAGGACACATCATCCAAACTGCGTCATGCCAGTCAAAGCATGTTATAATTGTGGAAGAGAAGGTCACTTAGCTCGATTTTGTCATTTCATCAAGACAAATTCAAAGCTAGGATGGAGGCACCAAAGGTCAGTCCCGTAAAATTCAAAACCCAGAATGCAAGGGAGAAGGCGTTTGTTGTGACCTCCCAAAGAGCAAGAAAACCGAATGAGGTCATCACGGGTAAGCTTATCATAAACTCTAATGAAGTCTATACTTTATTTGATAACTGGGTTCTACCCATTCTTTTATTTCTCCTACTTGCGCTCATCGATTAAATTTGACTCAGGAGAAATTAGACTTTGACTTATCTGTGGAAACTCCGTTGGGAGAAACCTTCATTACATCCAATCGTTTATAAGTCTTGTTTGGTTCAAATCGGTACCCTCACATTACCGTCGATCTTATTTCATTAAAAATACTTGCAGATTTGACGTGATTCTGGGATTGATTGGTTAACTACTTATCATGCAAAAATTGATTGTTTTCGTAAGGTTGTTAGCTTTCATATTCATAATCAACCTATTATGCTAATTCAAACGACCAAACCATTAAAATCAATCACGGCCATCTCAAGCCATAAAGCTATTCGTTTATTGAAAAACGGATGTCAAGCTTTCTTAGCTCATGTCACTGATTTAAACAAAAATACGCCGCTTTTGAACGATATTTCTATTGTTAATAAATTTCCGACGTATTCCCGAAGAACTTCTGGCCTACCCCGAGGCGTGAAATTGAATTTTGTATCGACCTTGAACCCCAGACAAAACCTATTTCCAAAGCCCCATATCGAATGGCTCTATTGAACTTCGTGGAGTTAAAGACCCAACCGCAGGAATTGTTAGACATTGGCTTTATTATTCTAATACTTCTCCTTGGGGTGCTCCCTGTTTCTATTCGTGAAGAAGAAAGATGGGAGTATGCGACTTTGTGTTGATTATCGGGAGTTGAATCATGTCACCATCAAAAATAGGTATCCATTGCCACGTATTGATGACCGTTTGACCGGTTGCAAGGAGCCAAATTCTTTTCAAAGATTGATCTTCGTCCGGATATCACCAATTGAAGATTAGAACCACCGACATTCCAAAAAGACGCCGTAACTCCCAGACGGGCATTATGAATTCCTAGTCATGTCCTTTGGATTGACTAATGCTCCCGCCGCCTTCATGGATATGATGAACCGAGTATTCAAGGAATATTTAGATCACTTTGTGGTCGTCTTTATTGATGACATCCTTATTTATTCCAAAAAGTGAAGATCATGAGCAACACTTGAGGTCGACACTCCAAAAGCTTCGTGAATATAAGCTTTATGCCAAGTTGAAGAAATGTGAGTTCGGCTTGAAGAAGTAGCATTCCTTGGGCACGTGGTATCAAGTCATGGAATATCTGCTGACCCAAAGAAAGATTGAAGCTATTCAAAGTCGGGAACAACCTAAATCAATGATAGAAAGACGTAGCTTTCTCGGTTTAATTTGGTTATTATCGGAGATTCGTGGAAGGATTTTCTCGAATCGCTACTCCATCGACTCAATTGACTCGGAAAGATACAAAGTTCGGTTGGAGCGAAGAATGTGAGAAGAGTTTTCAAGAACTCAGAGAGAGACTTATTTCAAAGACTGCTTTGACAATACCATCCTGCTCGGAGGATTTGTCATCTATGAGTGATGCTTGAGCAAAGGATTGGGATGTGTTCTCATGCAACATGGAAAAGTTATAGCTTTATGCCTCGCGACAACTCAAAGAATATGAGAGGAATTATCCTACTCATGATCTAGAGTTCGAAGTCATTGTCTTTTACACTTAAAATTTGGAGGCATTACTTGTATGGGGAGAAAGTGGAGATCTTTACGGATCATAAAAGCCTCAAATATTTCTTCACTCAAAAGGAACTCAACACGCGACAACGACGTTGGCTTGAATCATTGAAAGATTATGATCATACCATCCAATACCATCTCGAAAAGCGAGCGTGGTATTTGACGATTGAGTAGAAGATCGTATGCAAGTACGAAGTGCGTTATTGTCAACACAAAGGCCCATTTGTGTGACTTGCAAAGGATGGAGATAGAGTTAAAGACTCTAGGGGACGCGTGTGATGATAAGCGAGTATCTGAGTAGAATCGACTTTAATCGATAAAGTTAAAAGTTCTTTCAAGCTACGGACACTGAGGCGATGCATTATGAGGAAGAAAGTGCAAGAAGGTGCTATTAGGAAGCAAGAATCGATGAAGAAGGAATACTTGAGTCAACTCCGGACTTTGTGTTCCTAACGACCACGATTTAAAGTATAATATCATGATGGAGGCGCACAACACACCATTTGCAATCCATCCTGGGAGTACCAAAATATATCATGATATTCATCATACATTTTGGTGGAGCAATATGAGAGAGAGATAGCGATGTTTATCTCAAAGTGTCTAACTTGTCAACGAGTTAAAGCGGAGCATCAAGTACCAAAAGGTCCATTGCAACCACTTGAAATTCCAGAATGGAAGGAGCACATTACCATGGATTTCAATTCACGGCCTTCCTAAGGTTTCTCAAGGCATTGATGCGATTTGGGTCATTGTTGATAGATTGACCAAGTCCGCTCATTTCTTACCGACACGAGAAACTTATACACTTGAACGCCTTTTCGTCGTATGTACATAAACGAGATTGTGAAGATCGCATGGTATGCTTGCAGTATCCATAGTTTCGATCGAGACCCAAGATTCACTTCACGATTTTGGGTTAGTTTGTAAAAAGCTATGGGCACAGACTTACGATTTAGTTTTCTAAGCATATCATCCTCGACAGACGGACAATGGAGAGGACTATTCAAACTCTTCAAGATCTATTAAGACTCTATGTCCTTGATTTCAAGGGAGTTGGGACAAGTTCTTACCATTGGTGGAGTTTTCCTACAACAACAGCTTATCAAGCAAGTATTGGCATGGCTCCATTCAAGCGTTGTATGGAAGAAAGTGTAGATTCTCAAAGATATCTTTGGGATGAGGTGGGTGAAGCAACGTTGTTGGGACCGGAGTTGAATGCGTATGACTACGAAAAAGATTCAAACGATCCGACAACGTATAAAAACCTCACAAAATCGACAAAGAGTTATCTTTGATCTTCATCGAAAGGACGTGGAATTCGATATAGGAGATCATGTGTTGTTAAGAGTTGCTCCATGGAAAGGAGTTACAAGATTTGGAAAGAGAGGAAAACTTAATCCTCGATTCATCGGTCCATTTTAATCCTCGATTGAGTAGGAAGCGTGGCCTATAGACTCGCTTTCTACCGCCAAATATGTCTCGTGTTCATAACGTTTTCACATATCCATGTTACGTAAATATGTGAAAGACCCAAACCATATTATTGAGTTAGAACCGGACAAAATAGCGGAAGATTTGACGTATGAAGAGGTTCTGTTCAAATCTTGGATAAGAAGGAACATATTCTACGCCCAAGGTTATACCTCAAGTCAAAGTTTTGTGGAGGAACCACGATGTTGAGGAAATGACTTGGGAGTTAGAATCGAAATGAAATCAAGGTATCCTTACCTCTTCGACATACCAGTACGCATTCTAATTTCGAGGGCTTAAATTTCATAAGAATGGAGGTTGTAAGACCCCAACTTTTATAAATCTGAGATGAATTTTTTCTATAAATATTATTTTTGAATATTATGGAATAAATTTGATATAATGTTATAGTTGTGGGTAATATTTATAAATTTTGCAAAGTATGCAAGTTGTTATAAAATATTCATTTGGTGGGAGAATATTCTTTTTGTTAGGAATATTCGCAGACAACTACCAATCATTGGTGGACCCCACAATGTAATTATTGTCGATCGAGAAAACGACAAAAATATTTTATAAAAATAACTACGGAGGTGTTACCGTTAAAACCGTTGAACTACCCTAAGTGGTAAAGTAAAAGAATATGCTGCGGTCGTGATAAGAAGACACGCAGATTGATTATTGATGCTTACGTGAGAAGTCACTCATTTATGCTCAATTATTACTACTGAAGAATCACGTGATCATATCTCTTATATTATTGATTCAATTATTATCACAAAGATCATCCGTATAATATGTTATATTATTAATTGAGACGACAAGTTATAAATGATTAATAATTGTTGAAAGATTAAAAATGTGTTGATTAAAATTAAAATGATTTGTGGTAATATTTATTCAATCCTTAATGTATATAAAGAGTCTGTTATGAGACGTTTGTGGTAAGTTTGATTATTTTACGGGGGGGCCCATATGTCATCATCTAAGAGTCTCTTCATCAATAGTAATTACCTTTGTGAATAGTAATTACCTTCGTCAATAGTATTTACCTTCGTCAATAGTAATTACCTTCGTCAATAGTAATTACCTTTACCAGACGTCAAACCACTTGCCGTTTCACATTACAGGCGTCAAACCACTTGTCGTTTCACATTACAGGCGTCAAACAACTTTTCTTTTCACATCATCGTCGTCAAGCCACTTGCCTTTTCATATGGCGGTCTTTAAGCTAGAAATCTTCTATAAATAGAGGCCTAGTGCTTCATTATTTTCATTTAATTCATTCAAGCTATAGAGAGAGAAAGTATAGAGAGAATAAGAGAGAAAGAAGAAGAGTATTTTGTTACTACATTCTTTTGCAAAGATTCAATCTCCTACCAAAAGTAAGTGGGTGTTATTCTTTCTTATTCATGAAGAGAACTGTTGTTATTCCATCGCTTATTATTACATTGGAATAACTCGTATATATCGTGGTTTACCCTATACTTGGTGACATTCTTCTATTATTCGTTGGAACATCCACGCATGTATTTTACAGGACTCGGTTAAAATCTTTATTATTCATTGGAATTGGAACATCATGCTCATGTGTTTTACAGGACTGGTTCCGTCTTTTATTATTCTCGTTGGAACATCACATGCGTGTGTGTTTTACAGGACTGGTTAAAATCTTTATCATTACGTTGGAATATCCTATCCGCGTGTGTTTACACAGGATGCGGTTCCATCTTTATTATTACGGTTGGAACATCCTCGCCGGTGTGAATTTCACCGACCGGTTCCATTATTTATTATTCTCATTGGAATAAACATGCTAAATGCGATCTATCGCATGCATGGTGATTTCTTTTGTTATTCCATTCTTTATTATACCTAGTTGGTTAAAACTTTGACTTCTATACTCCATGAAATTAGTGGAATATCCTTGATATTTGCGTTTCATCCAAGATATCTTTACATGAAAATATTCTTCCGATCATTCTTGAATTTTACTCTACAAAACGAAGATCATGTTGATAATTTGGACGTTAATAATTCTGGATAAAATAATTCTTGAACTTGTTTTATTGAATTCTTATATCATTGTCATCATCCTCATGTTATATTATGTTGAAAGTCATCTGTGGTATTCGTGGTGCATAGATGGACTTGGTATGATTATGACTGAGAGACTATTGATTGTAATCATGGACCGTAATGTTACAAATGATGTGATAAAAATCCTCGATGGTAGTAGTGCATTGATGGATGATTGTTGACATGATCATGACCATTAATGAATACACAACTATTCTTGGCCCGTAGTGCATGAATAATTGTGGTCGTGATACTAAAGAATATCCTTGGTAGTAGAGTGCGGGGTGATTCGATGATGTGGAATATTTATTAAAGTCGAGTCTCGGCTATAACGTTGATGAAAAACCTTTTAAAACCTAAAAGATAGTAGACTTTATTTTCTACTTGACTCTTTTAATGGATCAGATATTCCATTGCGCAGCTTAAACTGGTTGTCTATTGTATTTTATCGGTTTAACATTGTTGAAGACTATTGATAATTTATTCGCATTATCTTAGTCATAATATTTCTTTTGGGTTAGTTGAGCTCACCCTTTCTTTCACCGTTCTCTTCGTGAAATGAGAATATACTGGGACGAGTCGGGAAACGAGTGATGGTCCCGAAGATAGCATTAGTAGTCCTCACTATTCTCGTGAAATAGTGTGATAATAATTGTAATGAGGACTCCTTTTTGAGTTTTTATAATATCTAGTAGAGCGATATTTGTATTTAAACTCACGCTTTATGTATTAAGTTGTATTTAAATTACATTACTATGTAAGTGGCGACCCAAGATGGGTGATGTATACCTAATTTTGGGGGCGTCACATCTGGTTTAAAGTTTTAATAGTAAATCAATATGGATCGTTGGTTTAAAAGTTTTAATAGTAAATCAGTATGGATCGCTGGTTTAAAGTTTTAATAGTGAATCATTATGGACCGTTGCTTTAAGTTTTAATAGTAAATCAATTTGGACCGTCTGTTTAAAAGTAAATCAATCTGGATCGTTCAGGAATTAGTTACTATTCAGTCTATTCTTCTATAAATAGAAGCTCATTCCTTCATTATTTCTTACGAATTCACTGAAACTCTAGAGAGAGAAATTATAGAGAGAAAGAAGAAGAGTATTCTGCTACTTCACTACTTCTATATCCAGTTTCTTTTACGGTAAGTGTGAGACCCCAAATTTTATGAAATAAAAGTATTCAATTTTTCTATTTTGGTAAATAGTTAAATTGATAAAAGTTTAAAGTTAAGGGTGACATTTGAAAATTTTTCAAAGTAAGTGATGATGAAGTTTTGTTTTATTAGTATTATTAATGTAATAAAAATGAAAAACTTTTTATATAAAAATGTAATACTTTTATAAAGTTATTCTATAAATATAATATATTATATTCTATTATATAATAGTGTTTTGCATAGTAAAATCTTTTATATAAAAATGAATACTTTTATAAAGTTATTCTATAAATAGAACATATTATATTTTATTATGTATAGTGTTGCATAAATGTTCTGATAGTATTTTGCATAGTAAAATCTTTTTATATAAAAATGTAATACTTTTATAAAGTTATTCGTTTTATTAGATTATAAATAGAATATATTATATTTTATTTAAAAGATTTTGCTTTAAATATGGACCGTCCAGATTAAAAGTAAATCAACTGGATTTGTTCATGAATTAATTACTATCATGATCCATTCTTTTATAAAAGAAGATCATTCCTTCATTATTTCTTACGAATTCACTTAAACTCAGAGAGAGAAGCTGTGACGCCCCCAAAATAGGTATACATCACCTATTACGAGTTGTCAATACATGCATACGAAACAACTACAACTTTATTATTACAACAAGAAATCTGTGAGTTTGAATACAAATATTATCTTCTAGACAATATCTATACTCAAATAAATCCTCATCACCTTTATTGATACATTATTTTACAAAATGGTGAGGACTACTAAGCAATCCTTTCTAAAACCTTCATTCCATACCCCGACTGCATCGCTTATATTCTCGCCTCCGAGAAAAATGGAACAAAAGGAAAAGGGTGAGCTCAACTAGCTCAATAAAGAATATTATGACTAAGATAATATACAACAAATTATCGTTAGTCTTCAACAGGAAAAATCTAATAGAATACAATAGACAACAAATTTTAAATCAATACTGCAATGGAAATAATAATTCATTAGAAGAGTTAAGTAGAGAATGCAAACTACTATCTTCTATGTATGAATTTAAAAGTTCATCGTCTATCTTTTATCCCAGTAACATCAATCAATATACATCCGGAATCAAATATTCATCTTTGCACTATGTGCCAAAGATATTCATCGATTAGTCATGTTCATTTAAACACTGTTCATCTTTGCACTTCACTGCCAAAGATATTCTTCAGAAATCATTCATCTTTGCTACTGCCAAAGATATTCTTAAGAAATCATTCATCTTTTGCACTACAAAGCCAAAGATATTCCACAATATCATCATTTAAGACATCGAGGATGATGAAAAAATTTTTTTTTTTTAAAGAAACGAATCCGGTGAAACAAAATGACAAGGATTAAGGATTAAGGATTAAGTACTTGGTTTTATCCACGTCCAAAAATACCTCAAAAATAATCATAGTGGTGTAAAATTCAAGAATGATCAAAACATGGATACAATCGAGTTAGTATCCGAATAGATGTTTTAGATTTAAAAGAAGAAATTTTATTTTTTTGGTGAATAAATCAAGTATACGTGAATAGTCTTGAGTATCGTGAATAATCTCAGATACGTGAATAGTAACTTCAGACACCAAAAGATAGAAATTCCACAAAAACATCTTCACGCTTCATGAATAGTACTCAGAATAGTAACTCCGTGAATAGTAACTCATGAATAGTAACTCATGAATAAGAACTCATGAATAGTAACTTTCGTGAATAGTAACTCATGAATAGTAACCCATGAATAGTAACTCCGAGCATGAAAAAGTTCCAAATTTGATAAAAAGTTCCAACCAATATTTCAAAGATAATGATATTGAAGAAATAATATCATTTGAGAAGAAAATAACATCCTTACCTCGAAAGATTAGTACTTCTAAATTTGGAATCTAGGGTATAGTCTTTGAAGGAACTTGCACCGTCTAACAATACTCAAAGTATACTCACAAGAATACGCTCAATATATCGAGAGAAATAGAGAGAAACTTGAGTTTACCGTGTGTTTTTCAATTCTAACCCAAGCACCTATTTATAGGAAAATGCTTAGAACACCAAAGCGTAAAATTGAATATAATATTAATATATTTTTCACATTTTCTTTAGCCCACCATAGACAACTGATCTCAGCCCATTTGAATCACATGTGAGGCCAACTTAGTTGCAAAAAACGTTTTCTCAAAATAATTAACTAAAACTCCAAAAAAATTAATTATTTGAACTTGAACTTCAATAATTCATAATAAATAGCCCTTTCATCAGAAAATTCGAATCTCGCGAGTTTTTATAGGAAATTCAATTCTCTACAACTTTGCAGAAGAAAGTTTTTCCAAATTCCAAATAGAAATTGACCGAAATCCCAAACGGGTGATTTTACAAGCTATAATCAAATTTTCATCAATAATTGTGTCCACCAACACACAAAACATGTGTTAAACATTTAATGCCACAAAATACTCTTCCTCCTCATATACTCATATATCCCACATTCATTGTAAAAATATCACCAAGTTAATATATTATTAAAATAATATATTTAAATGAATTATTTTATCGGAAAAAGATAAAATATTAATTTTCAACAATTGTCATTTTAAAATTTTCTCCATCTATATCCACATAAAATCAATATTTTCCTCATCATATAAATCAATAATTAATTATTCACAAATAATATTACGAATCACAATATTGACAACCAGCAGTTCAAGGAAAGAGGGGCTTTCAATAAGAATTTCTTCTTCTTGGCCTTGCAATTAGATGACCAAACCTCTCCTTAGATGTAACTTTCTAGACATTGCCAATAATGTTATCTAATAATATTATTCAGATAATATGAATTATTGCTTCGATAATGAAAAATCTTGTGTGTAATGACAATTATTGAAACAACAAAGAATATAAAATATCAACGCAAGCAATTATTAACTCAATAAAATATCGAAGCAAGAATTTATCGTAACCATTATTGAGTAATGCCTTCTTACGTAAGAATCAATAATTGGTGCAATACTGGTGCTTCTTGTTCAACAACGCAGTATTAGTGTGCTTTAACCATGGGTATTCCAACAAGATAATTGTGAATAACAAATCTGTAGTTATTTAAAAACAACTTATATTTGTCGTTTTCTTCATCCAATCACTTTTCAGTTATGGGGCCCACACATGGGTACTGCTGCAGTAAATACGAATATTCCCGAAAGCGATTTAATATTCCACGACCAAACGAATATTCCCCGACGATAATGAATATTTTATAACCACTTGCTTATTTTGAAATATTTGCGTATTTAACGTGAATTATCCACATTAATCAAATCAACCCTTACTATTTCAAAATAATAAATAAAGGAAATTCCTTTTTATTTAAAAAAATTTCGGGGTCTTACAACCTCCCCTCCTTATGAAATTTCGTCCTCGAAATTGATGTACGTACCTGGTGTTTTGAAAAGGTGAGGATACCTCGCTTTCATTTCCGTTTCCAACTCCCAGGTCATTTCCTCTATAGCATGATTCCTCCACAAAACTTTAACTTGTGGTATGACCTTTCTTGGCGTGGGACATGCTCCTTCCTATCCAAGATCTTGTGGTACCTCCTCATACGTTAAGTCTTTGGCTATCTCGTCCGGTTCTAACTCAATAACGTGGTTCGGGTTTTTCACATATTTACTGAAATACGGATATGTGAAACACATTATGAACACGAGATATACTGAGGTAACGCAAGTCTATAGGCTACATTTCCTACTCGGTCAAGAATTTGAAATGGACCAATAAATCATGGATTGAGCTTTCCTCTCTTCCCAAATCTTGTAACTCCCTTCCATGGAGCAACTCGCAACAATACATGATCCCTACATTAAATTCCACGTCCTTTCGATGAAGATCCGCATAACTCTTTTGTCGATCTTGTGCCGTTTATACGTTGTCGAATCATTTGGATCTTTTCGGTAGTCATACGTCTTAACTTCGGGTCCCAACAATGTTGCTTCACCCACCTCATCCCAACATATTGGAGAACGACATTTTCGTCCATATAATGCTTCGAATGGAGCCACACCTATACTTGCCTGATAACTGTTGTTGTAGGAGAATTCCACCAATGGTAAATACTTATCCCAACTACCTTTGAAGTCTAGGACACAGAGTCTTAATAGATCTTCAAGAGTTTGAATAGTCCTCTATGATTGTCCGTCCGTTTGGGGATGGTATGCCGAACTAAATCGCAAATCCGTGCCCATAGCTTTTTGCAAGCTAACCCAAAATCTTGAAGTGAATCTTGGGTCACGATCCAAAACTATGGATACACAGCATGCCATGCAACCTCACAATCTCATTCACGTCACATACTAGCAAGACGTTCAAGGAATAAGTCTCCGTATCGGCAAGAAATGAGCGGAGACTTGGTTAATCTATCAACAATAACCCAAATAGCATTGATGCCTTGAGAAACCGTAGGAAGACCCGTGAACGAAATCCATAGTAATGTGTTCCCACTTCCATTCCAGGAATCTCAAGTGGTTGCAACGGACCCTTAGGTACAAGATGCTCGCCTTTACACGTTAGCAAGTTAAACACATCGAGATAAACTTTGCAATCTCTCTTCATATTGTTCCACCAAAATGTATGTCGAAGATCACGATACATTTTAGTACTTCGAGGATGGATTGCAAATGGCGTATTGTGTGCCTCCATCATAATCTTGTACTTCAAATCGAGTCGTTAGGAACACAAAGTCTCAGAGTGGACTCAAGTATTCCTTCTTCATCAATTCTCGCTTAGGAATAGCTCCTTCTTATACTTTCTTTCATACGCATCGCCTCAAGGGCCCGGTGGCTCGAAGCAACCTTAACTTTTTATTAAAGTTGGCTCTGTCGTATACTTGACATCATCGCACTCGCGTTCACTTGATATGATCTTCTACTCGATGCGTGGCTACCACGTTAAACTTTACCGGGATGGTATTGAATAGTGTGGTCGTAGTCTTTTAATAGTTCGAGCCAACGTCGCGCCGCATGATGAGTTCTTTTGAGTGAAGAAATATTTAAGGCTTTTATGGTCCTGAATATATCTCCACTTTCTCCCCATATAGATAGTGCCTCCATATCTTTAAGCAGCAGAAAACGATTGGGCCGCTAACTCTAGATCATGAGTAGGATAATTCCTCTCATACTCTTTAAGTTGTCGCGAGGCATAGGCTATGACTTTCCCACGTTGCATGAGAACACATCCTAACCCTTTGCCCGAAGCATCGTCATGAGATAACAAATCCATCCGAACGGATGGTATTGTTAGAAACAGTGCCGAAATAAGTCTCCTCTTAAGCTCTTGGAAACTCTTCTCGCATTCTTCACTCCAAACGAATTTTTTATCCTTCCGAGTTATTTGGGTTAATGAAGTAGCGATTCGAGAAAACCCTTCCACGAATCTCCGATAATAACCAAATGCCTAAGCCCAAAAACTACGTACTTGATCACAAACTTGGTTGCTCTAACTTTGTATTGCTTCAATCTTCACGGATCAACAGATACTCCATGTTTCGACACCACGTGCCCAAGGAATGCTACTTCCTCAAGCCGTAACTCACATTTCTTCAATTTGGCATATAGTTGGTTTTCACGAAGCCTTTGGAGTACCAAACTTCAAATGGTGCTCATGATCTTCACGCGCTTTTGGAATATATGAGGATGTCATCAATAAAGACAACAACGAATTGATCCAAATATTCCTTGAATACTCGGTTCATCATATCCATGAAAGCATAGGAGCATTAGTTAGTCCGAAAGACATGACTAAGAATTCATAATGCCCATACCGAAGTTCAAGGCGGTCTTTGGAATATCCTCGATTTTAATCTTGGTGATGATATCCGAGCGAAGATCGATTTTGAAAAGAATTGTGCCCCTTAGAATCGGTCAAACAAGTCATCAATACGAGGTAGAGGATACCTATTCTTGATGGTGACATGGTTCAATTCCCGATAGTCAATACAAAGTCGCATACTCCCGTCTTTCTTCTTTACAAATAAAAGCAGAGCACCCCGAGGAGATGTACTGGGGCCGAATGAAACCGATGTCCAACAATTCTCGTAGTTGGACCTTTAACTCTGAAGTTCAATAGAGCCATTCGATATGGGGTTTTAGAAATGGGCTTTGTACGCAGTTCAAGATCAATAAAGAATTCAACTTCACGTTCGGGGTAGGTAAGGAAGTTCTTGAAATACGTCGGAAAGTCAATAACAACAGGAATATTATTCAAATTTGGACGTGTCTTTATTCAAATCCATAACATGGGCTAAGAAAGCTTGACATCCGCTTTTTTAATAAACGAATAGCTTTATGATTAGATATGACGATGATCGATTTTAATGGTTTAGTTGCTTGAATTGCATAACAACGAGGTTGGTTAGGAATATGAAAACTAACAACCTTACGAAAACAATCAATTTTGGCATGATGAGTAGTTAACCAATCAATCCCTAAAATCACATCAAAAGCAAGTATCTTTAAAGAGATAAGGTCAACGGTGTAAGGTAATGGTGCCAACTTGAATCAAACAAGATTTATAAGCGAGTGGATGTGATGAAAGTTTCTCTAACTGAGTTTCCACAGATAGGTCAAAGTCTAATTTCCGAGTCAAGTTTAAGCGTTGAGCACATTCGGGAGAGATAAATGAATGGGTAAACCCCAAATTATCAAGTAAGGTATAAACTTCGCAAGAATTCATAAATAGCTTACCGTGATCACCTCGTTTGGGTTCTCGCATTATGACCGATCACAACAAACGCTTCTTTCCAGAATCGTTGACTTTGACTTTTTTCTCGGGATGATCTTTTTGAGTCACCAAAATCCTCATTGAACTGGGTTTCGCTCAAAGCATAATCTCGGCGATATGTCCTTCCTTTCCACAACTATAGCATACCTTGAACTGTTGTGGGCGGTTTGACCGATATGTCCCTCTTTTCCGCATTTGTAGCATATGACGGTGGTCGTTTCTCCTCCCTTAGAACCGATTCTTGCCGCCAGACTGCGTCTTCATATGGTCGTTGTTAAATCTCCTCTTTTTAAAATCTCCTCCCGACTCGCTTCTTCATTTTCATGGCCATGATTACCACCGAGTGGTTACCATTTGTTCGTCATTTCTTTTCTCCGCAGTTATCATTATACATTGATTGTTATCTCGACACGATCCCGTTGTGGTCCTCGGTTGACCGTACTCGTTATCTCGCTTCTAATAATTAAGCCCCTTTTACAACATCCGAAGAGAGAAAGTTTATGAGAAATGAGATACCGGCGTATTGGGGTTTCAAACCTCTAAGAAACATCCGCGTCATACGTTCCTCATTCTCCACCAAATGAGTCTGAAACGGATAACTCGCAAACTTTGCCTCGTCATTGAGACAAATCGTGTTGTTTTGTTCCAATCGATGAACTCCACTTCCTTCATATAGACGAACACTTTCGAGGAAAGTATTTGTCATTAAATAGCTTTCAAACGTCTCCCAAGACATCTTTGAGTGCGGATGGATGGGTACGCTTACGAGACTCCCACCGATAGTCTCGCTTCGCCACGCGGAACATAAAGGTGGCGAATGGAACCTTCGTTCCTCCGTGCATCCCAAGACATCGAATATCTTGGTAATTTGCTTGCCCCATGTTTCCGCCATGATCGGATCGGCTTTCCCTTGAATTCGGTGGTCCCAACTCTTTGAAGCGCTGTTTGTGACAACCCGTGAATTGCTATCATTTCTCCTCAGTATTTTGAACACGAGTCTCTCTCTAAATGCGATTTTGCATGAAGCGCAAAAAACTTCTAAACATCCCTCGTTCATCATCGCTTTCAATGGTGTTGTTCACAGGAGGTACATTGCCACTGTGCAGACGTTCTCCTCGTTGGTAAGTCTGAGGCATCTCCACGGTCTCATTTACTCCAATGTTAATATTCTCGGTCGACATTCTCAAATCATGTCTATAAAACAAGGGTTAATTAAGGAAATCAATATATCACATAATATCCCTATATCTTGACCAACTAACAAATAAGCTAAGGTAGGACACACTAGCGAAGGATTTACTCGTCTCTCCCTCCTAGTTCTATTCCCCGATCTCCGCCAGAGATCATATATCCTAAGCTCGATACACCAACCGTGACGCGCCCCAAAATAGGTATACATCACCTATTCCGAGTTGTCAATACACGGTATGCGAAACAATTACAACAACTATTATTATTACAACAAGAAAGCGTGAGTTTGAATACAAATATTATCTTCTAGACAATATCTATACTCAAATAAATCCTCATCACCTTTATTGATACATTATTTTACAAAAATGGTGAGGATTACTAAGCAATCCTTTCTAAAACCTTCATTCCATACCCCAGACTGCGTACTCGCTATATTCTCGCCTCCCGAGAAAAATGGAACAAAAAGGAAAAGGGTGAGCTCAACTAGCTCAATAAAAGAATATTATGACTAAGATAATATACAACAAATTATCGTTAGTCTTCAACAGGAAAAATCTAATAGAATCTGATAGACAACAAATTTTAAATCAATACTGCAATGAAATAATAATTCATTAGAAGAGTTAAGTAGAGAATGCAAACTACTATCTTCTATGTATGAATTTAAAAGTTCATCGTCTATCTTTTATCCCCGTAACATCAATCAATATACATCGGAATCAAATATTCATCTTTGCACTACGTGCCAAAGATATTCATCGATTAGTCATGTTCATTTAAACACTGTTCATCTTTGCACTACAGCCAAAGATATTCTTCAGAAATCATTCATCTTTGCACTACAGCCAAAGATATTCTTAAGAAATCATTCATCTTTGCACTACTGGGCCAAAGATATTCCATAATATCATCATTTAAGACCGAGGATGATGAAAAATTTTTTTTTTTAAAGAAACGAATCCAATTGAAACAAAATGACAAGGATTAAGGATTAAGGATTTCAGACTTGGTTTTATCCACGTCAAAAATACCTCAAAAATAATCATAGTGGTGTAAAATTCAAGAATGATCAAAACATGGATACAATCGAGTTAGTATCCGAATAGATGTTTTGACTTAAAAGAAGAAATTTTATTTTTTGGTGAATAATCTGAGTATCGTGAATAGTGGTCAGATATCGTGAATAAAGGCAGATATCGTGAATAGTAACTCCGACACCAAAAGATAGAAATTCCACAAAAACATCTTCACGCTTCATGAATAGTACTCGTAAATAGTAACTCGTGAATAGTAACTCATGAATAGTAACTCATGAATAGTAACTCGTGAATAGTAACTCATGAATAGTAACCCATGAATAGTAACCCATGAATAGTAACCCCGACATGAAAAAGTTCCAAATTTGATAAAAAGTTCCAACCAATATTTCAGCATAATGATATTGAAGAAATAATATCATTTGAGAAGAAAATAACATCCTTACCTCGAAAGATTAAGTACTTCTAATTTGGAATAAGGGTATAGTCTTTGAAGGAACTTGCACCGTCTAACAATACTCAAAGTATACTCACAAGAATACGCTCAATATATCGAGAGAAATAGAGAGAAACTTGGGTTTACGGTGTGTTTTTCAATTCTAACCTAAGACCCTATTTATAGGAAAATGCTTAGAACACCAAAAGCGAAAATTGAATATAATATTAATATATTTTTCACATTTTCTTTAGCCCACCATAGACAACTGATCTCAGCCCATTTGAATCACATGTGAGGCCAACTTAGTTGCAAAAACGTTTTTCTCAAAATAATTAACTAAAACTCCCAAAAATTAATTATTTGAACTTGAACTTCAATAATTCATAATAAATAGCCCTTTCATCAGAAAATTCGAATCTCATGAGTTTTTATAGGAAATTCAATTCTCTACAACTTTGCAGAAGAAAGTTTTTCCAAATTCCAAATAGAAATTGACCGAAATCCACAAGCGGGTGATTTTACAAGTTTATAATCAAATTTTGGCCAATAATTGTGTCCACCAACACACAAAACATGTGTTAAACATTTAATGCCACAAAAATACTCTTCCTCCTCATATACTCATATATCCCACATTCATTGTAAAAATATCACCGTTAATATATTATTAAAATAATATATTTAAATGAATTATTTTATCGAGGAAAAAGATAAAATATTAATTTTCAACAATTGTCATTTTAAAATTTTCTCCATCTATATCCACATAAAATCAATATTTTCCTCATCATATAAATCAATAATTAATTATTCACAAATAATATTACGTAATCACAATATTGACAACCAGCAGGTTCAGAAAGAGGGGCTTTCAATAAGAATTTCTTCTTCATCATGCGCAATTAGATGACCAAACCTCTCCTTAGATGTAACTTTCTAGACATTGCCAATAATGTTATCTAATAATATTATTAGGATAATATGAATTATTGCTTCGATAATGAAAAATCTTGTGTAATGACAATTATTGAAATAACAAAGAATATAAAATATCAACGCAAAGCAATTATTAACTCAATAAAATATTTGAGCAATAATTATCGTAACCATTATTGAGTAATGCCTTCTTACGTAAGAATCAATAATTGGTGCAATACTTGGTGCGCTCTTTGTTCAACAACGGCGTATTAGTGTGCTTTAACCACACGGGTATTCCAACAAGATTAATACTGAATAACAAATCGCCGTTATTTAAAAACAACTTATATTTGTCGTTTTCTTCATCCAATCACTTTTAGTTATGGGGCCCACACATGGTCTGCTACTTGCCGTCGTAAATGCGAATATTCCCACAAGCGATTTAATATTCCACGACCAAACGAATATTCCCCAACGATAATGAATATTTTATAACCACTTGCTTATTTTGAAATATTTGCGTATTTAACCCTTAACTATCCACATTAATCAAATCAACCCTTACTATTTCAAAATAATAAATAAAGGAAATTCCTTTTATTTAAAAAAATTTTTGGTCTTCTGAAACTATAGAGAGAATTCTTCTTCTATAATCTTGAGCGTATTTCTTTAGAGTTTTAGAAAATTTTGAAGCGTCGACAAGTTTTCTTCGAGTATATCCTCGCCCTACCAAATTGAATACTCTTCTTTCAAAGGTAGGGATATTATTTGTTGTAGACTGTAAGGGGGTATTATTCCTTTTGTATTCATGAAGAGAACTTACATTTCCATTCTTTATTATTCATTGGAATAACTGTGTATCTGAGGGACTACCCTATACTTGGTGAAATTCTTCTGTTATTCCATTCTTTATTATTCTGTTGGAATAACCTATATACGCGGACTACCCTATACATGGTGATCTTCTTCTATTATTCCATTCCTTATTATTATGTTGGAATAACCTGTCTATGCGAAGTACCGCATACATGGTGAAATTATTCTATTATTTTATTCTTTATTATTCTGTCGGAATATCCTGTCTGTGCGTTTTACGCCGAACCTTGTTCCATTATTTATTATTCCGCATTTAATATTCTGTCGAAATATCCTGTTTATGCGTTTTACGCCGGACCTGGTTCCATTATTTATTATTACATTGGGAATAACACATGCATGCGGGCTCTATCGCATACATGGTGAATCCTACGTTATTCCATTCTTTATTATTACATTGGAATAACTCGCTCATGTGAATTACCACATGCATGGTGAATGATCCTTTCTATTCATTCCTTATTAAATTTTGGAAAAGATCTGTTTACGTTGATTATGATGAGAGTCATAATAAAAGCATTGGATTGATGAAAATCATGGATATATGTGGTATTAGTAAGTGTTATGATGAGTTATGTTAGTTATTATGTGAAAACATGAAAGTTTCTTAGAAATCACAAAGGGTTGAAAAATCAGATTTTGGTAAAAACGTAATATGGAATTCAATTGACCATATTTTCTATTATATTTTGAATTTTTGAGTGTGGTCAAGTCCTAGAGTTAGATTTATGAGTCTTATAACTTATCCAAGTGGAATCACTGGAAAAGGTGTTGTAGATTTTCGTGTGGACTGATTTTAGTAAAGGAGTCAAAAGCTGTAAAAGAGGAAAATGCTACTGTCCAGAATTTTAAAAGGGCATTTTTGGCCACTTAATTTGTGAGAAAAATTCTGGCCTTTTTGGGACATGAACGTATATGGTATAAAGAACCTCCTGTCCAAAAATGAGCTCATTCCGACTTAAAATGAGCAAGTTATGACCATTTCAATATTTAGATTTTAAAAAAACGCTATAACCGAGTTCTATAACTCAGGATGACCATGAAATTTAGACTGGAGGCTCATGTTAACATGTGTAAGATCCTTCCAAGATTTGGGAATTTTTGGAGTTAAACTTGAGGTAGCTAATTTCTTAAGGAATTAATTGGAAATTGATTTTTGAAAAATAGTAAATGAATTTTAAAAATTCTGAGAAAAATATATGTTCATTATGGGACTATATTATGCTAAATCCCAGAAAAGAAATATTTTTGGGACTGATTTGGTATTTTTCATAAAAATAGTTTATTTACGAACATGTGAGTTAAATATGTTATGTGAAGTAACAATTCTGGCCTTTTTGAGACATGAACGTATATGGTATAAAGAACCTCCTGTCCAAAAATGAGCTCATTCCGACTTAAAATGAGCAAGTTATGACCATTTCAATATTTAGATTTTTCCGACGAAAAACGCTATAACCGGAGTTCTATAACTCCGATGACAATGAAATTTAGACTGGAGGCTCATGTTAACATGTGTAAGATCCTTCCAAGATTTGGGAATTTTTGGAGTTAAACTTGAGGTAGCTAATTTCTTAAGGAATTAATTGGAAATTGATTTTTAAAAAATAGTAAATAAATTTTAAAAATTCCGAGAAAAATATATGTTCATTATGGGACTATATTATACTAAATCCCGGAAAAGAAATATTTTTGGGACTGATTTGGTATTTTTCATAAAAATAGTTTATTTACGAAGATATGAGTTAAATATGTTATGTGAAGTAACAATTCTGGCCTTTTTGGGACATGAACGTATATGGTATAAAGAACCTCCTGTCCAAAAATGAGCTCATTTCGACTTAAAATGAGCAAGTTATGACCATTTCAATATTTAGATTTTTAAAATGAAAAACGCTATAACTTAGGAGTTCTATAACTCTCGATGACCATGAAATTTAGATTGGAGGCTCATGTTAACATGTGTAAGATCCTTCCAAGATTTGGGAATTTTGGAGTTAAACTTGAGGTAGCTAATTTCTTAAGGAATTAATTGGAAATTGATTTTTGAAAAATAGTAAATGAATTTTAAAATTCGAGAAAAATATATGTTCATTATGGGACTATATTATGCTAAATCCCAGAAAAGAAATATTTTTGGGACTGATTTGGTATTTTTCATAAAAATAGTTTATTTACGAACATATGAGTTAAATATGTTATGTGAAGTAACAAAGTTGGAAAATAGGATTTTATGGCTTGAGAAATCCTATATAAGGTATATGTAGATTTTTGATGAGGTATTTGACCATTGGTGATGAAATCTTATGAGTATGGCATTTTTGAATGATTAAATGTATTATTTGGTAAAGCGTAAATAATTGAAATAAATTATTTATAAATTTAAGAAGTGATTAAAATATTTTTATAATATTAGATTATGAGTTTATTAAGTGATTGATAATATTTGGATAAATTTAAATTCTTTAATATTTATCCTTGTTATAGTTGATTAATGCTTATATCATTATCATCATCCTCACGCTTATATGGTGATGAAAGTTATCTTTCGCTTACGATGCGAAGATGGGTATTGATTATTGAATTGTATATCTTTCGCTTACGTGCAAAGATGGATTGTTGATTATTGGTGTAAGACCCAAATTTTTTTAAATAAAAAGGAATTTCCTTTATTTATTATTTTGAAATAGTAAGGGTTGATTTGATTAATGTGGATAGTTAAGGGTTAAATACGCATAAATATTTCAAAATAAGCAAGTGGTTATAAAATATTCATTTTGTTTAGGGAATATTCGTTTGGTCGTGGAATATTAAATGCTTGTGGGAATATTAAATGCATTGACAGTAGTGACCAATGTGTGGCCCCATAACTAAAAGCGATTGGATGAAGAAAGCGACAAATATAAGTTGGTTAAAAATAACGGCGTAGTTATTCTGAAGTTAAGACATTGGAATACCCGTTGGTTAAAATACGATGTCTGGCGTGGTTGCTGAAAGAAGCTTGCGGTATTGCATAGTATTGTTGAATTATTGATCCTTACGTGAAGGCACTACTCAATAATTTTCACACGATTTCTTATTCAATATTTTATTTTATTGATTCAATAATTCTTTGCGTTGATATTTTATATTATTCAACATTCAATAATTGTCCTTGCACATTATCTCCATTATCGGATCAATAATTCATATTATTTGAATAATATTATTAGATAGCATTATTGGCAATGTCTAGAAAGTTACATCGAGGAGAGGTTTGGTCACCTAATTCAAGGCGCCCGATGAGGAGAAATCCTTATCGGAAAGCCCCTCTTTCTGAGGAGCGGCTTTGGTTATCATAATTGTGATTACGTAATATTATTTGTGAATAATTAATTATTGATTCATATGATAAAGAAATATTTATTTTATGTGGATATAAATGATGGATTTATTTATGTGGTTATAAATGAAGAAATTATTGTTGAGGTGTTTTATCAAGATTTTATCGGATTGGAGGTATTAAAAATCAAATCGGGGGTTTTGAGATATATTCATGGGGTTATAATTTTTAATCAAACCGTTGGATTGTGGTAATTTTGGGTATGTTATACATACATAAGTTGAGTATATGTCCACAAATTTTGAACCGTTAAAAAGCACGAATGATTTGTTGTGAATTTTAAGAGGTGTCGGATCGAAAATTAGGTTTATAATTGATTTTGGTGGAAAATTCTAGAATTGAGTGGGCCCCACTTGTGGTTGGTGAAAAAATGTGCTGAATTTTATTTCAAATGTGGTGGGTGGCAATAGTAGCGAGTAAAGCCACTGTAGTGGCGAAGTCAAGTCCTGCTTTTGATGGCTAACATTTTCCTATAAATAGAGGCTAAGTTAGAATTGAAAATCACACACCGAAACAAAGTTTTCTCTCTCTCTCTCTATATTATTGAGCGTATTTTGTGAGTATTTAGATACTTTGAGAGTTCTTTATTCAAGATAAGTTCATTCAAAGATCACTTAGATCTTCCTTCCAAATCTCGATTCTTTGAGGTAAGGGATATTATTTTTTTCGTAATGATATTATTTCTTCAATATCATTATCTTTGAAATGTTGATCTGAAGTTTTTATCAAATTTGGAACTTTTTCATGTCGGGTTACTATTCATGAGTTACTATTCATGAGTTACTATTCATGAGTTACTATTCACGAGTTCTTATTCACGAGTACTATTAATGAAGCGTGAAAATGTTTTTTGTGGAATTTCTATCTTTTGGTGTCTGAGTTACTATTCACGTATCTAAGACTTTATTCACGTATACTCAAGACTATTCACGTATACGGCACTATTCACCGAAAAATAAAATTTCTTCTTTTCGTCCAAAATATCTATTATGGATACTAGCTTTGATTGTATCCATGTTTTGATCATTCTTGAATTTTACACCACTATGATTATTTTTGAGATATTGTTGGACATGGATAAAACAAAGTACGAATCATTAATCCTTAATCCTTGTCATTTTGTTTCACTGGATTCGTTCTTTAAAAATATTTTTCATCATCCTCAGTCTTAAATGATGATATTATTGAATATCTTTGGCCTGTAGTGCAAAGATGAATGATTTCTGAAGAATATCTTTGGCCTGTAGTGCAAAGATGAACAGGTGTTTAAATGAACATGACTAATCGATGAATATCTTTGGCTGTGTAGTGCAAAGATGAACAGTGTTGAGATGAACATGATCGATGATGAATATCTTTTGGCACAAGTGCAAAGATGAATGTTTGATTTGAGATGAATATTGATTGATGTTACAGGATAAAATATTGATGATGGATCGTTAAATTCATAGATTATAGTAGATTTCATTCTCTACGTAACTCTTCTATGAATTATTATTTCACGCGAATATTGATCCAAACTTGTTGTCTATTGATTCTATTAAATTTTTCCTGTTGAAGACTAACGATAATTTGTTGTATATTATCTTAGTCATAATATTCTTTTCTTGGTGGTTGAGCTCACCCTTTTCCTTTTTGTTCCATTCTTCTCGGGAGGCGAGAATATAGCGAAGATGCAGTGGGGTATGGAATGAAGGTTTTAGAAAGGATTGTTTAGTAGTCCTCACCATTTTTGTAAAATAATGTATCAATAAATGTGATGAGGATTTATTTGAGTATAAATATTGTACAGAAGATAATATTTGTATTTAAACTCACGCTTTCTTGTTGTAATAATAAAGTTGTAGTTGTTTACATACCATGTATTGACAACTCGAGAATGGGTGATGTATACCTATTTTGGGTGCGTCGCGGTTGGTATCGAGCTTAGGATATGATCTCTGGCGGAGATCGGGGAATAGAACTAGGAGGGAGAGCGAGTAAATCCTTCGCTAGTGTGTCCTACCTAAGCTTATTTGTTAGTTGGTCAAGATATATAAGGGATATTATGTGATATATTGATTTCCTTAATTAACCCTTGTTTTATGACAGATATTTGAGAATGTCGATCGAGAATATTAACAATGGAAATGAGAGCGTGGAGACGCTTGTACTCACACCAAGGAGAGAACGCGTGCAACAGTGGCAATGTTCCTCCTGTGAACAACACCATGGAGCGAGATGATGAACGAGGGATGTTTAGAAGTTTTTGCAGTTTCATGCAAAATCGCAGACGAGGAGACTCGTGTTCAAAATACAAGAGAAATGATAGCAATTCACGGGTTGTCACAACCAAGCGATTCAAAGAGTTGGGACCACGAATTTAAGGGAAAGCGAGATCCGATCATGGGCGGAAACATGGGTCAAGCAAATTACTAAGATATTCGATGTCTTGGGATGCACGAGGAACAGAAGGTTCCATTCGCCACCTTTATGTTCGTGGCGAAAGCGATCATCGGTGGGAGTGCGTGAAGCGTACCCATCCAAATGCGACTCAAAGCATGTCTTGGGAGACATTTCAGAGACTATTTAATGACAAATACTTTCCGAAAGTGTTCGTCTATATGAAGGAAGTGGAGTTCATCAGATTAGAGCAAAAACAACACGCCGGTGTCTCGAAGACGAGGCAAAGTTTGCAGAGTTATCTAGGTTCAGACCTCATTTGGTGGAGAATGAGGAACGATGACGCGGATGTTTCTTAGAGGTTTGAAACCCGGCACGTCAAGATCTCATTTCTCATAAACTTTCTCTTTATTCGGATGTTGTAAGCAGGCTCAATTATTAGAAGCGAGATAACGAGAACTACGGTAACCGAGGACCATAACCGAGGATCGTGCGAGATAGCGTATCAATGAATAATGATAACTGCGGAGAAAAAAAAGCAGACGGACGAAATGGTAACCACTCTGGTGGTAATCATGGTCATGAAAATGTAGAAGAAGCGAGTCGGGAGGAGATTTTAAAAGAGGAGATTTAACAACGACTATGTGAAGACGCAATGCGGCTTGAAGAATCGGTTCTAAGGGAGGAGAACGACCACCCATTATATGCTACAAATGCGGAAAAGAGGACATATCGATCAAACCGCCCACAACATTCAAGGTATGCTATAGTTGTGGAAAGGAAGGACATATCGCTTCGAGATTATGCAGAGCGAAACCTAGTTCAATGAGGGACGGTGACTCAAAAAGATCGTCTCGAAAAAGTCAAAGTCAACGATTCCGGAAGAAGCGTTTGTTGTATGTGACCGGTCATAATGCGAGGAACCCAAACGAGGTGATCACGGGTAAGCTATTTATAAATTCTTGCGAAGTTTATACCTTACTTGATACCGGCTACCCATTCATTTATCTCTCCGCATGTGCTCAACGCTTAAACTTGACTCGGAGAAATTAGACTTTGATCTATCTCGTGGAAACTCCGTTAGGAGAAACTTTCATCACATCCACTGTTTATAAATCTTGTTTGATTCAAGTTGGCACCATTACCTTACACATTGACCTTATCTCTTTAAAGATACTTGCTTTTGATGTGATTTTAGGGATTGATTGGTTAACTACTCATCATGCCAAAATTGATTGTTTTCGTAAGGTTGTTAGTTTTCATATTCCTAACCAACCTGTCATGCGAATTCAAGCAACTAAACCATTAAAATCAATCACTATCATATCTAATCATAAAGCTATTCGTTTATTGAAAAATGGATGTCAAGCTTTCTTAGCCCATGTTATGGATTTGAATAAAGACACGCCAAATTTGAATAATATTCTGTTGTTATCGACTTTCCCGACGTATTTCTGAAGAACTTCCCGCCTACCCCGTAACGTGAAGTTGAATTCTTTATTGATCTTGAACCCTGTACAAAGCCCATTTCTAAAACCCCATATCGAATGGCTCCTATTGAACTTCGAGGAGTTAAAGGTCCAACTACGGAATTGTTGGACATCGGTTTCATTCGGCCCTAGTACATCTCCTTGGGGTGCTCTGTTTTATTTCAAAAAAGAAAGACGGGAGTATGCGACTTTTGTATCGACTATCGGAATTGAACCATGTCACCATCAAGAATAGGTATCCTCTACCTCGTATTGATGACTTGTTTGACCGATTCTGAGGGGCACAATTCTTTTCAAAAATCGATCTTCGCTCGGATATCATCATTTGAAAATTAAATCGAGGATATTCCAAAGACCGCCTTGTAACTCGGTATGGGCATTATGAATTCTTAGTCATGTCTTTCTGACTAACTAATGCTCCTGCGGCTTTCATGGATATGATGAACCGAGTATTCAAGGAATATTTGGATCGCTTTGTTGTTGTCTTTATTGATGACATCCTTATATATTCCAAAAGTCGTGAAGATCATGAGCACCATTTGAAGTTGGTACTCCAAAGGCTTCGTGAAAACCAACTATATGCCAAATTGAAGAAATGCGAGTTCGCTTGAGGAAGTAGCCTTTCTTGGGCATGTGGTGTCAAAACATGGAGTATCTGTTGATCCGTGAAGATTGAAGCAATACAAAGTTAGGAGAGCAACCAAAGTCGGTGATCAAGATACGTAGCTTTTTGGGCTTATTTGGTTATTATCGGAGATTCGTGGAAGGGTTTTCTCGAATCGCTACTCCATTAACTCGGCTAACTTCGGAAGGATACAAAATTCGTTTGGAATGAAGAATGCGAGAAGAGTTTCAAGAGCTTAAGAGGAGACTTATTTGCAGACTGTTCTAACAATACCATCTGGTTTGGATGGATTTGTTATCTACACAATGATGCTTGAGCAAAGGTTAGGATGTGTTCTCATGCAACTGGGAAAGTAATAGCTTTATGCCTCGCGACAACTTAAAGAGTATGAGAGGAATTATCCTACTCATGATCTAGAAAGTAAAGCAATCGTTTTCTGCTTAAAGATATGGAGGCACTATCTATCGGGGAGAAAGTAGAGATATATTCGGACCATAAAAGCCTTAAATATTTCTTCACTCAAAAAGAACTCAACATCGCGGCGTGACGTTGGCTCGAGCTATTGAAAGACTCTACGACCACACTATTCAATACCATCTGGTAAAGTTTAACGTGGTAGGCGATGCATTGAGTAGAAGATCATATCGCGGAACGCGAGTGCGATGATGTCAAGTATACGATAGAGCCAACTTTAATAGAAAAAGTTAAGGTTCAAGCCACCCGCAGGATGGTGATGCATTATGAAGAAGAAAGTACAAGAAGGAGCTATTCTAAGCGAGAATTGATGAAGAAGGAATACTTCAAGTCCACTCTAGACTTTGTGTTCCTAACGACTCACGATTTGAAGTACAAGATTATGATGGAGGCACACAATACACCATTTGCAATCCATCTGGAAGTACTAAAATGTATCGTGATCTTGACATACATTTTGGTGGAATAATATGAGAGAGAGATTGCAAAGTTTATCTCGATGTGTTTAACTTGCCAGCGTGTAAAGGTGAGCATCTAGTACCTAAATGGTCCGTTGCAACCACTTGAGATTTAGGAATGGAAGTGGGAACACATTACCATGGATTTCGTTTCTGGGTCTTCCCTACGGTTTCTCAAGGCATCAATGCTATTTGGGTTATTGTTGATAGATTAACCAAGTCCGCTCATTTCTTGCCGATCACGGAGACTTATTCACTTGAACGTCTTGCTAGTATGTACGTGAATGAGATTGTGAGGTTGCATGGCATGCCTGTATCCATAGTTTTGGATCGTGACCCAAGATTCACTTCAAGATTTTGGGTTAGCTTGCAAAAAGCTATGGCGCGGATTTTGCGATTTAGTTCGCATACCATCCCCAAACGGACCAGACAATCGAGAGGACTATTCAAACTCTTGAAGATTTATTAAGACTCGTGTCCCAGACTTCAAGGCGGTTGGGATAAGTATTTACCATTGGTGGAATTCTCCTACAACAACGAGTTATCGTGCAAGTATAGGTGTGGCTCCATTCAAGCATTATATGGACGAAAATGTCGTTCTCAATATGTTGGGATGAGGTGGGTGAAGCAAACATTGTTGGGACCCGAAGTTAAGACATATGACCACCGAAAAGATCCAAATGATTCGACAACGTATACAAAGCGGCAAGACAAGATCGACAAAAGAGTTATGCGGATCTTCATCGAAAGAACGTGGAATTTAATGTAGGGGATCATGTATTATTACGAGTTGCTCCCGTGGAAGGGAGTTACAAGATTTGGGAAGAGAGGAAAGCTCGATCCACGATTTATTGGTCCATTTCAAATTCTTGACCGAGAGTAGGAAATGTAGCCTATAGACTTGCGTTACCTCGAATATGTCTCGTGTTCATAATGTGTTTCACATATCGCATTTCGTAAATATGTGAAAGACCCGAACCATGTTATTGAGTTAGAACAGACAAGATAAAGAAGACTTAACGTATGAGGAGGTACTGTCAAGATCTTGGATAGGAAGGAGCATGTCCTACGTTAAGAAAGGTCATACCACAAGTTAAAGTTTTGTGGAGGAATCAATTTATAGAGGAAATGACACCGGAATTGAAAGCGGAAATGAAAGCGAGGTATCCTCACCTTTTGAAACACCAGTATCGTCACGCCAATTTCGAGGACGAAATTTTATAAGGAGGGAGGTTGTAAGACCAAAATTTTTTTAAATAAAAAGGAATTTCCTTTATTTATTATTTTGAAATAGTAAGGGTTGATTTGATTAATGTGGATAGTTAAGGGTTAAATACGCAAATATTTCAAAATAAGCAGTGGTTATAAAATATTCATTTTGTAGGGAATATTCGTTTGGTCGTGGAATATTCAGATCTTTGTCGGGAATATTCGTATGCTGACGGTAGCGACCCATGTGTGGGCCCATAACGGAAAAGCGATTGGATGAAGAAAGCGACAAATATAAGTTGGTTAAAAATAACGGCGTAGTTATTATCAATTAAGACTGTTGGAATACCCGGTGGTTAAAATACGATGTCTGGCGTGGTTGCATTAATAGCACACGGTATTGCATAGTATTGTTGAATTATTGATCCTTACGTAAGAAGGCCACTACTCAATAATTTTCACAAAGATTTACTCGTTCAATATTTTATTTTATTGATTCAATAATTGCTGCGTTGATATTTTATATTATCATTGTTCAATAATTGTCCGCATTACATTATCTCCATTATCGGATCAATAATTCATATTATTTGAATAATATTATTAGATAGCATTATTGGCAATGTCTAGAAAGTTCGTCGAGGAGAGGTTTGGTCACCTAATTGCGCGCCAAGAAGGAGAAATCCTTATCGAAAGCCCCTCTTTCACAGGAACGGCTGGTCATCATAATTGTGATTCGTAATATTATTTGTGAATAATTAATTATTGATTCATATGATAAAGAAATATTTATTTTATGTGGATATAAATGATGGATTTATTTATGTGGTTATAAATGAAGAAATTATTGTTGAGGTGTTTTATCGATTATTTTATCGGATGGAGGTATTAAAAATCAAATCGGGGTTTTGAGATATATTCATGGGGTTATAATTTTTAATCCGACCAGTTGGATTGTGGTAATTTTGGGTATGTTATACATACATAAGTTGAGTATATGTCCACAAATTTTGAACCGTTAAAAATGTACGAATGATTTGTTGTGAATTTTAAGAGGTGTCGGATTCGAAAATTAGGTTTATAATTGATTTTGGTGGAAAATTCTAGAATTGAGTGGGCCCCACTTGTGGTTGGTGAAGAAATGTGCTGAATTTTATTTCAAATGTGGTGGGTGGCAATAGTAGCAGGTAAAGCCATCAGGTAGCAGGTCAAGTCTGCTTCGGCGGGCTAACATTTTCCTATAAATAGAGGGCTAAGTTAGAATTGAAAATCACACCAGAAACAAAATTTTCTCTCTTTCTCTCTCTATATTATTGAGCGTATTTTGTGAGTATTTAGATACTTTGAGAGTTCTTTGTTGAGTACAAGTTCATTCAAAGATCACTTCCGATCTTTCCTTCCCAAAATCTTGATTCTTTGAGGTAAGGGATATTATTTTTTTCGTAATGATATTATTTCTTCAATATCATTATCTTTGAAATGTTGATCTGAAGTTTTATCAAATTTGGAACTTTTTCATGTCGGGGTTACTATTCATGAGTTTACTATTCACGAGTTACTATTCATGAGTTCTTATTCACGAGTTCTTATTCACGAGTACTATTAATTAAGCGTGAAAATGTTTTTTGTGGAATTTCTATCTTTTGGTGGTGTGAGATTCTTATTCACGTATCTTCAAGACTATTCACGATATCTGACTATTCACGATATCAAGACTATTCATAGAAAAATAAAATTTCTTCTTTTCGTCCAAAATATCTATTATGGATACTAGCTTTGATTGTATCCATGTTTTGATCATTCTTGAATTTTACACCACTATGATTATTTTTGAGATATTGTTGGACATGGATAAAACAAAGTATCGATCATTAATCCTTAATCCTTGTCATTTTGTTTCTTTGGATTCGTTCTTTAAAATATTTTTCATCATCCTCGGTCTTAAATGATGATATTATTGAATATCTTTGGCCCTGTAGTGCAAAGATGAATGATTTCGAAGAATATCTTTGGCTGTAGTGCAAAGATGAGCAGTGTTTAAATGAACATGACTAATGATGAATATCTTTGGCTTTGTGGTGCAAAGATGAGCAGTGTTGAGATGAACATGACCGATCGATGAATATCTTTGGCCTCTGTAGTGCAAAGATGAATGTTTGATTTGAGATGAATATTGATTGATGTTCTGAGGATAAAATATTGATGATGGACCGTTAAATTCATAGATTATAGTAGATTTCATTCTCTACGTAACTCTTCTATGAATTATTATTTCACGCTGTAATATTGATCCTGAAACTTGTTGTCTATTGATTCTATTAAATTTTTCCTGTTGAAGACTAACGATAATTTGTTGTATATTATCTTAGTCATAATATTCTTTCTTGGTGGTTGAGCTCACCTTTTCCTTTTTGTTCCATTCTTCTCGGGGCGAGAATATAGCGAAGATCTTAGTGGGGTATGGAATGAAGGTTTTAGAAAGGATTGTTTAGTAGTCCTCACCATTTTGTAAAATAATGTATCAATAAATGTGATGAGGATTTATTTGAGTATAAATATTGTACAGAAGATAATATTTGTATTTAAACTCACAGTTTCTTGTTGTAATAATAAAGTTGTAGTTGTTTTACGTACCATGTATATTGACAACTCAGAATGGGTGATGTATACCTATTTTGGGTGCGTCACAATTGGTTTTCTTGTTGTATATCTTTGACTTACGTGCAGAGATGGACTTGGTATGATTATGACCAGGGATTATTCGGTATAGTCATGACCATTGATGATTTAATAAATATCATTGGCCCGTAGTACAGGGATAATTCGATGATGTGGTTTATTTATTAAGCTAAGTCTCAGCGATAAGAATTGGTAAAAACATTTTAAATCATAGAAGATAGTAGATTTTATTCTTTACTTGACTCTTCTAATGGATTGCTTATTCATTATGATTAAACTTGATGTTTATTGTATTTTATCGGTTTAACATTGTTGAAGACTAATGATAATTTATTCTGCATTATCTTAATCATAATATTTCTTACTGGGCTAGTTGAGCTTACCCTTTCTGTGAGACCCTGAATTTTATGAAATAAAATTATTCAATTTTTTTTATTTTGGTAAATAGTTAAATTGATAAAAGTTTAAAGTTAAGGGTAATATGTGAAAATTTTTTGCAAAGTAAGCAAGTTGATATAAATTTTTTTGGTTTGGGAATATTAAATACGATGGCACAATCATTGGTTGACCCCACAACGGAATTATTGTCGGATTGAGAAAACAACAAAAATATTTTTATAAAAATAACGACGGAAGTTTTATCGTTAAAACTGTTGAACTACTTGGTAGTAAAAGTAAATGCGATGTCTGGCATTGGTTGCATAATAAAGCACACAGTAGTGATTATTAATGCTTACGTGATAAGTCACTCAGTTTTGTTTTATTAGTATTATTAATGTAATAAAACAAAAAGCTTTTATATAAAATAGAATACTTTTATGAAGTTATTCTATAAATAGAATATATTATATTTTATTATGCATAGTGTTGCATAGTATTTTGCATAGTAAAATCTTTTTATATAAAACAGAATACTTTTATAAAGTTATTCGTTTTATTAGATTATAAATAGAATATATTATATTTTATTTAAAAGATTTTGCTTTAAATCCGGACCATCCGATTAAAAGTAAATCAATATGGACCGTTCATGAATTAGTTACTATGCAGTCCATTCTTCTATAAATAGAAGATCATTCCTTCATTATTTCTTACGAATTCACTAAAACTCTAGAGAGAGAAACTATAGAGAGGGTTCTTCTTCTATAATCTTGAGCGTATTTCTTTAGAGTTTAAGAAAGCTTTGAGCGTAGTACAAATTTTCTTCGAGTGTATCCTCGCCCTACCAGTCGGAATACTATTCTTTCAAAGGTAAGGGATATTATTTGTTATATCTGTAAGGGGTATTATTTTTTTTCATATTCATGAAAAGAACTTCTGCTATTCCATTCTTTATTATTCTATTGGAACATCCACCGCCGGTGCTTGAATTTTTTGAGCACCGGTTTCGTTATTTATTATTACATTGAATAACTTTGTTTATCGCGAAATCTGCATGCATGGTGAAATTCTTTTGTTATTCCATTCCTTATTATTATGTTGGAATAACTTGTATATGCAAAATACCGCATACATGGCAAAATTCTTCTATTATTCCATTCTTTATTATTCCGTCGAAATATTACGCTGCATGCGCTTTCGTGGGACTGGTTCCATTATTTATTATTCCAGTATTTATTATTCTCGTGAAATATCCTTTACGTGCGTTTACTGTTGGACTGGATTCCATTATTTAATATTACATTTTAATATATCACATATAATGCGTTCTTGGGACTCGGTTCCATTATTTATTATTCATTTGGAATAACATATACATGCGAGTCTATCGCACGCATGGTGAATCATACATTATTCCATTCTTTATTATTCTGTTAGAATAACCTGTCAATGTGGATTACCACATGCATGGTGAATGATCCTTTATATTCATTCCTTATTAAATTGTGGAAATGATTTGTTTATGTGGATTATGATGAAAGTCATAATAAAAGTATTGGACTGATGAAAATCATGGGTATATGTAGTATTAGTAAGTGTTATGATGAGTTATGTTGGTTATTATATGAAAACATTAAAGTTTCTTAGAAATCACAAAGGTTGAAAAATCAGATTTTGGTAAAAATAGAACATGAAATTCAATTGACTATATCTCCTATTATATTTTGAATTTTTGAGTGTGGTCAAGTTCTAGAGTTAGATCTATGAGTTACCTAACTTATACAGGTGGAATCACTGGAAAAGGTGTTTATGATTTTTGTGTGGACTGATTTTAGCAAAGGAGTCAAAAGCTGGAAATTACCAAAATGCTACTGTCCAGATTTTTAGAAGGGTTGTTTCGGCCACTTAATTTATGAGAAAAATTCCGGCCTTTTGGGACATGAAAGTATATAGTATAAGGTACCTCTTGTCCAAAAATAAGCTCATTCCGACTTAAAATGAACAAGTTATGACCATTTCAATATTTAGATTTTTCCGACGAAAAATGCTATAACCGGAGTTCTATAACTCCGATGACCATGAAATTTAAACTGGAAGCTCATGTTAACATGTGTAAGATCCTGCCAAGATTTGGGAATTTCTGGAGTTAAACTTGAGGTAGCTAATTTCTTAAGGAATTAATTAGAAATTAATTTTTGAAAAATAGTAAATGAATTTTAAAAGTTCTGAGAAAAATATATGTTCATTATGGGACTATATTTTGCTAAATCCCAGAAAAGAAATATTTTTGGGACTGATTTAGTATTTTTCATAAAAATAATTTAGTTACGAACATATGAGTTAAATATGTTATGTGAAGTAACAAAGTTGAAAAATAGAATTTTATGGCTTGAAAATCCTATATAAGGTATATGCATATCTTTGATGAGGGATTTGATCATTGGTGATGAAATTTTATGAGTATGACATTTTTGAATGATTAAATGCATTATTTGAAAAAATATAAACAATTGAAATAAATTGTTTATAAGTTTAAGAAGTGATTAAAATATTTTTATAATATTAGATTATGAGTTTATTAAGTGATTGATAATATTTGGATAAATTTAAATTCTTTAATATTTATCCTTGTTTTCGTTGATTAATGCCTTATATCATTGTCATCATTCTCATTGTTTATATTATGTTGAAAGTAAATACGTGGCTTTCGTAGTGCATAGATGGACTTGGTATGATTATGACGAGGATTATTCGGTATAATCATGGGTAGTAATGTAACAAATGATGTGGAAAAAGTCCTCGTTGGCCCGTAGTGCATTGATGGGCCGATTTTTTGGTATGATTATGGCTATGGATTCTCTTTGCCAAGAGTGCAAAGATGAATTGTTTTATGGCATGATCGAACTATTGATGAAAACACGATTATCTTTGGCCCGTGGTATAGATAATTCGTGGTCGTGATATTAACGAATATCCTTGGCACGTAGTGCGGGGATGATTCGATGATGTGGATTAATTATTGAAATTGAGTCTCAACATTGAAATATTAATTCATAGATGTGATTTAATGAATATCCTTGGTCGTAGTGCGAGGATGATTCGATGATGTGGTTTATTTATTGTCGAGTCTCAAGATTATTGGTTTTATTGTATATCTTTGGGCCGTAATGCAAAGAGATGGGCTATTTGTTATTCGTTATGACATTGTATATCTTTGGCTTTGTAGTGCAAATATGAAGCTATTTGTTATTGGTTATCTGATTGTATATCTTTGGGTAGTAGTGTAAAGATGAATTTGTGAGTATAATTATGAGCAGGAATTGTGATTTGGTATAACTATGATTTTTGATGTTTCAGGTGAAGATATGTGATAAAAATTATCTTCGTCCTGGGTGCGAAAAAGAAATTTAGAATCACAATTATGGTTATGAGTTAGTCATATAATTGTGGACAGGATTTGTTGATTGATGTTACAGGGATAAAACATTATTGATGGACTTTTAACATGGAGAAGATAATAGACCTGATGGTCTATTTGACTCTTTTAATGGATTGCTCGTTCCGCTGCAACTATGGTTGAAAAGTTTTATCATCTACCATATGTTCTAAATCTTTGATTTATTATTGACAAAAGCTATTGATATTTAAATTATCTTTAGTCATGATATTCTTTACTGGCCTAGTTGTACTCACCCTTTTGCTTCACAATTCCTTTCTGTAATAATAAGAGTGTATTTGGGTCGAAAGCGGGGATAATGAGGAAATAGTGTGATAGTCAGGAGACCGTCAAGTTTCTCAATACATTATAAAAGCGGCGCATTTACATACAATGGATAATTGTATTGAGGACCTCGGATGTGTGTGTGTTATTTTATACGTCACTTAATAATTGATTTTGGCGAACAACAAATAGGGTGATGAGAACCCGACTTTGAAAGCGTCAAAAGTGCACCTCATTAGAATGAATATGATAGTAATCTTCTCGTTCTTCTTTGGGGTCTTAAAATATTTGCTGCTGTATTTTATATGGCATTGTAACAATTTGAGTTGGATACTATCTACGAGATAATATTGTATTAAAACTCACAGCTTATCTGTTGTCGTACTTTGTACGACAGTTCAACAGTTCTATAAATGAAGTTTGTATTTGATTTTTATAGTGTGATATCTGGCGACTCAGAATGGGTGATGTATAACTATTTTGGGGGCGTCACACTTTCTTTCACTGTTCTCTTCAGAAAATGAGAATATAGCTGGGACGAGTCGGGGAAAGGAGTGACGGTCCAGATGATAGCATTACTAGTCCTCACTATTCTGATTAAATAGTGTGACAATAAATGTAACGAGGACTCCTTTGAGTTTGTATATTGTCTAGATGACAATATATGTATTAAAACTCTTAGATTATGTTTTGTTGTATTTTACACGACAGTTGTATTTGAATTTTGTACCATGTATTTGGCGACTCAAGATGGGCGATGAATACCTAATTTTGGTGGCGTCACAGTAAGGGGTATTATTTCTTTTGTATTCATGAAGAGAACTTCTGTTATTCCATTCTTTATTATTCATTGGAATAACTTTGATATCTGAGCTACTACCTATACTTGGTGAAATTCTTTCATTATTCCGTTATTTATTATTCTGTTGGAATAACTTTGATACTGCTGCTACCCTATAATTGGTGAAATTATTCTGTTATTCCATTATTTATTATTCTGTTGGAATAACTCTGTATCACGCAAGCTACCTATACTTGGTGAAATTCTTTTGTTATTCTATTCTATATTATTCTCGCGGAATAATATCTTGTTCAATGCGTGCTTATGGGACTGGTTCCATTATTTATTATTCCAGTATTTATTATTCATCGGAATATCCATGCATGCGTGCGTTCTGAAGAACACGGTTCCATTATTTATTATTCGTTGGGAATAACTTTCATGCATGCGTGCGATCGCCTATCGCATGCGTATGGTGAATCCTACATTATTCTATTTTTATTATTACATTTGGAATAACTTTTGTCTATGTGTGGATTACCACATGCATGGTGAATGATCCTTTGTATTCATTCCTTATTAAATTGTGGAAATGATCTCAGATCGTGGATTCTTGCATGGCGGGTGAAAATTCATTTGCAGTTTCATATATTCTTTATTATACTCAGTTGGTTAAAGTTTTGACTTCTATACTCCATGAAATTAGTGGAATATCCTTGATATTTGCGCTTCATCCAGTATCTTTTCATGGAAATATTCTTCTGAGCATTCTTGAATTTTACTCTACAAAGAAGTATCATGTTGACAATTTGGACGTTATTAGTTCCTGGATAATTTAATTCTTGAACTTGTTTTTATTGAATTCTTATATCATTGTCATCATCCTCATGTTTATGTTTTGTTGAAAGTCATCTTTGGCTTACGTGCATAGATGGAAAACTTTTTAAATCATAGAAGATAGTAGATTTTATTCTCTACTTGACTCTTTTAATGGATTGCTTATTCCGCTGCAGTTAAACTTGTTGTCTATTGTATTTTATCAGTTTAACATTGTTGAAGGCTAATGATAATTTATCCTGCATTATCTTAGTCATAATATTTCTTAATGGGCTAGTTGAGCTCACCTTTTCTTTCACTGTTCTCTTCAGGAAATGAGAACGTAGCAAGGACTAGTCGGGAAACGGAGTGATGGTCCAGATGATAGCATTAGTAGTCCTAACTATTCTATGAAATAGTGTGATAATAAATGTAATGAGGACTCTATTTGAGAGTGGATATTGTCTAGAAGGCAATATTCCTGTTTAAACTCTCAGCTATGTATTGTCGTATATTACACGACGGTTGTATAATTAAGTTTGTAATTGTATACTGGACCATGTATCTGGCGACTCAAGATGGGTGTGTATACCTATTTTTGAAGTCGTCACAAAATATCTGCTAATGCCAATGATTTTAATCTAATTTTTCGTTTTGCCTGCATAAACAATTACTAGTTAATATGATAAATTATCTGTTAATGCCAATGATTTTGAGTGTTTTCTATAATATGATGTGTTATTATCTTATACTTCTACATGATGTAAAATAATCGTCTTTAGATAAAAATAGAAACACGTAGATTGTAATAATTTGGATCAAATTATAAGTCCAAAATAAATTTCGGGTTAAATCTCAAGTTCGAACTGAATTAAACACACGGTCCACAGATCTTTGCCTCTCTAGCTATTGTGGGATAATATCAGCTGGTTTCGTGTCCCTACCTCCGGACTTCCATTATGGGATAATACCACCAGCCTTCGTGTCCCCACCTCTGTCAACCCGTTCGGATGATCCAACTCGAGCTTTTGAGAGTCGGCTCTGATACCATATGTAACAACCTAGGTCAAATCCCGAGTTCAAAATAAATTTCGGGTCAAATTTCAAGTCCGAATTAAATCAAATTCATCAAAATAAGGCCTCAAACCACTGACCTAATAATATTTTTTTAGGTCATCTTAACCCAACTTGAAAGTACTATTGGTAGCAACTTAATTTCTTATACACAAATAAATTAAATTTCTACATATCTTTTGATGTGCAACTTGTGTGTTACATAAATTTTAATATTATTATTATTATTATTAGAACTTTAGTACATTTCTTGTTTATTTCATTTACATTAATACGTTGAACTTGGATATTTTGAGAAAATAAAAGAAATAGAAGCTAAAATAAATCTAAAACTTTAAAATTTATTGATGATTGCTTAACCATTTCTTACATTATATCGTATTCTAATATTATCATTGATAATAGATTTTTTAGAAGTATATATAATTATACTTAATATTCATTACAATAGTTATTAAACATATTTATTAATAGAGTACTATTTTTTACATGTAATTTTGATATTTTTACATGATTTCCTCTCATAAAATAATATAATGGATCTCACCTTTATGTGAGATGAGCAAATGTGAAAATATCAAAATTAAACGTGAAAATATCATTTCCCTATTTATTAATGTGCTCCTTTCTTTGTTTAATTCTCTTTGTTTTTTCTAAAGTTTCAAATATAGGATTAGACAAATATCTCACTATAGTTATAAATAATACTAAGTGCATAAATTGTACAAAAAAAAGGTTATGCACAAAAAAATAAAATAAGACACATATATTGCTTATCAATAAAAATAAGTAAAACTTCTAATCGTCCTTCTTATTTTCTATCTTTTTTATATTATTTGTGTACAACTTTTGTCTATAACTGTTGGAAATGAGATTTGAAATATTAAATATTAGAGCATTTTGAGGCTCAATTTAATGAGGGACCCACATTCTAAAAATGTCGGGTCTTTGCACCAATGTGTTCTCCTTCATGAGGACTGGGACTCGAACGCGCGCCCTAGTTTAAGCAAAAAATTGAAATATGGTTGACCACGACCCTAGTTTGCCACGTAATCGCTAGCATCGGGACTCGAACCCACAATCGCTCGATTAGAAGTCGACGCCTTATCAATTAGGCCATGGGCACTACTTGATAATATTTTAAAATTTAATATAATAGTTTCTTCGTAAAAACCCTCCATTGGCCCTTTTAAAATTTAATAATTAAATTTGGGATAAGTATTAAATTGTATGTATTTTATAATGTTTATAGGTTTTTTTTTGTATATATTTAAAAGAATAATAAGATCTATTAATTTAAAAATGATCAATTTGATCATAAAAGTCACGAGAGACGGAGAGAGCACTCCCTTCACTTTTAAACCTATAATAAAATAAAATTATGACATGCATAACATTTGTGCTAAAACCTGCTTTTAAAAAAAAAAAATTGTGTCTAAAGATATGAGAAAAATATTACTCCATTTTAAAAAATAATGTTCAGAGTCTAAATTTTTTGTCTCAAATGATAATACCTTGAATATTTTAATAATCATTTATTACATAACCAATCACACAAAATCTACCTAACTAATGTTATAGTGACATGTCATTTGAAACATTTTTTGAAAAGCTCTTCTATGCTAACATTATAATTGGTCATAAATAATTTACAATTTCACCTATTTGAATTTTACCAATTGTTGAGAATTAAAATACAAATAGTTGAATTACATAATCAAGAATTTTTTTAATACAAGTCAATTAACCTTATATTCTATAAATGAGACAAGTCAGTAAAACAAGTAAGAAAAGACTCCCAAACCTAGCAAAAAATTCAGGAGAAAATTGTAAGACCCCGAAATTTTTTTAAATAAAAAGGAATTTCCTTTATTTATTATTTTGAAATAGTAAGGGTTGATTTGATTAATGTGGATAGTTAAGGGTTAAATACGCAAATATTTCAAAATAAGCAAGTGGTTATAAAATATTCATTATCGTCGAGGAATATTCGTTTGGTCGTGGAATATTAAATTTATTGGGAATATTAAATTTACGATGACAGCATGTGACCGTATGTGTGGGCCCCATAACTGAAAAAGCGATTGGATGAAGAAACGACAAATATAAGTTGTTTTTAAATAATCTGGCGAAGTTATTCTGATTATTATCTTGTTGGAATACCCAATTGGTTAAAACACACTAATACGCGTTGTCAAGCAAGATAGCTTACACAGTATTGCACCAATTATTGATTCTTACGTGAAAGAAGGCACTACTCAATAATGGTTACGAGAATTATCGCTCAAAGATTTTATTGAAGTTAATAATTCTTTGCGTTGATATTTTATATTCATTGTTGTTTCAATAATTGTCATTACACAAGATCTTTCATTATCGAAGCAATAATTCATATTATCTGAATAATATTATTAGATAACATTTTTGGCAATGTCTAGAAAGTTCGTCTAAGGAGAGGTTTGGTCACCTAATTGCGCTACCAAGAAGAAGAAATTCTTATTGGAAAGCCCCCCTTCTTGAACAGGAGGCGCTGGTTGTCAATATTGTGATTCTGTAATATTATTTGTGAATAATTAATTATTGATTTATATGATGAGGAAAATATTGATTTTATGTGGATATAGATGGAGAAAATTTTTAAAATGACAATTGTTGAAAATTAATATTTTATCTTTTTTTGATAAAATAATTCATTTAAATATATTACTTTAATAATATATTAACGGTGATATTTTTACAATGAATGTGGGATATATGAGTATATGAGGAGGAAGAGTATTTTTGTGGCATTAAATGTTTAACACATGTTTTGTGTGTTGGTGGACACAATTATCAATAGAAATTTGATTATAGCTTGTAAAATCACCTGTTTGTGGATTTCGGTCAATTTCTATTTGGAATTTAGAAAAACTTTCTTCTGCAAAGTTGTAGAGAATTGAATTTCCTATAAAAACTCGCGAGATTCGAATTTTCTGATGAAATGGCTATTTATTATGAATTATTGAAGTTCCGAAGCTCCGAAATAATTGATTTTTGGAAGTTTAAAATATTTAAAATAGGAAAAACGTTTTTGGAATGTTAGGTGGCCTCATTTAACATGTGTAGGAGCTGAATTCAGTTGGCAAGTGTGCGTATGAGGTTTTGGAAAATAAATATTAATATTATATTAAATTTTCTGCTTTGGTGTTCTAAGAATTTCTATAAATAGGGTCTTGGGTTAGAATTGAAAATCACACCGTAAATGAAGTTTTCTCTCTATATTATCGAGCGTATTCTTGTGAGTATTTTGAGTATACTTTGAGTATTGCTATATATTTGCAAGTTCAAGTCATAGCCTTTATATCCTGTTTTTTATTAGAAATCTTGATCTTTCGAGGTAAAGGATATTATTTTTTGTAATGATATTATTTCTTCAATATCATTATCTTTGAAATGTTGATCCAAGTTTTTATCAAATTTGGAACTTTTTCATGTATGGGGTTCTTTATTCATGGGTTACTATTCATGAGTTCTATTCATGAGTTCTTATTCACGAAGTTCTTATTCATGAGTTACTATTCACGAGTTCTTATTCAAAAGTCTTATTCATGAAGCGTGAAGATGTTTTTGTGGAATTTCTATCTTTTGGTGTCTGAGTTATTATTCATGATATCAAGACTATTCACGATATCTGACACTATTCACCTAAAAATAAAATTTCTTCTTTTTGTCAAAATATCTATTCGGATACTAACTCGATTGTATCCATGTTTTGATCATTCTTGAATTTTACACCACTATGATTATTTTTGAGGTATTTTTGGGCGTGGATAAAACCAAGTACTGAATCCTTAATCCTTAATCCTTGTCATTTTGTTTCAATCGGATTCGTTTCTTTAAAAATATTTTTCATCATCCTCGCCTTAAATGATGATATTATTGAATATCTTTGGCACCGTAAGTAAAAGATGAATGATTTTGAAGAATATCTTTGGCACGTAGTGCAAAGATGAATGATTTATGAAGAATATCTTTGGCACTGTAGCAAAGATGAATGATTTCTGAAGAATATCTTTGGCCTGTAGAAAAAGCAAAAGATGAATAGGTGTTGAGATGAACACACTGATTGATTAATATCTTTGGCTGTAGTGCAAAAGATGAAGCAGTGTTTAAATGAACATGATTAATCGATGAATATCTTTGGCTGTAGTGCAAAGATGAATATTTGATTCGGATGCATATTGATTGATGTTACAGGATAAAATATTGATGATGGATCGTTAAATTCATAGATTATAGTAGATTTCATTCTCTACGTAACTCTTCTATGAATTATTATTTCATTGCGAATATTGATCCGAAACTTGTTGTCTATTGTATTCTATCAGATTTTTCCTGTTGAAGACTAACGATAATTTGTTGTATATTATCTTAGTCATAATATTCTTTATTGGGCTAGTTGAGCTCACCCTTTTCCTTGTTGTTCTATTTTTCTTCTCGGGAGGCGAGAATGTAAATAGTACTTAGTCGGGGGTATGGAATGAAGGTTCTAGAGAGAGTTGTTTAGTAGTCCTCACCATTTTTGTAAAATAATGAATCAATAATTATGATGGGGATTTATTTGCATGTGGATATTGTCTAGAAGACAATATTATATTTAAACTCATAAAAGATATATTGTCGTATTTCACACACGACATTTGTATTATTGAAGTTGTAGTTTGCTTTTTGTACCATGTATTTGGCGACTCAGAATGGGTGTGTGTATACCTATTTTGGGGGCGCCACGGTTAGTATCGAGCTTAGGGATATGATCTCCTGGCGGAGATCTGGGAATAAAACTAGGAGGAGAGGCGAGTAAATCCTTCGCTAGTGTGTCTACCTAAGCTTATTTGTTAGTTGGTCAAGATATAGGGATATTATGTGATATATTGATTTCCTTAATTAACCCTTATTTTATGATGATGATTTGAGAATGTCGATTGAGAATATTAATGATGGAGTAAATGAGACCGTGGAGATGCCTCAGACTCACCAACGAGGAGAGCGTCTGCAAGTAAGTGGTAATGTTCTCTCCTGTGAACAACACCACCGAAAGCGAGATGATGAACGAGGGGATGTTTAGAAGCTTTTTGCGATTCATGCAAAATCGACGAGGAGACTCGTGTTCAAAATATAAGAGAGAAATGATAGCAATTCACGGGTGGTCACCCGCAAGAGCTTCAAAGAGTTGGGACCACAATGCACTGGGAAAGCCGGATCCGATTAAAAGCGAAGACTTGGGTCAAACAAATTACCAAGATATTCGATGTCTTGGGATGCACGGAGAGAAGAAAGTTCCATTCGCCGCCTTTTATGTTCCGTGGCGAGTCGACATGGTGGGAATTGTGAAGCGCACTCCATCCAAATTGCACTCAAAGATGTCATGGGAGACGTTTGAAGCAGTTCAATGACAAGTACTTCCACGAAAGTATTCGTCATATGAAGGAAGTGGAGTTTATTAGACTCAGAAAGAGAATAACATGGCGGTGTCAAGACGAGGCGAAGTTCATGAGTTATCCAGTTTGCACCTCATTTGGTGGAGAATGAGGAACGATGACGCGGATGTTTTCGAGAGGTTTGAAACCCGACATACGCCCGATATCTCATTTCTCATAAATTTTCTCTCTATTCAGGATGTTGTCAATGTGGCTCATTGTTAGAAAGCGAGATAACGAAGTATGTTCAACCGAGGGACCATAACCGTGGATCATACTCAAGAGATAGAATCATCGAATAACGATAACCAACGGAGAAAGAAGAATACAGACAAAGGCCAGAACTACTCGGTGGTAATCGTGGCCATGAAAATAGAAGAAGCGAGTGGGAGGAGATTTTAAAAGAGGAGATTCAACAACGACCATGTGAAGACGTCGCCACAAGAGAACTAGTTTTTAGGGAGGAGAACGACCACCGGTCGTATGTTACAAATCTTGGGAAAGAGGATATATCATTCAAACCGCCTAGCAAGTTTAAGGTATGCTATAATTGTGGAAAAGAATGACATATCGCTTTGAGATCAGACGATTTAAAAACCGATCCCAATGGAATGGTGACTCAAAAGGATGTCCCGTAAAAGTCAAAGTCAACGGTACTTGGAAGAGCATTTGTCGTGGATCCGGTCAAAATGCGAGGAACCCGAACGAAGTTAGCACGGGTTAGTTAATTATAAATTCTGCGAAGTTTATACCTTACTAGAACTGGGTTCTACCCATTCTTTTATCTCTCTTGCTTGCGCTCAACGTTTGAACTTGACTACGGAGAAATTAGACTTTGAATTTATTTATGGAGACTCAGATTAGGAGAAACTTTCATTACATCCGTTGTTTAAAAATCTTGCTTGATTCAAGTTGGCACTATCACATTACTCGTTAACCTTATTTCTATAGAGATATTTGCTTTTGATGTGATTTTAAGGTTAACTACTCATCACGCCAAATTGATTGCTTTTGTAAGGTTGTTAGTTTTCATATTCCTAAGCAACTTTGTTATTCAATTCAAGCAATCAAACCATTGTAGTCAAACATTTTCATATCGCCATGAAGTCATTCGTTTATTACGGATGTCAAATTTTCTTAGTCCATGTTATGGATTTGAATAAAGACACGCCGATTTGAATAATATTCTGTTGTTATTGATTTTCCCGACGTATTTCTCAAGAATTTCTTCGCTTACTCCCTAAAGATCGATATTAAATTTTGTATCGATTTTGAACCCCAGACAAAACTCATTTCTAAAATCTCATATCGAATGGCTCTATTGAACTTCAGAGTTAAAAATTCAACTATTGAATTTGGTACCGAGCCTTTATCTTGTGACTTCCTTTGTGGAATCACACTAAGCCGACTCTCTCTGTAGGGGACGTCATATTTGTGCGATAGTAAACTAATAGGTGTCATTGTGACGTCTTATCCAAGATTGGGATATGAGTCACGGTTGAGAGCAACCTAAGTCAAGAATCGAAATACGTAGCTTTCAGCTTAGTTGGTTATTATCTGAGATTCGTTGAAGGATATTCTTGAATCGCTATTCTGCTAACTTAGTCGACTCGAAAAGATACAAAATTCGTATGGAGCGAGGAATGCGAGAAGATTTTCCAAGAGCTCAAGAGGCGACTCATTTCGCACATATTCTAACCATACCATCTTGGAAAAGCGAACGTGGTAAATTTTATACGCGTTGAGTAGAAGATCATATGCGGAACGAAAAGCGATGATGTCAAGTATACGACAGAGCTAACTTTAATAGAAAAAGTTAAGGTTGCTCAAGCCAATCCTAATCTTGAGTTGATGCGTATGAAGAAGAAAGTACAAGAAGGAGCTATTCCTAAGCGAGAATTGATACTTGAGTCCACTCTAGACTTTGTGTTCCTAACGACTACGATTTGAAGTACAAGATTATGATGGAGGCACACAATACGCCCATTTGCAATTCATTCTCGAAGTACTAAAATGTATCGTGATCTTGACATACATTTTGGTGGAACAATATGAAGAGAGAGATTGCAAAGTTTATCTCGATGTGTTTAACTTGCTAACGTGTAAGAGCGGAGCATCTTGTACCTAAGGGTCCGTTGCAACCACTTGAGATTCCGGAATGGAAGTGGGAACACATTACTATGGATTTCGTTATGGGTCTTCCTACGGTTTCTCAAGGCATCAATGCTATTTGGGTTATTGTTGATAGATTAACCAAGTCCGCTCATTTTTACCGACACGAGAGACTTATTCCTTGAACGCCTTTTCTCGTATGTACGTAAATGAGATTGTGAGATTGCATGGCATGCCAAAGATCCATAGTTTTAGATCGTGACCCAAGATTTACTTCATGATTTTGGGTTAGCTTGCAAAAAGCTATGGGCACGAATTTATTTATTGGATTTGGTATACCATCCTCAAACGGATGGGCAATCGTAAAGGACTACTCAAACTCTCAAGATATATTAAAACTCGTGTCCTAGATTTCAAAGGAAGTTGGGATAAGTACTTGCCGTTGGTGGAATTTCTCATACAACAATAGTTATTAAACAAATATAGGCATGGTTCCATTCAAGCATTATATGGGACGAAAATGTCGTTCCCCAATATGTTGGGATGAGGTGGGTGAAGCAACATTGTTGGGACCCGAAGTTAAGACGTATTATGACTAATGATTCGACAACGATACAAACGCAGACAAGATCGACAAAAGAGTTATGCGGATCTTCATCGAAAGGACGTGGAATTTAATGTAGGGGATCATGTATTGTTGCGAAGTTGCTCCATGGAAGGGTGTTACAAGATTTGGGAAGAGAGGAAAGCTCAATCCACGATTTATCGGTCCATTTCAAATTCTTGACCGAGTAGGAAATGTAGCCTATAGACATGCGAGTATGTCTCGTGTTCATAATGTGTTTCACATATCTGCATTCGTCAGAATATGTGAAAGACCCGAACCACGTTATAGAGTTAGAACCTGACGAGATAGTCAAGACTTAACGTATGAGGAGGTACTGTCAAGATTTTGGATAGGAAGGAGCATGTCCCACGCCAAGAAAGGTTATACCACAAGTTAAAGTTTTGTGGAGGAATCATGCTATAGAGGAAATGACCGGAATTGGAAATGGAAATGAAAGCGAGGTATCCTCACCTTTTGAAACACCAGTATCGCGACGTCAATTTCGAGGATTTAAATTTCATAAGGAGGGAGGTTGTAAGAACCTCAAATTTTTTAAATAAAAGGAATTTCCTTTATTTATTATTTTGAAATAGTAAGGGTTGATTTGATTAATGTGGATAGTTAAGGGTTAAATACGCAAATATTTCAAAATAAGTAAAGTGGTTATAAAATATTCATTATCGTTGGGGAATATTCGTTTGGTCGTGGAATATTCGCGATCGGGAATATTCGCGTGACGACTATGTGACCATGTGTGTGGGCCCCATAACGTAAAAAGCGATTGGATGAAGAAAACGACAAATATAAGTTGTTTTTAAAAATACAGAAGTTGTTATCAAGTTATTATCTTGTTGGAATACCCGTGGTTAAAAACACACTAATACGCGTTGTTGAACAAGAAAGATTACCAGATTGCACCAATTATTGATTCTTACGTAAGAAGGCACTACTCAATAATGGTTACGATAATTATCGCTCAAAGATTTTATCGAGTTAATAATTCTGCGTTGATATTTTATATCATTGTTGTTTCAATAATCATCATTTACAAAGATCTTTCATTATCGGCAATAATTCATATTATCCGAATAATATTATTAGATAACATTATTGGCAATGTCTAGAAAGTTCTGCTCAAGGAGAGGTTTGGTCACCTAATCAAGGCTACCAAGAAGAAGAAATTCTTATTGGAAAGCCCTCTTTCTTGAGGAACCGCACTGGTTGTCAATATTGTGATTTCGTAATATTATTTGTGAATAATTAATTATTGATTTATATGATGAGGAAAATATTGATTTTATGTGGATATAGATGGAAAAATTTTAAAATGTCAATTGTTGAAAATTAATATTTTATCTTTTTCGATAAAATAATTCATTTAAATATATTACTTTAATAATATATTAACTGGTGATATTTTTACAATGAATGTGGGATATATGAGTATATGAGGAGGAAGAGTATTTTTTGTGGCATTAAATGTTTAACACATGTTTTGTGTGTTGGTGGACACAATTATCGAATCGAAATTTGATTATACTTATAAAATCACTGTTTGTGGATTTCGGTCAATTTCTATTTGGAATTTGGAAAAACTTTCTTCTGCAAAGTTGTAGAGAATTGAATTTCCTATAAAAACTCATGAGATTCGAATTTTCTGATGAAATGGCTATTTATTATGAATTATTGAAGTTCAAGTTCAAATAATTGATTTTGGAAGTTTAAATATTTAAAATAGGAAAAACGTTTTTGGAATGTTAGGTGGCCTCATTTAACATGTGTAGGAGCTGAATTCAGTTGGCAAGTGTGCGTATGAGGTTTTGGAAAATAAATATTAATATTATATTAAATTTTCTGCTTTGGTGTTCTAAAGAATTTCCTATAAATAGGGTCTTTGGGTTAGAATTGAAAATCACACCGTAAAGCCAAGTTTTCTCTCTATATTATCGAGTTTATTCTTGTGAGTATTTTGAGTATACTTTGAGTATTGCTATACGGTGCAAGTTCAAGTCATAGCCTTTATATCCAAGGTGTTTAAATTTAGTAAGACTTGATCTTCGAGGTAAGTGGATATTATTTTTTGTAATGATATTATTTCTTCAATATCATTATCTTTGAAATGTTGATCAAGTTTTTATCAAATTTGGAACTTTTTCATGTCTGGGGTAACTATTCATGGGTTACTATTCATGAGTTCTTATTCATGAGTTACTATTCACGAAGTTATTATTCATGAGTTACTATTCACGAGTTACTATTCACGAAAGTACTATTCATGAAGCGTGAAGATGTTTTTGTGGAATTTCTATCTTTTGGTGTCTGAGTTACTTATTCACGATATCAAGACTATTCACGATACTCTGACTATTCACCGAAAAATAAAATTTCTTCTTTTTGTCCAAAATATCTATTCGGATACTAACTCGATCAGATCCATGTTTTGATCATTCTTGAATTTTACACCACTATGATTATTTTTGAGGTATTTTGGGCGTGGATAAAACCAAGTACTGAATCCTTAATCCTTAATCCTTGTCATTTTGTTTCACCTTTGGATTCGTTTTTTTAAAAATATTTTTCATCATCCTCGGCCTTAAATGATGATATTATTGAATATCTTTTGGCCCAGAAGGCGAAAAAGATGAATGATTCTGAAGAATATCTTTGGCTGTAGTAGCAGAAGATGAATGATTTATGAAGAATATCTTTGGCCAGTAGAAGCAAAGATGAATGATTTCGAAGAATATCTTTGGCTGTAGTGCAAAGATGAACAGTGTTGAGATGAACATGACCGATTGATTAATATCTTTGCTACCAGTAGTGCAAAGATGAGCAGTGTTTAAATGAACATGATTAATGATGAATATCTTTTGGCACCAGAGTGCAGAAGATGAATATTTGATTCCGATGCATATTGATTGATGTTACGAGGATAAAATATTGATGATGACTATTAAATTCATAGATTATAGTAGATTTCATTCTCTACGTAACTCTTCTATGAATTATTATTTCATTGCGAATATTGATCCGAAACTTGTTATCATTGTATTCTATCGATTTTTCTCGTCAAGACTAACGATAATTTGTTGTATATTATCTTAGTCATAATATTCTTTTTAAATTTAGTTGAGCTCACCTTTTCCTTGTTGTTCTATTTTTCTTCTCGTGGAGGCGAGAATGTAATGAAAGATTTAGTGGGGTATGGAATGAAGGTTCTAGAGAGAGTTGTTTAGTAGTCCTCACCATTTTGTAAAATAATGAATCAATAATTATGATGGGGATTTATTTGCAGATGTGGATATTGTCTGAAAGACAATATTATATTTAAACTCATTAAGATATATCGTATTTATTTCACATTTGTATTAGATTATTGTAGTCAGTAGTTTTTTTTGCACCATGTATTTGGCGAACTCGAATGGGTGTTGTGTATACCTATTTTGTGGGCGTCACATAATCAATGTCAGTTCAGTACAAAAACATTGAATTTGGTTCGATGTGTTCTTAATTTTGAAGTGTTTCTAATTAAGAATCGAAAATCCGCTTTTATCTTGGAAGCAATTATTCATTTAATCCTTAAAGACCAAGGTAGGGAATAAATTGCTTTAAAGAAACTTTCATGAATTCAAAAGACTTTGATTTATTCATATTTTTCGTGTTATATATATATTTAAAATTATGTTCTGTTTTATCATATTTATATATGTATTAAATAATATTATATATTACAGATAACAATAACATTGCTAACTAGTTATCTATATAAATTATAAAGGATCGAGAGCAAAATAGTTGGACTATTTTAGTATATTCGTCTTAAAATTTCAATTATATTCTATTTTCCAAACTTAAAAAAATTAAAATTTCATGATTATTATCGTAATTTAAATACTGTATTTTAGTAACTACACACCGTGTATTCAATTCCTTATTTTTGTCTCCATTTATTTTGTATAATTTCACTTTACTAAATACATGCAATTCCACATAGTCTTGCGCACCAAATGGAGTACTATTTAAGAAAAAAGAACTTATGGTAAGTTAGTTTAGAGGTAAAACTGAAAATCATGATCACTTTGTATTTAAAGCGACTTAAAATGAATTATGTAATGCCAGTTTTAGATAAATACATTATTAATCTATCTTCTATTCATGCACTTAATTTTTATAAATCTAACTAGTACTCATAACCAGGCAATAAAAAACACCAATTTTCTATTTTTATTGTCTCTAATTGCCAGTCTTTGATCACCTTCCCCACTTTCCCACCAAGCTTCTTTCTCTGTCACTCCCAGTCTCACCCCACGTATCATCATCATTCATTTCCTTCTCACCACAACAACCCCACCCCGTCCACGACGGCGACGCTACTTTAATTGCAAAGCAATCAACCAAATGATAATACAACCAATATTTCAACAAGCAGAGGAACCATAAATTTAATAGTGGTCGGGTGTACGATGGGGGCCTCGCTGTCGAACCTGACCGCCGATGGTTCGGCTAACGGAGGACCAGGGCTGGGAGACATACCGGAGAGCTGCGTGGCATGCGTTTTCTTGTATTTAACCCCGCCGGAGATTTGCAATCTCGCCCGCCTCAACCGGGCGTTCCGCGGCGCCGCTTCCTCCGACTCCGTATGGGAGTCTAAGCTACCCCCTAATTACCAAGGTCTGCTCGACGTAATGCCTCCGGAGAGGTACCAGCATCTCTGCAAAAAGGACATATTTGCAATCCTTTCTCGCCCCGTTCCTTTCGATGACGGCAACAAGGCATGTGGTTTTTGTTATCTATATACATCATTTTCCTTGCTACTGATTGTTTGTTCTCTTGGACGCATATTGAATTTGGAGTCAGTTTGTTTATGGATTAGAATGTTTGGAATACTGGGTATTTTTTTTTAAACATTAGTTAGGGATTTGGTTGAGTTCTTTAATTTAGTTTTGTTATTTTGGGCTTTTAATTTTGAGGATTAAGATTGAAAGTGAGAATCATGGGCCATTTTTATTATTGGTTTCAGGCTTTTGGTACTATTCTCTCAAATTTTTTTTACGAATTAGGGATTGGGCATTTTTAATTCTTTTCTGTTTGCAGCTGGTTATTGGGGGACTTTAGGATAATCACTTTATTGGAGAATTTGAAATTTAAGGTTGTAGACTATTGATTAACTTGGTTCTTTCAGTTCTTCTTTTATTTTTTGGTATTGTTGCATATGTAATTTATAGTACTTACTGGACGGCAGGTTTTGGAATACTAGTTCTTTCTCAATATTTGTTTATCTTTATTTTTATTTTGATGCATGAGAGAAACCAGAGTTTGGGCCATTTTCAATTTTGTGGCTAGTATTGTTGTCATTTGCTTTAGATTTTTTTTGTTCATTAGGGGCTGTGATCTAATCTTTTGGTAAAAGATCCTGTTGCAGGACAGCCTAATTTTTGGACTGAAGTGCTGGTGTATTTAATATTATGCATTTTCTGACGATAGAGATTCTACAGGAAGTTTGGTTGGATAGGATCACTGGAAGAGTTTGCATGTCAATATCAGCAAGGGCATTGGCAATAACTGGAATCGAAGATCGGAGATACTGGAACTGGATTCCTACAGAGGAATCTAGGTAAGATTCCAACAATCTAAATCTGATACAGTTATCTATATATTTTTGCTTGATGTGACATTGATTATGCGATGTTAGGACCCTTTAGTTAACTAAGTCTACTTTCAGTGTTAAGTTACTAATAATTTTGCTAATAAATTTGAAATTGCGGTGCAATGTTGATAAATGAGAGAACGCTATCAAAATTTAGTCCCACACACCATCATTTACTTATCTTTACTTATTTAAACTGGAATGATTTTATGTTTTAATTGTCTCTGTGTTGTCTGTTTCTTCTCCCTCTCCTTCATCCTTCATCCTTCATCCTTCATACTTCATCCTTCATCCCGAACCTCACAACCCAATTGAAAGAGATTACATCATTCAGTCAAAAGACATTTGGGAACCTTCTACCGTTTTTTCCTTAGTTTATATAGCTTTCAAAAAGTTGTTTGCTAAATAGGGGAATCTAAAAAAGGAATCTGCTTTTGTGGTGTTATTTGTACATTGAAATCTTGTTTTTGTTGTCTTTGTTCCACAAAATATTAAGCCTTTTGAATGAAACAATATTGATATTTACGATGTTGTAATAGTCAAATATTCTGTAGATGCCAAGGCTATTTGATGTATTTGCTAATTTTTTTTTTCTGGTTCTAGTTAGTGTAGTGCGTGTTTGCGGAGTGTTGCAGTGAGATGAAGCACTTTTACTAGTAGAGTTGTAGAAATAAGTGCTTTCATTTGTCAATTAGCATTTGATAAATAATTTTAAACTCTATTTATAAAGATATTTTTGTATGTATTCAAATTTATATGTAAACGCACTTTCAAATACTTTTACCTTCTTCCAAAAGTGTATTTACACTCAAAACCTCTACTGCTAAAAGCACTTTTGTAATATTTCAAACACTCCTGAAAATGTTTATTTTTATAATAAAAAATTGGTTTTGGCACATCAAACTGCTCCACCAAATGAAATATCTGCTTTGGATTTGAATTAACTGTAATGTTTAAGATATGGTTCTGTCACTCAATATCTTTCGTTATAACGATTTTGTACACGTCATAGCTATGAATTACTGTCACCATACCTGGCCAAATTTACCTATCAAAAAAGAAAAGGTGAAGAGTATAAGGTCTAACAAACACTAAATATCAATGGAAGTAAAAAGATAATTCCCTTATAGTTAAGGTGGTAACAATCCTTGCTAGAAAATACTGGCAGTAATGCTTTCTTCCCTTTGCTAGAAGGTGACAGTGGCTTCACATTTCAAATTTTGACAGACTGGACCAGATTCTAGGATAGTTTGTTTGCATGGCATTAGGCTATTCTCTTCCGACCTCCTTGATGAGAATTGTGTTCAAGTAGAAGAACATGCGATGAGCAGTTTGGATCCCTATTAGAAGGCAGGGTGTTTTAGGAGAACCTCATCTCTTTTTCATTAAATCATGCGAAACGAGAAAATTTAAGTCTGTGAAAGTTATTTTTTGGACTTGTGTGAATCTTTGTTGCAGGGGTTACTTCAGAAATCGAGCTAGATAGTGTTTGTGCTGTGTAGCATTATTTCTTCTGTTTTCCTCTTCATGTTTTTGGTTCAAGTATTCATTCGTATTTTGTGTGTGTGTGTGTATATTATGCAGCTAGTAAGTGTTAAATAGTGGTACTTGTACAGTTGTACTCGTTCTCTGACTGACTTTAGAGCGAGAAAAATGTGAATTGATTTTTGATATAATTTCAGGGGGAAGTCAATTGTTCATTGAAAATAGCAAAAGGCCACTGGAAAGAGTAGATGCTTTTTCATCCAGTCAGAGTCAAAATTTTAATCTATTGTATATGTATACTAATGGAATCTTTTGATGTATCCAACTCGCCTAGTGGAGTTTTTTTGGTAGTTCTGCAACTACAAATTTGGAATGTGGCACTAGTAATTTATAGAACTGGAAAATTATTTCTCTACTTATTTTACTTGTTGCCTTTTTGTCTTATTCATGGTTTTGGAAGATGCAACAGGCGTTCTGTTTGAGGCTTTGTGCCACTAAAGGCAATTTTACGAAATGCCTAATTGTTAAATCGGCTCACTGTGGTTGTTTTGCTTCTGCAAAGAAAACTTGAGTGTATTATTGTTTCATTATCTGGTTGCAGGTTCCAGATTATGGCCTATTTGCAGCAAATATGGTGGTTTGAAGTAGATGGATTGGTGAAGTTCCCTTTCCCTCCAGATATCTATTCTCTATCATTTAGGATTCACCTTGGAAGATTTTCAAAAAGGCTTGGACGGCGTGTTTGTAATTTTGAGCACACCCATGGTTGGGATGTAAAGCCAGTACGATTTGAGCTGTCTACTTCAGATGGTCAGCAAGCATCAAGCGAGTGTTTTTTAGGTGAAAATGAACAAGAGGATTCAAACGGAAATCAAAAGCGTGGGTGCTGGATAGAGTACAAGGTAGGTGAATTCATGGTGAGTGAGTTAGATCTGGCAACTGAAGTGAGGTTTTCAATGAAACAGATAGATTGTACACATTCCAAAGGCGGGCTCTGTGTAGATACTGTATCCATAATACCCAGTGATTTGAGAGCACGAAGAAGAAGAGGGGCTTTGAAGTAAGCCGAAGAAAGATGTATGTTGCAAGTGTTATCACTGATCTCAGAAGGATGCAACAACAAAAGGGTTTTAATTGGGGTTTTATCATACGACATACATGTCTTTGAAAACATTTTGATGTTCTTAAGTAGTTGGTATGTATCCTCTTTCTACCTGTAATATTTACCACTCTGTATTTAAGGAGAGTATTGTTTTGTTTAATTGTTTAGATACGTTATTTATTACTCTGCTTTTGCTGCCTAGCATTTACCGGTGAGCAAATTGTAACTTGTAAGAAAATAGTAATTTGCTGATGAGGTATAAATTCTTTCTTAGATTTCATCAATTAACCATATATTGCATCTCTGCATCTCAGATATGCTCACGAGGGGTTGCATTCTTTTCATATTTTCTCGGGTTGTAGCAGTTTGGTTGAAAAAAAATATGATCTTATTATAGTGGTGTGTGGTGCATCAGCAAGTGAAATGAGTATATTTTTTTAAAAAAATTAGAAGTGATGTGTTTCTGTCTTTCTTACCTTATCCCTCCTATCTGTCTGTGCCCGGTAGAAGATCTACCCTACCCTTCTTTTATATATAACCTCCATAATAAGTGGTCCGGTTCTTTCATGACACCTGCAAAATTGAGTGTATAAAAATCTTATGCGGGTATTTATTGTTATTTTCTCAAGAAAATTATTTAGACAGATATTTGATAATTCAACGATAAGAAATTACAACCTTCTTACTACGTCTTTTCTCTTCTCCTCTTATTTTTTGTACTGCATTGCATTGCATTGCATTGCATTGTACGGAATTATGTTTACACGTCGGTACTTTTAACTTACCAATTCAGCCGATAACTTTGAAAATTCCTTTAACCTGTCGATTAACTTCATGATAAGTTGATCAATTGATTATCTGAGTGACAATGGCGTAGGCGAGAGATATTACCTTCCGTCTCGTATTAATAATATTGACGATCAATTGACCAAAATTAATTTCATACTTACTACTCCCAAAATAATATATATGATCAATGGAAGGACATGGTCCGAAAACGCATATGGTTATATATTCGGAAAGGCGTGAAATTAATATGCATTTTCAATCTTTCATAGAAGATGATAAAATTATTAATACCCTTCATTTTAAATTAGACACGACTTTAAACTTTTTAGAGTAGATTTATAAAATACCAACATTCAGAATTAAGTACATCATGATAGTACTATTTAATTTACAATTGAAAGCTAAACAAGTTTGAAACAGAAGTACTATCATCAAGTCTCCTGATGATCGTCAATCTTTCATTCATTGAATTTGAAGGGGTCCACTAGTTCGGCGCCGCCTGTATTAAAAAGTAATACAAGTATATATATATATATATATATATATATATATATATATATATATATAGGCACGCTAAATATAGTTGGTTAACTGTTGGGTCAAACTATATTAACTGGAACCAAATGGGTCGATTAACTTTTTTATTTATTTAGGTTGGGTAAAGTTTGAAACCATATTTTTTTTAAAAAATATAGCTCTAACCCGGTTAATCATTTTTCGACCCATATTTTATTCCAAATCTAAATCAAAAATTCTTTCTACCCATATTCACATATTCAAGAAGTTCAACCACCTGGCACCCCCCACCGCCCAACCTCCACCCTCCACCTCCACCCCCCAATCCCACTCTCACCCCACCCCACCCCACCTACCCCACCCCCACCCCTTACCCACCTACCCCTACCCCTATCTACCTACGCTCACCCCACCCCACCCTATCCAACCCCCACCCCACCCCCACCCCCACCCCCACCCCCACCCCTACCATAAAAATAATGTATACATGTTGTAAGACCCCAACTTATTATAAATAAAATAAAATTTCCTCTATTTATTATTTTAAAATAGTAAGGGTTGATTTGATTAATGTGGTTAGTTATGGATAAATTGCTAAATATTTTAAATAAGCAAATGGTTATAAAATATTCATTGTTGTCGGAAATATTAAATCAGTCGTGAAATATTCTTACTTGTCGGGGAATATTCGACGACGCCTTGATCAGCCTTATGTTGTGACGCCCCAAAATAGAGTTCACACGACCCATTCTGAGTCGCCAGATATCACACTATAAAAATTAAATACAAACTTCATTTATACAACTGTTGAACTGTCGTACAGAATACGATCACAGTTAAGCTGTGAGTTTTAATACAATATTATCTCGTAGACAGTATCCAAACTCAAATTGTTATAATGCCATATAAAAATACAGCAACAAATAATTTAAGACCCCAAATAAGAACGAGAAGATTACTATCATATTCATTCTAATGAGGTGCACTTTTGACGTTGTGAAAGTCGGGTTCTCATCACCCTATTGTTGTTCGCCAAAATCAATTATTAAGTGACGTATAAAATACGACACACATATCTTAGGTCCTCAATACAATTATCTGTTGCATGTCATGCCGTTTTATAATGTATTGAGAAACTTCGACAGTCTCGGACCATCCCACTATTTCTCTATTATCCCCACTCGACCCAACTACACTCTTATTACCTGAAAGGAATTATGAAGCAAAATGGTGAGCACAATTAACCCAGTAAAGCATATCATGGCTAAGATAATTAATTTATAAACAGCCTTTATCAGAAAAAATCAAAGATTTATAACATATGGTAGATAATAAAAGTTTTCAACCATAATTGCAGCGGAATCAACAATCCATTAGAAGAGTCAAGTAGAACATAATGTCTACTGTCTCCTCTAAATTAAAAGTTCATCGTTGATATTTTATTCCTGTAATACTCATTAACATTTCTTTGTTATACTTAAGACAAATAGAACTTTCAACATTTGTCTTCACCTGAACCACCAAAGATGTTAGTTAAATTCACAATTCATATTTATAATAATGTGAATTAACAGTTCCTTCTTACCACAAAGACTTAATAGAACGTTTACTCAATATCCTTACCCCAAAGGCTAAAGATATTCAAATGTAATAACAATGATCATACCAATCAGTTGTCTATCTTTACACTACGGGATAAAGATATTCAACTATTAAAAACAATGGTCATGATCATACCAATCAATTATGTAAGACCCCGAAATTTTTTAAATAAAAAGGAATTTCCTTTATTTATTATTTTGAAATAGTAAGAGTTGATTTGATTAATGTGGATAGTTAAGGGTTAAATACGCAAATATTTCAAAATAAGCAAGTGGTTATAAAATATTCATTATCGTCGTGAAATATTCGTTTGGTCGTGGAATATTCGCATCTTGTCGGGGAATATTAAATACGACAAGTTGACCATGTGTGGGCCCATAACGGAAAGTGATTGGATGAAGAAAACGACAAATATAAGTTATTTTTAAATAATCTGCGTAGTTATTACCAATTAATCTTTGTTGGAATACCCGGTGGTTAAAACACGAATGTCTGGCGTTGTTGCACAAGAAGACACCGGTATTGCACCAATTATTGATTCTTACGTAAGAAGGCACTACTCAATAATGGTTACGAGAATTATTTATCAAAGATTTTATTGAGTTAATAATTCTTTGCATTGATATTTTATATTGTTGTTGTTTCAATAATTGTCATTATACAAAGATTTTTTTCATTATCGAAGCAATAATTCATATTATCTGAATAATATTATTAGATAACATTATTGGCAATGTCTAGAAAGTTCGTCAGGAGAGGTTTGGTCACCTAATCAAGCGCCAAGAAGAAGAAATTCTTATTGGAAAGCCCCTCTTTCCAGGAACCGCACTGGTTGTCAATATTGTGATTTCGTAATATTATTTGTGAATAATTAATTATTGATTTATATGATGAGGAAAATATTGATTTTATGTGGATATAGATGGAGAAAATTTTAAAATGACAATTGTTGAAAATTAATATTTTATCTTTTCTAATAAAATAATTCATTTAAATATATTATTTTAATAATATATTAACGGTGATATTTTTACAACGAATGTGGGATATATGAGTATCTGAGGAGGAAGAGTATTTTGTTACAATAAATGTTTAAAACATGTTAAACATGCTCGGTGGACCCCATTTATTCGACCGAAATTTGATTATAGCCGTAAAATCGCCCGTTTGTGGATTTCGGTCAATTTCTATTTGGAATTTGGAAAAACTTCCTTCTGCAAAGTTGTAGAGAATTGAAATTCCTATAAAAACTCGCGAGATTCAAATTTTCTGATGAAATGGCTATTTATTATGAATTATTGAAGTTCCGGATTAATTGATTATCATTTTTTGGAGTTTTAAGTAAGTTTTGCATAAAAAACGTTTTTGTCACTTATGGGACATGTGTTAGTGGTTGATTTCAGCTGATGGTGTGCATAGGAAGATGTGGAAAAATAATATTATTAATATATTAAATTTTCTACTTTGGTGTTCTAAGCAATTTCCTATAAATAGGATGCTTGGGTTAGAATTGAAAATCACACCGAAGCTCAAGTTTTCTCTCTATATTATCGAGCGTATTCTTGTGAGTATTTTGAGTATACTTTGAGTATTGCTATACTGTGCAAGTCCAAGTCATAGCCTATATCAGGTGTTTCAAATTAGTAATCGATCTTTCGAGGTAAGGGATGTTATTTTCTTCTCAAATGATATTATTTCTTCAATATCATTATCTTTGAAATGTTGATCCGAAGTTTTTATCAAATTTGAAACTTTTTCATGTCGGGGTTACTATTCATGAGTTACTATTCACGAGTTACTATTCATGAGTTACTTATTCACGAAGTTACTATTCACGAAAGTACTATTCACGTAAGCGTGAAGATGTTTTTGTGGAATTTCTATCTTTTGGTGCTCTGGAGTTACTATTCACGTATACGACATTATTCATTCGATATCTGAGACTATTCACGTATACACAGTCTTATTCAATAGAAAAAATAAAATTTCTTCTTTTCGTCTAAAACATCTATTTCGGATACTAACTCGATCAGATCCATGTTTTGATCATTCTTGAATTTTACACCACTATGATTATTTTTGAGGTATTTTTGGACGTGGATAAAACCAAGTGCGAATCCTTAATCCTTAATCCTTGTCATTTTGTTTCATGGATTCGCTTTAAAAAAAAATAAAATATTTTTCATCATCCTCGCCTTAAATGATGATATTATGGATTATCTTTGGCTGTAGTGCAAAGATGAATGATTTTTAAGAATATCTTTGGCCCGTAGTGTGAAAAGATGAATGATTTCTGAAGAATATCTTTGGCCCGTAGTGCAAAGATGAGCAGGTGTTTAAATGAACATGATTAATCGATGAATATCTTTGGCTGTAGTAGTGCAAAGATGAATATTTGATTCAGATGTATATTGATTGATGTTACGGGGATAAAAGATGAGCGATGAACTTTTTAAATTCATACATAGAAGATAGTAGTTTGCATTCTCTACTTAACTCTTCTAATGAATTATTATTTCAATGCGAATATTGATTTAAAATTTGTTGTCTATCAGATTCTATTAGATTTTTCCTCATTGAAGACTAACGATAATTTGTTGTATATTATCTTAGTCATAATATTCTTCTTGAGCTAGTTGAGCTCACCCTTTTCCTTTTTGTTCCATTTTTCTCGGGAGGCGAGAATATAGCGAGTACTTAGTGGGGGTATGGAATGAAGGTTTTAGAAAGGATTGTTTAGTAGTCCTCACCATTTTTGTAAAATAATGTATCAATAAATGTGATGAGGATTTATTTGAGTATAGAGATATTGCCAGAAGATAATATTTGTATTCAAACTCACGATTTCTTGTTGTAATAATAAAGTTGTAGTTGTTTCGCACCATATATTGACAACTCGGAATAGGTGATGTATACCTATTTTGGGGGCGCGCCATGATTGGTATCGAGCTTAGAGGATATGATCTCTGGCGGAGATAGAGGAATAGAACTAGAGAGGGAGAGACGAGTAAATCCTTCTTCGCTAGTGTGTCCTACCTAAGCTTATTTGTTAGTTGGTCAAGATATAGGGATATTATGTGATATATTGATTTCTTAATTAACCCTTGTTTTATGACGGTGATTTGAGAATGTCGAATTGAGAATATTAACAATGGAAATGAGACCGTGGAGAGATGCTCAGACTCACCAACGAGGAGAACGCGGTAACAGTGGCAATGTTCCTCCCGTGAACAACACCATTGAAAGAGATGATGAACGAGGGATGTTTAGAAGTTTTTTGCGATTCATGCAAAATCGAACGAGGGAGACTCGTGTTCAAAATACTGAGGAGAAATGATAGCAATTCACGGGTTGTCACAACCAAGACGATTCAAAGAGGTTGGGACCACCGAATTTAAGGGAAAGCAGATCCGATCGCGGCGGAAACATGGGTCAAGCAAATTACCAAGATATTCGATGTCTTGGGGTGCACGGAGGAACAGAAGGTTCCATTCGCCACCTTTATGTTCCGTGGCGAGGCAGACTCATCGGTGGGAGTCCGAAGCGTGCACTCCATCCACCAAGACTCAAAGCATGTCTGGGGAGACATTTGAGAGCTATTTAATGACAAATACTTTCCGAAAGTGTTCATCTATATGAAGGAAGTGGAGTTCATCGATTGGAACAAAACAACACGACGGTGTCTCGAAGACGAGGCAAAGTTTGCAGAGTTATCCGAGTTTGCACCTCATTTGGTGGAGAATGAGGAACGTATGACGCGGATGTTTCTTAGAGGTTTGAAACCCCAGATACGCCAAGATCTCATTTCTCATAAATTTTCTCTTTATTCAGATGTTGTAAACAGGCTCAATTATTAGAGCGAGATAACGAGTACGGCCAACTGAGGACCATAACCAGGATCGTATCGTAGATAGCGATCAATGTAATAATGATAACTGAGAAAGAAAGCAGACGAGATTGTAAATGGTAACCACTCCGGTGGTAATCATGGCCATGAAAATAGAAGAAGCGAAGGGAGGAGATTTTAAAAGAGGAGATTTAACAAACGACCATATGAAGACGACAAAGGTTTCTTGCAAAGAATCGGTTCTAAGGGAGGAGAACGACCACCGTCATATGCTACAAATGCGGAAAAGAGGGACATATCACCAAATCTGCGCATAACACGATCAAGGTATGCTATAATTGTGGAAAGGAAGGACATATCGCCGAGATCAGACAAGAAGCAAAACCTAGTTCAATGGGACGGTGACTCAAAAGATCGTCCCGTAAAAGTCAAAGTCAACGATTCCGGAAGAAGCGTTTGTTGTGACCGGTCATAATGCGAGAACCCAAACGAGGTGATCACGGGTAAGCTATTTATAAATTCTTCGAAGTTTATACCTTACTTCGATACCGGTATACCCATTCATTTATCTCTCCCGCATGTGCTCAACGCTTAAACTTGACTCAGGAGAAATTAGACTTTGACCTATCTGTGGAAACTCCGTTAGAGAAACTTTCATTACATCCATCGTTTATAAATCTTGTTTGATTCAAGGCACCATCACCTTACCGTTGACCTTATCTCTTTAAAGATACTTGCTTTTGATGTGATTTTAGGGATTGATTGGTTAACTACTCATCATGCCAAAATTGATTGTTTTTCGTAAGGTTGTTAGTTTTCATGTTCCTAACCAACTGTTGTTATTTAATTCAAGCAAATAAACCATTAAAATCAATCACTATCATATCTAATCATAAAGCTATTCGTTTATTGAAAAACGGATGTCAAGCTTTCTTAGCCCATGTTATGGATTTGAATAAAGACACGCCAAATTTGAATAATATTCTGTTGTTATTGACTTTCCGACGATTTTCAAGAACTTCCCTTGCCTACCCCGAGCGTGAAGTTGAATTCTTTATTGATCTTGAACTGTACAAAGCCCATTTCTAAAACCCCATATCGAATGGCTCTATTGAACTTCGTGAGTTAAAGGTCCAACTACAGGAATTGTTGGACATCGGTTTCATTCGCCCTAGTACATCTCCTTGGGGTGCTCTGTTTTATTTGTAAAGAAGAAAGACGGGAGTATGTGACTTTGTACGACTATCTGGAATTGAACCATGTCACCATCAAGAATAGGTATCCTCTACCTCGTATTGATGACTTGTTTGACCGATTGCAAGAGGCACAATTCTTTTCAAAAATCGATCTTCGATTCGGATATCATCACCAAGATTAGAACCGAGGATATTCTAAAGAGCGCCTTCGTAACTTCCAGATGGGCATTATGAATTCTTAGTCATGTCTTTCGGACTAACTAATGCTCCTGCTGGCTTTCATGGATATGATGAACCGAGTATTCAAGGAATATTTGGATCAATTCGTTGTTGTCTTTATTGATGACATCCTCATATATTCCAAAAGCCGTGAAGATCATGAGCACCATTTGAAGTCGGTACTCCAAAGGCTTCGTGAAAACCAACTATATGCCAAATTGAAGAAATGCGAGTTCGCTCGAGGAAGTAGCATTCCTTGGGCACGTGGTGTCGAAACATGGAGTATCTGTTGATCCGTGCCAAGATTGAAGCAATACAAAGTTGGGAGCAACCAAGTCGGTGGATCAAGACGTAGCTTTTTGGGCTTAATTTGGTTATTATCGGAGATTCGTGGAAGGGTTTTCTCGAATCGCTACTCCATTAACTCAGCTAACTTCGGAAGGATACAAAATTCGTTTGGAGCGAAGAACGCGAGAAAAGTTTCCAAGAGCTTAAGAGGAGACTTATTTTAAGACTGTTCTAACAATACCATCTGGTTCGGATGGATTTGTTATCTACAATGATGCTTGTGCAAAGGGTTAGGATGTGTTCTCATGCAACGTGGGAAAGTCATAGCCTTTATGCCTCGCGACAACTTAAAGAGTATGAGAGGAATTATCCTACTCATGATCTAGAGTTAGCGGCAAATCGTTTTGCGCTTAAAAATATGGAAGCACTATCTATATGGGGAGAAAGTGGAGATATATTCGCACCATAAAAGCCTTAAATATTTCTTCACTCAAAAAGAACTCAACACGCGGCAATGAATGACGTTGGCTCGAGCTATTGAAAGACTACGACCACACTATTCAATACCATCCCGGTAAAGCGAACGTGGTAGTAATGACGCATTGAGTAGAAGAGAAGATCATACGCGGAACGAAAAGCGATGATGTCAAGTATACGCGTAGAGCCAACTTTAATAGAAAAAGTTAAGGTTGCTCAAGCCACCGGCCGGAGTGATGCGTATGAAGAAGAAAGTACAAGAAGGAGCTATTCTAGGGCGAGAATTGATGAAGAAGGAATACTTGAGTCCACTCTAGACTTTGTGTTCCTAACGACTCGATTTGAAGTACAAGATTATGATGGAGGCACACAATACGCCATTTGCAATCCATCCTGGAAGTACTAAAATGTATCGTGATCTTCGACATACATTTTGGTGGAACAATATGAAGAGAGAGATTGCAAAGTTTATCTCGATGTGTTTAACTTGCCAACGTGTAAAGGCGGAACATCTTGTACCTAAGGGTCCGTTGCAACCACTTGAGATTCCGGAATGGAAGTGGGAACACATTACTATGGATTTCGTTACGGGTCTTCCTACGGTTTCTCAAGGCATCAATGCTATTTGGGTTATTGTTGATAGATTAACCAAGTCCGCTTTCATTTCTTGCCGACACGGAGACTTATTCCTTGAACGCTTCTTGCTAGTATATACGTGAATGAGATTGTGAGGTTGCATGGCATGCTCAGTATCCATAGTTTCGGATCGTGACCCAAGATTCACTTTAAGATTTTGGGTTAGCTTGCAAAAAGCTATGGGCACGGATTTGCGATTTAGTAAGCATACCATCCCCAAAGCAGACGGACAATCGAGAGAGGACTATTCAAACTCTTGAAGATCTATTAAGACTCGTGTCCTAGACTTCAAGGGTAGTTGGGATAAGTATTTACCATTGGTGGAATTCTCCTACAACAACGAGCTTATCGTGCAAGTATAGGTGTGGCTCCATTTGAAGCATTATATGGACGAAAATGTCGTTCTCCAATATGTTGGGATGAGGTGGGTGAAGCAACATTGTGGGGACCCGAAAGTTAAGACGTATGACTCACCGAAAAGATCCAAATGATTCGACAACGATACAAAGCGGCACAAGATCGACAAAAGAGTTATGCGGATCTTCATCGAAAGGACGTGGAATTTAATGTAGGGGATCATGTATTGTCATGAAGTTGCTTCCATGGAAGGAGTTACAAGATTTGGGAAGAGAGGAAAGCTCAATCCACGATTTATTGGTCCATTTCAAATTCTTGACCGAAAGTAGGAAATGTAGCCTATAGACTTGCGTTACCTCGAGTATGTCTCGTGTTCATAATGTGTTTTCATATCCGCTTCGTAAATATGTGAAAGACCCGAACCACGTTATTGAAGTTAGAAACCAGGACGAGATAGTTTGAAGACTTAACGTATGAGGAGGTAATTGTCAAGATCTTGGATAGAAAGAAGCATGTCCCTACGCCAAGAAAGGTCATACCACAAGTTAAAATTTTGTGGAGGAATCATGCTATAGAGGAAATGACACGGGAATTGGAAACGGAAATGAAAGCGAGGTATCCTCACCTTTTCAAACACCCAGTACGTATGTCAATTTCGAGGACGAAATTTCATAAGGAGGGAGGTTGTAAGACCCGAAATTTTTAAATAAAAGGAATTTCCTTTATTTATTATTTTGAAATAGTAAGAGTTGATTTGATTAATGTGGATAGTTAAGGGTTAAATACGCAAATATTTCAAAATAAGCAAGTGGTTATAAAATATTCATTATAAATCGTGGAATATTCGTTTGGTCGTGGAATATTCAGAATGGCTTGGGAATATTAAATGACGACAAGAAAGCCCACCGTGTGGGCCCCATAACGGAAAGTGATTGGATGAAGAAAACGACAAATATAAGTTGTTTTTAAATAATCTGGCGTAGTTGTTACCAATTATCTTGTTGGAATACCCGTTGGTTAAAACACACGAATCTGGCGTTGTCAAGACAAGATATATACGGTATTGCACCAATTATTGATTCTTACGTGAAGAAGGCACTACTCAATAATGGTTACAGTGAATTAATCGCTCAAGTATTTTATTGAGTTAATAATTCTTTGCGTTGATATTTTATATTGTTTGTTGTTTCAATAATTGTCATTACAAAGATTTTTCATTATCGAAGCAATAATTCATATTATCTGAATAATATTATTAGATAACATTATTGGCAATGTCTAGAAAGTTACGTCTAAGGAGAGGTTTGGTCACCTAATCGCGCCAAGAAGAAGAAATTCTTATTCGAAAGCCCTCTTTCTGGGAACTGCTGGTTGTCAATATTGTGATTCTCGTAATATTATTTGTGAATAATTAATTATTGATTTATATGATGAGAAAAATATTGATTTTATGTGGATATAGATGAAGAAAAATTTTAAAATGACAATTGTTGAAAATTAATATTTTATCTTTTCTCGATAAAATAATTCATTTAAATATATTATTTTAATAATATATTAAAGGTGATATTTTTACAACGAATGTGGGATATATGAGTATACGAGGAGGAAGAGTATTTTTGTTGCAATAAATGTTTAAAACATGTTAAACATATCGGTGGACCCCATTTATTGACTGAAATTTGATTATAGCCTGTAAAATCGCCTCGTTTGTGGATTTTTGGTCAATTTCTATTTGGAATTTGGAAAAACTTCCTTCCGCAAAGTTGTAGAGAATTGAAATTCCTATAAAATTCATGAGATTCAAATTTTCTGATGAAAGGATATTTATTATGAATTATTGAAGTTCCGGATTAATTGATTATCATTTTTGGAGTTTTAAGTAAGTTTTGCATGAAAAACGTTTTTGTCACTTATGGGACATGTGTTAGTGGTTGATTTCAGCTGATGGTGTGCGTAGGAAGATGTGGAAAAATAATATTATTAATATATTAAATTTTTCGCTTGGTGTTCTAAGCAATTTCTATAAATAGGGTGCTTAGGTTAGAATTGAAAATCACAATTTAAACTCAAGTTTTCTCTCTATATTATCGAGCGTATTCGTGTGAGTATTTTGAGTATACTTTGAGTATTGCTATACTGGTGCAAGTCCAAGTCATAGCCTATATCCAGGTGTTTCAAATTTGAAGTCATCGATCTTTCGAGGTAAGGGATGTTATTTTCTTCTCAAATGATATTATTTCTTCAATATCATTATCTTTGAAATGTTGATCCAAGTTTTTATCAAATTTGGAACTTTTTCATGTCTGGGTTACTATTCATGAGTTACTATTCACGAAGTTACTATTCATGAAGTTCTTATTCACGAGTTACTATTCACGAAAGTACTATTCATGAAGCGTGAAGATGTTTTTGTGGAATTTCTATCTTTTGGTGCCTGAGTTACTTATTCACGTATCGACACTTATTCACGATATCTCAAGACTATTCACGATATACAGATTATTCACTTAGAAAAATAAAATTTCTTCTTTTCGTCCAAAACATCTATTCGGATACTAACTCGATTGTATCCATGTTTTGATCATTCTTGAATTTTACACCACTATGATTATTTTTTGAGGTATTTTTGGACGTGGATAAAACCAATTTAATCCTTAATCCTTAATCCTTGTCATTTTGTTTCACTTTGGATTCGTTTCTAAAAAAAAAAATATTTTCATCATCCTCGGTCTTAAATGATGATATTATGGATTATCTTTGGCCCGTAGTGCAAAGATGAATGATTTCTTAAGAATATCTTTGGCACGTAGTGCAAAAGATGAATGATTTCTGAAGAATATCTTTGGCCCGTAGTGCAAAGATGAGCGGTGTTTAAATGAACATGAATTAATGATGAATATCTTTGGCTGTAGTGCAAAAGATGAATATTTGATTCGGATGTATATTGATTGATGTTCTGAGGGATAAAAGATAGGCGATGAACTTTTTAAATTCATACATAGAAGATAGTAGTTTGCATTTCTACTTAACTCTTCTAATGAATTATTATTTCATTGCGAATATTGATTTAAAATTTGTTGTCTATTGTATTCTATTAGATTTTTCCTGTTGAAGACTAACGATAATTTGTTGTATATTATCTTAGTCATAATATTCTTCTTGAGCTAGTTGAGCTCACCCTTTTCCTTTTGTTCCATTTTTTCTGGGGGCGAGAATATAGCGAATGCAGTGGGGTATGGAATGAAGGTTTTAGAAAAGGATTGTTTAGTAGTCCTCACCATTTTTGTAAAATAATGTATCAATAAATGTGATGAGGATTTATTTGAGTATAGATATTGTCAGAAGATAATATTTGTATTCAAACTCACAGTTTCTTGTTGTAATAATAAAGTTGTAGTTGTTTACATACCATGTATTGATAACTCAGAATAGGTGATGTATACCTATTTTGGGGGCGTCACAAATTACCTATCAGTGCACTACGGCTAAAGACATTCAACTGTTAACTAATGGTCATGATCCTGTCAATCACATCATTGAATTATCCATGCACTACGGCCAAGGATATTCGTTAGTATCACTAGTGGTCATGATCATGTCATACATCTGTCCATCTTCGCACTACGGGTCAAAGCTGTGACGCCCCCAAAATAGGTATACATCACCCATTCTGAGTTGTCAATACATGGTACAGAAACAACTACAACTTTATTATTACAACATATAAAGCGTGAGTTTAAATACGAGATATTGCCATTTAGACAATATCCACACGCAAATAAATTCCCATCATAATTATTGATACATTATTTTACAAAATGGTGAGGACTACTAAACAACTCTCTCTAGAACCTTCATTCCATACCCCGACTAAGATTTCGCTACATTCTCGCCTCCCCGAGAGAAAAAATAGAACAACAAGGAAAAGAGTGAGCTCAACTAGCCCAAGAAGAATATTATGACTAAGATAATGTACAACAAATTATCGTTAGTCTTCAACAGGAAAAATCTAATAGAATACAATAGACAACAAGTTTTTAAATCAATATTCATAATGAAATAATAATTCATTAGAAGAGTTAAGTAGAGAATGCAAACTACTATCTTCTATGTATGAATTTAAAAGTTCATCGCCTATCTTTTATCCCCGTAATATCAATCAATATTTATCGGTATCAAATATTCATCTTTGCACTATGTGCCAAAGATATTCATCACCGTCATGTTCATCTAAACACTGCTCATCTTTGCACTACGGCCAAAGATATTCATCGAAATCATTCATCTTTGCACTACAGCCAAAGATATTCAATAATATCATCATTTAAGACCGAGGATGATGAAAATATTTTTAAAGAAACGAATCCAAATTGAAACAAAATGACAAGGATTAATGATTAAGGAACTTTGTTTTATCCACGCCCAAATTACCTCTCAAAATAATCATAGGGGTGTAAAATTCAAGAATGATCAAAACATGGATACAATCAAAGCTAGTATTCGTAATAGATATTTTGGACTTAAAAGAAAATTTTTCATTTTTCGATGAATAGCCGTATTCGTGAATAAGATCAGATACGTGAATAAAGGCCTCTATACATGAATAGAAACTCCACACCAAAAGTTCTAAATTTGATAAAAACTTCAGATAAATATTTCAACATAATGATATTGAAGAAATAATATCATTACGAAAAAAATAATATCCCTTACCTCGAAGATCAAGATTTTAAATAAACACCTGATATAAAGCATGACTTGAACTTGCAACGAATCGAATAGCAATACTCAAAGTATACTCAAAATACTCACAATAATACGCCGATAATATAGAGAGAGAAAACTTCATTTCGGTGTGATTTTAATTCTAACCTAAGCACCCTATTTATAGAAATTGCTAGAACAACAAAATGTAAAATTTAATAAAATATTAATAAATTTATATAAATCATACACAAACTTAAAAATTCTGATTTCAGCATATTTTGCAACACATGTGCCCACCAACCAACCACAAAAACGTTTTTGTTATTTTAAACAATTAAAACTTTCAAAAATCAATTATTTCGGAACTCCAGAACTTCAATAATTCCCAATAAATAGCCCTTTTGTCAGAAAATTCGAAACTCGCGAGTTTTTATAGGAAATTCAATTCGCTACAACTTTGCAGAAGAAAGTTTTTCCAAATTCCAAACAAAAATTGACCGAAATCCACAAACGGACGATTTTTTGTGTTATAATCAAATTTCATCAATAAATGGGGTCCACCGACATGTTTAACATGTTTTAAACATTTATTGCAACAAAAAATACTCTTCCTCCTCAGATACTCATATATCCCACATTCGTTATAAAAATATCACCATTATTATATTATTAAAATAATATATTTAAATGAATTATTTTATCGAAAAAGATAAAATATTAATTTTCAACAATTGTCATTTTAAAAATTTTCTCCATCTATATCCACATAAAATCAATATTTTTCTCATCATATAAATCAATAATTAATTATTCACAAATAATATTACGTAATCACAAGATCGACAACCGCAGTAGCTCCTCAGAAAGCAGGAGGCTTTCCAATAAGAATTTCTCCTTCTTGGCGCCGCAATTAGGTGACCAAACCTCTCCTTAGATGTAACTTTCTAGACATTGCCAATAATGTTATCTAATAATATTATTCAGATAATATGAATTATTGCTTCGATAATGAAAAATACGTGTAATGACAATTATTGAAATAACAAAGAATATAAAATATCAACGCAAAGAATTATTAAATCAATAAAATAATCGAATAAGAATTATCGTAACCATTATTGAGTAGTACCTTTCACGTAAGAATCAATAATTGGTGCAATACCGCAAAGCATCGTGTTTTAACCAATTAGTAGTATTTTAACAAGATAATCTGTGAATAACTACGCCGTTATTTTTAAACAACTTATATTGTCATTTTCTTCATCCAATCGCTTTCAAGTTATGGGGCCCATAAAAGGCTCATACGTCAGCATTTAATATTCCTCGGACAAAGAAGAATATTCTACGACCAAACGAATATTCCCCGACAACAATGAATATTTTATAACCACTTGCTTATTTTGAAATATTTGCGTATTTTACCCCTAACTATCCACATTAATCAAATCAACCCTTACTATTTCAAAATAATAAATAGAGAAAATTAAATTTCATTAATAATAAGTTGGGGTCTTACAAAAGCTATCAAACAACAGATCATTTTTGCACTATAGGCCAAAAATATTCAACAACATATCATCTCTTCAGCACTACTGAGCCAAAGACATATATTTGTCAAAACCAATAACCAACAAAGTATAATAGAGAATGGAATAATAAAAGAATTTCACCATGTATGTAGTACATCGCATAGACAGGTTATTCCAACATAATAATAAAGAATGAAATAATAAAAGAATTTTACCATATATACGAAAGATTGCTTTGATGCAGATTATTCCAACATAATAATAAAGAATGAAATAATGAAGAATTTTTACCGTAAATGCGTAATCCGCATGCATGTGTTATTCCAATAGAATAATAAATAATGGAACTGTGTCATGCGTAATCGCACGCATGTGATATTTCAATGTAATAATAAAGAATGGAATAACAACAAGAATCACTACGATGCGATACTGCATGATGTAAGTTATTCCAACAGAATAATAAATAATCAAAATCGGTCAAAGTAAATTAAGACCTAAGCGGGATGTTCCAACGTAATAATAAATAATGAAACCAGTCCAGTAAACGCATTGCATAAGATATTTCAATGTAATAATAAAGAATGGAGTAACAAAAGAATTTTACCAAGTATAGGGTAGTTACAGATACAAAAGTTATTCCAATGTAATAATAAAGATGGAATAATGAAGTTCTCTTCATGAATACAAAAGAAATAATACCCCTTACAGTGCAACATATAATATCCCTTACTTAATATTGAACAAAAATAATATTCCTTATTTAATATTAAATGAAAATAATATTCCTTACTTAATATTAAAGCGAAAATAATATTCCTTTAATATTAAACGAAAACAATGAATATTGAATGATAATAATATTCATACTAATATGAAAAATATAATTTCTCTTCGTAATATGAAATAAATAATAATCCTTACAGTATAAAATTCAAAATCAAACGAAATAATATTACTCAGATACTACTGTAGTATGAAAAGAAAATATTCTTTCAAGCGAATATTGAATAAAAATAACATCCCTTACCTTTGAAAGAAGAGTATTCCGAACGGTAAGGCGTGAATATACTTAAAGAAAACTTGCACTATCTTCTACACTCAAAACTTTCTTAAACTCTAAAGAAATACGCTCGAGATTACAGAAGAAGAACTCTCTCTATATTTTCTCTCTCTAGAGTTTCAGTGAATTTGTAAGAAATAATGAAGGAATGAGCTTCTATTTATAAGAGAATGGACTGAATAGTAACCAATCCATGAATGGTCCAAATTGATTTATTTTTAAACGGACGGTCCAGAGTGGTTTACAATAAAATATAATATATTCTATTTATAATCTAATAAAACAAATAATTTTATAAAAGTATTCTGTTTTATATAAAAAGATTTTACTATTAGCCTAATAAAACGAATAACTTTATAAAAGTATTCTGTTTTATATAAAAAGTATTTATGTTTTATTACATTAATAATACTAATAAAATAAAACTTCATTATCACTTACTTTGAAAAATTTTCAAATGTCACCCTTAACTTTAAACTTTTATCAATTTAACTATTCACCAAAATAGAAAAATTGAATACTTTTACTTCATAAAATTTGAGGTCTCACATGTGTGGGCCTCATAACGAAAAGCGATTGGATGAAGAAAACGACAAGTATAAGTTGTTTATAAATAATCTGCGTAGTTATTATCAAGTTATATTGTTGGAATACCCGGTGGTTAAAAACACAAGAAGACACCAGTATTGCACCAATTATTGATTCTTACGTAAGAAGGCACTACTCGATAATAATGGTTACGAATTCTTTATTCAAAGATTTTATTGATTTAATAATTGTTTGCGTTGATATTTTATATCATTGTTGTTTCAATAATTGTCATTACATAGTATTTTCATTATCGAAGCTAATAATTCATATTATCGAATAATATTATTAGATAACATTATTGGCAATGTCTAGAAAGTTCATCTAAGGAGAGGTTTGGTCACCTAATTGCTTACCAAGAAGGAGAAATCTTTATCGAAAGCCCCCTCTTCCTGGGAATGGCACGGTTATCGAGATTGTGATTACGTAATATTATTTATGAATAATTAATTATTGATTATTATGATAAGAAAAATATTCATTTTATGTGGATATAGATGGAGAAAATTTTTAATGTGATAATTGTTGAAAATTGATATTTTATCTTTTCTGATAAAATAGTTCATTTAAATATATTATTATATTTTAATAATATAATAATGGTGATATTTTTAAAATGAATGTGGGATATATGAATAAATGAGGAAGAAGAGTATTTTTGTTACAAAAATTGTTTAAAACATGTTAAACATGTTTGTGGGCCCATTTCTTGACTGAAATTTGATTATAGACTGTAAAATTGTCCGTTTGTGAATTTTGGTCAATTTCTGTTTAGAATTTGGAAAAACTTAAACTTACAAAGTTGTAGAGAATGGAATTTCCTATGGAAAAGACATAAGGTTCGAATTTTTCTAATAAAAAAACTATTTATTATGAATTATTGAAGTTCTGAAGTTCTAAAATAATTGATTTTTGAAGTTTTAAATATTTTTTTTAATAAAAACGTTTTTGGTGAGTTTGTGGGCCTCACTTATGTGGCAAATGTGCTGAAATTAGATTTTCCAAGTTTGCGTATGAGTTTTTTTATAAATATTAATATTTTATTAAATTTTCTGCTTTGGTGTTCTAAGTATTTTCCTATAAATAGGGTGCTTAGGTTAGAATTGAAAATCACACCAGAAACTGAAGTTTTCTCTCTCTTTCTCTCTCTATATTATCGAGTGTAATCTTGTGAGTATTTTGATACTTTGTGTGTTGTTATACGGTGCAAGTTCCTTCAAAGACTATATCCGAGTAAAGATTCCAATGTAGCACTGCCTTTTCAAGGTAAGTGGATATTATTTTTTTTTAAATGATATTACTTCTTCTAATATCATTATCTTAGGAATATTGGTAAGATTTTTTGTGAATTTTTGTCTTTTTTAGTGTCGGGAGTTCTTATTCACGATATCTACTAATTATTCACGATATCTGACAATTATTCACTTAATTTACATTATTCACGTAAAAATTAAATTTTTGTTTTTGTCCAAAATAACTATTATGGATACTAGCTTTGATTGTATCCATGTTTTGATTATTCTTGAATTTTACTTCACTATGGTTATTTATGAAGTATTTTTGAACTCAGATTGTTTAAAGTACGAATTCTTAATATTTGTTCTTTTGTTTCACTGGATTCGTTTTTTTAAAAATATTTTTCATCATCCTCAGTCCTAAATGATGGTATTACTGAATATCTTTGGCCTGTAGTTTAAAGATGGTTGATTTTATTATGAATATCTTTGGCCCGTAGTGCAAAGATGTACATGTGTTGAGATAAACATGACCGACTGATGAATATCTTTGGCCTGTAGTGCAAAGATGAATATTTGATTCAAGATGAATATTGATTGATGTTACAAGAATAAAATAATGATGATGGACTTTTAAATTCATAGATTATAGTAGATTTCATTCTCTACGTAACTCATCTATGAATTATTATTTTTGGGGTGGGGTGGGGTGGGGGGTAAGGGGTATATACATAATCACATAATATTAGTGTCAAATCAGGCCTTCATGGAACCCATAACCCATAACACATAACAATATTAAAATAGTTAATATGGTTTTTAACCATAACTATATGGTTCCAATCCACATTATCCATATTAAAAATGGTTAATATGATTTTAGTTCTTAAATGGAACCATAACCATATTTTGAAAATCAAAACCAACTCATAACCATATTTTGTCAGCCCTATATATATCCCATTGTCTCAAATCCTAATTTTTAGAATTAGATTTACTTACTTTATTTAACACATGTAGTGTCAAGTCTGTGTCCCGTGAACTAACTAGTGCTAGCTAGCTCTAGTAGTATATTTTTAACTAAAACTAACTAAACACACTAGGCTACGCCCCATGAGATTTCATTTTCCACCAACCAACCAGGAAAATGGAGTGCCGATTCCTTCTAGTAGGTTTGTATTTATCATGACTAAACCTAGCTAAGCTATATACTGCTATCTAGCTAAGTTTCTTGAATACCCATCTACTTATAGCTGTATGTAATTGGTACTCTGTAATTGATGCCTCTTAATTTTTTATCACGAACTAATTAATGCATGAAATTCAAAATCTTCCTTGTGTACATAGGGTATATATATATACACACTACTTATCCTTTATTATATGGAGGAGTATTTCATATGATCAAATTATATATGCCAAAATTTAACATTTAATGACAGTCAGATTATTTTCTTAAAGGAATCAAGAAAGCAATATGCGACTTTAACAAAAATAACTCTTCTAGATTGATCAAAGTCCTTCAAGTATAATTGGGAAGGCCAAATTAAACCTCATCTAATACTACATTTGTGAATATATATATATATATATATATATATATATATATATATAGGAACAGTATTTGTGAATCATCCAACTAATAGTACGTAGTAATAATTTGCTTTTACGTACGTTTGGCAAATAGTAGTATTCTATCCGTTCCAAATTAGTATATTTGGATTGTGTACTACTTTGGATACTTGGACATTTTTGTGGGATGAAGGAAGATTAGCAATTAATAAATATGCATATAACACATACTAGTATATATATATATATATATATATATATATATATATATATATATATATATACTCTCTGATAATCATAATCAGTCTTAAAAAAATTGATTCCTCTGTCAACAATTTTCTCTATGGCTTCTATGCCTGACCCATCCATTGAATGCGATTCAGAGAAGAAGGAAAAAAGAAGAATCAGCTTTCTTCATTGCTACTGGAAGTCAATTAATTAAGGGGGAAGAAAACATATGTCCGACGGTTCGATCCGTCTATAAGTTAGGCGCAAACCGTCGTTATAACTATAGTGACGGACAAAATCGTCGCTATAGCATAATATGTATGATTGCATGTTACCATCTTAAGAAGCCCAATATGATCGCTTCCTATATTATGTGCGCGCGTGTGTATATATATATATATATATAAATATATATGTATATACATAATGCAGATATATTAACAATGACTATAATGACATATTTTTTGGGCTATAGTGATAGTAAATCGTCATCATAAATTTGTAATAACTATGATAACGGGCGGGTGAAGCATCGCTATTTAAAAAAACCGTCGCCATAATTTCTTATGTAATACATAAATATTGTGTATATATATATTTTTTCCTATATAATTTATATGTATATACAATGTATTACACAATAGAGTTATATATGACATGATTTTTTAAGTTATAAGCGATGATAAACCGTCATCATAACCTGTAATAGCTATGATAACGGGTGAAACCGTCATTATAGTCCAAAAAACCGTCATATATAGCCTCATGTGTAATACACACATTTGTGTATATATATTTTACCTATATGGGTTATATGTATATACACAAATGTATTATATATAATAAATTATACGATGATTGATTTTTGGACTATAGCGATGATAAATCGTCATTATAAATTGTAATAGCTATGACATATCTGGTGAAACCGTCATTTATAGTCCAAAAAATCGTCGCCATAGCCTCATATGTAATACACATTGTGTACATACATATATTTTTTTCTTATATGGTATATATGTATATACACATGTGTATTATATTAATAATATAGTATTATGGCGACATGATTTTATATTATAAGCGATAAACTCGTCGTCATAGTCAGAATAAACTATGACAACGGGTGAAACCGCTGCTTATAATTTCAAAAAAGCAGTATATATAGCCATGCCAGAATACACACACCACAGACATACCTTTTTTATATATATATAGAGTAAGGATCAAGTGCATACCCCTTATCTTACTCACTCGTATTCACCTCCTTTATCGCCAAATTGAAAGACTAAAACATTGCATGAGCTAGCATAAATTAAACATTACCTATATATATATAGATAGAGAGAGAGAGAGAGAGAAAGAGATAGAGAGATAGTAGTAATAGGGAAGGGGAGGGTGTGGGGAAGGAAGCAGTGCAGTGAGCCAGTGAGTGGGTGCAGGAGTAAGAATAGGAGTAGGAGTAGGAGTAGGCGTGAGAATAGAAGTAAAGGGAAGGCAAGTAATGGTAAATTAGGTGTCAGTGCGTAAGGTTTGTACATAGAAAAGAAGGAAAGGAGCGGGGGTTTAAGGGGACCAGATGGCGACCTCTGATTCCTATTTCCATTTCCATTTCCTTTTCCCTCCAAACCGACAGCAACACGCTTCTCTCTCCCTCTGCTACTTAATTAAAACTCTGTCTGTGTGTTGATGATCCCATCTAAAAGAAAAGAAAAACACAACTAGTGAAGTAGAAGATTCTTTTTACTAAATCACTGCTGCTGCCTGCTATAGTGCTGCATGGCTGTTTTGGATATTTTTAAAATTTGTTGTTATATATATAATAAATATATTATATTGTTTTAATAATTAGTAGATACATTGATTCAATTGGTTCAGGATAAAAAATGAAAGCGAGATGAAGCATTGTCTTTACAAAAAAAGTAAAAATAAATAAATAAAAAATACAAATTGTATAAAAAAAAAAAGTGATTTTCCTAAACTTAAAACATAACAGTTCGCCTACAACAAAATATATGAGAATTTCAACTACAACAAAATATATGAGAAGTTCGACTAAATAGTTCGATTACAACAAAACATATGATCATAATACATTCATTGAAAGATAATTCTTCTAGTACTTTTTAAAGGAAAAATCTTCAATCAAATGTTCATAATCAAGCTTGTCCAGCATATTCTTCTCGATGCACATGATTGCGAATTGAACCCATTTAACCATTCTTGTGTCGTAGTCGATTGCAAGTAATTTTTAACAATTTCAACTTTGAAAAATTTCTTTCAACAGATGCCACCGTTAAGGGTGTAAACGAGTCGAACCTGAGAATGAATGAGAGAGCTACTCGAATTTAACTTAAATGATAAATCGTAGTCGAATTCTATCAAATCAATTATATTTAAAATTCTACTAGATTCGACTCGACTCGAATATTTATTACTCGAATTCGATCCGACTCGACTCAAATGTTTATTCAAACTACTCGCGAGCTTCAAATTCAAGCTCGAATTCGAATCTCCACATAATAACTAGTTTCATAATAAATATAATTATAAATTAAATTTATTATTTTACTTAAAAATAAGAAAATATATTTATTATTACACTTTAGAAATATAAAATCACAATTAAAATTAAAAATAAAACAAAATAATAACTAATTATCTTAATTTGATTTAAATTGTATATATTATAAGAGAATGTATCGAACATCTAATCGAATATGTATTAACCGAGTATGTATCGAATCACAATCAAAAATTCGAGTAGTTTGAATCTTAAACGAGTCGAGTATAACCTTGCTTAGATTCTACTCATATTTTTATTCGAACTATTTTTAATACTCGATTTGGATCAGATTATTACTTAATCCGAAGTCTCGCTTCGTATTTTTCGAAGTCGAGCGAGAATCGTGTTGGCTCGTTTATGCCCTTTAGCCACCGTCACAAGAATAGTTAGTAATACCCTGTAACCAATTGAAATATTAGGAAAACAATCCAAAAATTTTATAAACTCCAAAAAATTTTAATGGCTGACTCTATTTCTCTTGTATATAAAAAAATTGGCCCCTCTAATTGGGCCCAAAGCGGTCGACCCTCCCTCTTGTACTCAGGAATGACCCTGGTTTGAACATGTGTAACGTTGAATCGGTACAATGATTCAACTTAGATCACTAGTCTGAATCGGTGTGATTGCTAGCTAGCTAATTTGAACAAGTATAACATTAAATCGGTAGAATAGTGGGTCACTAGTTTGAGCCATTATTACCCTTAGAAAGGAGTTTGTTTCATTTCTTTCCAAATTAAAAATGTGTCTTTTCAAATGGTTAAAAGGTGTTTGGAATCCTATAAATGAATTAGTTAATCTTCTTTGGGATAATAATTCATTCACCAAAAATAAATACATAATTCTTTTAAAATTTAAGAATTTTGGTGTTATTATTTTTTCTCTCAAATTATAGTTTTGAATTAGTTACTATTCTATATATATATATATATATATATATATATATATATATATACTATTTAATATATATATATATATATAAATTAATTGCTTAGTTTTGATTTTTTAAATTAAATTGACTATTTTAGAATTAATAATTAAGCATATATAAATATATTTTAAAATTATAAAATTAGGGTTAGTAATAAATTGTATATACTTTCTTTTGGTTATAATTTTCTTCACCTATATTTTAAAAAAATAGTATAAAAGATTAGTTTAAAAATGATCAATTCGACTAAAAAAGTCAAGCTTAAAATTAATATATTATTTAATATATATTAATTTTGAATTTGTCATATTTTCGGAGACAAATTTACTTTGTGTAATTTATATAGGATTTGAATATTGTCTTAAAACAGAGCGAACTTTCATTCGATCACGTGATAGTGATACTATTATTATTTTTCAAAATTTGGACAATGTTTAGGGCAAAAGTTCCAACACTAGCTGCCTGTTAGCCCCCAAAAGCGATCAATCGATCCAGTTTAAAAACCCCTTGCACTCTGCATATGCATGCATGCATGCTTTCCCTTTTCACTTTTTTGTTGGATCAACGTAACTACACCTACACCTACACCTACACCTACAAATACAGGCATTCACAATTCCTTTCATCTCTCCTCTCTCCTCTCTCTCTTGTTCACGCCTCTCTAGCTAGCTATATCTAATATCTCTCTCTATATATGTGGTCCGGCCAATTGATTAACCCCTAGCTCTAGCTAGCTAGCTCCCTGACCAAAGAAGCAAAGACTGTTACAACAGGACCCCCCCCCGCCCCCCTTTCCTTGTACGTACATTATATACAGAGGTATAATTAAGTTAGTTTTGGGGTTAAATATAATATTGACTACATATATTTTTCTTCTTGGCCGGCTAGTGACAAGCAGTACCTCCAAAGAAAGAAAAACATGGATTGGAATGAAAACCAAATTAGACTACCATTCCTTTCTAGACCAACTGATCAATCTTCCTTCACCTTCCTCTATAACTATGACCCCCACTATCCACCAGGTACCCACTTAATCTCATCTACTGTCTCCCATACATGTTTGTAATATTGTTGTCTCTAATTAATCCTTATCTATTTATCTGCTGGTTAACTTAGTACGTAACGAATAAAGATAATTATGTGGAGAATAATACATGGGGTAGAACTGATTTGAATTCTTTTTTCTAGACATTAGTTTCTAAACTTAAAAAGACGTCTTGCTTTCCAGTTTTACACAGAGACAAAACATAGCTTAGACGAGAGAGTAGTACTACTAGGATGTGAGACGACTCCCTCGGGAAGTCCTCACGTTACAGTACCCCAAACAAAAATAAGAAAGGAAAAAAAGAAAGAGTAAAGAAGTATCTGATCTTGAATTGCCTAGCTAGCTAGGTTGCATTGATTGTTAATTTTACTGATCATTTATGTTTGTTAAAAAATTTCAAATTCCAGTTGCATGTACGGAGATGAAGCATCCGATGATTACACAGACGCAACACGTGGTGGTGCCGACGAACAACTTTGTAGAGATGAAGAAGAAGAGATTAACAAGTGAGCAGTTGGAGTCGTTGGAGATGAGTTTTCAGGAGGAAATAAAGTTGGAGCCGGACAGGAAAATGAAGCTGGCTCAGGAGCTAGGACTGCAGCCCCGCCAAGTGGCTGTTTGGTTCCAAAACCGAAGGGCTCGCTGGAAAGCTAAGGAGCTTGAGCGCTTGTATGATTCTCTTAAGCGCCAACTTGATCATGTTTCCAGGGAGAAGCATAAGCTCCAAGAGGAGGTCTGTTCTGTCTTTTTCTTTGTTATCATCAGTACCACATGCACTCCATGCAAAATTAATATGTTAACCCAAATTTTAAATCTCAAATCTTACCCGTACGTAAATCACAAATTTTAAACTACCTACGTATTTCACCCCCTTTAAAAGATGGTTAAAAAGTATGTACTCTATCCATTCCAAATTAAGCAAACCGTTGGAGAATAATTTAGGCAGCGCAAAGGTATATATTGGGAATTAGTTAAATAATATGCCTAAAATTACTTTGAGGTGTCTCAAAGCAAAGCATGTTCGACCATGCTATATATTTTGGGACACTTTCATTTATAATGAATGATTTGAAGAGGAAGAGTTCCGATCCATCAATTTTATAGCTCCAAAATATATACTATAAATAGACAAAAGCTTGCAATAATACGTAATAATCATTTGGTCTAGTTATAAATGAGTGTTCTATTTATATTTTTTTAATATATAGGTTAAGGTTCTCGGCTCATAAGATCGAGCATATATAATTTGTTTTGATAATAAATTAATTTTAAATTAATTTTGTAGAGTAAAATATTAAATACAATGAATGAATAATATTATATTATGTTGTAAATTAAGGTTATGGTATTGAGAGCAATAATACAAAAGGAAGAAGCTACAAAGAAGCAGCAAGTGTCGGCAGGCTGTACAGATATCTCCGGCGAAGAGACAGTTGAAAGCACATCAGTCATCCCAGTTCAGAGTTCAAATTACAGGCCTCAACCTCGGGGGACAATTGTAATTGCTACAACTGACGATCAGTATCAGTATCGGAATCAGAATCAGAATGAAAACCAAAAAATTGGGGATGGGTGCAACTACGTTTTCAACGTTGATAATTACAATCCGCCTTACTGGCCGAGTGGTGGTGTTATTATGCCTTCTTATCCTTAAATTAAAGGCTGCCTGCAAGTATTACTACTAGCTAATGAATACATATATATGTAATACTCTGGCTTAGAGAATTACTACTAGATTAGTTAGCTCTACTTTAAGATTGGAGTACGGATGGATCCAGTACTCTGCATATATGCATGCATGCATGTCCTTCTAGCAGATCCCTGTTAGTTAGTTAGGTTGGCAGTGGTGTAACTGTTAAGATTCATTTTGACCTTGAATCTTGCCCGTTAATCTGCAATCAGCTATAATTATTGTTATAATTTGATATTTAAATAAATAAGAGTATATTAGGAAAAACAAAATTAATTTCTCAAGTCTCAAATTTTTTTGATTAAAAAAATAAAAAGAAGGAGCAACTCAATCCCGATGTACAAGGGACAAAAATATGTATAGAGCTCCAATATTCTATAAAGGCTTCCAGAAAATCCAGAAATGGGACCAACCAAATCTAGGAGTGGATTGTATTGGATTGCATGTCATTATTTATCCGCTTCTTAAAAGTCTAAAGTTTAAACCAGAAAAATAGTAAGGTCCAAAAATTCATAATAAAAAAACAAGGAAGCAGTAATAAGGGTCAAAAATCAAGAAGCTAGAATCTTTAGCTTGCCGCACAAACTGTACTAATTTACTATTAACTCCGTTACTAAAATATTGTGATTTAAGATTTTTATACCTATATTAAAAAAATTATTTAATATTATCATTTAACAATTAAAATTTATTTAAAATTCCATCAATATCCCTTCGTCATAAGTTCAAAACTATTAATACAAGAAAAAAAAAATTAGGACAATAAGAGAAGGTAGAAGTGAATAAGTAATATAAGAAAGTAAATAATTTATTCTCCTAAAAAGTTATAAACGATAAATAAATTGAAACAATTTTTTTCTTCTAAAACGATAATTTTTTAGGAACAAATGAAGTAGAATATTAGTAGTACAATATTCTCCTATCATATTATGAATGTATTGATTAAAAAACAAAAATAACAAAAGAAGAAGAAAATATCTTGTGTATATATATGCATTCTCTTGGGAGGAGTGGAGGGGGTTGGGGATGGCGTGGAGGAGTTTGCATGTTTTTATAAAGTGGACATTCTTGGAAAACACTAACGAAATTTTTTATGTAATAATTTGAAAAAAGCACACTAGAAAAAGGATTGTCAAACTCCATGATTTAAACTCTATTGATTGGGATGACTCAAATTACACAAGCAACCTGGGAACACAAAAGCTGTTATAATAGAGAGGAGAAGCAGCCCGAAAATCTTGGATACAAAAAAATCACTCAACCACAAGCTACAACCCAGAAACACTTTTGCATACTCTTCTCATTAAGGCGCAGAAGCTGGCATATTAGATGACAGACAACAGCAAATTAGGCTTGGGTATCATCATAATTTCCCTCCCAAAGCTTATTCCAATATTAGATAGATTTTTCCAATACTCATGTAGATTTTTCCAGTACTCATGTATTATTCCATCTTCGTAAGAAAAACAATCAAAATTGCAACTTCATAAAGTATAATCAATTATAAAGTAGAAATTTCTCATCTTTAATCTTGAGTTCCAAATTCTATAGAAAATAAATGCAGAAATAGATCCTTAAGATGCCTTCAGGTACATCAAACAACCTACCTATTACTCTCATCATGCAGAACAAGAACAAAAATAGAAACTTAACGCTTTCCACCACCTCCCAGTTTGGAACCTTTTGGAGCAGCACCCTTGGGCACATTGCCTCTGCCTGAACTCTTCTGAGTCTTACCCATCACTTCTGCCTTCTTTGCCTTCTTTTCATCTTTTGTTTTCTTAATCCTTTCCTTAATTTCACTGCATAAAAAACATATGTTGATGGGTGCGGAACTGCTATACACTCCATAAATGATAAGAAATTAAATTAAAACCCAACAAACTATAAAATATAGAACATAAATAAATAACTAAAAAGAAGAATAGTATACTATAAAGAATATTACTGTAAAGATTATTTAAAAAATAGAAACAGAAATAAGAAAATAATAATGAAACAAACGGAGAGCAGCCTCTCTTGCAGCATCTCGGACTTCTGGCTTTTCAGTTCTTCTCTTCTGGATTACCTCCAAGGTGGCACCAACAATGGACCTAGAGTAAGGTTTCTTGGTGGTCCGGCGCCTCTTCTTTACTGCCTCTTGGGCAGCATCCTGATCGTCAATAGAACAAGCAGATTATATTAGGAATCCAGACAAAAAAAATACTATGGACGGATATCAACTTCCTCAGTAAGAATCAATCAAAAACTACTATGTGATTAGAAGACATTAAAGCAAAAGGAAGTTCTAGAGGACCATACGCATACATTGCGTGACAAATCACAATACAATTATTAACCACTTAAAACTATAGAGGGCTCAAACCAGAGATTGAGATCTTTTAAATGCTACAGGGTTATCATAAAAAAAAAAGAAAGGAATATGTCGATGTACAAATAATGCACAACATCAGACGAAACTTACCTTCTTATGTTGCTTCCTGTACATAGCCGTCCAAGTAAGTTTGGAAGGCTTCAACCTGTTGTGGAAGTACCTCTTGCATTTTGAATTGACAAAAAGGAACACCTGATACAATTAACAAGGAGTATTAACCACAATTCAGTAGTAGCGACACAGAATTGAATACATAATACAAATAATGAAGAAAACCTGAGAATCCGAACGGACAAATCTAATGCCCCTCCCAGGGTATATCTTGGCCCCACTGAAACGACAGAGTTCTGTCCTGATATAATAACAAGAATATTAATCTCGATATTTCGGTAAAATAGGCAGTACAACTTGAAACAATTACACTTATAAAGCTGAAGAAAACTGGAGGAACTGCATTGTAGTGTTCATAAAATTTAGGAAACCAATTTGGCAACATAAATATTAGTATCTTATCTTAACAGAAAATCATAGTTTATATCTGCCACATAAAAAGAGGAGAGCTCCAACGTATGAATACAGGAACATTCTCTTACTATACATGAATGGGAGGGTCTCCATTCCATAATCAATACAGATTCAGCCACATCATTATTCTTCAAATAAATTGTTACAATTTACAAGTAAATTAGTTCAGAAATTAATCTGAGCCATTTATTTAGAATTGGTGCTGAGGTGTCAAGCCCTCGTTAATTTGAATAGAGATCCTCCAATCCATATAAAATATGAGAGAATCCAATCCCATGACCAATGAAGATAATAGTACTTGCATGTTATTAATAGCAGAAAAGAAGTCCAAACTCCAATCCTGTGACATTTGCTTTTTGGTAAGCCATCTGTTCATTTATCCCTTTGATATTAAGCTTTTATCCAATATGTTCAATATATGATTCCATTTAAAATGTAGGACAGCAGACTCTACAGCATTCCTTCTCAACCTAAGATCCCTTATCCTCTTAGGGAGTTTCAAATATCAACAATAACTTTGATGTTAACTCATCTCAAATGAAGTTTTTGAACGAGTTCTTTAAGCCTCTACATGAAAAATTCCAGAATTCTATTTTTCATTTCATATAAATATTGAATCAATGGGGTTTGGCCTTCTATTACTTCCATTCTCAAAATTCTTCCCCATTTTGTACCACCCAAAGTATATGTTAGATAAATATGCCTCAAAAATAAATGATTATAAAATGTCAGCTTGTACATCAAAAAATTTCTAAAATTTGTCAGATGCTAATAGACAGAAAATTTTGTATAACAAATAAACCAAAACATGAATATATCAGCTCACAAACCATAAATCTCATAAAAACCAAATGAGATTTCACGTATGGATATTTTATTCAACAATGACTTGAGACAAATTTAATAAATCAGGAAATATTCATAGTAACAAAGAAAGAGAAGATATATATATATATATAGACAGAGGAGAGAGAGAGAGGAGGGAGACGTACTTGAGAACCATGGTTGTTGGTTATAGCTAGCTGATTCTTGTGCTGCTGTTTACCTTCGTTGCGGAAAACTAGTTCAGAGATAAAAACCCTAAACCACGATATAGAGTTAAAAGGGGCCCTCTATTATATAAAATCTGCTATTCCTAAGAAAAAGGGTCTTTGTTGAAGTAGACCCACATATTTAGCCCGGCCCAATATAGTTATCTGGTCCAGTATAGTATTTGAAATCGACAAAACGAAAGGACAAACAAATAAAAGCTACCCCTCACCTCACTGCCAAAAATATAGTCCCATTTTGATTTTTACAATAGAAAAAACTAAAAAATGACATAATTTAAGTTTATGATTGTAATTTTATTATCATACTATTATTACTGATCCAAAATTATTCAACAAAATAAAAATGGAAGAGTAACTTTTAAAAAATAATAGTATTACGCTAGGGGAAATATAGTAGTGATAAAATTTATGAATATTAAAAATATATTGTTGGATATGTATCTTAAAAAATAACGAGTAATTAGTTTAATAGTTTGTTATGATAACCAAACTATGATTATGATGATTAAAAAGTAAACTCATTTTGTGGAATAAATTATTTTTAACAAATAAAACTAAGTTGGTCAATAGAAAAGTTAAATTATATATGCAAGTCTTGTAGGATTATCCCTTTCTGATGCGCTTGAACTGAGCAGTGCCCAAGTTGAGATGAGTATGCAGGTATATATGGTATGGTATTGGCAAATAATATGAATGTACGTACGTACTACCAGAAGCAGAAGCAGAAGCAGAACCTATAGATGACACAGAAGGCCAGCTGCTTCACATGGAATGATAAAGTTGCAAGATCCCAAGGTCAGAGTAAGCAATAACCCAATCAATCCGATAAAATCATAAAATATAGATTAAATCTTCTAACATATCAAGGGCTTGCTTAGAGTAGGAGTCGTAACTGACGAGGCATAAAATAAGACTCAAGTCCATCCAATTGGTGGTCCCGTCCATATATAAAACACAAGCAATTCAAACGCCACCACCTTTTTCTGAATAGGAAGTTGAGATTTACATGGTAAAAACAAATGAATGCTGGCGATACACTAATATTAGTGTTAACGCGTAGCTAACACTAATGCAGCCAAAAGCTCTTGCCCCCAATTACAAACTAACAACAAAGCATGCACCTTTATTTATTTGTTTCATTGCAGTGCTACTGCTGCTGAGGATGGTCAATGCCTAATTGACCAACACCCATCACCCTCACTGCTCTCCTATAAAAATCCATTAAATCTTTGCACCTACTTAAATACGTAAAGCTGGATTATTGACTGGAACAAAATCCTAAAAATCCCATGAACTCGTGATTGTGTATCATTTTGATGCTCTTCTCAATGCCAATCACCCCTGCACATAATTAATTCTCGCTAATCAGTTCAAGTTGATCATTTTGTACTTCTCTTAGGTTTAGCAATAAGATTGATCTTGGACTTACCCATTGTTAAAGCACTAGCAAATATGACAGCCGAGAGGATAAAGACAATGACTGAACCCCTCTTTAGAACTGCAATCAGTTTTCTTATGAAGGATTGTCCCCAGAAGCCAGCCAAGATGGACACAAAAATGAGGTACAGTGCTGCGATGGATAGATAGATAGATAATAAGAGGATGATTTCTCCATAGAGCTAGCTAGCTATGATATTAATTAATAACCAAATTTAATCATGACATTTGGAATATACCATACGGAATAGGGAACCTCTTGAGTAGGTAGAACTCCACCACAGATAGTGATGAAGAGAACAACATCACAAATGTTGCTGTCGCACTAGCGACCTACAGAAAGAAACAAGAGATTCAAATGATCAACAGAACCATTGAACCGTGTGACTGAGACCAAAATGGTTTTCCCTTGAGCATATTTCAAATGTGGTACGAAGAAACAAGTGAAATTAATTTCTTGATCAACTAAATGGAGGATTTCTAATCTTTGATGAACCAAATATCATTCTAACTTGTGTGTTTTAAGAAAAGATGATCATACTCATACCTGGGGGATGACACCAATCTCGAGTAAGAGAGGACCAAGAATGAATCCACCACCAGAACCAAGTAGGCCCCCTACTGTGCCTCCCAATATGCCACATAATGCACAAAATGCAAGGTTTGGTGCAGTCCACTCAATCGCAGCCTCGCATACTGATTCAGGATTCCCTGTACTTCTCCTCTTCTTGCTTTCAGTATACAATTTGATACATTCATAACCAAAAACTCCAAGAGCAACAGGTAACTGGAGAACAGAATCAATTAAATATAAACAAGGACACGAAACAAAAGCATCACAAAGAGTAATCCTCACACACCTGTAACAAGTTGAGCACCCAATACCATGCGCTACAAACCACTAAATCATTCTGAAAACCAAAAATCAGCAATTACAGAGCCCTTGTCCCTTCATATAATGAAATATATATATATTAACAAATCGTGTCTGTCACTTGCCTTAATGATCTGAAGAAATAGGAAAGAAACCACACAACTAGTAGTGCTAGAATCCTTTTCCACCTCAGGTTGAACGCGAGAATTTGCTGAAATAATATATATGTTAGAACTATAATTTATCACTAACATAAAGGAAAACAAAGTAGTGTTTGCTCACCAATGGTGTTTTTTCCTCTCGTGGAACCAGTGGCTCATACAATGCATCAATCAGAACTGAAAATAGAAATGCATTTATTAAACCCATATTCAAATATTAAAATTTCATATTCTGGCTTTCCTGTTGACTTACGTTCACCACGAGAATTGACCGTCGCTTGTTTCTTTGTCATTTCTTTCTGCAATTACCGACCAAAAAAAGGCAAAAGGTGGGTTAAACAAATCACAGACATGTGTAATAAAAGCCCAAAAAGGGATATTAGTCGACTTTTAAGTATTTGACAACTAAATTTAAAAAATATGTAATCGTCCTATTAAATTAATTAAAATTGTAAAATTACATCACTCTTTTAAATTAATTGGATGTCTGTTAATTTATTATCTATGTGGCATTTAAAAGAATAAGAAATACAAAGAAATGACATGGAAAGTTACCACATAGGATAACTGATATATAGAATTATTTGATTTGATTTGATTTTTTCATTTTGTTGATTTTCTTTCTTGATTGTAGGCTCCTTCTGAAGCAAAGGCACAATGCACTGCACTTTGCAAATCAGACAAGGAACGTATCTCACTGTTCATGATTATTTATTATTATGTGGTGCACTGGCTTCTTATGGACTTAAACTGTTCCATCTTAACCATAATTAGTCTGGTCAGAATCAAATTCATTCTTTCCCACAGTACTCATCAGTAAGACTGGTTTTGCTATTTTGGTGATTTTAGCCCTGAAGATAAACTAGATAAACCCAGATCTGAATATAAAACTAGAAGATAAAACCCAGATATGAAGTTAAACAAGAATTTGTAGTGGAGGAAGATGATGAGATGGAGGGTTTGTGGCTAATGGAATTAAACCCAAATCTAAAGGAATTATCCCAGAAGATTGAAAGAGCTTAGAGCATCTCCAGCAACGTGGACTATACTATATTTAGTCCATATGACATCAATCAATGAGATAATCTTTCAATCCTTTCAGCAGATGGATTATCTCATGGACTATAATATTAAAAGATTATATTATATTTAATGAATTATTGGTCACTAATCATTTTTCCACACTCCCATTTAAATATATTAAAAATTTATAGTCTATCAAACCAAGTTCCTAGTTATAGTCTCTTTGTTTTGCCGAAAAATACCCTGGACTATATTTAGTCTGCTTGTTGGAGCGAATTCTGAGTTTTAGACTAAATTTAGTCTAGAATTTGAGCATCACCGACCTGTTGGAGATGCTCTTAAAGAAAAAAGAGAAATAATAAGTAAAGAAAAGAAAAAAAATAAAAGGATTCTTCTTTTAAAAAATTATTGTGTGGCTGCCAAATCCACATGGGATATACCCACTTCAATATATATTATATTTTTCTTGTTCCACGTAGGAGGCTAATAATTCTTATCTGGCTTTAGAATTTTTTTTAACCCGTGTCTAAAAATAGAGGTTCAAATTTGACGAAATAACTTAATTAATAACTTTTAAAAAGTTCAATTGATTAATTGTATATTTTAAAAGCTCAATAGTGTAATGCTTAAAAATGGACAATGAATTACTACCTATTTTTGCCGTAATAAAAGTTAGAAATTGTTATTAAATTGTCTTAACAATCGGGTGCTACTATTTACATATAAAATATTCCATATAGCCCACCTAATTGAGCCATGCATAACAACAACTAACCTTCAAAAGGGACTCTTCCTTCCACATCTCAATACCCTTAAAGAAAGACCTTGAAGATGTCCCTGTTGATAATGATTAAAGAGTATAAGAGTGATTGTTAGCAATGATGGACTTTAGTACCCACAAAAAATTGAGGATCCCAAAAAAAGAAAATAAAAAGCAATACACCGAACAAGGCCATAAATTCCATATTACCATATACTAAGATGTGGTGATCTTATTATCTGCTAACTGTAAATGAACAAGATAACAATTTATAAAAATTGTTGATAAATAAATAATTACCCAAGAAGAGAATGATGATGAGGACGGTGATGAGCCAATAAGGGAAGACAACACTGAGAGAGACACCAAGAGTAATGCCTAGCATGAGCATTGGCTGGAACAGAAGGGCCAAATCATAGTCTAGTATGGGCACTTCTCTACACGGATGGGGCACTCTCAGGTTGTACCAAACTGATGCTGCCGATGCCCCCATTATCATGCCTACATACATACAAACACCCATCAAATTTTCAATCCCAATTCTTCACAGTCTCTTTACAAAATAAAGCTTATAGTTGAAATTCTCCACAACGAAAGTCGCATCATTGTATAGCATTTTAAAACAAAGTGTTTCGTCTTTCGTACTTCTTTTCCCCTCTCTCCCTCACTTTTAAGACAACAGGCATAAATTATAATGATATATGAATTCAATTAATTTATGTAATATATACAGAAAGAAGCAGAAAGAGGGAAGTTAATTACACTTGGAAAGAGCAGCAGCAGACTTGGTATCAAATCCAACAATCAAAGTAAGCATGGGAACAAAAATGCCTCCACCACCAACCCCACCCACAGTTCCAAACCCAGAACCCAAGAATCCTATCACCGTTGCCACCACAAGTGTCCAACTAAACTCCAATTCCTGCAAAACCCAACCAAGGGCCTGTATAAGTTACTTTATGCGCAACACTATTCTATTCCATCCAGTGCATGTATGACTGTTCTTAACAGATATGTACCACCGAGATTTTTTTTTTAAAAAAAAAACAGAGCTATGCCATTAAGTTGTTTTAAAATTTTAAATATGCACTTGTCCATTTTCTCCTGCAGATGGCCATAGATGTACTAGATTGTACATCAGAGGTGCTCGGGGCATTTTAATTAGTGCACGCCAAAAGAGGGTAAAAGATATATATATATATATATATATAGTGAGAATGTGATAGAGCACGTACAGGCCAGACTTTAGTTTCAGATCAATAAAGCTGCTGGTGGTGTTGTAGATGAGGAGAATGAGTAGAAGAGTTTGGAGAAGATGAAAGAAAAGAAATATCAGAGTATTTGCTGGTGTAGTTATTGTTAAACACATGATCTGGTTCATTTGGTGGTGGTGGTGGGACGAAGAAGACGGACACAACAGCCACAGAGAAAGCTGCTACCAGATACACAACCAACCCTTTGGTCCCCATGGCCGCCACTACCAATTTCAACTTCTCATACACTACCACCAACTATATATACTAACTTGCCTTCCTCACGTAGTCACGTTACTCCTGCTACAGCTATGCACCACCAAAACAGCCTCTCATACAAGCCTATATCAAAACACACACCATTTTATAATCTAAGTTTCATATATATATATATAGAGAGAGAGAGAGACGATCTTTTTTGGAGATAAAATTATCTTCCAGCCACACAAAAAAAATCTCATTTAATTTGTGAAATTTAAAACTAATATGTTTTTTTTTGTGAATTTATATTTAATATTGTAAATTAATAAGAATTTAAGAATTATTATTTAAATAAATTTACATTCTAATTTAAATTTCAACTTACAAATTAAGTAAGATAAAATCAAATAAGAATTTTTTTTTTAGGAAAATACATTTTGATTTTTTAGTCAATCAAAAAAATTTTAAAACTCAAAATTGATACAATTTAATTCAAATTTTAAAAACAACAAAGGTGATAATTAGTATAGTTAGTTTATAATTATTATATTTATTTATATTAAAATTAATTAATTTTATATTAATTTTAAAATATAACAAATTAATTCTAAATAGTCATATAATTTTGAATGGGAGGGAGTATTATCGAAGCATAATGCTCACCCAGGATGACAGATTCTCGAATTAGATCATCTGGGGTGAACATGGTTTGACGTGGCGTAAACACAGAGGTCAATTTACATACGGCTTTTCACTAGAAAACAAAAAGAGTCCAGCACGAGTCCAAATAGGACAAGTGATGGGGGCCTACCCTACATTTGTGGTTGTACATGAAAATAGCTGAACAACTAGTACTATGTGAGTCAATAATGACGTGCCAGCGCCACACACGATAGAAAAAAAAATTATGATGTGTTTTAATTTGATTTGGATACGTTTAATATATATATATATATATGAGATAAATTTAAGTGCCAATTTTAATTTCAAAACAGTATTAAGCAATACAAATATAAGGATTTGTTTAATTGTGTAAATGATCCTAAAAATGCAATAAAACAAAAGGACAATTATTCTCTGAAGAATTTAAGATCATGTTTGGTCCTTATGTTTGATATGACTTCTAATATAATGATCTACTAATAGACTACAACATATATATATATATATATATATATATATATATACCCAAATAAATTTTTATGACACATTTACCGATGTGTGTACACATTTATATATTAAGCAAATCTATATTTATGAGTTTATAATTTATACTATTCATGTGATGAGTAGAATTTATTTACGGATGAACTATTATTTTTATTTGTAAAAATATTAAATTCTTGATGTAATTATAAATGAAAATTAAATAAATAACCTACTTATTTTATGTTGGCCTTTTGTTGCTTTATATTGTGCATTTTGAAATTAATATTTTCAGAAATCTTTCAAATATTAATGCTGTTCACATCTATTTTTGGAGCAACATAATTTCCGCCTAGATTTTATTTTTAATAACATAATAATCTCCTAAATTTTAGTGATATTTGATTAAATTCTTATTTTTTTGACTTTCCCTTTTCAAATAGCATAACCTCCCTAATTATAGATAACATAATCATCTGTTAATTATTATAGTGAGTTTGTAGCTAGATATAAAAGTAACTAATATATATATGGCACTAAATAATTATATTTAATATTCTAAAATTATTTTTAAAAGTTATTTAATGAACGAAGAGAGAATTTTTTTAGCATGTAAAAATTGAAGATAATAAAATTTATTAATTTTAAAATTAAAAATTCAGCAAAGGTTATATAGTAATTACAATACTCAAAATATTAAGAATCTATATTATAAATATAAAATGATTTGTAATAGGAGAATTAATCAACTATATATACCCGTTTAAAGTGAGTGTAAATTGATCGGACGGAAAACAGAACTAGTATTATTATTTCCAAATTAATTCAGATCTTATCCAAAATATAATGAGGTAATTCAAACACATAAGCAATTCACTTTTATGAGGCTTTATATATATATATATATATATATATATGGAAATAATTCATGAATTTGTTATGAATACTTATAACACATACACCATCTATATTATTGAAAAATAAAAAAAAACGAATAAGATTAAAAATTGAAATATTCGCTACTATTACTAGCGGGGTATAAATTTATAAATAAGAATTTAGGATTTATTAACCAAGGTTTAGGATTTACAATTATGTATTCGGAACTTGTACTTTTTCAACTTTAGTAAATCCTAAAACCTAGTTTATAAATTTAGTTAATAAACCCTAAATTTTAATTAATAAAACATGAACATCTTGTTAATAAGTCAACATCTTGTTCTGGTTAATGTATATTGAATGAGAGGTTACTTAAAATTGATAGGAAGTGTTTCCAAAACAAGCCCATGAACATAAGGGTACAAAGTTGTTTCTCCCTCTAATATTTAAAAAGAATCAAAATAAACCATTTTCTGCTTATTATTTTGTTTGTTAATTGTCTATTACCATCTCAAAATCCCTGCATAGAATTCAAATTATGCATTCCATTTACCTTTACAACATGTGTTCTTAAATTTGTACTTCCTCCGTTCCAAAAAAAAAGAAGAAAAAGAATAGACTTGCTTTAACTTTTGAAAATCATTTTATGAAACTTTAAAATTAAAATTAATATGAATTTATTCAAAATTAATTAAATAATATTATAAACCGTATAAAAATTACTTTAGGCTACAACATTAGTTGTTTTTAAAACTTAAATTAAATCACATCAATCTTAAAATTTTGAAAATTTCACAAAGAATATGAGATTTATTATTAAATTTTTGGTAATAATTTTACTAGTTCATAATTCAGTTTCCTCTCACCAACTCTAGTCTAGACAACTTGTGGTTCAATTCATCCCTACTCTTGTAAAGTTTTCATCATCAAATTGAAATTGTATACTACTACTACTACTACTAAAGCAAAAAGAAGCTTTCTTGTTTTCTTTCATTCAATTCAATAAATGTACACTTTTGATAATTGATTGCCAGTCACATCAATGGAATCTTTTCCCCACCCCAAATTTTGTTGGAAAATAATATTCACCCTTGCAAATCTCTGATTAATTTATTAATTAGCATGGCATGTTTCTTTCTGCACATGGAGTGGAGTTCCATCTTTTATGTTTTGGCTTGGGAGGAGGAGAAGAATATATCAAGAATAGTAACTACTACTTCCTATAAACTGAAAATAGACAACTAGTATTTTGTTTTGTCATATGCTGTAAAGTAAAACTGTCTGCTTGTTCTGTCTAACAAAGCACCATTATATCACATGATGCTGGCTTTAGCTTACATTAATTAATGTTATCTTTTGAAACCAGACCACTTGGTGGAAAATTGAAATGGCAACAATAAGAATAAAAGTACCAAAAGGTCCAAACAGACTACTACTCTTAAAGGCCAGAGCTATGCAGTATGTATCACATTATGGAGAAAAGCAAGCTCAATTTTTTTCAAAAACAAATGACTATTACAAAAATAATTATACTAATTTTGTCTATAAAAAAAATATACTCTATTCCAAAGTATATGATTACTTTTGACTTTTTAAAGTCAATTAAAAAGATTTTTAAATTTCAATCTTTTGGTTATGGACTTCAAAATTATTTGGAAGCAAAGGAGCAGAAAAGAAGGCTTAAGTTAATAGTAGATACCAGTCAAACTTGCAAACATTATTTTTGGCTCGCAATCTGCATATTGAGTAATGCTCTAGTCTTCAAGGTTGATCCACACAAACTTCAACATTGTCTAACTAAATTCCTTCCATGTCCACTCAGCATTGGGTTCCTGAGAAATGGGGAGCAAACATAACCTAGATGAAGTTCTTGTATTAAAAAATATGACTAAAATTTGTTAAACATGCGAAATTATTTCACCACTGATAAGAAACATAATTCAGAAATACAAATTTTGAACGCAAAATTATTTGGTTTTCCCTAGAAATGCTATACTCCATATCTGCACTTGAAACACTAAAGCTCTTAAGTCTGATCTTCTATCAAGTGACAAATACTCTATGACCGACCATTAGCTTCAAAGACATTCTTGTCTTATACTTCTAAAAGCAATACTAATCTCAAACAAATATTTAAAACTAATCAGATAACGGTTAGCTATTCTTTTCTATCGGAAGGATCTCATTCATGTGTTACTTGACAGACCTCTGAGGTATGGATTAACTTAGTCATTATATATAGAACTGATATCTTTTAACAAAAGCAGTAAGATAGTTGGGTAATTGGGAGTTCAATCAATAAATTTAAGATATGTGCATTCCTCAATTTCTCTTGGTGATAAACTTCCTAGTTTCTATAGCCATCTTAAAACTCAAAGTTCATAACTTCCTTTCACATATTGTAGACAAATAATTGAGATCCCTATATCTTTCGATAAATTCAAATACTGCACTACACAAAGACAAAGAAGATGGCACATGAATTTGATCTTCATCACCAACAAAGAGAAAGTGGAACACTTTTCCAAAAAGAATAAGCAGTATCTCTATAATGGTTGCATACATCATCAACTATAAATGGATTTCACTGTGTGTTGTATTTGATAAATGGATTTTCTATTTAGGGTAGGTGTTTCTCGAGTATTTTAACTTTAATGAAGAACCATCCTATTGGGAATTCTCTATATAAAGAAAGATATAATAACCTTAATCCTTTTCTACTTAGAGATGAGGCATATGTCAAATTTATCTACATCCACTTGCCTACTGTAAGTTTATTTCACAGCCAATAAAAAAAAAAGGAAAATACGCTACGACTCTTAGGCTTCAAATTTAGTCTAGTACTATTATATAGAAGCAATATTACACTCAAACAAAGATCCAAAAATTCATCATAAATGTTAACTGTTCTAGCTCAAGAATTCTTTCCCCATCTTACTTGGCAGACCTCCTGAAGTAATCTTAATTATTGTTGATTCGTAGAACAAATATATTTTATTAGTGAATGTAGTAAGATAGTTGAATAATTGACAATTCAATTCATACATACAAAGCCCCTGTGGATTCCTGAGGTGCTCAGAGTCCTCAGGCAAGTGACAAACTTCTAGTCAACAGTAGATGATAAAACCCAAACTTCATATAGATCATTACAACCAAATAACTGAGTCCCCATATCTTGAATAAATCCAAACACTGCATTATACAAAGAGAAAGATGGGACATGAATTTGAGAAAGTAAGGGCCTGGGGCCAGAGCAAGTTAGATTGGGGTATAGATGTCAATAAATACTTGGAAAATAACGACCAAATAACTGAGTACACACCAACAAAAAGTGGAATAATCAGAATTGAATAAGTGGTTCCAATCAGATGCATTGATTAGGTACAATATTAAGAAAGTAATCTGACTGTTTTTTAAAGACGAGAGATATAATCATGCCATGGTGAAAATCATTAATACAAACTGTCAATACAAAGTATGATTGTATGAGAATAAAACTAGACACGTGCTATTGCTAAAATTTCTACAAATCCACACGACTCGTATGTGCAAATACCATTTGCCTACTTTGACAGGATGGAAAGACATAAATATTTGTCCGATACTTGCAGGAGGAGGATGGGCTAGATTAAAGTTAAAACTCCATCCATTTGGCCCTCAGGCTTGAAAGAAATATTTGTCTGATACTTACAGAAGCAATATTAAAGATCTAAAATTTATTGTTAGGAGCTATTGTAGCATAAGGATCCATTTCATGTGTTCCTTATTTCAAGTATGAAACAACCCACATGCATTACCAACACGAGCTGTAATACTATGTTGTTTGGAGTGAGAAAATGGAATAGAGGAAGGAATGAAATAAAAATAATGTATTTGATAATTATTTTGGAAGAATGAAATTAAAATTCATTCCATCCCTTTGCTTGTGGAGTAAAGGGAATAAAATCCATTCCAATGGAATGGATAGGATATGTAATAATTTTGGCATTATACGACATATTCCACCACCATCAACAATCAAATATACACTTAAAATCATTCAATCCAGCCCTCCATTCCATTACTTCCGATCAAAACGCAGCAGAAGACCCAACTTGGGGAATTCTATCACAAATTTTCATTCTAAACCATTCAATGAATCTTGCAAGTCCAGCGGTGGAGATACATGTATGATGATTGAGGGTCACTGTCCTTGCAATTTTTTCCAAAACCCCCACGTTTTCCTCTAAACTTTTAATGTGGAATCCCCAATATCATACAATGATGCCTTTAATTTATATAAAAGCATTCTATTCTATATAAGTATCTTGATTTGAAAAATACTTACCTCACCCTTCAAAAGGTCTAAAAAGTTTCCCATCTTTGCCAGAAAATCTTGAGGGTCTCCCCGTTCTGAAAAGTCCGACTCAGCCGCTCCAAAAACTCTTTAATATTCCAAATTAATGATCCAAGCCTCCACTAATATTCCCAACATCACAGAATCTCTCTCTCACACACACAATATATATATATATATATATATATATATAAAATTCATACTATTCAATCATAAAAAGTACAGAATTATAACATTATTATAATACTAATAACAAAAGAATACGTACAGGAATGTTGGCTCTGCATTTGTCCAAGTTATTAATATTATTATATAATTCAGAATATATATACACCCGAAAACGACATATGGGAGTAACAAATGAACATTGTTATGCATGCCACCATTATCCATAAATAAGAAGTATATAGGTAGAGATAAAGAAAGGGATGGGCGTACCTTCTGTCTGTCGACGAGGGTTCAAACTACAAGTCTTTCTTCCAGATGGGAAATTGGGAACGAATGTTTTTATCAGAACAAACAAATCTGTATTTAAGCATTGTCTAGTCTTTACTAATCCGAAAAACTAAAAAATAAAAGAAAACAACTAAAATTTCCAGCGAAGGGCCCTATAGCATGCATAGCCCAATAATACAATTAAGAAAATTGACATATTTATTAATTAATTTTAATATAATTATGATATCTCTCTCCCACGAGTGTAAGAGTAGGACCTATCTATTATTTATATAAAAGAAACTTATAAAACTATATATCATATTATTATATTATTTATGTGAACAGAAACTTATAAACCTATCTTTTTTTTTGTTGGACAATATCAATTATATAATCAATTTTAATAATCTTTGAATAATATATTACTCCCTCCATTTCTAAATAAGTGTTTTGCGGAAGGTATTAACATGAGTAAAAAGTTATTGCACAAGACTAAAATACCTTTATTTAATAAATATTTTCTCTCTCCTCTCTCACACTAATCTATATCTTTCTTTTATGTCCAGCCATCTAGGTTGAAAATTTTCTTCGGTCAAAAATTGATTTCCCACCAAAATCAATTTTCAATCTAAAATTATGAATATTTTGATTTCCTACCAAAATACTGTTCTTTGAATGTTAAAATATGGCTACAAGGCAAAAAAAAAATCAAATGCCTTTAACTGAAATAGATCTAAATGTGGATGTAGCATATCAAGAGGAAGCACAAGAAACTTTTTTGCCAGATCTTAATGAGCCATGCCTAGAAGATGATATACAAGTGGAGGTATTGCATAGCTCACAAGAAACAAACTTGAATACTGGAGAATCCAAATCCATGGAATCTTCACCTCCTGCCATTTTTTCTTTTTAGAGAGATGTAAAAGCATTTGCAATATCATATATGTATTGATTACCACCGTTATGAATATGTATTGGAAAGGAAAAGAATATGAAAGGGTACTAGGGTAGCCTACAATTAATTTAATGCATTGAAAAAACTACTTATTGTGTGCATTAAAAGAGGGATAAGGGTAAATTTGGAAGAAAAAATATTAATTATGCTTTGATTTCATCAAACGTTAAATATTTTGGAATAATTCAAAGGGTGTAAAATGTCAATTAATATGGAATGGAGGGAGTAAATAAATAATCACACACACTCAGAATACAAGTCTAAGAAGGAAATAAAGTCCCACAATAAACGACGTTACATAATAAAGAAGAAAGAAATAACAAAAATTGATCATGTGACCTAATGATTCCAGGGAAAAAAATACTTTATTAATTATTTGAGGAAAAAAAATAACAAATGGGTCACTATTTCTATTATTTATCTTTGTTTACTATTTTTTTATTTATGTTTGATGTGAAAAAAGATTTACTGGGTAGCAGAGATAGAGATAGGAGTGCATGAGAGACAAAATAACTGACCAATAATTATTATTATCTTGGCAACAAAAATATTTTATCAGCATTATTCGAATTTGAAATAAATAAAAAAAAATATGTGGTTTAATTGAGCAAGAGATGAATTCAATAACCCCGGCCAGTAAAAAATGAACCATACGTCCATACATAAATGTGTTTACGCAATTCAGTGTTTGAGTGTCGTACAAAAACTAAAATCATCTGTTCCAAGAATTTTCCAATTAAAATATACTTATAAGGAGAAGTGGAGATCGAACCAATAATTCTAAAACGAACTCTTAGTGTCAAAGTCTATCTTGTTGAAAATTAAGATCACAACAGATATATATATCCAATAGATATTCATAATTATCTCTTATCATTATAATTGATTATGATTATCACTATAAACATGAGTACTTACCTCTGTATAAATAGTATGGTCTTATTTCGTTTCAGTTTACATTTATAATTCCTTTTTTACCTCATTGGTATTTCAACAATGGGGTATAATCTTTTTCTGCTGCTAACTGTTATTCTAGTTTTTCTTGTTGCTTGATTTCCTCGGCTATTGAGGTTACATATGATAATCGAGCCATTAAAATTGATGGAGAGAGAAAAATATTAATTTCCGGTGCCATTCACTATCCTCGTAGTACTCCCCAGGTACATTCATTATTAATTAATTTCTCATTATATATATATGTATGTTCCAAAACTATAGTCTCATTTGACACTTGAACATATATAATTCTAATTTATTGTGTTTTTTTTTTTACAATTTATTTCATCCAGATGTGGCCAGACTTGATACAAAAAGCAAAGGAGGGAGGACTTGATACCATTGAAACTTACATATTTTGGAATGGCCATGAGCCCTTATATCGTCAGGTTTTTCAAATTCTCACTATTCACACACACATAAACATATATATATATATATATATATATATATATATAGATGGCTGTCATGCATGCAAGATTTATATATATATTAAGTCATTTAACTAACTATTTATCTGACCAACTTCTTCAACTTCAGTATGATTTCTCAGGACGTTATGATTTTATAAAGTATATCAAGACGATTCAAGATGCTGGACTTTATGTTATTCTTCGAATTGGACCATACGTCTGTGCAGAATGGAATTATGGGTAATAATTATTTATGGCATTTCGAATTAGTAATACTGGCAAATTAATCTTTAAATTATAGGTATCGACTAATTCCACTTTATTGATTTTTATTTATTTTTTTGTTGCATAGGGGATTTCCCGTGTGGCTTCACAATTTGCCAAATATATCTTTTCGGACTGAAAATGAAGTTTTTAAGGTAAAAAAACATATAAATACTTTATCAAATAAATAAATATTCAATAAATTTTTGTTCTTACAATTTTCAAATTTTTTACTTATTTTAATTTTGCAGAATGAAATGAAAATTTTCACAACCAAGATAGTCGACATGGTTAAACAAGAAAGCCTTTTCGCTTCCCAAGGAGGACCAATAATTCTTGCTCAGGTTTTTAGATTATTATTGTTTCTTTAATTTATCTTATATATTTTATCATTGTAATTTAATTTTTTGTTTTTATATAAAAATAATAGATTGAGAATGAGTACGGAAATATTATGTCCTCATATGGAGAGGAAGGGAAAAAATATATCAAATGGTGTGCTGATTTTGCTGTATCACTAAATATTGGCGTGCCTTGGATCATGTGTCAACAAGATGATGCTCCACCTTCAATGGTACGTACGTTTATACAAATATATATATATATATATATATATATATATATATTGTTAATTAAAATTTGTTTTATTTATTTTTTTTCTGTCTGTCTTTGTAATTATATATATACCAACTGTTTTACCTCTCATTTGAAACAAACAGATCAACACATGCAATGGATTTTATTGTGATCAGTTCCAACCTAAAAATCCCAATATCCCCAAGATGTGGACAGAAAACTGGAGTGGATGGTTGGTTATCAAATACTAGTATTTATTTAAAACCTACCTTTGATTAAATAATATCTCTAATGATCATATATATATATATATATATATATATATATATATATATATATCAATAGGTATAATGATTGGGGTCAAAAACATCCACATAGAACTGCAGAAGATCTTGCATTTGCTGTTGCTCGTTTTTACCAAACTGGTGGCACACTACAGAACTATTACATGGTTTGTCAATTTTAAATTCCTTAAATTTATCAACCTTACTAAAAATAAATTATTTGTAAATAAATACAAATTAATACGGTTATATATCTTCTTCCCACAGTATCATGGCGGAACTAATTTTGACCGTACAGCTGGGGGCCCCTTAATTACCACGTCTTATGATTATGATGCACCACTTGATGAATATGGTAGACAAATTTAAAATTTAAATTCATATACACATACATTAATTCTAATTAGGTTTAGGTCTGCCAGTGTATGAACTTTTATAGTACTACAGGTAATTTGAATCAACCAAAGTGGGGACATCTTAAGGAGCTTCATCTCATCCTTAAAGCAAATGAAAAGATTCTTACTTATGGCACAGTTACAAACAATAATTATGACAGTGTGATGTCTGTAAGTGTATTTTCTTTTTATTTATTTATTTACATTTTGCATAAAATTTAAAATATTCACTTACTTTTGATCATATTTCAGTCGACGATTTTTGAATTAAATGGAACAAAGTTATGTTTCATTGGAAATGCACACAGTGACAAAGACATGACAGTGGAAGTATTAGGCAATAAGTTCACTGTCCCAGCTTGGTCTGCTACTATCCTTCAAGACTGCAAAAAGGAAATCTATAACACTGCTCGGGTAGGGTAGGGTATATATATATATATATATAAAATTAAATTACTGGTGTGTGTACGTACATGTTCATGATATATATTCACGAGCTCAATTTGCTTAATTTATTATAATATTTTCCTTGGTAGGTTAATACACAAACATCTGTTGCGGTGAAGAGTCCAAGTAGTTCTACATTCAACTGGTCATATAAGTTTGAGACACCCGAGCACTATAAAGACCCTACGCGAAAGTTTCTTGGCAAGGGCGATGGGTTTTTGGCTGATCATTGCCCTGATCAAAAGAAAGCAAATGACACTAGTGATTATTTGTGGTACATGACTAGGTATGAATGATAAACATATTTTTTCTTTGTAATTGTTAAGTCTTATAATTAATATATAGTTATTTATTTATTTTTGAAATATTTTATAACCAGTATTCGAGTGGAAGAGAATGACCCTATCTGGGGTGGTGATATCACTCTACATGTTCATACTAATGGACCTGTGCTTCATGTATTTATTAATGGGAAGCACATTGGTAATTAATGATCTACTTTTACTTTTTATTAATTATATTAAAATTTTGTTTCTATTTTTCTTAAATTATTGGTTGCGAACAATGAAATGAATATACTCGCAGGAACTAATTGGGGTAAAAATGGGAAATCTGAGTTCGTATTTGAGCATCTTGTAAACTTGAAGCCTGGGAAGAAGAATTTAATATCATTACTCAGCGTCGGTGTTGGGTTGCAAGTAGGAATTACAAGTTTATTATTTAGTAGTATGATTTAATTTCAATTTTTGCACTAGTATTATTATTATTTAATGTTAATGTTGTTTTGACTAGAACTACGGAGCATATTTTGACGAAGGAAGGAATGGAATTCATGGTCCTGTTAGATTGGTTACTCCTAACGGTCATGTGAAGAACTTAACTTTAAGTCAGTGGGAAATCAGGTCTGGATTGGATGGGTTAGACAAGAAATTGTATTTGGGTGGACATGCTTGGAAATCTGACGACCTTCCCATCAATAAAGAATTTGTTTGGTACAAGGTAATTTAATTAAATACTAGTTTTTGTTATAATTTTTTACTATAATTTAATCAACAATTTGATTTTACAGACAAGTTTTGATTCTCCAAGGGGGTTGGAACCTGTTGTTCTGGATTTATTAGGCATGGGTAAAGGATCTGCTTGGGTGAATGGACATAATATTGGTCGATATTGGCCAAGCTATTATGCAGATGACAGTGGATGTAATTCAACATGTGACTATCGGGGTGCATACTCGGGAGACAAGTGTCCGTGGAATTGTGGAAATTCAACACAAAGATGGTACATAAAAGTATTACTTAATTTATATATTGATCAATAATCCAAATCCTGTTATTTATAGTAATATTAACAGACTAATAGTAGTAGCAGCAGCAGCAGCAGTAGTTTATATATATACTTTATAATAATACTCCAATAAGTATATATTAATTTGTTAGGTACCATGTGCCGCGCTCCTTTCTTCGAGATGAAGGCAACACATTAGTGTTATTTGAAGAATTTGGAGGTGACCCTTCAGGTGTGGGCGTTGAAACTGTAGTCACCGGCCAAATTTGTGCAAATGCTTACGAGGGTACTACTTTAGAATTATCATGCCAACAAGAGAGGTTTGTTTACGGGGGGGATATTAAATACCATACTCTAGGCCGAGTTATTTCTGATGTCAAATTTGCTAGCTTTGGCGATCCTACCGGTGCATGTGGAGTGTTTGAAACTCCCTTTAAAAAAGGCAGTTGCGACTCTCCTAATACTCTTTCATTCATAAAACAAGTTAAGTGGAGTACTGAAGTATATATATATATATATATATATATATTTATACTTTTTTTTGTCTTGAATATATTTTCCATATATATCATTACTTATAATTAATGCATGCATGATTTGCTGATGATTATTATCATTCATTTATAATGTTGGTAGGCGTGCGTCGGCAGAGAAAGCTGTTCCATCGATGTATCGGAGAAGAGTTTTGGGGCCAGTGGCTGCAAAAACGACATCAACAAAAGGCTTGTAGTTGCAGCTTCATGCTAGTACTTCTGTTTTTAGTTTTACTTAGAAATTAATAGTGTGTTTTGGTAGAAACTTAGACTATACGGGTAATAGGTAGTAAATTTCCTCGTCCACTTCATTGGTATTGTACTAGTAGTAGTACTACTACTACTGCTTACTGATATGCGTTAAAATAATTTTTATAAAAAATTTATTCTCCAGCAGCATGCATTTGTGGTTATGTTGATATTTATGTGAAATCGGTAAACTCCATTAATTTTCCTCTATATATTCTACCTTTGCGAGACACCCAGGAGGGTCGAAATAGAATAATCTAAAACCATCAGCCTGCAACATTATCGATGTGACGATCAGACAAATCGGATAAACTTGTAATAAGGTTTTTATATATTGTGAATATTTAATAAAATAAAATTTTATTGATACTATTATGTGTTGTGTGATTTAGGTCGATTAATGACTTACTTTATGTGTTACGTGATTATGTACGAGTGTTAGAAGTTTTTGAGAGAATAATTTTTTCTGATAAAAACGCTAAATCACTATTCATAAAACGTAGTTTTTTTTTTAACTTTTCGAATTACGGCATAGCCTTTATTAATTTGGAAAAAAGAGATGAAATTTTTAATAAAAATATTTTTATTGGAAAAGACGTAAAATCATTATTCACGCTAAAAACGCGTTTTCATATTTTCGAATTTTCGAGCCGTGACATATTGTCTATTAAAGAAATGGGGATGGAAAGTAGAAAATTAGAAAATAGAGTTAATATTTTGACTAAATGTAAAAGTTAGAGAAACTAACTAAAAGAAAGAAAAAAAAAACTAGAAATAATAATAATAAGTTAATAATAATCAAGTCAAGTGAAGTCTAGGAATTAAATGGCTTGTCTAGGAATTTAAAATGATTTGACTTGAAAATTAAATAGTTTGCCTAAGATTTAAGATGACTTGACTAGGATGAATATGATTTGGCTTGGTTTGAGCCAAGGTGGGTGAAGACCCAAAGCTTGAGAAAAAACATGTGTCACTTGATAAAAGTACTTGATGGTCATATGAAGCATTATTTGAGCATAAGGTGAATTTGAACCAAGCAAAGTGAAAGGGAGAGGGAATTGGCGGATGGACAAGTGGGGGGCCAAATGAGTGAGTCATTTACTATAAATGGTAAGTTTTAATTCAACAAGCAAGTAATTAAATGTTTTGTTCTTTTTAATTCATTTAATTAGCCAAACATGCCTTAAGTGGTGTAATATTAATTAATTTAATGAGAGTTAAGTAACCTAATCTAAGCAAGGTTAAGTTAGATATTGGATGATTTAATTAATCATCCAACACTTGGCCATTTAATTTATTTCACTTTATAAACTAGGAAGAGAAAAAGAAAGAACAAGAAAAGAAAAACAAGAGAGCATAGAGAGATAAGTGCACGATTAAGAAGAAGAAAGTAAAGAGCAAGATACAAGTTGATTATTAAGTGAAGCTATGAAGAAGCAAGAACAAGAAAAGGTAAGACCATGAGCCATAACCCTTTTATCTCCTTGAATTACTTTTCTTTAAATTAGTAATTGTTGGTGGTTGTTGTTTATTGGAAGATCATGAAGGATCTTGGAGTAATAAGGACGTGTGTACGTGGTTTAAATATCTTAAATGTAAGACCCCAACTTATTAAATAAAATTGAATTTTTCCTCTATTCATTATTCTAAATTAATAAGGTGTTAATTTGATATAACGCTTTGGTTATGGGTGAAATGTGCAAATTTTGTAAAATAAGCAAGTGGTTATAAAATATTCTTTTTGTCGGGAATATCCGCATGCGACAGTAGTAGATCAATTGTGGGCCCCATAATGTAATAACTGTTGGGTGAAGAAAATAGTTTTATAAATAATCTAGGCGTAGAATTGTTACCAATTAACCTTTGTTGGAATACACAGTGGTTAAAATACGATGTCTGGCGTGGTTGCACAAAGATTACATAAAGATTGTTGAATTATTGATTCGCATATAAGAAGACATTACTCAATAATTGTTATGTGAGTTATCGCTCAATATTTTATTTTATTGATTCAATAATTAACGTGTTGCTAGTTTATATTATTGTTGTTTCAATAATTATCATCGCATGCAGTATTTTCCATTATCAGATCAATAATTCATATTATTTGAATAATATTATTAGATAGCATTATTGGCAATGTCTAGAAAGTTCTGTCAAGGAGAGGTTTGGTCACCTAATTGCGCGCCAGTAAGGAAAAATCCTTATTGGAAAGCCCCCTCTTTCCTGGGAACGGCCTGGTTGTCATAATTGTGATTCTGTAATATTATTTGTGAATAATTAATTATTGATTTATATGATAAGGAAATATTTATTTGATGCGGATATAAATGATGGATTTATTTATTTTATGTGGTTATAATTGAAGGAATTAATGTTGAGGTGTTTTATCAGTATTTTTGTCGGAATGGAGGTATTAAAAATCAAATCAGTATTTTTACGATATATTGCGTGAGTTATAATTTTTAATCCGACCGTTGGATCGTTGTGATTTTTGGATATGTTATACATATATAAGTTGAGTATATGTCCACAAATTTTGAACCGTTAAAAATGAACGAATGATTTGTTATGAATTTTAAGAGGTGACTGATTCAGAAATTAGGTTTATAAATGATTTTGGTGGAAAATTCTAGAATCGAGTGGGCCCCACTTGTGGTTGGTGAAGAAATGTGATGAATTTTATTTCAAATGTGGTGGGTGGCAATAGTAGCAGGTAAAGCCATCAGGTAGCAGATCAAGTCTGCTTCGGCGTGCTAACATTTTTCTATAAATAGAGGGCTAAGTTAGAATTGAAAATCACACTAGAAACATAAGCTCTCTCTCTTTCTCTCTCTATATTATCGAGCATATTTTGTGAATATTTAGATACTTTGAGAGTTGTTGTTCAGTACAAGTTTCATTCAGCATCACTTCCGACCTTTCATTCCGAAGTACTGTTTCTTTGAGTCTTAAATGATGATATTATTGAATATCTTTGGCCTGTAGTGCAAAGATGAATAATTAACTGATGAATATCTTTGGCCCGTAGCACAAAGATAAACAGGTGTTGAGATGAACATGACCAACTGGTGATATAAATGAATATCTTTGGCCTGTAGTGCAAAGATGAATATTTGATTAAAGATGTATATTGATTGATGTTACAGGGATAAAATATTAATGATGGACTTTTAAATCATAGAAGATAATAGAATTCTTTCTTTACGTGACTCTTCTAATGGATTGTTGTTTCCGCTGCATTTGTTGATATAAAACTTGTTGTCTATTATATTTTATCAGATTTTTCCCTGTTGAAGACTAATGATAATTTGTTGTATATTATCTTAGTCATAATATTCTTTACTGGGCTAGTTGAGCTCACCCTTTTCCTTTTTGTTCCATTTTTCTTCTCATGAGGTGAGAACATAGCAGGATCGAGTCGGGGTATAGAGTGATGGTTCTAAAAAAGATGTTTTAGCAGTCCTCACTATTTCTATAAAATAGTGTATGAATAATTATAATGAGGACTTATTTGAGTGTTGATATTGTCTAGAAGACAATATTTGTATTTAAACTCACAGTTTGTGTTGTCGTATTTTGTACAACAATTGTATTATTGAAGTTGTAGTTTGCTTTCTGTACCATGTATTTGGCGACTCAGAATGGGTGTTGTATACCTATTTTGGGGGCGTCACATTAAACTACTTGTTAATTACCTGAAAAATGGAATCAAAACTGAAAATGCAAACCTATGCGTAAAGGAGTACAAGAACGGACAATTTACTGACTGTTATGGGCTGTTTTGGTGACATTTTGAGATAGCTTAAGAAATGTAAAAATTAATTTATAGAGTGTCATGTTACACTCTTAAGTCATGAACATCACCTAATTGGAACGGAAGTAAAAGCTTCTGTAACGAAGCCGTAACGAATTTTTAAGTAAAGCTAGTTAAAAATGAAATTTGTGTAACCCCTGAACCTTTAGCTGTTTTCTGTTTCAAATGGGTTGTTGGAAATTTTTTTCTGTTTTGGGGGTTATGTAGACGTTAAGTAACGAGTTCGTGGACGTAAGAATGACCTCATTCTAAGTCCGGAGGTGGGAGATATACCTTTCGGAATGAGACTAGTCAAAACTGTGAAAATTAAACTGGAAAACTGTTTCGGGTAGGGACATTTGATGCCACTATTTTGGCCAAATAATGAACCTGGAAAAAATTTCCACCTGGGGAATTTTTAGTAGATGTAACAAAGAAGAAAATGATGCGAGAACGGACTCATTTCGATAGCGTTTAACCGAGTTATGACGTTACAAAGTAGATGCTACGATCACGTAGAACTGTATGTTTTCATCCAGGGAGTTTTGTGCTAAAACTGACGTATAGTTTTGCTATTTGGATTATCATACATGAAGTTTTATGCTAAAACAGACGGGATTTACCTGTCTGAATTAACAGATAGAGAGTTTAAAGCTAAAACAGACAGGTTAAGTTGTCTATTTTATACCTATAACAAAAAATTAAAAAAAAGTACTTGAGCGCATTGATTAAATAATCAAAAGCGAACACTAAGAACTAAGAATCTAATGTTAATGTAAGTCATAATTAGTATCAATATATGTCTAATTAGTATATATATATATATATATATATATATATATATATATATATATTTATAAACTTAAATAGTGTTCGAGTTTAATGAAATAAACATTATAAAACATGGAATATGGTTAAAGTAAACCATGTGTGACGTTTATACTTGGCTAATTGGAATGTCTATGTGCACTAAATGTGTAGGACTTTTAAAGGGCGATTAACGTCAAGTATAGAAGAAGCTTAAGTCAAGTTTCTTAAACTTACTTGAATTTTATTAAGCAAGGTTTCTAATTCTTGTTTAATTGTTGATCATATTAAGCAAATTTCTTAACGTCATTCAGATTTTTGAATTGAATGCAAGATTCATGTCTTTATGCAAACATGCTATAATTGTACAAGGTGTTTAACTACGAATTGTTATTATTATTGAACACTTTTAAGTTGTTACAGTTCTGTTAATACATGAGTTCATGGGTTATGATTAATGTAAGACCCCAAATTTTATGAATAAAGATGATTTTTCTATAATTATCATTTTTGAATATTATGGAATGAATTTGTTATAATGTTATAGTTGTGGGTAGTATTTATAAATTACGCAAAGTATGCAAGTTGTTATATTATATTCGATTGGTGGGGAATATTCGTTTTAGCGGGGAATATTAAATACAACGGGCGCAATCATTGGTGGACCCCACAAACATAATTATTATGTCGATTGAGAAAACGACAAAAATATTTTTATGAAAATAACGGCAGAAGTTTTACAGAATTATCTTTGTTGAATTACTTGATAGTAAAAAGTACAAGATGTCTGGCGTGGTTGCATAAGTAGACTGCGGTATTGATTATTGATGCTTATGTGACAAGTCACTCAGTTATACTCAATTATTGTTATAGTAATTGTTGCATCATATCTCTCATATTATTGATTCGATTATTGTCACAGTATCATCTGGATTATATGATATATTATTCAATCAATAATTGAGACGACAAAGTTATTCATATTATTAAATTACAATATTTACAATGTCTAGAAGTTCTGCCAAGGAGAGGTTTGGTCACCTAATTCAGGCGCTGATAGGAAAAATTGTGACACCCCAAAATTAGGTATATCGTCACCCATCTTGGGTCGCCACTTACATGGTACATAAATTCAAATACAACTTACTAATATAAGCGTAGGTATGCAATACGACATAAAGCGTGAGTTTGAATACAAATATTGTCTACTAGATATTATACAAACTCAAAAGGAGTCCTCATTACAACTATTATCACACTATTTCACGCGAATAGTGAGGACTACTAATGCTATCCTCTCGGACCATTACTCCGTTCCCCGACTTCGTCCGGCTATGTTCTCATTTTCGAGAGAAGAAACGGTGAAAGAAAAGGGTGAGCTCAACTAGCCCAAGAAGAAATATTATGACTAAGATAATGCGAGAATAAATTATCATTAGCCTTCAACATGTTAAACCGATAAAATACAATAGACATAAACGGTTTAATCTGCAATGGAATATGCAATCCATTAAAAGAGTCAGTAGAGAATAAAATCTACTATCTTTTAGGTTTTAAAAGGTTTTCATCAATTTTTATCATTTGAGACTCACTTAATAAATAAACCACCACATCTAATCATCCCCTCGTACTACCACGGCCAAGGATTTTTCATCAAATTATCAATGGTCATGACTATACCGAATCACCCACGGTCATAATCATACCAAAAACTATCCATCACTTCGCATTACGAGCCACCGAGGACTTTTATCACATCATTTATAACAAGCCACGATTATCTAAGAATGATCCTCGGTCATAATCATACTAAGTTCATCTATGCACGTAAGCCAAAGATAACATAATATATCATGAGGATGATGACAATGACATAATAATTCAATAAAACAAGTTCAAGAATTATTTTATCCGAGGAATTAAGTAACGCCCAAATTGTCAACAAGATCTTTGTTTTGTAGAGTAAAATTCAAGAATGATCGTAAGAATATTTCCATGAAAAGATATCTTGGATGAAACGCAAATATCAAGGATATTCTACTAATTTCATGGAGTATAGAAGTCAAAGTTTTAACCAACTGGTATATAATAAAGAATGGAATAACAAAAGAAATCACCATGCATGCGGTATTAGCATAGACAAAAGTTATTCAACAGTAATAATAATAACGGAACCGGTCGTGAAATTCACAATGCAAGCGGGATGATCCAACGTAATAATAAATCTTTGAATAATAAACAATGGAACGGTCAGGTGTAAAAAACACACGCATGGATATTCCAACGAGTAATAATAAATGCGGAATAATAAACAATGGAACCAGTCCTAAAAACACATGACATGGATATTCCAATGAATAATAAAGAATGGAATAATGAAGAAGATCACCAAGTATAGGGGATTCCACAGTATACAAAGTTATTCCAATGTAATAAATAAGGATGGAATAACATAAGGATTTCACCAAGTATAGGTACGCCGCATATACTGAAAAGTTATGTATAAGGTATACCACTTTACAAAGTTATTCCAATGTAATAATAATGAATGAAATAACAAAAGTTCTCTTCATGAATAAAAGAAGAATAACACCCTCTTACGATACAACAAATAATATCCCTTACCGTAAAAGACCTTTGGATATCAAAGTAGTGAAGTACCGAATACTTCTTCTTCTTTCTCTCTATAGATTTTCTCTCTATAGCTTCTCTCTATAATTTCTCTCTACAGAGTTTCAATTGAATTCGTAAGAAAATAATGAATGAATGAGCTTCATTTATAGGAAAATAGAATGCATAGTAATTAATCCATGAACGGTCCAGATTGATTTACTTTAATCGACGGTCCATATTTAAAGCAAAATCTTTTAAATAAAATATCATATATTCTATTTATATAAAAACATTTTACTATGCAAAACACTATGCAACACTATGCAAAAACACTACGCAACACTATGCATAATAAAATATAATATATTCTATTTATGAATAACTTTAATAAAGTATACATTTTATATAAAAAGATGTTTCGCATTTTATTACGTTAATAATACGTAATAAAACAAAACGTCATTATCATTATAATAATTCATATTATTAATCGACAATAATGGAATCAAACCGGTGACTTCTCACATAAGCATCAATAATCAATACCGTGTGCTACTATGCAACCACACGTATTACTGTACTTTTACTACCGAGTAGTTCAACAGTATCAACAGTAAAACTTCCGCCGTTATTTTCATAAAATATTTTGTTCGGGTGAATAGTAACTCATGAATAGTAATTCGTGAATAGTAACTCATGAATAGTACTCTGACACAAAAAGTGTCCCAAATACTCGAGTGAACAATACTAGAGTGAATAGTAATTTTGGTGAATAGTAACCCGTGAATAGTAACTCGTGAATAGTAACTCCGACACAAAAAGTGTCCCAAATACTAGAGTGAACAATACTAGAGTGAATAGTAATTTTGGTGAATAGTAACTCGTGAATAGTAACTCGTGAATAATAGAACGGGTATTTTATGACAACTTGTCTACTTTGAAAAATTTTCAAATATGACCCTTAACTTTAAACTTTTATCAATTTAACTATTCACCAAAATAGAAAAATTGAACACTTTTATTTCATAAAATTTGGGGTCTCACAAAAATCCTTATTGGTAAGCCCCCTCTTTCCTTGGAACGACCTGGTTGTTAAATATTGTGAGTTATAATATTAATGATGAATAAGTTCGTGTTGATTAAAGATGAATTTGATAGTTCCATTGTGTTGGGATTATTAGTGTTAGTGGAATCGACATCTATTCCGATGATAATTGATGTCTGAGGGTTATATTGATAAATCGGGGAATTTATCGGATAAATGAGCAATTAATTGCTACTAATTCACATGCTTATATAACTATTTGTTCACATGTGTGTACAATTGAATCACATTCTTATACTATTAGGGGAGTTGGTGCAAAAATTGATAATACTTGCATGATTAAATTAAAGATGGAGGTATAGATGGAGGTACTATACCGTAATTCATATTTTCACATGATTATAACTATTGATTCACATGATTGAACTATTGATTCACATTATTTACTATTAGAGGAGGTGGTGAAAGTTTGATAATACTTGTAGGACTAAATTAAAAATGAAAGAAAAGTTGAAGGTATTGTACTGTAATTTTTTGAGCCCCAAAACGTGCAATTAGCGAAACTATATTTTTCTATAAATAGAAGTTCATTCTTCCTTCATTTCTCACCAATTCACTAAAGTTATAGAGCAATTATTATAGAGAGAAATTATTAGAGAGAAGTTTATAGAGAAAATCTATAGAAGAAGAAGCACTCGCTACCTCACTATTCCAGATATCCGCTTTTCTTACGAGGTAAAGGGTATTATTCCTTTTGTATTCATGAAGAGAACTTCATTATTCCATTCTTTATTATTACATTGGAATAACTCAGATATCTGTGGCTACCCTATACTTGGTGAAATTCTTACATTATTTCATCCTTTATTGTTTTCATTGGAATATCTCATGCATGCGTTTTACGTCGGACTGGTTAAATCTTTTATTATTCTACATTGGAATATCCATTCAGACATTTTTACGGACTGGTTCGGTTCTTTCTTTATTATTCTGTTGAAATATCCATGCATGCGTTTCTACTGGGACCGGTTCATCTTTTATTATTCATTTGAATATCCTCTTTATGCGCTTTTACGCCGGACCTAGTTCCGTCTTTATTATTCTATTGGAATAACTTGCATGTGCGGTCCATCGACGTCTCGATGATTTCTTTTGTTATTCCATTCTTTATTATACTCGGTTGGTTAAAGTTTTGACTTCTTATACTCCATGAAATTAGTGGAATATCCTCGATATTTGCGCTTCATCCAAAGATCTTTTCATGGAAATATTCTTTCGAGCATTCTTGAATTTTACTCACAAAGAAGTATCATGTTGACAATTTGGGACGTTATTAGTTCCCTGAATAAATTAATTCTTGAACTTGTTTTATTAAATTCTTATATCATTGTCATCATCCTCATGTTTTATATTGCGTTGAATGTCATATGTATGTGGCTGTGAAGTGCATAGATGGACTTGGTATGATTATGACTGAGGATTATTCGGTGTAATCATGACCGTAATGTTACAAATGATGTGGTAAAACTCCTCATTGGCCCGTAGTGCATTGATGGACAGTTGTTGGCATGATCATGACCATTGATGAATACACGAATATCCTTGGCCCGTAGTGCATGAATAATTTGTGGTCGTGACCCTAATGAATATCCTTGGCCGTAGTGCAGGGATGATGTGGATTATTTATTAAGCTGAGTCTCAGCGATAAAAAGTGATAAAAAATCTTTTTAAATCATAAAAGATAGTAGACTTTATTATCTACTTGACTCTTTTAATGGATTGCTTGTTCCGCTGTAGTTAAACTTGATGTCTATTGTATTTTATCAGTTTAACATTGTTGAAGGCTAATGATAATTTATCCTGCATTATCTTAGTCATAATATGTCTTATTGGGCTAGTTGAACTCACCCTTTCTTTCATCGTTCTTCAGAAATGAGAATATATTTGAACGAAGTCGAGGAACGGAGTGACGGTCCAGATGATAGTATTAGTAGTCCTCACTATTCTGTGAAATAGTGTAATAATAAATGTATTGAGGACTTATTTTGAGTTTCTGTACTGTCTAGAAGATAATGATTGTATTAAAACTCACAGCTCATGTTGTATATTCAAGTTTGTATCTGAATTTTGTACCATGTATTTGACGGCTTAGAATATGTGATGTGTGACGCCCCCAAAATAGGTCCATTCCATCCAACCCATTCTGAGTCGCCAAATACATGGTACAGAAATAACTACAACTTTATTATTACAGCATATAAACTGTGAGTTTAAATACAGACATTGCCATCTAGACAATATCCACACGCAAATAAATCCCCATCATAATTATTGATACATTATTTTAAAAAAATGGTGAGGACTACTAAACAACTCTCTCTAGAACCTTCATTCCATACCCCGACTAGTACTCGCTACATTCTCGCCTCCTGAGAAAAAAAATGGAACAACAAGGAAAAGGGTGAGCTCAACTAGCCTAGTAAAGAATATATTATGACTAAGATAATATACAACAAATTATCGTTAGTCTTCAACAGGGAAAAATCTAATAGAATACAATAGACAACCAGTTTTAAATCAATCTTCGCAACGGAAATAATAATTAATTAGAAGATTTAAGTAGAGAATGCAAACTACTATCTTATATATATGAATTTAAAAGTTCATCGTCGATATTTTATCCCTGTAACATCAATCAATATATATCTGGAATCAAATATTCATCTTTGCACTACAGGCCAAAGATATTCATCAGTTGGTCATGTTCATCTAAACACCTGTTCATCTTTGCACTACGGGCCAAAGATATTTATCAGTAGGTCATGTTCATCTCTACACATGTTCATCTTTGCACTACGGGCCAAAGATATTCACTAAGAAATCATTCATCTTTACACAACAAGCCAAAAATATTCAGTAATATCATCATTTAGGACTGAGGATGATGAAAAATATTTTAAAGGAAACGAATCCAGTGAAACAAAAGAACAAATATTAAGGATTCGTATTTTAAACAATCTAAGTTCAAAAATACTTCATAAGTAATCAGAGTGGAGTAAAATTCAAGAATGATCAAAACATGGATACAATCAAAGCTAGTATCTCGAATAGATATTTTGGACAAAAAGAAGAAATTTCATTTTTTTTGAATAATAGGCCAGTATTCGTGTGAAAGTCCGTATACGTGAATAAGAACTCGACACCAAAAGATAAAATTTCACAAAAAAACATCTTCACGCTTCGTGAATAGTACTCGTGAATAGTAACTCATGAATAGTAACTCATGAATAAGAACTCGTGAATAGTAACTCATGAATAAGAATCGTGAATAGTAACTCATGAATAGTAACTCGTGAATAAGAACTCATGAATAGTAATCCCGAGCATGAAAAAGTTCCAAATTTGATAAAATTTCCAACCAATATTTTAAGATAATGATATTGAAGAAATAATATCATTTTCGAATAAAATAACATCCCTTACCTCAAAAGACAAAGATTTCTAATAAACACTTGGGATATAGGCTATGACTTGAACTTGCATCAGTATAGCAATACTCAAAGTATACTCAAAATACTCACAAGAATACGCCGATATATATAGAGAGAAAACTTTAGTTTTCGGTGTGATTTTCAATTCTAACCCAAGCACCTATTTATAGGAAAATACTTGTAACACCAAAGCAGAAAATTTAATATAATATTAATATTTACAAAACACATTCCTACGCCCACTTTGAAATCTGATTTGACCACCAAGCACATGTTAAAGATGGCCACCAACATTTGAAAAACGTTTTTCTTAAAAAACATAATTAAAACTTCCAAAATCAATTATTTTGAGCTTGAATTTAAATAATTCATAATAAATAGCTCTTTTATCAGAAAAATTAAACTCATGACTTTCCATAGGAAATTCCATTATCTACAACTTTACAGGAAGGAAGTTTTTCCAAATTCCAAACAAAAATTAACCGAAATCCATAAAGCAATTCGATTTATGGTTATAATCAAATTTCTATTAATAATTGTGTCCACCAACACACAAAATATGTGTTAAACATTTAATGCCACAAAAATACTCTTCATCCTCATATACTCATATATCTCACATTCATTATAAAAATATCACCGTTAATATATTATTAAAATAATATATTTAAATGAATTATTTTATCGAAAAAAGATAAAATATTAATTTTCAACAATTGTCATTTTAAAAATTTCTCCATCTATATCCACATAAAATCAATATTTTCTTATCATATAAATCAATAATTAATTATTCACAAATAATATTACAGAATCACAAAGACTGGCAACTGTGTAGCTCTCAGAAAGAGGGGCTTTCAATAAGGATCTCTCCTCATCTGGCCATGCAATTAGGTGACCAAACCTCTCCTTAGACGAAATTTCTAGACATTGCCAATAATGTTATCCAATAATATTATTCGGATAATATGAATTATTGTTCAGATAATGGAAAAAATCTTGTGTAATGACAATTTATTAAAACAACAAATAATATAAAATATCAATGCGCAATTATTGAATCAATAAAATAAAAAAATCAAGCAAGTAATTACTATAACAATTATTGAGTAGTGCCTTCTTACGTAATAATCAATAATTGGTGCAATAACGTGTCTTCTTGCTCAACAACGCGTATTAATGTGTTTTAACCACCGGGTATTCCAACAAGATTAATTGTGAATAACTACTGTTATTTATAAACAACTTATATTTGTCGTTTTCTTCATCCAATCGCTTTTCCGTTATGGGGCCCACAAAGATCGCTGCTTGCGTCATGCATTTAATAGTCCCCCGACAAAGCATTTAATATTCCACGACCAAACTAATATTCTCCAAATAATAATGAATATTTTATAACCACTTGCTTATTCAAATATTTGCGTGATTTTACCCATAACTATCCACATTAATCAAATCAACCCTTACTATTTCAAAATAATAAATAGAGGAAAATAGATTTCATTTATTAATAATTTGGGGTCTTACAAACTCCCCTCATTATGAAATTTCGTCCTCAAAATTGACGTACGTACCTGGTGTTTCGAAAAGATGAGAATACCTCACTTTCATTTCCATTTCCAACTCCCAGGTCATTTCCTCAGTAGCATGGTTTCTCCACAAAACTTTAACTTGTGGTATAACCTCGGTACATAGGACATGTTCTTTCCTCTACAAGATCTTGACAGGTACCTCCTCGTACGTTAAGTCTTCGGCTATCTCGTTCGGTTCTAACTCAATGACGTGGTTCGGGTCGTCCACATATTTGCGTAACATCGATACGTTAAAAACATAATGAACACGCGTCATACTTGGTGGTAAAACGAGTCTATAGGCCACAGTTCCTATTCGATCGAGAATTTCAAATGGATTAATAAATCAAAGGTTTGAGCTTTCCTCACCTCACCGATTCTCGCTTTTGAAATAACAACTTCTTGCACCTCCTTCTTCAAATTCATCACTCCGATTGTGTAGCTTGAAATAACTTTAACTTTATCGATTAAAGTCGATTATACTCAGATATCATCACGTGGGTACCTAGAGTTTTCATCTCCATCTCTATTATTTGTAAATTATACGAAATGAGTCTTTGACAATATCGCATACTCAGACTTGTATACGATCTTCTACTCAACACATCGCCTACCACGTTCGCTTTTCGAGGATGGCATGGTCGTAACATGTCTTTGAAATGGGTCTCCTCTTGAGTTCTTCAAGCTCTTCCCACATTCCTTGCTTCATTGAATTTTGTATCTTTACGAGTCACCATTTGCGTTAATGGAATAGCGATTCGAGAATATCCTTCAACGAATCTCCGATAATAACCAACTAAGCCTAGAAAGCTACGTATTTCGATTACCGACTTAGGTTGTTCTCAATCGTGACTCATATCCCAACCTTGGATAAGACGTTACAATGACACCTATCGGTTTTACTATCGCAGAATATGGTGTCCCCTACGGAGAGTGCGGCTTGTGTATTCCACAAAGGAAGTCACCGGATAAAGGCTCGGTACCAAATTTATAGTTGAATTTTTAACTCTCGAAGTTCAATAGAGCCATTCGATATGAGATTTTAGAAATGAGTTTTGTCTAGGGTTCAAAGTCGATACAAAATTTAATATCGATCTTTAGGAGTAAACCAAGAAATTCTTCAGAAATACGTCGGGAAAAATCAATAACAAAGGAATATTATTCAAATCTAACGTGTCTTTATTCAAATCCATAACATGGACTAAGAAAACTTGACATCCATAATAAACGAATGACTTCATGGCTTGATATGAAAATGTTTGACTACAATGGTTTGATTGCTTGAATTGAATAACAAAGTTGCTTAGGAATATGAAAACTAACAACCTTACGAAAGTAATCAATTTCGGCATGATGAGTAGTTAACCTTAAAATCACATCAAAAGCAAATATCTCTATAGAAATAAGGTTAACTTGGTAATGTGATAGTGCCAACTGAATCAAGCAAGATTTCTAAACAACGGATGTAATGAAAGTTTCTCCTAACTGAGTCTCCATAAATAGGTCAAAGTCTAATTTCTCCGTAGAGTCAAGTTCAAACGTTGAGTGCAAGAAAGAGATAAAAGAATGGGTAGAACCCAGATCTAGTAAGGTATAAACTTCACAAGAATTTATAATTAACTAACCCGCGTTAACCGTTCGCTCGTTCTCGCTTTTTTGGTCACGACAAACTTCTTCCAGAACAGATTGACTTTGACTTTTTTCGGGACATCCTTTTGAGTCACCATTCTCATTGGAATGGGTTTCGATACCGCATAATCTCGAGCGATATGTCCTTCTTTTCCACAATTATAGCATACCTTAAAGCTGTTGTAGGCGGGCCATTTGATATGTCCCTCTTTCCTGCATTTGTAAATATATGACCGGTGGTCTTTCTCTCCCTTGGAACCCGATTCTTTCTTTGGTGTTGACGCTTCTACACGGTCGTTGTTGAATCTCCTCTTTTAAAATCTCCTCCAGGCTCGCTTCTTCTATTTTCATGGCCACGATTACCATCGAAAGTGGTTACCGCTTTGTCCAGTATTCTTCTTTTCTCCGTTGGTTATCGTTATTCGATGATCGTTATCTTATGATCTGGTTTATGGTCCCTCGGTTGAACGTACTTTCGTTATCTCGCTCTAACAATCTGAGCCTCGTTGACAACATCCGAATCAGAGAGAAAATTTATAAGAAATGAGATCTTGACGTACGCCGGGTTTCAAACCTCTCGTAAATATCCGCGTCATATGTTCCTCATTCTCCACCAAATGAGGTGTAAACTCGGATAACTCGCGAACTTTCGCCTCATCTTTGGGACACCGCCATGTTATTCGCTCTAGTCTAATAAACTCCACTTCTTCATATAGACGAATACTTTGTGGAAGTACTTGTCATTGAACTGTTTCAAACGTCTCCATGATACGCCGAGTGTAATTTGGATGGGTACGCTTCATGATTCCCACCAAGAATCTGCTTCGTTTGGAACATAAAAGTAGCGAATGGAACTTTTTGTTCCTCCGCATGCAAGACATCGAATATCTTGGTAATTTGTTTGACCCATGTTTCCGCCATGATCGGATCCGCTTTCCCTTAATTCGTGGTCCCAACTCTTTGAATCGCTTTGTTTGTGACCACCCGTGAATTGCTATCATTTCCTCCTCAGTATTTTGAACACGAGTCTCCTCGTATGATTTTGCATGAACTGCAAAAGCTTCTAAACATCCCTCGTTCACCATCTCGCTTTCGGTGGTGTTGTTCACAGGAGTACATTGCCCACACTGTTGCACGCTTCTCCTCGTTGGTGAGTACAGGCATCTCCACGATCTCATTTACTCCATTGTTAATACTCTCACGACATTCTCAAACATCGTCATAAAACAAGGTTAATTAAGAAATCAATATATCACATAATATCCCTATATCTTAACCAACTAACAAATAAGCTTAGGTAGGACACACTAAATAAGGATTTACTCGCTCTCCCTCCTAGTTCTATTCCCGATCTCCGCCAGAGATCATATCCCTAAGCTCGATACCAATTGACGCCCCCCAAAATAGGTCCATTCCATCCAACCCATTTTGAGTCGCCAAATACATGGTACATAAATAACTACAACTTTATTATTACAACATATAAACTGTGAGTTTAAATACAGATATTGCCATCTAGATAATATCCACACGCAAATAAATCCCCATCATAATTATTGATACATTATTTTAAAAAAATGGTGAGGACTACTAAACAACTCTCTCTACAGAACCTTCGTTTCATTTCATACCTCGACTAAGATTCGCTACATTCTCGCCTCCTGAGAAAAAAAATGGAACAACAAGGAAAAGGGTGAGCTCAACTAGCCTAGTAAAGAATATTATGACTAAGATAATATACAACAAATTATCGTTAGTCTTCAACAGGGAAAAATCTAATAGAATACAATAGATAAACCAGTTTTAAATCAATCTTCGCAAATGAAAATAATAATTCATTAGAAGAGTTAAGTAGAGAATTCAAACTACTATCTTCTATATATGAATTTAAAAGTTCATCGTCGATATTTTATCCCCGTAACATCAATCAATATATATCCGAATCAAATATTCATCTTTGCACTACTGCCAAAGATATTCATCGATTGGTCATGTTCATCTAAACACTGTTCATCTTTGCACTACTGGGCCAAAGATATTAATCGATAGAGTCATGTTCATCTCAACACTGTTCATCTTTTGCACTACGCCAAAGATATTCACTAAGAAATCATTCATCTTTGCACTACGTGCCAAAGATATTCAATAATATCATCATTTAGACCGAGGATGATGAAAAATATTTTAAAGGAAACGAATCCAGTGAAACAAAAGAACAAATATTAAGGATTCGTATTTTAAATAATCCAAGTTCAAAAATACTTCATAAGTAATCGTAGTGGAGTAAAATTCAAGAATGATCAAAACATGGATACAATCAAAGCTAGTATCCGAATAGATATTTTGGACAAAAGAAGAAATTTCATTTTAAATTGAATAAGGTCGATTCGTGAATAGTGTCGTATACGTGAATAGTAACTTCGACACCAAAAGATAGAAATTTCAAAAAAAAACATCTTCACGCTTCGTGAATAGTACTCATGAATAAGAACTCGTGAATAAGTAACTCATGAATAAGAACTCGTGAATAAGAACTCATGAATAGTAACCCCAAGATGAAAAGTTCCAAATTTGATAAAAAAATTAACCAATATTTTAAGATAATGATATTGAAGAAATAATATCATTTTCGAATAAAATAACATCCCTTACCTCGAAAGACAAGATTTAGTTAAAAACAGGATATAAAGCTATGACTTGAACTTGCAGACCAGTATAACAATACTCAAAGTATACTCAAAATACTCACAAGAATACGCCGATAATATAGAGAGAAAGCTTCAGCCGGTGTGATTTTCAATTCTAACCCAAGCACTTATTTATAGGAAAATGCTTAGTAACACCAAAGCAGAAAATTTAATATAATATTAATATTTACAAAACACATTCCTACGCCCACTTTGAAATCTAATTTCAGCCACCAAGCACATGTTAAAGATGACCACCAACATTTGAAAAACGTTTTTCTTAAAAAACATAATTAAAACTTCTAAAAATTAATTATTTCGGAGCTTCAGAACTTAAATAATTCATAATAAATTTCTCTTTTATCAAAAAAATTTAAAACTCGCAACTTTCCATAGGAAATTCCATTATCTACAACTTTGCAGAAGGAAGTTTTTCCAAATTCCAAACAGAAATTAACCGAAATCTCAAAGCAGAGCGATTTTATTGTGCTATAATCAAATTTACGGCCAATAATTGTGTCCACCAACACACAAAATATGTGTTAAACATTTAATGCCAAAAATACTCTTCATCATCATATACTCATATATCCCACATTCATTATAAAAATATCACCGATTAATATATTATTAAAATAATATATTTAAATGAATTATTTTATCGAAAAAGATAAAATATTAATTTTCAACAATTGTCATTTTAAAAATTTTCTCCATCTATATCCACATAAAATTAATATTTTTCTCATCATATAAATCAATAATTAATTATTCATAAATAATATTATAGAATCACAAGATCGCAAACTTGTGACGCTAGTTCAGAAAGAGGGGCTTTCCAATAAGGATCTCTCTCCTTCTTGGCGCCGCAATTAGGTGACCAAACCTCTCCTTAGATGTAACTTTCTAGACATTACCAATAATGTTATCCAATAATATTATTCAGGATAATATGAATTATTGTTCCGATAATAGAAAATATCGTAATGACAATTTATCAAACAACGGTAATATAAAATATCGATGCAAAGAATTATTGAATCAATAAAATAAAATATCGAATAAAGTAATTATCGTAACAATTATTGAGTAGTGCCTTCTTACGTAATAATCAATAATTGGTGCAATACCGCAATGATGTCTTCTGCTCAACAACGCCATTAGTGTGTTTTAAACCAGGGTATTCCAACAAGATAATTGGTGAATAATAACTACGTTATTTATAAATAACTTATATTTGTCATTTTCTTCATTCAATCGCTTTCAGTTATGGGGCCCACAAAATATTCAGCATTTAATAGTCTCCCGATAAAGATTTAATATTCCACGACCAAACGAATATTCTCCAAATGATAATGAATATTTTATAACCACTGCTTATTCAAATATTTCATCAGATTTTACCCATAACTATCCACATTAATCAAATCAACCCTTACTATTTCAAAATAATAAATAGAGGAAAATAAATTTCATTTATTAATAATTTGGGGTCTTACATGATGTATACCTATTTTGGGGCGTCGCCATTTGGGGCGCCATTGGTATCAAAGCTAGTGGATATGATCCCTGCTAAGATGTGAGACAAGAACTAGGAGGGAAAGACGAGGAATTATTCCTAGTATGACCTACCTAAGTTTATTTGGTATTTAATTGGTTGGTCGAGTATAGGGATAATATGTGATATGTTAATTAACCCCTTGTTTTGTGGCAAGATTTGAAAATGGCATCCAAGAATGTTGAGAACATCAATGGAGCACAGAGACCGTTGAGTCTCCACAGTATAATCGAGGATAATAATGCATCGAGGCGACAATCCTAATGCAAACAACAACACCGACCAAAATGATGAACGATGGAATGTTCCGAGACTTCATGCAATTCATGCAACATCAAAGCAGAGCGGCTCCATCCAAAATGGAAAGTGGAAATCTTTGTGACTCTTGACCAATCACCGCCAAACAAATCAATGATTCGAGACCACCGAGGAGTTTTTGAGAAGCCAAAACCACTTAAGTGAGACTTGGATTGTAAGACCCCAACTTATTATTAATTGGGCCCCATAACTAAAAAGCGATCGATGAAGAAAACGATAAATATAAGTTGTTTAAAAATAACGGCAGTAGTTGTTATCAAGTTAATATCGTTAAAATACTCTTGGTGGTTAAAAACACAAGAAGATTACCAGATTGCACCAATTATCGATTCTTACGTAAGAAGACATTACTCAATAATTGTTACAAAGAATTATCTGCTTTAGTATTTTATTTTATTAATTCAATAATTGTTGCATCGATATTTTCGTTGTTTCAATAATTGTCACTACACGTATTTTCCATTATCTGAGCAATAATTCATATTATCCGAATAATATTATTGGATAACATTATTGGCAATGTCTAGAAAGTTCATTTCAAGGAGAGGTTTGGTCACCTAATCAGCGGCCAAAGAAGGAGAAATCCTTATCGAAAGCCCCTCTATCCCTGGAACCGCCTCTGGTCACAAGATTGATTGTGATTCGTAATATTATTTGTGAATAATTAATTATTGATTTATATGATGAGGAAAATATTGATTTTATGTGGATATAGATGGAGAAAATTTTTAATGTGACAATTGTTGAAAATTAATATTTTATCTTTTTTTCGATAAAATAATTCATTTAAATATATTATTATATTATTATAATATAATAACGTTGATATCTTTTACAATGAATATGGGATATATGATATATGAGGAGGAGGAGTATTTTATTACCAAAAATATTTAAAACATGTTTTTCATGTCTCATGGACCCCATTTCTCGATCAAATTTGATTATGTTTTGTAAAATCGCTTCTGCTTGTGGATTTTTTGGTCAATTTTCGCTTGGAATTTGGAAAAACTTTCTTCTCGCAAAGTTGTAGATAATGGAATTTCCTATGTAAAAAGGTGCGTTTGAATTTTCTCGATAAAAGGGCTATTTATTATGAATTATGAAGTTCAGTAGTTCAAATAATCGATTTTTGGAAGTTTTAATTATTTATATCAACAAAAACGTTTTTTAAATGTTTGTGGGCATCTTTAACATGTGCTAGATGGGTGAAATCAGTTGGTAAAAGTATGAGGAATTTGTAATATAAATAATAATATTTTATTAAATTTTCTTTTGGTGTTCTAAGCATTTTCCTATAAATAGGTGCTTAGGTTAGAATTGAAAATCACACCGTAAACTCAAGTTTTCTCTTTCTCTCGATATATCGAAATATTCTTGTGAGTATTTTAATACTTTGAGTGTTGCTATACTTGGCAAGTTCAAGTCATAGCCTATATCCCTGTTTCAACTGTAAGTAATCATCTTTCATGAGGTAAGAGATATTATTTTTTTTAAAAATGATATTAATTCTTCCAATATCATTATGTCAAGTATTGATCTAAACTTTTAATCAAATTTGGAATTTTTTGTGTTTGAGTTACTATTACTATTCACGATACTGCAAGACTATTCACTTAATACGACACTATTCACGTAAAAAAAAATTTTTTTTGTTTTCATTCTGTAAAATATCTATAGTGGATACTAGCTTTGATTGTATCCATGTTTTGATCATTCTTGAATTTTACTTCACTATGATTATTTATGAAGTATTTTTGGACATGAAAAATAGTCAAATACTTAATCCTTAATATTTATTCTTTTGCTTCATCGGATTCGCTTTTTTTAAAATATTTTTCATCATCCTCTACCCTAAATGATGATATAATTGAATATCTTTGGCCCAGTAGTAAAAGATTAATGATTTTATGATGAATATCTTTGGCCCAGTAGTGCAAAAGATGAACATGTGTTGAGATGAATACGACTAATCGATGAATATCTTCGCCTCAGAGTGCAAAGATGAATATTTGATTCAAGATGAATATCGATTGATGTTACAGGATAAAATAATGATGATGGATCGTTAAATTCATAGATATTAGTAGATTTCATCCTCTACGTAACTCTTCTATGAATTATTATTTTCATCATGTAATATTGATCTAAAACTTGTTGTTTATTATATTCTCTCGTATTTTTCCTCGCTCAAGACTAACGATAATTTGTTTTATATTATCTTAGTCATAATGTTCTTTTATCGGGCTAGTTGAGCTCACCCTTTTCCTTTTTGTTCCATTTTTCTTCTCGTGAGGCGAGAATGTAATGAAAGTATTTAGCCTGGGTAAATGGAATGATGGTTATATAGAGAGTTGTTTAGTAGTCCTCACCATTTTTGTAAAATAATGTATAAATAATTGTGATGAGGATTTATTTGGGTATAGAGATATTGTCTGTAAGATAATATTTGTATTTAAACTCACGCTTTTATTGTTGTAATAATAAAGTTGTAGTTGTTTCGCATCATGTATCGACAACTCGTAATGGGTGATGTATACCTATTTTGGGGTGTCACAATTGGTATCGTAGCTTAGGATATGATCTCTCAAGCGGAGATCGGGAATAGAATCAGAGGGAGAGAGACGAGTAAATCCTTCTCTAAGTGTGTCCTACCTAAGCTTATTTGTTAGTTGGTCAAGATATAGGATATTATGTGATATATTGATTTCCTTAATTAACCTTTGTTTTATGGCAAGATTTGAGAATGTCGATCGAGAATGTTAACAAGTGGAATAAATGAGACCGTGGAGACGCTCAGACTCACCAACGAGGAGAGAACGTCAACAGTCGGGCAATGTTCCTCCCGTGAACAACACCACCGAAAGCAGATGATGAACGATGGATGTTTAGAAGCTTTTTGCAGCTCATGCAAAAATCGCACGAGGAGACTCGTGCACAAAATACCGGTGGAAATGATAACAACGTACGGTTTGTCACTACGCCAAGCAATTCAAAGAGTGGGACCACCGTAACTCGGGAAAAGCCGGATCCGATTAAAGCGAGACGTGGGTCAAATAAATCACCAAGATATTCGATGTCTGGGATGCACGGAGAGCGTAGGTGCCATTCGCCACCTTTTATGTTCCAGAATGAGGCAGACATCGGTGGGAGTCTCAGGAAACGCACTCCATCCAAACCGCACTCAAAGATGTCTCTGGGAGACATTTCAGAAACTTTTCAATGACAAGTACTTTCCGAAAGTATTCGGCTATATGAAGGAAGTGGAGTTCATTAGATCGAACAAAATAATACGACAAGTGTCCCAAAGACGAGGCAAAGTTTGCAGAGTTATCCGTGTTTCAGACCTCATTTGGTGGAGAATGAGGAACGTATGACACGGATGTTTTTGAGAGGTTTGAAACCCCAAGATACGCCAATATCTCATTTCTCATAAATTTTCTCTATTCAGATGTTGTCAATGTGGCTCAATTATTAGAACGAGATAACGAGTACGCTCAACCGAGGGACCACCACCAGATCATACGAGAGATAAGTAGAATCAATGTAATAACGATAACCAATGGAGAAAGAAAAAGACGGACAAAAATGGTAACCACTCGGTGGTAATCATGGCCATGAAAATAAGAAGAAGCGAGTTGGGGAGATTTTAAAAGAGGAGATTCAACAAACGATAATGTGAAGACGACAAAGACCAAAGAAGAATCGGTTCTAATGGAGGAGAACGACCACCCATTATATGCTATAAATGCGGGAAAGAGGGACATATCACCAAACCGCCCACAACAGCTTCAAGGTATGCTATAATTATGGAAAGGAAGGACATATCGCTCGAGATTGTACGAGAAAGGAAACCTAGTTCAATGGGGACGGTGACTCAAAAGGTCTATCCCTGTAAAAGTCAAAGTCAACGGTTCTCGGAAGAGCGTTTGTCGCGATCGGTCAAAATGCGAGGAACCCAAACGAGGTGATCACGGGTAAGCTAATCATAAATTTTGCTAAGTTTATACCTTACTAGACATCGGTGCTACCCATTCATTTATCTCTCCCGCCAGTGCTCAACGCTTAAACTTGACCGGAGAAATTAGACTTTGATTTATCTCGTGGAGACTCGTTAGAGAAACTTTCATCACATCCATCGCTTATAAATCTTGTTTGATTCAAGTTGGCACCATCACCTTACCCGTTGACCTTTATCTCTTTAAAGATACTTGCTTTTTTGATGTGATTTTAGGGATTGATTGGTTAACTACTCATCATGCCAAAATTGATTGTTTTCGTAAGGTTGTTAGTTTTCATATTCCTAACCAACCCGTTGTATTTAATTCAAGCAACTAAACCATTAAAATCAATCACCGTCATATCTAATCATAAAGCTATTCGCTTATTGAAAAACGGATGTCAAGCTTTCTTAGCCCATGTTATGGATTTGAATAAAGACACGCCAAATTTGAATAATATTCCCGTTGTTATCGACTTTTCCCGACGATTTTCAAGAACTTCCTGCCTACCCCGTAACGTGAAGTTGAATTCTTTATTGATCTTGAACCCGTACAAAGCCCATTTCTAAAACCCCATATCGAATGGCTCCTATTGAACTTCAGAGTTAAAGGTCCAACTATGTGAGTTGTTGGACATCGGTTTCATTCGCCCCAAGTACATCTCCTGGGGTGCTCCTGCTTTATTCAGAAAGAAGAAAGACGGTAGTATGCGATTTTGTATCGACTATCGAGAATGAACCATGTCACCATCAAGAATAGGTATCCTCTCACCTCGTATTGATGACCTGTTTGACCAACAGTAAGGAGCACAATTCTTTTCAAAGATCGATCTTCGCTGGATATCATCACCAAGATTAGAACCGAGGATATTCCAAAGACCGCCTTCGTAACTCGCAGACGGCATTATGAATTCTTAGTCATGTCTTTTGATCGACTAATGCTCCCGCGACTTTCATGGATATGATGAACCGAGTATTCAAGGAATATTTCGATCAGCTTCGTTGTTGTCTTTATTGATGACATCCTCATATATTCCAAAAGTCGTGAAGATCATGAGCACCATTTGAAGTCGGTACTCCAAAGGCTTCGTGAAAACAAACTATATGCCAAGTTGAAGAAATGCGAAGTTCGCTCGAGGAAGTAGCATTCCTCGGGCACGCGTGGTGTCAAAACATGGAGTATCGTGGACCCGTGAAGATTCAAGCAATACAAAGTTGGGAGCAACCAAGTCGGTGGATCAAGCACGTAGCTTTTCGGGCTTAATGGTTATTATCGGAGATTCGTGGAAGGATTTTCTAGAATCGCTACTCCATTAACTCAAACCGACCTTTAAAGATATAAAATTGTATGGAGTGAGGAATGCGAGAAGAGTTTCCAAGAGCTCAAGAGGAGACTCATTTTGGCACTGTTTCTAACAATACCATCCGGTACGGATGGATTTGTTATCTACAAATGATGCTTCGTGCAAAGGGTTAGGATGTGTTCTCATGCAACGTGGGAAAGTCATAGCCTATGCCTCGCATGACAACTTAAAGAATATGAGAGGAATTATCCTACTCATGATCTAGAGTTGGCAAGCAATAAGTTTTCGCGCTTAAAGATCCGGAGGCACTATCTATACGGGAGAAAGTGGAGATATATTCGCACCATAAAAGCCTCAAATATTTCTTCACTCAAAAAGAACTCAATACGCGGCAAATGACGTTGGCTCGAGCTATTAAAAGACTACGACCACACTATTCAATACCATCCTGGAAAAGTGAACGTGGTAGCTGACGCATTGAGTAGAAGATCATACGCGGGAACGAGTGCGATGTTGTTAACACAAAGGCCCATTTGGTGTGATTTACAAAAGATAAAGATAGAATTCAAGACCGGGACCCATGCAATGATGACAAATATACGATAGAACCAACTTTAATCGAAAAAGTTAAAGTTGCTTCAAGCCACCAATCTTGAAATGATGATTATGATGAAGAAAGTACAAGAAGGTGTTATTCCAAGCAAGAATCGATGAAGAAGGAATACTTGAGTCCACCTGCATTTTGTGTTCCTAACGATTTCGATTTGAAGTACAAGATCATGATGGAGGCACACAATACACCATTTTGCAATTCATCTCGAAGTACTAAAATGTATCGTGATCTTCGACATACATTTTGGTGGAATAATATGAAGAGAGAGATTGCAAAGTTTATCTCGACGTGTTTAACTTGTCAACGGTAAAGGCGAGCATCAAGTGCCAAAGGGTCCATTGCAACCACTTGAGATTCTCGAAATGGAAGTGGGGAACACATTACCATGGATTTTGTTACGGGTCTTCCCCGCGTTTTTCAAGGCATAAATGTTATTTGGGTTATTGTTGATAGATTAACCAAGTCCGCTCATTTCTTGCCGATACGGAGACTTATTCCTTGAACGCCTTGCTAGTATATATGTAAATGAGATTGTGAGGTTGCATGGCATGCCAAGATCCATAGTTTTTCGGATCGTGACCCAAGATTCACTTCAAGATTTTGGGTTAGCTTGCAAAAAGCTATGGGCACGGGATTTATCTGGGATTCGCATACCATCCTCAAACCGGACGGACAATCGAGAGGACTATTCAAACTCTTGAAGATTTATTAAGACTCGTGGTCTTAGACTTCAAAGGAAGTTGGGATAAGTATTTACCATGGTGGAATTCTCCTACAACAACAGCTTATCGTGCAAGTATAGGTGTGGCTCCATTTCAAGCATTATATGGACGAAAGTGTCGCTTCCAATATGTTGGGATGAGGTGGGTGAAGCAACATTGTTGGGACTCGAAGTTGGTACGTATGACTACGTAAAAGATCCAAATGATTCGACAACGATACAAATGGCACAGATCGATAAAAGAGTTATGCAGATCTTCATCGAAAAGACGTGGAATTTAGTATCGGGGATCACGATTGTTGTTTGTAGCTCCATGGAAGGGAGTTACAAGATTTGGGAAACGAGGAAAGCTCAATCCACGATTTATTGGTCCATTTTGATTCTTGACCGAGTAGGAAATGTAGCCTATAGACTCGCAAGCTACCTCCAAGTATGTCTCTCGTGTTCATAATGTTTTTCACATATATCGTGCTTCAGAATATGTGAAAGACCCGAACCACGTTATTGAAGTTAGAACCGGACGAGATAGCCAAGACTTAACGTATGAGGAGGTACTGCCAAGATCTTGGATAGAAAGGAGCATGTCCCTACGCACGAAGGTCATACCACAAGTTAAAGTTTTGTGGAGGAACCATGCTATATAGAGGAAATGACCGGGAGTTGGAAACGAAATGAAAGCGAGGTATCCTCACCTTTTTGAAAACTGTGTGTACGACGCCAATTTCGAGGATGAAATTTCATAAGGAGAGGAGGTTGTAAGACCCCAACTTATTATTAATGAAATTAAATTTTTTCTATTTATTATTTTGAAATAGTAAGGGTTGATTTGATTAATGTGGATAGTTATGGGTAAAATACGCAAATATTTCAAATAAGCAAGTGGTTATAAAATATTCGTTTGGTCGTGGAATATTCTTACCGTCGGGAATATTAAATGACGACGCAGCAATTTTGTGTGGGCCCCATAACTGAAAAGCGATCGATGAAGAAAACGACAAATATAAGTTGTTTAAAAATAACTACAGTAGTTGTTATACAAGTAATACCGTTAAAATACTCTATTGGTTAAAACACAAGAAGTAATACTTTACTGTATTGCACCAATTATTGATTCTTACGTAAGAAGGCATTACTCAATAATTGTTACAAAGAATTACTGCTTCAAGTATTTTATTTTATTAATTCAATAATTGTCGATTGATATTTCGTTGTTTCAATAATTATCACTACACAAGATTTTCCATTATCGAGCAATAATTCATATTATCCTAATAATATTATTGGATAACATTATTGGAAATGTCTAGAAAGTTCGTCTAAGGAGAGGTTTGGTCACCTAATTACCAAGAAGAGAAAATCTTATTCGAAGCCCCCTCTATCCCGAACCGCTCGGTGTCAAGATTGTGATTCTGTAATATTATTTGTGAATAATTAATTATTGATTTATATGATGAGGAAAATATTGATTTTATGTGGATATAGATGGAGAAAAATTTTAATGTGACAATTGTTAAAAATTAATATTTTATCTTTTTTCGATAAAATAATTCATTTAAATATATTATTATATTATTATAATATAATAACGGTGATATCTTTACAATGAATATGGGATATATGAGTATATGAGGAGGAGGAGTATTTTTATTACCAAAAATATTTAAAACATGTTTTCATGTCTGTGGACCCCATTTCTCGATCGAAATTTGATTATATTTTGTAAAATCGTCTGCTTGTGGATTTTGGTCAATTTCATTTGGAATTTGGAATAACTTTCTTATGTAAAGTTGTAGATAATGGAATTTCCTATGGAAAAGATGCGAGTTTTGAATTTTTTTCGATAAAAGGGCTATTTATTATGAATTATTGAAGTTCAGTAGTTTCAAATAATCGATTTTTGAAGTTTTAATTATTTATATCAACAAAAACGTTTTTCAAATGTTTGTGGGCATCTTTAATATGTGCTAGATGGCTGAAATCAGTTGGTAAAAGTGGGCGAGGAATTTGTAATATAAATAATAATATTTTATTAAATTTTTCGCTTTGGTGTTCTAAGCATTTTCCTATAAATAGGTGCTTAGGTTAGAATTGAAAATCACACCGTAAACCCAAGTTTTCTCTCTTTCTCTCGATATATCGAGCGATTCTTGTGAGTATTTTAATACTTTGAGTGTTGCTATACGGTGCAAGTTCAAGTCATAGCCTATATCCGGTGTTTCAACTAGAAGTACTATCTTTGTGAGGTAAGGGATATTATTTTTTTTTTAAAAAAATGATATTAATTCTTCCAATATCATTATGCCGAAGTATTGATCTAAACTTTTAATCAAATTTGGAACTTTTTTGTGTTTGAGTTACTATTCACGATATATACATTATTCACGATATATGACCTTTATTCACTTAATACTAAGACTATTCACGTAAAAAATTAATTTTTTGTTTTTCGTCCAAAATATCTAGTGTGGATACTAGCTTTGATTGTATCCATGTTTTGATCATTCTTGAATTTTACTTCACTATGATTATTTATGAAGTATTTTGGACATGAAATAGTCAAATACTTAATCCTTAATATTTATTCTTTCGCTTCATCGGATTCGCTTTTCTTTAAAATATTTTTCATCATCCTCACCCTAAATGATGATATAATTGAATATCTTTTATTCGTAGTGCAAAGATTAACGATTTTATGATGAATATCTTTGGCCCGTAGTGCAAAAGATGAACAGTGTTGAGATTAATATGACTAATCGATGAATATATCTTGGCCTCAGAAAGTAAAAGATGAATATTTGATTCAAGATGAATATCGATTGATGTTACAGGATAAAATAATGATGATGGACTCGTTAAATTCATAGATATTAGTAGATTTCATCCTCTACGTAACTCTTTCTATGAATTATTATTTTCCGCATAATATTGATCTAAAACTTGTTGTTGTTTATTATATTCTCTCGATTTTTCCTCGTCAAGACTAACGATAATTTGTTTTATATTATCTTAGTCATAATGTTCTTTTTATCGGGCTAGTTGAGCTCACCCTTTCCTTTTTGTTCCATTTTTTTTCTTCTCGGGAGGCGAGAATAAAGTACGTAGCTCTGGGGTATGGAATGATGGTTATAGAGAGAGTTGTTTAGTAGTCCTCACCATTTTGTAAAATAATGTATAAATAATTGTGATGAGGATTTATTTGGGTATAGATATTGTCTCAGAAGATAATATTTGTATTTAAACTCACAGCTTTTATTGTTGTAATAATAAAGTTGTAGTTGTTTCGCACTCATGTATTGACAACTCGTAATGGGTGATGTATACCTATTTTGGGTTGGGCTAGTTGGGATGGAGGATCATCGGTCAGTCCAGATAAGAAAAAGCCGTAGTTCAAGGGAGAGCGTTTGTCGTGACCTCCGAGAAAGCAAGAAACCCGAACGAGGTCATCACGGGTAAACTAATCATAAACTTTAGCGAAGTATATACCTTATTTGATACCGGTTCTACCCATTCTTTTTTTTTCTCCTACTTGCGCTCAACGTTTAAATTTGACTCCGGAGAAATTGGACTTTGACTTATCTGTTGAAACTCCATTGGGAGAAACCTTCATTATATCCACTGTTTATGAGTCTTATTTAGTTCAAATCGGTACCCTCACATTACTTCTTGATCTTATTTCATTGAAAATACTTGCATTTGACGTAATTCTAGGGATTGATTGGTTAACTACTCATCATGCAAAAATAGATTATTTTCGTAAGGTTGTTAGCTTTCATATTCCTAACTAACCTATTATGCGAATTCAAGTAACCAAACCATTAAAATCAATCACTGTCATCTCAAGCCATAAAGCTACTTGTTTATTGAAAAACGAATGTCAAGCTTTCTTAGCTCATGTCACGGATCTAAATAAAAATACGTCAGTTTTGAATGATATTTCTATTATTAAAGAATTTCCTGACGTATTCCCTGAAGAACTTCCTGGCCTACCCCCAGAGCGTGAAATTAAATTTTGTATCGACCTTGAACCTAGTATAAAACCTATTTCCAAAGCTCCATATCGAATGGCTCCTATTGAACTTCAGGAGTTAAAGACCCAACTGCAGGAATTGTTAGACATCGATTTTATTTATCCTAGTACTTCTCCTTGGGGTGCTCATGTTCTATTCGTGAAAAAGAAAGATGGGAGTATGCGACTTTGTATTGATTAGCGGGAGTTGAACCATGTCACCATAAAAAATAAGTACCCATTGCCACGTATTGATGACTGTTTGACCCGATTCTGAGGAGCCAAATTCTTTTCAAAGATTGATCTTCGTTAGGATATCACCAATTGAAGATTAGAGCAGATGACATTCCAAAGCGGCTTTGAACTTCGATGCGAGCATTATGAATTCTAGTCATGTCTTTTGATTGACTAATGCTCCCGCCGCCTTCATGGATATGATGAACCAAGAGTATTCAAGGAATATTTGGATCACTTTGTGGTCGTCTTTATTGATGACATCCTTATTTATTTCAAAAGTAGTGAAGATCATGAAAGCAACACTTGAGGTTGATACTCCAAAAGCTTCGTGAATATAAGCTTTATGCCAAGTTGAAGAAATGCGAGTTACGGCGAGGAAAGAGCATTCCTTGGGCAACGTAGTATCAAGTCATGGAATATATCATTGACCCAAAGAAAGATTGAAGCTATTCAAAGCTGGGAGCAACCCAAATCAGTGACCGGAGTACGTAGCTTTCTCGGCTTAGCTGGTTATTATCGGAGATTCATGGAAGGATTTTCTCGAATCGCTACTCCATTAACTCAGCTGACTCGAAAAGATATAAAATTTGGTTGGAGCGAGGAATGTGAGAAGAGTTTTCAAGAACTCAAGAGGAGACTCATTTCAGTACTTGTTCTAACAATACCATCTGGCTCGGAGGGATTTGTCATCTACAGTGATGCTTCGGGCAAAGGGTTAGGTTGTGTTCTCATGCAACATGGGAAAGTCATAGCCTATGCCTCACGACAACTAAATGAATATGAGAGGAATTATCCTATTCATGACCTAGAGTTGGCAGCAGTTGTTTTTGCACTAAAGATTTGGAGGCATTACTTGTATGGGGAGAAAGTGGAGATCTTTACAGATCATAAAAGCCTCAAATATTTCTTCACTCAAAAGGAACTCAACATGCGACAATGACGTTGGCTTGAACTGTTGAAAGATTTTGATCATACCATCCAATACCATCTGGAAAAGCAAGCGTGGTAGCCGATGCATTAAGTAGAAGATCATATCGCGAAAGTACGAGTGCGATATTGTCAATGAAGGCCCATTTTGTATGACTTGCAAAGGATGGAGATAGAGATAAAGACTCGAGGGACCCACGTGATGATGGCGAATATCTGAGTAGAACAGACTTTAATCGATAAAGTTAAAGTTCGCTTCGTTTATAAACTGGAGGTGATGCGTATATGAGGAAGAAAGTGCAAGAAGGTGCTATGCCGGAAGCAAGAATTGATGAAGAAGGAATACTTGAGTCAACTCGGACTTTGTGTTCTAACGACCCGATTTAAAGTATAAAGTCATGATGGAGGCGCACAACACCTTCGTTTGTAATCCATCCTGGGAGTACTAAAATGTATCATGATCTTCGACATACATTTTGGTGGGGCAATATGAAGAGAGAGATAACGCTATTTATCTCAAGGTGTCTAACGTGTCAACGAGTCAAGGCGGAGCATCAAGTACCAAAAGGTCCATTGCAACCACTTGAAATTCCAGAATGGAAGTGGGAGCACATTACCATGGATTTCGTTACTGGTCTTCCCAAGGTTTCTCAGGGTATATATGCAATTTGGGTCATTGTTGATAGATTGACCAAGTCTGCTCATTTCTTACCTATACAAGAAACTTATACACTTAAACGTCTTACTCGTATGTACATAAACGAGATTGTAAGATTGCATGGTATGCCAGTATCCATAGTTTTTGATCGAGACCCAAGATTCACTTCAAGATTTTGGGTTAGTTTGCAAAAAGCTATGGGCACGGATTTACGATTTAGTTCGGCATATCATCCTCAGACGGACGGACAATCAGAGAGGACTATTCAAACTCTTGAAGATTTATTAAGACTCTATGTCCTTGACTTCAAGGGAAGTTGGGACAAATTCTTACCGTTGAAGGAGTTTTCATACAACAACAGTTATCAAGCAAATATTAGCATGGCTCCATTCGAAGCGTTGTATGGAAAAAAGTGTCATTCTCCAGTATGCTGGGATGAGGTGGGTGAAGCAACGTTGTTGGGACTAGAGTTGGTACGTATGACTACAGAAAAGATTCAAATGATCCAGCAACGTATAAAAACCTCACAAGATCGACAAAAGAGTTATGCTAATATTCATCGAAAAAATATGGAATTCGATATTGGAGATCATGTGTTATTACGTGTTGCTCCATGGAAAGGAGTTACGAGATTTGGAAAAAGAGGAAAGCTCAATCCTTGATTCATTGGCCCATTTTTAATCCTCGATCGAGTAGGAACTGTGGCGTATAAACTCGTTTTACCGCCAAGTATGTCTCGTGTTCATAACGTTTTTCACATATCCATGTTACGTAAATATGTGGAAGACCCGAACCACATTATTGAGTTAGAATCGGACGAAATAGCGGAAGATTTGACGTATGAAGAGGTTCCTGTTCAAATCTTGGATAAAAAGGAACATATTCTACGCTCCAAGGTGATACTTCAAGTCAAAGTTTTGTGGAGAAACCACGATGTTGAGGAAATGACCTGGGAGTTAGAATCTGAAATGAAATCAAGGTATCCTTACCTCTTCGACATACCGGTATGTACCTAATTTTGAGGTGAAATTTCATAAGAAGGGAGGTTGTAAGACCTCAACTTTTATGAATAAAGATGATTTTCTATAATTATCATTTTGAATATTATGGAATGAATTTGTTATAATGTTATAGTTATGGGTAGTATTTATAAATTCTGCAAAGTATGTAAGTTGTTATATTATATTTGATTGGCCGGGGAATATTCGTTTTAGCAGGGAATATTCGTACAATGGCGCAATCATTGGTGGATCCCACAACATAATTATTATGCGATTGAGAAAAGCGACAAAAATATTTTTATGAAAATAACGGCAAAAGTTTTACGTTAATCTTTGTTGAACTACTCAAGTAGTAAAAATACGATGTCTGGCGTGGTTGCATAGTAGCACACGGTATTGATTATTGATGCTTACGTGAGAAGTCACTCGGTTATACTCAATTATTACTATAGTAATTGTTGCATCATATCTCTCATATTATTGATTCGATTATTGTCACAGATCATACGCATTATATGATATATTATTCAATCAATAATTGAGGCGAAAAAGTTATCATATTATTAAATTGCAATATTTACAATGTCAGAAGTTACGCGAGGAGAGGTTTGGTCACCTAATTGCGCGCCAATAGGGAGAAATCCTTATTGGAAAGACCCCTCTTTCCTGAGAACGACCTGGTTGTTAAATATTATGAGTTATAATATTAATGATGAATAAGTTCGTGTTGATTAAAGATGAATTTGATAGTTCCATTGTGTTGGGATTATTAGTGTTAGTGGAATCGACATTTATTCCGATGATAATTGATGTCTGAGGGTTATATTGATAAATCGGGGAATTTATCGAATAAATGAGCAATTAATTGCTACTGATTAACATGCTTATATAACTATTTGTTCACATGTGTGTACTATTGAATCACATTCTTATACTATTAGGGGAGTTGGTGCAAGATTGATAATACTTGCATGATTAAATTAAAGATGGAGGTATAGATGGAGGTACTATATCGTAATTCGTATTTTCACATGATTTTAACTATTGATTCACATGATTGAACTATTGATTCACATTATTTACTATTAGGAGAGGTGGTGCAAGTTTGATAATACTTGCAGGACTAAATTAAAAATGAAAGAAAAGTTGGAGGTATTCAGATCGTAATTTTCGAGCCCCCAAACGTGTGATTAGCGAAACTATATTTTTCTATAAATAGAAGCTCATTCTTCCTTCATTTCTCACCAATTCACTAAAGCTATAGAGCAATTATTATAGAGAGAAATTATAGAGAAGCTATAGAGAGAAAATCTATGAAGAAGAAGAAGCCGCTACCTCACTATTCCGATTATCCGATTTCTTACGAGATAAGGGTATTATTCCTTTTATATTCATGAAGAGAACACATTATTCCATTCTTTATTATTCATTGGAATAACTTTGATATCTGTGGCTACCCTATACTTGGTGAAATTCTTACATTATTTCATCCTTTATTGTTACATTGGAATATTCTATCACATGCGTTTTTGTGCCGGACAATTAAAATCTTTATTATTACATTGGAATATCACATGCATGCATTTTTCGTCGGACTTGGTTCCGTTTTATTATGATACGTTGGAATATCCTATCTATGCGTTTCTGTTTGGACACGAATTAAAATCTTTATTATTACATTGGAATATCGTATGCGTGCGTTTTCTGTGGGACTTGAATTAAATCTTTATTATTCTATTGGAATAACTGCATATGCGATCATCGCGTGCACGGTGATTTCTTTTGTTATTCCATTCTTTATTATACTCGGTTGGTTAAAGTTTTGACTTACATACTCCATGAAATTAGTGGAATATCCTTGATATTTGTGCTTTATCCGATATCTTTTCATGGAAATATTCTTACGAGCATTCTTGAATTTTACTCTACAAAGAAGTATCATGTTGACAATTTGGACGTTATTAGTTCCTGATTAAATTAATTCTTGAACTTATTTTATTGAATTGTTATATCATTGTTGTAAGACCCCAACTTTTATGAATAAATATGATTTTTCTATAATTATCATTTTGAATATTATAGAATGAATTTGTTATAATGTTATAGTTGTGGTTAGTATTTATAAATTACGCAAAAGTATGTAAGTTGTTATATTATATTCGATTGGTGGGAGAATATTCGTTTTTAGTAAGGAATATTAAATATAATACGCGCAATCATTGGTGGACCCCTAATAATGAATCATTGTCGGATTGAGAAAGCGACAAAAATATATTTATGAAAATAACGGCGGAAGTTTTACCGATTAATCTTTGTTGAACTACTCGGTAGTAAAAGAAATCTGATGTCTGGCGTGGTTGCATGGTAGCACGGTATTGATTATTGATCTTACGTGAGAAGTCACTCGGTTATACTCAATTATTGCTACGGTAATTTACGCATCATATCTCTCATATTATTGATTCGATTATTATCACGATTATCATACGCAAAATATGTTATTTTATTAAATCAATAATTGAAGCGGAAAAGTTATTCATATTATAAAATTATAATATTTACAATGTATGCAGAAGTTACATCGAGGAGAGGTTTGGTCACCTAATCAAGGCGGCGCATGATAGGGAGAAATCCTTATTGGAAAGCCCATCTTTCACAGGAACGACACGATTGATAAATATTGTGAGTTATAATATTAATGATGAATGTTATTAAAATTGAAGTTGTGCTCGGAGTTGAATTTGGAGACGCGGATGTGATATTTTAGTCCGGAACGATGAAATTAATGAAAATAGACTATAAACACAAAATTTTCTGGATTTTACTATTTGGTCGAAAAGTCAACAGTTGACTTTTTCCGGAAAAGTCAAACATTGAAATTTCAAAATTTATATTTTTGATAAAAATAGTTTCATTGTGCTGGAATTATTTGTGTTAGTAAAAATTGACATTTATTTCGATAATAATTGATGTCTAGAGGTTATATTGACCAATCGGGTATTTAACCGGATAAATGAGCAATTAATTGCTATTATTTCACATGATTATAACTATTTGTTCACATGTGTATACTATTGTTTCACATTCTTATTACTACCACATGCTTGGTGATTTCTTTTGTTATTTCATTCCTTATTATACTCAGTTGGTTAAAGTTTTGACTTCTATACTCTATGAAATTAGTAGAATATCATTGATATTTGCGCTTCATCCAGTATCTTTTCATGGAAATATTCTTTTGAGCATTCTTGAATTTTACTCTACAAAGAAGTATCATGTTGACAATTTGGGGGTTATTAGTTCCTGGATAAATTAATTCGTGAACTTGTTTTATTGAATTCTTATATCATTGTCATCATCCTCATGTTTATATTTTTTGAAAGTCATCTGTGGCCTGTAGTGCATAGATGGACTTGGTATGATTATGACCGAGGATTATTCGGTATAATCATGACCGTAATGTTATAAATGATGTGATAAAAGTCCTCGTTGGCCGTAGTGCATTGATGGGACGGTTGTTGCATGATCATGACCATTGATGAATACACGAATGTCCTTGGCTCGTAGTGCATGGATAATTGTGGTCGTGATACTAAAGAATATCCTTGGTAGTAGTGCGGTGATTCGATGATGTGGATTATTTATTAGGTCGAGTCCCAAATGATAAAAGTGATGAAAAACCTTTTAAATCATAAAAGATAGTAGACTTTATTCTCTACTTGACTCTTTTAATGGATTGCTTGTTTTATTGCAGATTAAACTTGATGTCTATTGTATTTTATCGGTTTAACATTGTTGAAGACTAATGATAATTTATTACGCATTATCTTAGTCATAATATTTCTTCTTGGGCTAATTGAGCTCACCCTTTTACTTTCATTGTTTCTCTTCAGAAATGAGAGCGTAAATTTGGGACTAGTCGGAGAAGCGATAGCGGTCCAGGAGGATAGCATTAGTAGTCCTCACTATTACATTAAATAGTGTGACAAAAAATATAATGAGGACTTATTCTGAGAGTGGATATTGTTTAGAAGACAATATTTATATTAAAACTCACAGCTCTTTTGTTGTATATTAAAGATTGTATTTGTATTCTGTACCATGTATTTGGCGACTCAGAATAGGTGATGTATACCTATTTTGGGGGCGTCACAATTGTCATCATCCTCATGTTTATATTGTGTTGAAAGTCATCTATGGCCTGTAACGCATAGATGGACTTGGTATGATATATGACCGGGGATTATTGATTGTAATCATGGTAGTAATATTACAAATGATGTGGTAAAAGTCCTCATTAGCCCGTAGTGCAATCGATGGGCGATTGTTTGCATGATCATGACCATTGATGAATACTACGAATATCCTTGGCCCGTGAAGTCGTGAATAATTTGTGGTCGTGACCTTAATGAATATCCTTGGTAGTAGTGCGGGGATGATGTGGATTATTTATTGTGAGTCTCGATTGATAAAAGTGATGAAAAACCTTTTAAATCATAAAAGATAGTAGACTTTATTCTCTACTTGACTCTTTTAATGGATTGTTTGTTCCGCTGTAGTTAAACTTGATGTCAATTGTATTTTATTAGTTTAACATTGTTGAAGGCTAATGATAATTTATCCTGCATTATCTTAGTCATAATATTTCTTACTGGGCTAGTTGAGCTCACCCTTTCTTTCACCGATTCTTCTTGAAATGAGAATATAATTGGAGCAAGTCGGAAGCGGAGTGACGGTCCGGATGATAGTATTAGTAGTCCTCACTATTCGTGAAATCTTGTGATAATAAATGTATTGAGGACTTATTTTGAGTTTGTGTCTTGTCTGAAGACAATGATTGTATTAAAACTCACAGCTCATGTTGTATATTTAAGTTTGTATCTGAATTTTGTACCATGTATTTGACGGCTCAGAATAGGTGATGTATACCTATTTTGGGGGCGTCACAATTAAGTCCATGCTAATTGCATCATTACAAAGTACTAAATAGACAACACTTAAACCACAACGTTTTTTATAAAAACGTTGTGGTATTTTTTTTCACAACGTTTTTAAACAAAACATTGTAGATATATATGCAAAAACGTTATCTATTTAGAAGGGCATTTTTTTGGTTTTAACTAGATAACGTTTTTTTAAAAAAATGTTGTCTATCTAAAAAACACGGAGCAAAAATGCGCTTAAGTTAAAACTTAAAATTAGAAGACGTGCTCTTTTTTCCTTCTCTCTAGGCTTTCCTCTCTCATCTCCAAGTTTCCTTCTCGGATCGCTTTTTGGTTGTGTTCTTATTGTTCATGCTTGTGGAAGGGGATGCGAGGTCTCGGGTGAGGAGGGCGGGAATGGTCGCCAGAGTTTAGGTTTGTTTAAGTGAGCAGAGAGCTATCTGGTGGCGCTTCCTTCATGTTGATCTTCTAGTCTAAATTTAGCAAACTTCATGACATCATCGATAAGTATAAGTGTTGAATGTGGTCTTCGCTCTCTGGCTATTGCAGAACATGTGAATTTAGTTGTATTGTAGTTTTCATTTATTGAATTAACGAATTTGGCCCACAGATGATACAAGTGTAGAACTGACAGTTATCTCATGTTATTATTTCTTCTTGGTTAAGCGATTGCGGATCTAGCAAACCCGAGCTAGCATGATTATAATATCTTTATATTTGAGCATTTTACTTGAAGGGGTTTCTGTGAGACCCCAAATTTTATAAATAAAGATTTAAATTTCTCGAAATATTTTTTTTTGAATATTAAGGTGTGGATTTGAGATAATGTTATAGTTGTGGGTAGTATTTGAAAATTTTGCAAAGTATGCAAGTTGTCATATAATATTCGATTGGTCGGGGAATATTCTTTATGTCGGGGAATATTAAATGACGACAGCACAATCATTAGTGGACCCTAATAACGGAATTATTGTCGGATTGAGAAAGCGACAAAAATATTTTATTGAAAATAACAACGAAAGTTTTCTAATTAATATTGTTGAACTACTAGGTAGTAAAAGTACAGTAATACGTATGGTTGCATAGTAGCACACAGTATTGATTATTAATGCTTACGTGAGAAGTCACTCAGTTTTGATCAATTATTGCTATAGTAATTGTTGCATAGTATCTCACGTTATTTGATTCAATTATTGTCGATATTTTATATATTATTAAATCAATAATTGAAATGATGAGTTATTAATATTATAAATTACAATATTAACGATGTCAGAAGTTACGCCAAGGAGAGGTTTTGTCACCTAATTGCTTGGCCAATAGGAGAAATCCTTATTGGAAAGCTCCCTCTTTCTTGGAAACGACCTGGTCGATTAATATTGTAAATTGTAATAAAGATGATAAATGTTGTTAAAATTATTAAGGTGATTTTTTATGAAGTATGCTTATTTTATGGATTCCTATTTACCCATTTTTCAAAATAATAGGTAGAAAATTTTTAAAGGTGGGGCCCACATGTGGGGGCCACATGTGGGGCCCATATGTGTTAGGAAATAATTTTGGAAATGGAAGAGTATACGTATGGAAGTATATGTATGTTTTGAGTATATAGTGGAAGAAAATGATATGTGAAAGTGATAGGTGTGTGATGTGTGTGTGAGTGGAAAATGGTGGAAAAGTAGTAGCGTGATAGTGATGTGTAAGAGTGTAGTGAATTTGATTATTGAGTGGGTGGGGGATTGATGTTGGTTATGGGGGAGAAAAATTAAGTGGTGTATATATAATATTGATATATATAAGTTGAAAATATGTGTTTATATATATGTATTATATTTTAATTTTTGTTGTGATTTTATTGGTTAGTTGATTGACTTTATTGTATTTGGTTGAAGAAATAATTCTGCAGAAATAATTCGTTCATAAACAGTACACTTCCATTCTCCTATAAATAGAAGCTCATTCCTTCATTATTTCTTACAAATTCACTGAAACTCCAGAGAGAGAAATTATAGAGAAACTATAGAAAAGTATTCTGTTACTTCCGTACTCTTATATTCAGTTTCTTTTATGGTAAGAGATATTATTTATTGTACTCGTAAGGGGTGTTATTTCTTTTGTATTCAAGAAGAGAACTTCTGTTATTCCATTTCTTTATTGTTCTATTGGAATAACCTGTATACGCGGACTACCCTATACTTGGTGACATTCTTCTATTATTTCGTCTTTATTATTACATTTGGAACATCCATGCATGTGTTTTACATTGGACTGGTTCCGTCTTTATTATTATTCGTTGGAATATCACATCTATGTGTTTTACAGGACTGGTTCCATTATTTATTATTCGCACTTATTATTACATTGGAACATCCCGCTTGGTGTGAATTTCAATTCGACACGGTTCCGTTATTATTATTACATTGGAATAACTTGTCTATCAATCTACCGCATGCATGGTGATTTCTTTTGTTATTCCATTCGTTATTATATTTGGGTTAGTTAAAATTTTGACTTCTATACTCCATGAAATTAGTGGAATATCCTTGATATTTCAAGGCTTCATCCAAGTATTTTTCATGGAAATATTCTTACGAGAATTCTTGAATTTTACTCTACAAAGCGGTATTATGTTGACAATTTGGACGTTATTAGTTCTGAATAAATTAATTCGTGAACTTGTTTTATTGAATTCTTATATCATTGTCATCATCCTCATGTTTATATTTTTTAAAGTCATCTATGGCACTCGTAGAAAGCATGGATGGACTTGATATGATTATGACTGAGAGATTATTGATTGTAATCATGGTAGTAATGTAACAAGTGATGTGGTAAAAGTCCTCATTGGTCGTAGTGCATTGATGGACAGTTGTTGGCATGATCATGACCATTGATGAATACAAAAATATCCTTGGCTCGTAGTGCATGGAATTTGTGGTCGTGACCCTAATGAATATCCTTGGCCGTAGTGCATGGATGATGTGGATTAATTATTAAAAGTCGAGTCTCGTGATAAAAGTGATAAAAACTTTTAAATCATAAAAGATAGTAGATTTTATTCTCTACTTGACTCTTTTAATGGATTGCTTGATCCGCTGCAGTTAAACTTGATGTCTATTGTATTTTATAAGTTTAACATTGTTGAAGGCTAATGATAATTTATTTTGTATTATCTTAGTCATAATATTTCTTGTTGGGCTAGTTGAGCTCACCCTTTCTTTCACTTTGTTTCTTGAGTGAAATGAGAGCGTAAAGTGGGACTAGTCGGGGAGCGAAGTGATGGTCCGAGATGGTGTCTTAGTAGTCCTCACTATTCTGTAAAATAATGTGATAATAAATGTAATGATGACTTTTTCTGAGAGTGGATATTGTCTAGAAGATTGTAAGACCCCGAAATTTTTTTAAATAAAAAGGAATTTCCTTTATTTATTATTTTGAAATAGTAAGGGTTGATTTGATTAATGTGGATAGTTAAGGGTTAAATACGCAAATATTTCAAAATAAGCAAGTGGTTATAAAATATTCATTTTGTGGGAATATTCGTTTGGTCGTGGAATATTCGTGATTGTCTTGGGAATATTAAATGCAATAGTAGCGAGCCCATGTGTGGGGCCCCATAACTGGAAAAAGCGATTGGATGAAGAAAATGACAAATATAAGTTGGTTAAAAATATAACGGTAGTAGTTATTCAAGTTAAGACCTGTTGGAATACCCCGGTGGTTAAAATACGATGTCTGGCGTGGTTATTGACAAGCACGCAGTATTGCATGAAGATTGTTGAATTATTGATCCTTACGTAAGAAGGCTTTACTCAATAATTTTTACGATGAATTCTTATTCGATATTTTATTTTATTGATTGATAATTCTTTGCGTTGATATTTTATATTATTGTTGTTCAATAATTGTCCTTTACATTATCTCCATTATCGGATCAATAATTCATATTATTTAAATAATATTATTAGATAGCATTATTGGCAATGTCTAGAAAGTTACATCGAGGAGAGGTTTGGTCACCTAACAATTGCGCATGATGAGGAGAAATCCTTATCGAAAGCCCCTCTTTCCAGAAGCTACTGGTTTGTCATAATTGTGATTTCGTAATATTATTTGTGAATAATTAATTATTGATTCATATGATAAGGAAATATTTATTTTATATGAATATAAATGATGGATTTATTTATGTGGTTATTAATGAAGGAATTAATCTTTGAGATGTTTTATTTGTATTTTGTCGGATTGGAGGTATTAAAAATCAAATCAAGTATTTTTACGATGTATTCATGGGGTTATAATTTTTAATCCAACCGTTGGATTGTGGTAATTTTGGGTATGTTATACATACATAAGTGAGTATATGTCCACAAATTTTGAACCGATTAAAAATGCACGAATGATTTGTTATGAATTTTAAGAGGTGTCTCGATTAGGAAATTAGGGTTATAATTGATTTTGGTGGAAAATTCTAGAATTGAGTGGGCCCCACTTGTGATTGGTGAAGAAATGTGCTGAATTTTATTTCAAATGTGGTGGGTGGCAATAGTAGCGAGTAAAAGCCATCGGTAGCAGTCAAGTCCGCTTGGTGGCTAACATTTTCCTATAAATAGAGGGCTAAGTTAGAATTGAAAATCACACCGTAAACAAAGTTTTCTCTCTTTCTCTCTATATATTATTGGCGTATTTTGTGAGTATTTAGATACTTTGAGAGTTCTTTGTTCAAGATAAGTTTCATTCAAAGATCACTTCCAACCTTTCTTTCCAAAATCGATTCTTTGAGGTAAGGGATATTTTTTTTTTCGTAATGATATTATTTCTTCAATATCATTATCTTTGAAATATTAGTTGGAACTTTTTATCAAATTTGGAACTTTTTCATGTCGGGGGTTACTATTCATGAGTTCTTATTCACGAGTTCTTATTCATGAGTTCTTATTCACGATTCTTATTCAAAGTACTATTCATGAAGCGTGAAGATGTTTTTGTGGAATTTCTATCTTTTGGTGTCGGATTTACTATTCATGTATATCTAAGTCTTATTCACGTATCTGACTATTCACGTGCTCTGGCACTATTCACCAAAAAAAAAAAAAAAATTTCTTCTTTTTGTCCAAAACATCTATTTTGGATACTAGCTTTGATTGTATCCATGTTTTGATCATTCTTGAATTTTACACCACTGTGATTATTTTTGGGGTATTGTTGGACATGGATAAAATAAAGTACTAATCCTTAATCCTTAATCCTTGTCATTTTGTTTCTTTGGATTCGTTCTTTAAAAATATTTTTCATCATCCTCGGTCTTAAATGATGATATTATTGAATATCTTTGGCACAGTAGTGCAAAAAGATGAATGATTTCTGAAGAATATCTTTGGCTCAGTAGTGCAAGGATGAGCAGTGTTGAGATGAACACGACCGATCGATTAATATCTTTGGCCCTGTAGTGCAAAAAGATGAGCAGTGTTTAAATGAAACATGACGGTGATGAATATCTTTGGCCTGTAGTGCAAAGATGAATATTTGATTCGGATGTATATTGATTGTTGTTCTGAGGATAAAAGATAGCGATGAACTTTTAAATTCATACATAGAAGATAGTAGTTTGCATTCTCTACTTAACTCTTCTAATGAATTATTATTCCATTGCGAATATTGATTTAAAATTTGTTGTCTATTGTATTCTATTAAATTTTTCCCTGTTGAAGACTAACGATAATTTGTTGTATATTATCTTAGTCATAATATTCTTTCTTGAGCTAGTTGAGCTCACCCTTTTCCTTTTGTTCCATTCTTCTCGTGGAGGCGAGAATATAAGCGAAGTACGAAGCCGGGGTATGGAATGAAGGTTTTAGAAAAGGATTGTTTAGTAGTTCTCACCATTTTGTAAAATAATGTATCAATAAATGTGATGAGGATTTATGTGAGTATAAATATTGTGCAGAAGATAATATTTGTATTTAAACTCACGATTTCTACCGTTGTAATAATAAAGTTGTAGTTGTTTACGTACCATGTATTGACAACTCGGAATGGGTGATGTATACCTATTTTGGGGGCGCCACGGTTGGTATCGAGCTTAGGGATATGATCTCTGGCGGAGATCGGGGAATAGAACTAGGAGGAGAGACGAGTAAATCCTTCGCTAGTGTGTGTCCTACCTAAGCTTATTTGTTAGTTGGTCATATATAGGGATATTATGTGATATATTGATTTCCTTAATTAACCCTTGTTTTATGACGATGATTTGAGAATGTCATTTGAGAATATTAACAAAGGAGTAAATGAGACCGTGGAGATGCTGTCTTTACCAACGAGGAGAACGTCGCAACAGTGGCAATGTTCCTCCCGTGAACAACACCACTTTTGAAGCGAGATGATGAGCGAGGGATGTTTAGAAGCTTTTGCAGTTCATGCAAAATCGCACGAGGAGACTCGTGTTCAAAATACAGGAGGAAATGATAGCAGAATTCACGGGTTGTCACAAACCAAGCGATTCAAAGAGTTAGGACCACCGAATTTAAGGGAAAGCCGGATCCGATCATGGCGGAAACATGGGTCAAACAAATTACCAAGATATTCGATGTCTTGGGATGCACGGAGGAACAGAAGGTTCCATTCGCCACCTTTATGTTAAAAGTGGCGAAGCAGATTCATGGTGGGATGCGTGAAGCGCACTCCATCCGGCCGCACTTTCGGCATGTCTTGGGAGACGTTTCAGAGACTATTTAATGACAAATACTTTCCGAAAGTGTTCGTCGTATGAAGGAAATGGAGTTCATCGACAGATTAGAGCAAAACAACATGGCGGTGTCTCAAAGACGAGGCAAAGTTTGCAGAGTTATCGAGGTTTCACCTCATTTGGTGGAGAATGAGGAACGTATGACGCGGATGTTTCTTAGAGGTTTGAAACCCCGATACGTCAAGATCTCATTTCTCATAAACTTTCTTTATTCAGATGTTGTAAGCAGAGGCTCAATTATTAGAAGCGAGATAACGAACTGCGGTCGTTGAGGACCATAACCGAGGATCGTACAGAGATGGCGGTCAGCAGAATAATGATAACTGCGGAAAAAGAAATGACGGACAGAAATGGTAACCACTCCTGGTGGTAATCATGGTCATGAAAGCAGAAGAAGCGAGTCGGGAGGAGATTTAAAAAGAGGAGATTTAACAACGACTATGTGAAGACGACAAAGATCGCAGAAGAATCGGGTTCTAAGGGAGGAGAACGACCACCCATTATATGCTACAAATGCGGAAAAGAGGACATATCGATTCAAAGCGCCCACAACAGTTCAAGGTATGCTATAGTTGTGGAAAGGAAGGACATATCGCCGAGATTAGACGCAGGCGAAACCTAGTTCAATGGGGACGGTGACTCAAAAGATCATCCCGAAAAAGTCAAAGTCAACGATTCCGGAAGAGCGTTTGTTGACCGGGTCATAATGCGAGGAACCCAAACGAGGTGATCACGGGTAAGCTATTTATAAATTCTTGCGAAGTTTATACCTTACTTGATCTGGGGTCTTTACCCATTCATTTATCTCTCTGCATGTGCTCAACGTTTAAACTTGACTCAGGAGAAATTAGACTTTGACCTATCTGTGGAAACTCCGTTAGAGAAACTTTCATCACTTCTACATTTATAAATCTTGTTTGATTCAAGATGGCACCATCACCTTTACATTGACCTTATCTCTTTAAAGATACTTGCTTTTGATGTGATTTTAGGGATTGATTGGTTAACTACTCATCATGCCAAAATTGATTGTTTTCGTAAGGTTGTTAGTTTTCATATTCCTAACCAACCCTGTTATTTAATTCAAGCAACTAAACCATTAAAATCAATCACTATCATATCTAATCTTAAAAAGCTATTCGTTTATTGAAAAGCGGATGTCAAGCTTTCTTAGCCCATGTTATGGATTTGAATAAAGACACGCCAAATTTGAATAATATTCTGTTGTTATTGACTTTCCGACGTATTTCTGAAGAACTTCCCGGTCTACCCCGAACGTGAAGTTGAATTCTTTATTGATCTTGAACTGTACAAAGCCCATTTCTAAAACCCCATATCGAATGGCTCCTATTGAACTTCAGGAGTTAAAGGTCCAACTACAGTGAATTGTTGGACATCGGTTTCATTCGCCCTAGTACATCTCCTTGGGGTGCTCTGTTTTATTTGTAAAAAAGAAAGAGAGCGGGAGTATGCGACTTTTGTATTGACTATCGGGAATTGAACCATGTCACCATCAAGAATAGGTATCCTCTACCTCGTATTGATGACTTGTTTGACCGATTTGCAAGGGCACAATTCTTTTCAAAAATCGATCTTCGTTCGGATATCATCAATTTGAAAATTAGAAGGCGAGGATATTCCAAAGACCGCGCTTGAACTTCGGTATGGGCATTATGAATTCTTAGTCATGTCTTTCGGACTAACTAATGCTCCTGCGGCTTTCATGGATATGATGAACCGAGTATTCAAGGAATATTTGGATCGATTCGTTGTTGTCTTTATTGATGACATCCTTATATATTCCAAAAGTCGTGAAGATCATGAGCACCATTTGAAGTCGGTACTCCAAAGGCTTCGTGAAAACCAACTATATGCCAAATTGAAGAAATGCGAGTTCGGCTCGAGGAAGTAGCCTTTCTTGGGCATGTGATGTCAAACATGGAGTATCATTGATCCGTGAAGATTGAAAGTAATACAAAGTTGGGAGCAACCGGAAGTCGGTGGCGGATCAAGTCACGTAGCTTTTGGGCTTATTTGGTTATTATCGGAGATTCGTGGAAGGGTTTTCTCGAATCGCTACTCCATTAACTCAATTAACTTTCGAAGGATCTGAAATTCGTTTAAGAAAATGAAGAATGCGAGAAAAGTTTCCAAGAGCTTAAGAGGAGACTTATTTTTAAGACTGTTTCTAACAATACCATCTGGTTCGGATGGATTTGTTATCTCTGACGATGCTTCGTGCAAAGGGTTAGGATGTGTTCTCATGCAACGTGGGAAAGTCATAGCCTATGCCTCATGACAACTTAAAGAGTATGAGAGGAATTATCCTACTCATGATCTAGAGTTGGCAGCATTGATCGTTCATGCTTAAAGATATGGAGGCACTATCTATATGGGGAGAAAGTGGAGATATATTCGGACCATAAAAGCCTTAAATATTTCTTCACTCAAAAAGAACTCAACATCGCGGCAATGACGTTGGCTCGAGCTATTGAAAGACTACGACCACACTATTCAATACCATCCCGGTAAAATAACGTGGTAGTGGTGACGCATTGAGTAGAAGATCATATATGAACGAGCGAGTGCGATGATGTCAAGTATCTGACAGAGCCAACTTTAATAGAAAAAGTTAAGGGCTTCAAGCCACCCAGGCCGGAAACGATCACGTATGAAGAAGAAAGTACAAGAAGGAGCTATTAAGCGAGAATTGATGAAGAAGGAATACTTGAGTCCACTCTAGACTTTGTGTTCCTAACGACCGATTTGAAGTACAAGATTATGATGGAAGCACACAATACACCATTTGCAATCCATCCTGGAAGTACTAAAATGTATCGTGATCTTGACATACATTTTGGTGGAATAATATGAGAGAGAGATTGCAAAGTTTATCTCGATGTGTTTAACTTCGCTAACGTGTAAAGCGGAGCATCTAGTACCTAAGGGTCCGTTGCAACCACTTGAGATTTGAATGGAAGTGGGAACACATTACCATGGATTTCATTCACGGGTCTTCCTACGGTTTCTCAAGGCATCAATGCTATTTGGGTTATTGTTGATAGATTAACCAAGTCCGCTTCATTTCTTGCCGACACGGAGACTTATTCACTTGAACGTCTTCTTTAGTATATGCACGTAAATGAGATTGTGAGGTTGCATGGCATGTACTGTATCCATAGTTTTGGATCGTGACCCAAGATTCACTTCAAGATTTTGGGTTAGCTTGCAAAAAGCTATGGGCGCGGATTTGCGATTTAGTTCGCATACCATCCCCAAACAGACGGACAATCGAGAGAGGACTATTCAAACTCTTGAAGATTTATTAAGACTCGTGTCCTAGACTTCAAGGGCGATTGGGATAAGTATTTACCATTGGTGGAATTATCCTACAACAACAGATTATCGAGCAAGTATAGGTGTGGCTCCATTGAAGCATTATATGGACGAAAATGTCGTTCTCCAATATGTTGGGATGAGGTGGGTGAAGCAACATTGTTGGGACCCGAAGTTAAGACGTATTTATCACCGAAAAGATCCAAATAATTCGACAACGATATAAACGGCTCAAGATCGACAAAAGAGTTATGCGGATCTTCATCGAAAGGACGTGGAATTTAATGTAGGGGATCATGTATTGTGTTGCGAGTTGCTTCCATGGAAGGAGTTACAAGATTTGGGAAGAGAGGAAAGTTCAATCCACGATTTATTGGTCCATTTCAAATTCTTGACCGAGTAGGAAATGTAGCCTATAGACTTGCGTTACCTCCGAGTATGTCTCGTGTTCATAATGTGTTTCACATATCATGCGTTTCAGAAAATATGTGAAAGACCCAAACCACGTTATTGAGTTAGAAGCAGGACGAGATAAAGAAGACTTAACGTGTGAGGAGGTACTATCAAGATCTTGGATAGGAAGGAGCATGTCCCACGCTAAGAAAGGTCATACCACAAGTTAAAGTTTTGTGGAGGAATCATGCTTATAGAAGAAATGACACGAATTGGAAAGCGGAAATGAAAGCGAGGTATCCTCACCTTTTCGAAACACCAGTACGTGACGTCAATTTCGAGGACGAAATTTCATAAGGAGGGAGGTTGTAAGACCGAAATTTTTTAAATAAAAGGAATTTCCTTTATTTATTATTTTGAAATAGTAAGGGTTGATTTGATTAATGTGGATAGTTAAGGGTTAAATACATAAATATTTCAAAATAAGCAAGTGGTTATAAAATATTCATTTTGTGGGGAATATTCGTTTGGTCGTGGAATATTAAATCGTCAGGGAATATTAAATGACTACGGTAGCGAGACCATGTGGGCCCCATAACTAAAAAAGCGATTGGATGAAGAAAACGACAAATATAAGTTGGTTAAAAATAACGGCGTAGTTGTTACCATTAAGATCATTGGAATACCGGTGGTTAAAATACGATGTCTGGCGTGGTTGCAAGACAAGAAGCTTTGCACCAGATTGCACAAGATTGTTGAATTATTGATCCTTACGTAAAGAAGGCACTACTCAATAATTTTACTGAGAATTATTATTCAATATTTTATTTTATTGATTTAATAATTCTTTGCGTTGATATTTTATATTATTGTTGTTCAATAATTGTCACCGCACATTATCTCCATTATCGATCAATAATTCATATTATTTAAATAATATTATTAGATAGCATTATTGGCAATGTCTAGAAAGTTACATCGAGGAGAGGTTTGGTCACCTAATTGCGCGCCAAGAAGGAGAAATCCTTATCGAAAGCCCCTCTTTCCCAGGAGCTACTGGTTTATAATTGTGATTACGTAATATTATTTGTGAATAATTAATTATTGATTCATATGATAAGGAAATATTTATTTTATATGAATATAAATGATGGATTTATTTATGTGGTTATTAATGAAGGAATTAATGCTGAGATGTTTTATTTGTATTTTGTCGGATTGGAGGTATTAAAAATCAAATCAGTATTTTTACGATGTATTGCGGGGGTTATAATTTTTAATCCGACCGTTGGATTGTGGTAATTTTTGGGTATGTTATACATACATAAGCTGAGTATATGTCCACAAATTTTGAACCGTTAAAAATGCACGAATGATTTGTTATGAATTTTAAGAGGTGTCTGATTCGGAAATTAGGGTTATAATTGATTTTGGTGGAAAATTCTAGAATTGAGTGGGCCCCACTTGTGGTTGGTGAAGAAATGTGCTGAATTTTATTTCAAATGTGGTGGGTGGCAATAGTAGCAGGTAAAGCCATCAGTGCAGGTCAAGTCTCGCTTTTGGGCTAACATTTTCCTATAAAAGAGAAATTTAAGTTAGAATTGAAAATCACACCAGAAACAAAGTTTTCTCTTTCTCTCTCTATATTATTGGCGTATTTTGTGAGTATTTAGATACTTTGAGAGTTCTTTGTCAAAGACAAGTTTCATTCAAAGATCACTTCCCACCTTTCTTTCCGAAATCTTGATTCTTTGAGGTAAGGGATATTATTTTTTTCAGAATGATATTATTTCTTCAATATCATTATCTTTGAAATATTGGTTGGAACTTTTTATCAAATTTGGAACTTTTTTCATGTATGGGGTTACTATTCATGAGTTACTATTCACGAGTTACTATTCATGAGTTACTATTCACGAGTTCTTATTCACGAGTACTATTATTCGTAAGCGTGAAGATGTTTTTGTGGAATTTCTATCTTTTGGTGCTCTGTTTTATTATTCATGATATACGGTCTTATTCACGATATCACAAGACTATTCACGATATCTGGCACTATTCACCAAAAAAAAAAAAAAATTTCTTCTTTTGTCCAAAACATCTATTTTGGATACTAGCTTTGATCAGATCCATGTTTTGATCATTCTTGAATTTTACACCACTTGTGATTATTTTTGGGGTATTGTTGGACATGGATAAAACAAAGTACGAATCCTTAATCCTTAATCCTTGTCATTTTGTTTCCTTTGGATTCGTTCTTTAAAAATATTTTTCATCATCCTCGGTCTTAAATGATGATATTATTGAATATCTTTGGCACAGTAGTGCAAAGATGAATGATTTCGAAGAATATCTTTGGCCCTGTAGTGCAAGGATGAGCAGTGTTGAGATGAACACGACCGATCGATTAATATCTTTGGCTCAGAGTGCAAAGATGAAGCAGTGTTTAAATGAACATGACTAAGTGATGAATATCTTTGGCTGTAGTGCAAAGATGAATATTTGATTCGGATGTATATTGATTGTTGTTTACGGGGATAAAAGATGAGCGATGAACTTTTAAATTCATACATAGAAGATAGTAGTTTGCATTCTCTACTTAACTCTTCTAATGAATTATTATTTCATTGCGAATATTGATTTAAAATTTGTTGTCTATTGATTCTATTAAATTTTTCCTGTTGAAGACTAACGATAATTTGTTGTATATTATCTTAGTCATAATATTCTTTCTTGAGCTAGTTGAGCTCACCCTTTTCCTTTTTGTTCCATTCTTCTCGGGAGGCGAGAATATAAGCGAGTACGCAGTGGGGGGTATGGAATGAAGGTTTTAGAAAGGATTGTTTAGTAGTTCTCACCATTTTGTAAAATAATGTATCAATAAATGTGATGAGGATTTATGTGAGTATAAATATTGTCAGAAGATAATATTTGTATTTAAACTCACAGTTTTACTGTTGTAATAATAAAGTTGTAGTTGTTTCTGTACCATGTATTGACAACTCAGAATGGGTGATGTATACCTATTTTGGGGGCGTCACAAAGATAATATTTGTATTAAAACTCACAGCATGTATTTTGTCGTACTATACACGACTGTTGTATAATTTAGTTGTATTTGAATTTTGTACCATGTATTTGGTGACTCAAGATGGGTGATGTATACCTATTTTGGGGGCGTCACAATTTCTATCATATAGAGTGTGTTTGTGTTTGTGTATTAGTCTGAGTTCTGTTTGTAACAATATATGTTCAAGGTTGGTTTTCTGTAGATTTAGGAGGTTTCAGGCTTCAAGCCAAGTTAAAATCTTTAAAAAATTGTATTGGGTATTGGGTTTAGGCTTCCAAACAAGGTATTGGGTACTGAATGAAAGGAATAAGTGTAATAGATTTGAGGTGATATTACTGTAATATAGTATGAGCACTTTTGTCATTAATATAACATGTACATAATTGTTTGAATGGTTGATATATTTTGGCTTTAAATTTAAATGAGAATTTAGATCTTTTTTAGCTATATATCATGGCATTAGCAGATTGCAAGTGACTGGTAATATAGGTGAACCACAACTTTTTTTTTCTTTTTTCAAGTCAATCTACAACATTTTTAAAACGTTGTGTAAATGTGCCTAAACGTTGTCTGATATAGTAAACAACACATTTTTATCCAAAAAACGTTGTGGAATCATACCTTCTACAATGTTTTTAAGCATCTACTAATTTTTGAAAAACAAATCTACAACATTTTTTTCCTAAAAAACGTTGTGTATTGTGCTTAACTACAACGTTTTAAAAACGTTGTGTAAGGATGTCAAATAGATGACACCTTTAACCATGACATTTTTCTGATTGAAACTACAACGTTTTTTTCGCGTTGTCTATTTACTGTTTTGTAGTAGTGTTGTTTCGGTTGGGCACATGTTAATATGTTACATGGAAATAAACGCAGATTATGTTATGACAATGATATAGACATTAATTGTTGATGTCAAATTGTATGTTTTTAATAAAGAAAAATGTGAAAATCGGTAGGACTAGTTATTAAAGATTGTGATATTTAGGAATAATAGGAATTTAAGTTATTCATATTTATTCGAATTGCTTCTCAACTATTGTTTCATTGATGAAATTTTCAGATAATACTAAATTGATTATGTTTATTCGACTGCTATAACTTGTTGGGCAATTAAATGTTTGCCCTTACAAAATTCTAAATTTTTTGCAATTAGAGCGGATGAACTTGGATAGTCAAGTGGTATTAAGCGAAAGGAATTGTTAAAGCTTAGAAGATTTAATTAATTTTGTGATGTAATAGTTTGTTGTAATTATAATATTTATGCAAAGCAATATTTATTAATATTATAATTTGAGAATATAAAGGTCTTAGAACCTGAGATTTGCAGGGATATGTTGTAATAATATATTAATTATATTTATGTCTTAAGATTATGTTGAATGGATAATACTGTGACGCACTGAACTCAGGTTTAGAGATAGATCGAATTTCGGAGGAGTTATAAACATATACCCAAATAATCCATTCTAATGACTTACGTTCCTTCCTTCTATTCCAAAATTAAAAATAAATTATTTTATCGATTTTAAATTATAAGAACATTATTTATTTTTCAACAACCAAAGGACATTTTCACTCAAAGTTGACAATTAAATATGAATTTCTTTAATTTTAGTTATTACAATGGTAAACTATATAAAAAACAATCCATATAATATTTACTTTTTTATTTTTTATGAATTATATCATTTTAAGTTTTAAAGTGTCTCAAATTGATTTTTAAAGCGGGTCTTATAACTTGGAACAAAAGTAATAATATTTTTGAGAAAATTATATTATGTCTTTAATTCCTTTCTTATCTCATATATCCATAATTTCATATGTAGCAAGACTCTCATTTTTGTTCAAATATACCAATCAATTAAAAAAAAAAAAAATATTTATTTTATAACTTCAAATTTAATTTTGGTGTCATCACCATTAAAATAAATTTCGGTAGCTTTGGAGGTAAACAAAAAAATCTAAATGTATTTTCAAAATTTATAAACTTATACTTGAAATTATTTATGGAACAAAGTATTTGCTTTAAATCAAACAAAAAGAATCTTATATTAATTTTAGGAAACTTATATTTCTATATATATTTTTAATATTTATACATAGTTTTGGAGCATAGAGTGAATCTCACTTTTATATGAGAATGAACTATGTAAAAATATCAAAAATATATATGAAAATAAAACTCTCTTAATTTTATAGTTTAATAATATTTAAATTTTAAAATTTCTTAATATATGTGTTCTTGGGGCACATACTAAGGACACATACTAAGGACACAGTTTAAGGAAATATTCTATTGAATTATGTGCATATTCCCTTTAACTTGGTACAAATGCAGAAATTAAGGGAATATATACACAACTGTATAGTTAGCATGTTAAGAGGACCCTTAAATTTTACTCCTATGGAACAGGAATAATAGTGTTTGGACCTAAGACTGGCTTAAGTTATTGACCTCAGTTTGGCTCAGCAATCAGAGAAGTCAGACCCCACTTTTCCAAAATTCTTCCTCGTCTTCGGTAACTTAACAGAGCAGCAGCGTCTGAATAATCGTCGTGCTCCATGGTCGAGCCTAGAAAACACCAGGTTCCTCCCTCTCTTTCTCAGCAATAATTTCTAATATACATGCACTGCTCAATTATTCAAAATTTCCCCCAAAAAAATCTCTACTGAAACTGTTAATCGTACATTTTAATCATGATCTGAAAATATTCATGTGAATCTTCATAATCTTGACTAGTGCGTTTAATTGCTGGATTAGTTTCTCTATTTTCAAATTGGTTTGGATTTTGTTTGACTTATGTGATAATTTGGATTGATCAGGTTTCATTACGGGGAGCAAGCGCTAGAGAGATTACTAGAGATGCTCTTCTTGAGAAGGTTGCCCAAGAAAGGGAGCTTCGGAATTATACCCGAAGAGCTACGGCCGCTGCTCTCTTTATACAGGTTTTATAAATTTGTTTGAATAATTGTATTCAACAATTCATTGCCTTTGCATTCAATTTCTGTTTGTGGATATGATAAAATGTGTATGCTGCAATATTTGTTATTTTTCTCATGAAAATTTGGATATGATTACTTGAAAATTATACAGAGGGTTTGGAGGAGCCACAACTCGACAAAGATGATAGCTTTGCAGCTTCAACAAGAATGGGAAACATTGACCCATGGTCATACTGTTTGTATAAACAGCACATGGATTTCCAGTAGTTTATTGAGGCCTTTTCTTTTCTTCACTACAAATCTATCTACTCGATATCAAAAAATTCAAGCCACATATGTAGATTGTATGCGGAATTGCTTCAGAATTCTATTAGAAAGCTTAAATTCAACAGGTAAGTCTTGTTTCTTCCAATTGTTTGGTTGATACATACCTTTTCGGATGCCGTCATCCATTTTGTAGCAGTTGTTGGTTTCAAAATCAAATTTTCTTCAAGCATATAACTATTTATGGCAATGGTTGGTCTTCGATTATTATGCTGATATGAAAAGAATCAAGAATGTAATAAAATAAGTTTCTGGGAATCAATCATAATTTGTTTAGCATATCCTTATTCATTAATTTGGGTGTTTGAAGGGTTTTCCTAGCCACAGATGATGTTGGTTAAAGGCAAAATATCACACCCTAAAAGCTATGATACCACGTCTTATATTGATTTTGACTGTTTATGATTCCAAAATGTATGCTGTGTGATTGGACGAAAGATACTTGGAGGCTGATCGAGTTTTATAAATATGGTAGTGGATTGTAGTTGATATGTGTTGTTATAGGGATTGTGGAAAGTATTGTAAAGATGTAATAGTTATGCATAAAATAGCCCAAGATAAGAGAGAGCTTTAGAGCTATTTAAAGAGACAAACAGTACCTTGAATAAGTTTGTTTTAGATATAACTCTTTTGGTGTGTGGTGTTTAAATTATTGAAGGGAAAACACATTTCAAACTGATCAGTATTTCTCATGTTGAAATCATATCGGGTTGAGTTTTGGCTATTAAATTTTTTTAGCTGTAACTTGTTTCTAATTTGCAAGGAATTAATTACAGAAATCTCGTATATACAGAGTCAGTTCAATTATAGTGTTGCGAAGTGCAGTATACAAAGAGGTAAAGTAGAAATGCAGAATAAACTTAACTCTTGTGTTGCTTGATTTCTTCTTGCGCTTTGGATATGCTCAAGTTATCCTGTTAGTTGATGGTTTTGGTCCTTCAATACTTAAGTTTCCAATATTCTAAAGTTTTCATAGTCATTTCAATATATTCTTCTAGTTATTCTTCATTATATAATCATTTCACTGATCTTTTTATTGTTCCTCGTCATAGATCCTCAGAGAAACTTTTGCAGTCTGGCTACGGGTTCGTTGGAAGAAAGAAGGATATGGCTTTACCAAGCAAAAAAACTGATTTCCCTGTGCTTCCTCGTACTTGCGGATTGTGACTATTCCCACCAAGGGGATCAGGGATATGTTCTGCTTACTTCTCTAGCAACGCGCTTTCTTGTTATTTTGACTGATGTGAAAGGGTGGAAACATATTGCTGACAATAGTCTTCGGGATGCAAGTAGAGCAGTAAAGGAATTAGTTCAGTTTATGGGCAGTAAAAAAAGTGGGATGTACACTTGTATTAGAAAATATATTAGTAGGTTGGATGTTCCTTTTCCGCAAATGACCAGTTCTAGCCAAAACGATGAAAAATTCTTGATTACAACAAGTGCAATCACTTTAGCTCTACGGCCCTTCCATAACTTGGATATAGAAAACAATGGTTCTTTAGACTTGTTGCATGCTGCTGAACAATATTGTGTGTTTCTACTCACTATCCCATGGTTTGCACAACGTCTACCAGCAGTGCTCTTATCTCCTTTGAGACACAAGTCTATATTGTCACCATGCTTCAGAGCACTAATGGTAAGGCTCATCAAGTGGGAAGAAACTTTATTCATATGTATACACCACTGACAAAGGTCTTGATATTGTGCTCACAATTTTTGTCATCCTTGCACCCAGAAAAAATATGTGCCACTGTGAGCTTGTTGAAACATTTATCCAGAGAAATGATCTTAGATTAGCTCTTTAATGTGCTAGTATATCCATACAAGAGATAAGTCTGGTAGGCGTTCTTATTTAAACTGCAGCGTAAGGAGAAATTAGGAATTTAGGAATATTTTCTATTTTATCATCTAGTATGAGAACCTGAACCATTACGCATCTCATTTGATATATAGTTGTTTAGTTTCCTTAAATTCCCTTTCTAAGATTGATACGATGCTATAATCCATGACCTTCTACAACTATTGCTTGTTTTATCTTTGGGTCTGTTGTCCTGTTCAAATTAAAATTTATGTTAATTGCGGAATTTCATATGCTGGTGCTTGGTTGGTTCTCATTTTGTTGAACTTGAGCTTTCTTGCTTACGAACCAGTGGTTATTGTGTGTACGAGCAATTACTTTGTACACATTTGACAAAGATTAGGTTTTTACTGACTCCACCCACCTAGCACAGCAAGTGCCAATGCCTTGCTTGCGGCCTTCTGTGTCAATTCTTCAATTCTGCTTCTTAGGATATATATTATATGGCATATCCCTCCTACATTTAGGTACTTTTTGTAACATGCAACAATAGCTTAAATATTTGTTTTTTTGTTAATGTTGTGGAAAAGCAGAATATCATTATCAAGTTTCATATACTTTATGCATAATATACTATCTTCAAAATGTTGTATAGAATCTATCTGATTTGTTGAAATAACACAAAAAATAACATATAGTGGTTGACATAATGGAATGTTAATGTCAGTATCCGTACTGCCGAGTAGTAACATTGAATATCATTCCATATGACATGGACTTTAAATTGTGGTATGCTAATCTTTCATGAATTACATAATTGGATGTATTCAAGGACTTTCTAATTCAAGAGTCGTTTTCTATCAGAATTTATAATGTTAGGTTAGATTTAATTCTAAAATTAAATAACATTATCAATATTTCAAGTTTGTAAGTTTTCTTCTTGGAGAGTATTATGTACCCTATAACTAATTGTATCCTATGTTAAGAGATTAATGTGGGGTATCACTATTCCTCAACCATCAGTTGATAGCTTTGTGTTCCTAGAATTCAATACATAAAGGATAAAAACTAAGGAATGAATAGAAATATATTTTACTTTGCTAAAGCATTTATTCGTGAAAATAAGTTTACCATGTTTTGGAAAGTGCTTGACAAAAGATGCTCTCAGCATATTAGCCCTTTCTCAAACTTTGCTCTATGTTGATTGCTAAGAGAACTTTGCATATAATTGATAATTGATTGATACATTCATAGCTGGATCCGTAGAGTTAACTATTTCTACAGGAAATGAAATAGAGATGGTGTATGCATCCCAAAATGGTGGGTTTGTTTGTTTCATGTTAATCCAGAATTATGACTTGTGGTTTTTACCAGTTATGTTTTTTAAATGAGTATGAATTTGGTTTTTCTCTTGAAAACACTAGGAGGCTGATCAAACTGTGGCAGGTGATGGCAGATTTCAAAAGAAAAGATCTTAAAGGAGATTTCTGAGGTGGATTACTTCAGAATAACATCTTCACCTAGAATGATGCCACAAGTTGGTTGGGCTCTTGGAAACATAATATTTCTTGCAACAGGCAGTGACCACAATTTTGTGGGTCAAGGAAAATTCACCCAAGACCTAGACTATGCATCCTACATCCATGTCGTCATCATCCTTGCAGATAACTTACTAGCTTGGCTCAACAAAGTTGGATGGATTAGAAAGGTGTACCAGGAATCCCAAGGAAATAGTGAAGCTTCTGATGAATCCTTTGATGCAATGCTTATTGAGGCATGCACCACTAACGTGTCCTTAAAGACGTCATACTTGGATTATTTTAAGCCTGCTTGTCAGCAGTGGCATCTTATGAAACTGTTAACCTTGGAAATGGATTCTTCCATTCATGTCGTTCATAATTCATCACGAGAAAGTCCAGAATTTCATGGAAAGTGGGATCTGCTTGATGTTGCGTATTATTATTTTTTCATGCTTAGAATATTTACTATCCTGAATCCTGTGGTTGGGTCATTGCCTGTTCTCAATATGCTGTCTTTTACTCCTGGATTTCTTTTCAGTATGTGGGAAGCACTAGAAAAATCTCTTTTCCCTGGAAAAAGCCCTGAAGCTGTGGGAATTGGTGGAAGTAAATCATCTGGAAAAAGTAGTAAGATGTTGGAGAGAAAACAAAAATCAGTAGCTAAAGATGGAGGCAACAAATGGTTCCATGTATTGTATAAAATCACTAGTAAATCACAGGCAGATTTTTATCACATCAGTTCCAACAATGATCAACCCAATTCTGACCAAACCGATGAGGTTTCCATTGATACATGGGATATAGAGACTTTAAAGCGGGGTCCAGAAGGTTTGTCAAAAGGTTCTATTTGTCTACTTCATCTCTTCTGCGCCACCTATTCACACCTGTTGTTAGTTCTTGATGACATAGAATTCTATGAGAAACAGGTACAGTAACTCTCAATGTTTCCCCAACTCTTATCCTATGTGATCAAAACTTTGGTTAATTGTGAGTAAACATTACTAAAGTGCTTCAAGAATCGAACTAGGTTCCCTTCACTCTGGAGCAGCAACGAAAAATTGCATCAGTGCTTAATACATTAGTGTATAATGCCTTGTCCCTCAGTATTAGCCAGCAGAATAGAACTCTTATGGATGCTGCAGTCCGATGCCTGCATCTGTTATATGAAAGGGACTGCAGGCATCAGTTTTGTCCACCTGCTTTGTGGCTTTCACCAGCTAGAAAGAATCGGCCACCAATTGCTGTAGCTGCCAGAACTCATGAAGTTTTATCAACTACTCTTAAAATGGATGATTCTTTGGCCATTCAGAGCATGCATTCAGTCATCACTACTACCCCACACGTCTTCCCATTTGAAGAAAGGTAAGTACAAAATGATAAGCTGAGATGATGCTTTTTTCTCCTCAATTAAATTCTTGACAGCCGTGGTGCCTTTTAGTTGTTCAGCTCAGTGTTGACTTCAAACTCTTACAAATGTTAAAGAAGATTCGAATTATGAAACCTTCTAGCTTGACTTTTGCCACACTTGCTTTATTTGTTCTCAAATACTCCCTCTCTCGAAAATGAGAGAGTTCTATTTGACCTTTTGATTTTGATTTTTAAGGTTTGACTAGGACACACTTCAACATAATTTATTTCCAATAAGTTTTATACAATATTATATTTTAAGACTATAATTTGCTATTGGAAAAAAAATTATATTGAAGTGTTTCTAAGCAATTCTTAACATGCTTAAAAAATAGTGTTTTTTTTTTGCATTAAAATAGGAATTAAATTCTCAAACAGGACTCTCATTTTTAGATGGAGAGAGAATTTTTGTCAATTTATTCTTCAGAATTTTCCCACTGAACAAAAGTAATCCAACCTGTCCAAGGTAGAGGCTTCCTTGTTTGCAAGGAAGTTGAGTCTTGTACTATATTTATGTAACAGCCCATTAATGTACATCAGGGGTAGCACCATTGTAAATCTGGAATTTCATAGGTTTATTTAGGTAAGATCCTATATTGTAAAGCAAGTTCTATATGGGTGTATTAATCTTCTCTAGTTAAAAATTGTGGTCTCCATTGTGGTGATTTATAGTAATTCCCGTTATCATAATATCTTATTGACTACGTTTCTTGTAGTATTAACATTTAAAAAACTCTACTTTCAAAATAGTTCAACTTTCAATATTGACATTCAAATCCTTCGTTTTTAACTTACATGACATGAGAAAGTGTTATTTATGACAACTATCCTCTGTTCTAAAAATCCCCGCCTAGGTCCGCCTAGGCCCCGCCTAGGCGCTAGGCCCCCTCTTGGCGCCCCGCCAGGACCTAGCCCCTCTTGGCACCTCTAAGCCCCAGGCGCCTCACCTAGGGTTCAAATGACAAAAAAATTCCTCTAGAAAATTAAGGCGGGTTCTAGGTGGAGAAATTTTTTTATTTTAATAATTACCCAAATCAAATCTTGATATATTTATTTTCTAATGATTACCATATTCATAATACACAGGTTGTAAGCATATCAAATCACAACAAGAAGTGAACAATACCAAGTCAAATGAATAATTTTATTATAGTTGTAATTTTTTGAACTTGTACTAACTTCAAATTATATAAATGAGGATACATTTGTAATATTTAGTTTAATTCTATTTTATAATTCTTAAATTTATGTTTAGTTTTCAAGTTTTATTATTGAATTAAATTCTTGAAATTTTAAAATTTATTATTTAATAGCAATCTTATTTATAAATAAAACTAATACGTTAAAAATATGTTTATACTTTGAACAATTGCATGTTTGTGTTTGAACTTTGACATTAGCAATATGGATATGTGTTTAAACTTTAAGAAAAGACCTTTATTATCTTTATTATAGATTGTTATGCTTTATATTATTATTTTGTTTGGATAAATGTAAGATAAAATATTAAAATTATCTTAAAATAAAAAATCCCGCCTAGGCCCCGCCTAGGCCCCCTAGGCGCTAGGCCCCCCTCGGCCGCCCGCCTCCCGCCTAGCGCCTTTTAGAACATTGCAACTATCAATCAGACCCTTGTACTCGTGTCTTCCCTTTCTGCAATAAATCAGTTATGGAATAACCATCAATAACCTTAGCAAAAGAACAAACAAAAGAATTTCCCAAGCAATTGCAATTAAAAGTATGCATGTCCAGATAAGTAAATTTTCTTCTAGCCTCCACTTTGACTTTGTTCTGGTGGGTGCTATCTGTATCCCTTAAAGGATTTAATAGGAACTTCTGGGTAATGAATGGCTATATAGCATATTTTTGATATAGTTTAGTTATGTTAGAATTAAATTATCTACTCGTGAGAGGATTGTTACAAGTTTCACCAGTATCTACTTACTTTGCTTATATGAAAACTAAGTTAACTAAGCCCAAAGTATAACCCAATTAAGGGTGTAAACGAGTCGAACTGAAGCGAATAGAGAGTTGCTCGAATTCGACTCGAAAAGTTAAATTCATTCGAATTATATTTGAAAAATTCTACTCAGATTTGACTCAACTCGAATACGATTTGACTTGGATCAAATTATATTCAAACTACTCGCGAGCTACAAATTCAAGCTTGAATTCGAGTTTTCACATAATATCTAGTTTTGTAATAAATATAATTATAAATTGAATTTGTTATTTTACTTAGAAATAAGAAATTATATTTACTATTACAATTTACAAATATAAAACCACGATTAAAATTAAAAACAAAACAAAATAATAATAATTAATTATCCTAATTTGATTTAATTTTGTATATATTATAAGAGAATGTATCAAGTATCTAATCGAATCTGTATCAATCGAGTATGTATCGAATCATAATCGAAAATTAGAGTAGTTTGAATCTTAAACGAGTCGAGTATAACCTTTCTCAGATTCTACTCATATTTTTATTCGAATTATTTTTTATGCTCAGATTTGGATCATATTATTAACGAATCCGAGTTTCGCTCGTATTTTTCGAGTCGAGCCCGAACTGTTTGGCTCGTTTACAACCTTAAACCCAATTATATTTCTGTAAGCAATGTCTTGTTAAATCCACACTGCCAATACAAATGGTTGAACTAAGGTGCCTAAAATGATCAATAGTAGGAATTTGAATAACTTGAAGTCAGCTTAGATATGACATTTCAAGTGAAAAAGAATAACTTGAATGTCAGCTTAGATATGACATAATGTTGCAACAGCTGCTCCCTTTATGAACTTGTTTGAAATTTTTATTTGCTGCCAGGGCAGCGTACCTGAGTTGCTGTGTAAACCGCCTCAGATTGCTTCTCAGTAAATTAAGACTATATTTTTGCTAAAGCGTTTCTAGAAGGGTCAATATCTAACCTTATAAATTTATGTTCTTTCACCATCCAACGTGGATTTCTTGTTCATTGTAAGCTCGACCAGTTGTTTTTCTCCCTATTGGTGTACTATCTGGATTTTGTACTTCTTTAACCCAAAAGAAGAGTGTAAACTGTGTTTTTCTTTCTATATAATATCTTTGAGCCTTTTTACCCCTTGGCAGAGTTCAGATGTTTAGAGAATTCATCAACATGGACAAAGTATCCCGCAGAATGGCTGGTGAAGTGGTTGGACCTGGTCCACAATCAGTTGAGATTGTAATTCGTCGAGGTCATATTGTTGAAGATGGATTTCAACAATTAAATTCCCTTGGGTCAAGGTTAAAGTCTAGCATCCATGTGTCATTTGTTAGTGAATGTGGGCTTCCAGAGGCTGGCCTGGACTACGGTGGTTTATCTAAAGAATTTCTGACTGATATAGCGAAGGCTGCCTTTGCGCCAGAGTAAGTTTCACATGGCACTTGTTTCATCTCTTGCTTTCTGAATTTTAATTTTGTGCTTTCAAATGACCATATTTTGTTATTCTTCTATTGTTTTAAGTTATGGGCTATTCTCCCAGACCTCAACTTCAGACAGACTTTTAATCCCTAATACAGCTGCAAGGTTTCTAGAAAATGGTATCCAGATGATTGAGTTTCTTGGAAGAGTTGTAGGTAAAGCACTTTATGAAGGGATATTACTGGATTATTCCTTTTCACATGTTTTTGTTCAGAAGCTTTTAGGTCGCTATAGCTTTCTTGATGAGCTATCAACTCTTGATCCAGAGCTCTACAGGAATCTTATGTATGTAAAGGTAGGCCTCTTGGTCAAATATTGAAAACTCATCTTGAAACTATGTCTTGTTTCATTAATTTTAGATGGGTTGAAGAGGGATCAATTAGTTTGTAAATCCTTTTCTTTGTATTTGTTTGTTTGTTTTCAAATAGGTAACTCTATATCTCCTTTCTCAGGGGTGTGCAACAGTACTCTTAGGCCATGTTTGGCACGAGGATGGGAGTTCAGGAATAGGAATTTCATACCTGAGATGTCTAGAAATATTGGGAATTGAATATTTTCATGCTAATGATTGGATATATCTAGAGATAATTGTTTAGAATTTTTTTAATATTTTCATTCCAGTGTTTGGTATTCTCCTTTAACTGGAAAAAATCTTTTGACTTCTAGATAGATTATGAAGGATAAATTTTCTGGTAATAGGACTAGAGGAGGCAAATGGGTAAATTTATTGGGTAATGGGTGTGATTTATTTGGTTGAGGGTCATTGAAATTTTAGAGAGCGACCAGAATTTTTTTAGACTGAATAAAATTTTCTTATGAGCAAACAAAAAATTTAGAGTGATAAGATGGATCAAAAATTTTAGAGAGAAAGTTAATAAAAAGTTAGACAGAGAAAGTGAATAATTAATTTAGAGAGGGTGAGTAAAAATTTTAGATAGATATAGTGAGAGAAAAATTATAAAGAGAAAGTGAATAAAATTAGAGAGTGAGATTTGAAAGGGAAAAAAATTAGAGTGAAAGTGAGAAGAGAGTGAATAAATAATTTAGAGAGAAATAAAAATTTTGTGAGACATTTATTTTTATGATTGATGAACTCATTCCTTAAAAAATGGTTTGAGATGACCACACCTCATGTTGGGTTTGTGAATACCTACATTAAATGATTATCTTTTATTCATGAGAAAGAGATTCTCAAATAGATTTTTTTTAATAAAAGACTCTAAACACGAGTATGTGGGTATCATGAGAATTTGATGGCCATTCTCAAGATCACAATCTCGTACACCAAATATGGCCGTAGGGTATTTTCTATTGATTGAGAAGTGGGCAAAGTGGAGGAGAAGCTCCCTAATATCATATAAATAAGCTATACTAGGACAACGAAGCAAGGATTATCCTAACAAATTGTTGTGTTCCCGCACTGGAAACTTCAATTCTCGGGGTTCTCTCCTCCAAAAATAGCTTTGTGTTTTGAATTATTAATGATTAATTTTGTTATTGTTATTACTCTATGTTTATAGAAACATGAAACTTATTTTTTTGGATGTTCGTTGTTTTTCTCTTGTAGTATTTATTTTATAGAATGATTTATCATATATATATATCATATATATATATATGGGACCGATCCATAACCAACGTTATCAACTTAAGGATAGTCTTACAACACATCCTGAGCGTCTATCCGATGATCTAACGGTTTAATAGAGGTCCCGTCCGCATTTTAGTTTCCAGTATTCCGCAATTTAATATTGCAGATGGGACAACTTCCAAAATACCCTCCTTGTAAAAGTCTCTCGTACTTAAATTGCGGACGCTAAGTATTTTTGGTCATTTGGAAACAACGTCGTTTTTTAATAAGTACCGTCCGCAATATTAAACTGCAGAAGCTAAGTTGATTTTTTTTCATTCTTTCTTCATTTCATAATTTCTCCATTCTCTCTCCTCCCCTTACTCCTATCATTCACCTAATGAAAACCAAAATCACTCGAATATAATGAACATGGTATATATTTTTTAATAGAGGATTCATCCAAAACCAAAAAAATTTTGATAAAACAAAAGTCGAACCATATCTAGTCACATAGATTTGTCTAGAAAGGGTTCATATAACTTGGGTTCTACATCTATTATTGATTCAGACTTTATTGTCATAATGATCACATTAGATCCTTTAATGGACACAATAAAAAAAGAACTGATAATGGAAGAATTACAATTAAAATTATATCAAACTTGAATCGGATTTTGTTTCTGATTCTCTCTCCAATATCAAGCCTAAGTCTTCTTAGATAGATCTCATAAATTGTTTGTTTTTCAAATTTGGATTCTGTTTCTGACTTGGAATTATTGCTGAAAGATCTATTATTTGGCATCCGCAGTTTAATACTGCGGAGCCTAAAAAACTAAAGAAAATTTGAATTTGGCTCAAAAATGACGTCGTTGCTCAATTGGCCAGCGTCCACAGTTTAATACTGCGGACGAGAGACTTTTACAAGGAGGGTATTTTGGACATTTATCTTGTCCGCAACATTAAACTGCAGAATACTGAAAACTAAACTGCGGACAAGAGCCATATTAATCGTTAGATATTCGGATGTACGATCAGAATTTGTTGTAAGGCTAGACTCTTTTTTACAATGTTAGTTATGGATCGGTCCCTTATATATATATTTAATAATAAAATATGTGCCGAATCCTCCCGCAGCTGAATCCCATCTTTTAAAATTAGGCATTCCGTCGTATCGCCATATAACACACTGTACCTAAATCCCCACACTCGTATCCTGGATACTTCTTAGTGCATATATATCCACCCTTAATAAAATAAAGTAACACTAGAAAAATTGCTTCACAGATATTTCAGACTAGATTTTTTTTAAAAAAATTAAGAATATCATTGCATTATAGATTTCATGCAGCATGTTTTTCTTACAATGCCTTATGAATTTATGAAGTCATAGTAATCAGTTTGAAAATAAAATAATAGAAGTAATTCTATATGAATGAATATCTATTATCTACTTATAAAATGTGTTTACTTTAATGATTTCCTTCTGGAACAGTGTGGATTTGTCGAAGCATGATTAATTTTTTAATATATTTAAGTTATAGTTTGATGGAAAACTTTGAGTTTGAGATCTAAAATTAATCTGAATGCAAGGCTGCTTAAAAAGTTATGTTGTGAAATAATGAAATATATTGAATTTCGATCCTAGTGGCATTTGACTATGTTAATAAGAATTTGGAGTTAGCTGTAACTATATTATATGCTCAGAATTGTATATTCTGTCGATTGTTAAATGTTATTTAGTGTTTGGTAGGGAAGCTGATGTGTTTTAAATTAAAGACTAACGTTATGTCCTTGTGTTTATGAATAATTATTTGGATTGACTGAAAATGTGGAAGGGTTATGAAGAGCTTTCTGAAATACATGAGATGTGATGCTTCAGGTTGCTTGTGTTAATTATGCGTTGTCTTCTTTACTGTTTGTTTTGTGGCCATAGTGTGTCTTGTATGTTGAAAATTGAAATGTATTAACTTGCCATCTTAAACAGAGTTTTTTGAAGAGCAACTAAAATGTAGTAACCACCTGTATATGAGTAAAAATAGTATGGTGGGACAAACAGGCACATAGTGCGTATCCCCCCTTAAATTTTCTGGGGTTGAAGATCTGTATATCATAGCACATAACCATGAAATTTTCTGATGTAGACTTGCGTTTTTGCAGCATTATGATGGCGATGTGAAGGAACTCTCTCTGGATTTTACGGTTACTGAAGAATCATTTGGAAAACGACACATTATTGAGCTTAAACCTGGTGGTAAGGATGTGTGTGTGACGAATGAGAACAAGTTGCAGTACATTCATGCAATTGCAGATTACAAACTTAACCGGCAGGTTTAAATGTTTTCTCCTTAAATTTGTAGAAGCTTTTTACTTGTCATGGTATACTCACCATATAGCCAGCATTGGAATTGAAAATGCAGGTACTGTATTTGTCAAATGCATTCTATAGAGGATTGACAGATCTTATATCGCCATCTTGGTTAAAGTTGTTTAATGCAAGTGAATTTAATCAGGTAGTATTTCTTTCATGTTAATAGAGTGTGTTGTTATTAACTTGATGTTATTTTGTTGTAGGATATGCTTTTACACTTTTTCATACATCACTTCCTTGCATTGTTTCTTATTTGCAGTGTTTTTGTTAGGATTAATGCTTTATTTTGAGTTTGGCAGTTATGATAGATATTGATGTAACAGTGTGTTCAGTAAGCCTTACTATGAACTGCTGCCTGTCTCGTATTATTTGGTGGTTCTGAATGGCAATTCCTATTTGCAGCTGCTTTCTGGCGGAAATTATGACATAGATGTTGATGATTTACGAAATAACACCCGATACACTGGTGGTTATTCTGAAGGGAGTCGCACTGTTAAGCTCTTTTGGGAGGTATTACTTCATCATAGCCATTTAAAACATTATTTGTTCATTTGTTTTTTTAAAATAATTTTTAATAAGCTTTTCTTATACCTATGTAGGTCAGACTAATTTAACCTTGTGTACATGAATTCTCAAATTTAATCAATCTAGATGATTCTCACATGCATGAATCTTTTTTTTTTCTCTTTTTTTTGGGATGCCTGTGGAAGCTGGGTGTGCAATGGGCCAAACACTGGCTACACGTAATACTCCATAAACCAAGCACACCTAGTAAGCCCATAGCGAACTATGTTTGGTTAGTCCAAATTTAATGCACATTAAAAGAAGTTTCTGTTACTTTGCTTCCTAGTTCAAGAATCTTTTTTCATAAATCAACTAGCTTTATTACATTCCTAAGAAGAGTGTGAACTCTGATCATATTACGGACATTTTTATTTGCATTGATCTCATCACAGTCATTTCAAGTTTCAGCTACAGTTCATAAAAATTGTGCCAGTTCTTTAGTAATGTTGCTTTAGGAGGGAGGGAAAATCTACTGCAGATGATAAGGAAAAAAGAATATATATATATATATATATATATATATATATATATACACTTTATAGGAATAAAATGTAAATTTATGTTATTTATGAGCAAATGATTAATTGGTACAGAGAATGTAAGAATAATTTTGTTAATAAAAATACAACCTCACTATTACTGAGGAAGACGAATTAGAATTTCTTTACAAGTACAAATAATTGGTTGAAAATTTTCAATGTTATTTACCAAGTTTTGGTTCGTGTAAGGTATGATGAGAATATTTGACCTCTAGAGTTGCACTAGAAAAATCTTTTGGTCAAAAATAGGAATACATCAAAAATCAGCGAGGAGGCTAATGCTACAAGTTATCAGAAAGGAGCTAATAATTCACTCAGTTTTAGTATCTTGAGTGAGCAAATTTTTTTAAGTATGTGCCCTTACAGACCTCAAGGTAGAAAAGTAGATCTATTGAAAATATATTGAGTTTGTAAAGACTAGAGCTCTCTTATAATTCATGAGAAGGAGCTCTGAAGGCGTTGTATACGTTAATCTTATCAATTCTCTCTTTTAGTTCCTGTTCTGTCTAAACTGATAAACTAAGGTTGAACTCCTTTTTGAAACTTTTTAATATATGAGCGTGTTTTATACATGAATGTGTTGGCCTTGTGTATTGGATTGGGTTATTTATTCATCGAGTTTCTTCTGTTTTGGAATCCCAGGTATTAGCAGGATTTGAACCAAAAGAACGTTGTATGCTTATTAAATTTGTGACAAGCTGTTCTCGAGCTCCGTTACTTGGGTTCAAACACTTGCAACCAACCTTTACAATTCACAAGGTATCTTGTCATATCTGCATCTTCCCTTGAAAAGGAAATAAAGAAAACAAATACGAAACTGCTCTGTAAATCTTCTTAATCTATTTAGCATTCTAGTTTGATTTAATTGCAAATCCTTGTAATGATATGTGCTCCCTAACCTTTCTTTTCCTCATTAAAAAGTATATCAGGCCAAAGCATAAGGGTTTCTTTGTCAAGGAGAGTAACATAAAATTGAGAGATTGAAAAAATGAATAGACAATGAACACGTTAAAGAGGCTCTGAAGTCTGAACACTTCTCAAGATTGTAATTCTAAACCCTTAAAGGAGTAACATAAGTGGTTGGCCTTCTGTATAATAAGATCAATTCCTCTAAATTGCTTAACTAAATTCAAGTGTATGTATCCAGATCCTCCTTAGACAAATTAGCTGTAAGAGCAAGGACCAAGAGATTTCTTTGCATTACCCTATGGGCTATGACACTGTTAATCGGATTTAGTCAAAGGTTGGAGATACCATAAAGTTCTCATCCTCAACACTATCCATGCAAGCTCAAGTAGCTGTAATGATGGCATAATGATGTAGGACAAGGGAGGGGTGGGGAAATAAGGGATAAACAAGGCTCTCGAGCCACAAAATTCAAGAGCTCTCAAATCAGTTCTATTATATAATCTAAATAATAATGAGGATTACATGTCTTTATATAGGAAACCAACAACTTAGCGACCAAGTAAAACCCCTAATTTAAAAAAGAAACAATATCCTAATTAAAATCTACTGCTACAATTAAAACTTCTAGAATATCTACTTAATATAAGTAACAATTACATTAGTAATCCAATCTTTTATCTCTAGATAATAATACAAAATTAATAATAAATTTCTTGATTTTCCTCTTCAGTTCCACATCATTTAATCTGTCCCTGCTGGCTGAACCAAAAGGGGACTTTATATCTTGAAAGATCTCTAAGAATTCTTCAGCTCCCGTCTGACTAGGATTACTGAAAGAGAAACTATTAATTCATAATTTCTACCCATAGTGTAGAAATCAGTTTCCTTCAAGAGTCTAGTTACATACTTATGTACATGCACACATATCTTTAGACATACTTTCTGTAACCAAGGATGTGTAAATATATTGTAATGTAGCGCTGAAAGATGCAGGTACTATACTATTTACTGAGGATAGTGGTGACTTGTTAGGAAGCATGTAGACTTGTCCTAGGCTTACATATCCATTGCAGACAAATATTGGACACTATACTTTGCAGAGACTCTCAACCACGTGTACAACACTTCTGTGGTTCGTAATATAAAAGAGTATCTTTACTGTAGAAATGTCTTTGCACTTTGGACTCTCACTAAAATACTTGCAACAAAGTTGAGATATCTATTTCATTCACTTCCAAAAAAACTGATATTTCCGTTTCAATATTATAATAAGAAAGACAAACAAACTGTTTTGTCTTAAACTTTTGCCATTTTCATTTTCCCCGGCAGTTCCAAAGGAAATTTATAAAAAATAAGAATAAATAAATAAACACACCGTGATCAGAATTTGAAATTGTATAGGTAGCAGGTGATGTGCCTCTTTGGGCATCGTTTGGTGGACAGGATGTAGAGCGGCTTCCATCAGCGTCAACATGCTACAATACTCTTAAGGTACTGTTAAATGGGTAATCTACTTAATAAGGATATTTTATTTGAGAATAAGTTCCCTGATCTGGTGCTTATCAAAATTGTAAAGCTAAAGTTAAACAAGAAGTTTTACAGTATATCGTCATATCTTGTATAACTTTAAAGTCGTGCTGATTTTTGTTCTATTTAATGTATTCAGCTTCCAAGCTACAAACGTTCAAGCACTTTGAAAGCAAAGCTTCTGTATGCCATCAATTCTAATGCAGGATTTGAACTTTCTTAAGATATTTGATACGATGTTACCTCATGAGGTAAACCTTTTCTGCTTTTATATATCTAATAGCTTTATTCTTGTGAAACAAAAATTCGAGATTTCTGCAACTGTGGATGCTTATGCAGAGAGTAAGTAGAAGATGTGCAGAACCAATGCTATCATTATAGATTTATCTAGTAATTGGAAACTGGGGTAAAACTTGATGTGCAATACTGAACCATGGTATAATTCTTTTATTTATTTTTCTTATCTAAAGACGCACTTGACTAAATTTTTGGATCCATTCTTTTTTGTTAATAGTTTATTTATTCTGTAACATGTGGATGCACCATCAATTGCATTCATTTGCATCTGAAGACTTTCATTGCCCTCATTGTTAAAGAAATGGAAACTAAACCAGAATAACTACTCATAATGCAGTTGTCAGATCTTATTAATACAAGGGTCATGAAAAACAGATTTCCTCGGAATAAGATAAGCTTACTAGACCCTCTCTTGGTAGATAAGGAGGTTGTATGCTATTTATTCCTCTAGAACGTAACTCACAAACAACTGAAGCCTTTCAAACCACTTGGGTGTCTAAGTAGATGAGTAAAGTGGAAATAGATAATTGCTTGAACTGTGAGAGTTATATGTTTTAAGAAATGAGGTCAAAGCCCTGTCCAAGCATAGATTGTGCCAAATATTGATTTGCATGTTCAGTGGGATGGTAGCTGTCCCAAAACACATACTCAGTGGCATTTGAGCATGTCCCCAAAGACCTGGCATTGCAAAGCAGGGATGTTTCTATCGTACCCGTCCCGCAGCAGGCCTTCCTCGACTCAAAGAACCCTGGAGCAACGGTTACAACTTTACTTCAAAATTTCGACTAAGTTTCGTTTTATCAAAATCGGCACAAATACACTTTGGTTGTAGTGTATTACTTTTCAAATGGAAATTTCGCTTATTAGGGTTTCATGTCACAAAACTAAATTCCGCTCGGTAGAAATTTTAATGAGAATCTGAAAAAGATTCTCATTTTTGATAATACTGAAATATATTTTTAATAAAATATTTCCAGGATTTATGTAGACAGGTTAACTAACTACTTGTCAAAATATTGGCACTTACCATTATCAGTTGGCTTTGTGACCAGGTCCAGGAGGGGCTGGTAGATATCAAAAACCACTAGTTTGAGACCAGGCAACTGGGTCAGCAATTTCTGAGATGTGCTGTTTAGCATATTGTTGAATGAAACGGCATCTGCATTCAGTCTCGCAACACACTGATTGCTTCCTCCACCAAATAAAGTGATGGCGGCTGGCAAACAACCAGTTGGAGGTAGGGTTGTAACTCCAATCTTTCTTACTCCTAGACCATACAGATTCTGTAACATAGCATTACATCAGTCATGTGTTTGAAAGAATCAAATCCTACTCTGAATTTCTCCAATATCAAACTACATGGCCATTCTGTACAATTTTCTGCCCATAATCGAAATTGAGACCATATGCAACAGCCAAACGTTTCCCCTATACTTGGAACTCTGAATTATTATTGAGATTAATAATGGATCAATAACAGCAGATTGTATGAAATATAAATTGTCCGACTGCAAAACCTGAACAAAGTTGGTGTAGTATCTCATGAGATTTTCTGAGAACTGATCAGGTGAGTAGGCTCCACGAAGAATTGGATTGATGTAGTAGTTCTGAATGAAGTCACTGCTTCCTGCACTCAAAAGGTGGATTGCACCTGAGAATATTGCATTAGCTCTGGCTTTTCCTACCATTCTCACGATTTTGTTCTGCCACTCCTTGTAATACGCTATCTGCCGTGGCAATGAAATGGCACCCTACAAATGCCAAACAATATTCAAAGGTGTTAAATCTATAAACATGATCCATCTGTATATAGTCACATACAGTGTGTGTATATGTATATATGTATATATGTATATATATAGAAAGATAGAAATTAAAAAACCAATTACATATGTTGCCGATGTCATGTTGTAGTAACCAGCAGCAGCTGAGGCAAAGTTGGCACCAGTCAGGATGCTCCTTCCTTTGGCATCGTCAGTAAGGTAAGCTGGCGGGTATGAAGTAAAGCCAAGGTACTCAGCTGTGCATAAGAAAATATAATCAGCATATGCAATTATAGTGAGAATCAAGTATCTTAGTGAGATAAGTTACCAGTGAAGTCAGTGGCCAGTTTTCCATTGCAGAACCTCCCAGTAGGTCTATGGGTTACGAAGTCTCTTCCGTAAGGCGGGAAGTTGGCCTTGACAAGGGTAAATCGGTTATTGTTGTTCCCTGAATCAACTACCGAGTCCCCAAAGATGAGCAGTGCAGGAACAAGAGGTTGCCCGTGAGCAACAAAAAAAGCCATTGCAACAAGAATAAAGGAAACTAAAAGGCCCCTTGAGAACTCCATTTTCTTTTCCTCTATAGTAAAGTGGAAACTCAGCAAGAGAGATTAGTGAGCGTAAAGAGGAGAGGGCAGGTGGGGGAGAATTTAAGTAGCAATAAAGCTATTATGCATATTTCCAGGGGGGAGGGGGAAGAGGCATGATCAGCAGTCAGCAGCTCCTTAAAGGTGTCATCGTTATTAGGCTGAAACACAATTAAAGTGACTGGTCCATTTGTCCACTTGTCTGAGTTTGTTTTAGGGAGCTGCAAAACTTGCGTGACCTGAATAACTTGTTTCTCCCTCAAGCATATCTATTAGTTGGATTATTCAAGAATAGGGAATACGTTTACTAGGTGCTGCTGCAGGACCCACTAATATCATCATCTGCGACTTTAAATTCAAAAGGAAATTTAATTTAATACTCCTTAGATTGCACCTTGAAATCATGAGGAAGCAGTCCTTATGCAGCTAACCGTCTTTTGGGATTTGTGCTGAGGAATTAATAATATTGCTTTGAACAAAACTCTCAAGGCAGTTTACATGCTGCTGATGCTGAAATACATGCAATATAACTTTAGGGCCAGTCTAAAATTAAATTACTATAGCAAAAGATGCTATGGACTTATCTAACATGCGTATTTTCGGTTCACACATTGGCCTAGCGTATTGAACTATTTGACAGAGAGTTTAGTTTAATTAATGGAGTACTCCATATGAATTGAATTGAGCTTTCCTTTTCGTAAGTTTAATATCCATGTATGGACAAACTGTTTTCGCAATAAATAGACTAGTTAAGCACATTATAGAGATGACATAAATTAAAAATTATTACAAACACATTGTTCCATCTATTTTGCGCCTGCCCCACTTTGTGGAGTTGCAATCCAGGACCAGAGCCTTGTTCGCACTCTTTGGACCAATTAAACAACCCGCATACAATATAGACCACTTTCTTTTAGTATGTATAGCCCATTTATCATTCTAAAGAGTATTTGGACCCAAAACTAAACTACTTAGGGACCATCTCTCTCTCTCTCTCTCTCTCTCTCTCTGACGTTCTGGTTATTCTGCCCCTTCTGGTCGTTGCCATCGCCTATCAGTTGTTCGATAAAATGTCTCGCTGAAGAATACTTGATACTCGAACTTGTTCGATTATCTTTTGCGTGTGTGAATTCTGTATTTTCTGAACTTCCAGCTACGAGATTATCAAGGAGACTCATTTTTCTGCAGGTAAAACCTGTTTCAAATTTTGGATTTTGGTTTTGGATGAATGCATACAGTTGTAATGTAACCATTAAAAAAAGATTGCAGAGGTTTATATATAACAACCTTAACTTTAAATTTTCGGCTTAATTCATAGCTTATTAGATTTGAACTAACAGTGTAGTCTAATTGAACATGGTTCCTTAAAATGTATCTGCTCTAATTTAGTTTCTTTAGTTCCTTTTGTACCAACTCTATCAGTCATTCCTTTGAACGATTACATGGTTTCCACACATGATCCTTTAGATAAAGACACGGTTTCTCTAGATCCCAAGGAATTTCATTAGGAGATTGTACCGTTTCTTAAGACATTATTAACTAGGCTGTTTAAGCAAACATTGGTCAATTAAACAGTATTCCCATACCAAATTGAGTTATTGATATTTAGTGTATGGAGAGTAGTATGGGATCCGTGATTAGGAAAAATCACTTGTTTGACTAAATGAGTATGCTACTAATAAACTTATACCATTAACTATAGTGTTTGGTTGCCCAGGCTGGGGCGGGCTTGCATGCATGAAGTATGGAAGTTTGAGCTCAGAAACTCTTGAAACTATCCTGGAAATTGGACTAGTAATGTTTTCCATTTTTTACCATAATTTGGTTATTCTTTCTTCTTAAGTTTCAGCAAACTTTACTACTTGACATGTGCATGTATTTATGTACAAGATACATCTTACCAGCATGGGGGCTCACCTTAGGAATTATTGAAATATACCCTTTTAATGCCATAGTTAGGTATATATATGTTCATTTGTTTGATTCCCATAAGTACTACGGTGCTTAGGTATTTTTCATTGAACTACGGTTGTCGTAAAATAAAGATGTCTCTAATTGTTGTTTAAAAAGTATTGAATAGTACAACAACACATTGTCATCCTAATAAGTTGAGTATAGTCGTTTAAGTTATTTTTATTTGCAAAAATAATGCATGGGACGTGACTATTTGTACTAATTTAATACCATTATAGACTATTTTATCCCATGAATCCTTTATTTAGTCCCATTGACTATGTTTTGTCATTTCTAAGGTCATTTGATAATGGTTATAATGCCAAGTGGAGATGTGGTAATATGTAATCCCCTTTTGAAGTATCAAATGACCTTAGAAATGATAACAAATAGTCCATGGGACTAAATAAAGGACTAATCATTAGATAAAATAGTCTATTTTAGTATCAACTTAGTAAAACTAGTCATATCCCATCCATCATTTTTTGCAAACAAACATAGCCTTAGAATAATTCCATGGTAAGGTAGTCTATACCTTCCATGTAGTTCTATGCACAAGCTATATATGGCAGTAGTTTTCCTGAACTCCAGTGAGCAAGAAACAAGAGGTGCACTTTGACAATCCTCTTTCCTATTTTCCTTTTACAGGGAAGCCATTCTGGTTGATGCTCACTTAACCTGAATCTTCAATGACACGCTCTCTGAGTTTGACTTCCGCAGGACTCCTCAAATTCGGTGTAGCTCCTGGAACAAAGGTTTTGCATGGCAAATGTGCCGCACCTGTTTCAAGATCCTCACCTAGATTATTTAGTATTCGAGCCGTGCAAGAAAATGAAGGGCCTAGACTCCTAGTTGACATAATTCGAATTGTGCCAGAGATATCAAGGAATTACTTCAAAAGTCCTTCTCGCAGGGCACTTTTTGGGGGTATATCCTTACTTGGTGGCTTTTATGTGGCTCAGACCATATCCCTGTCCTTTGGAGCTTTAGGTGTCAATGATGTAATTGCGGCAGTAGTGTGTGTTCTTCTTACAGAGTATGTGACCAGGTTCTATTACAGCCGGCCAAAGGTGACTTTTCCCATAGCTCTCCTGAATAATTTTAAGATGGGTTTCACCTACGGTCTTTTTATTGACGCTTTTAAGCTTGCCAGCTGAAAAAGACCAAAAAGAAAAAAGAACAGAAAAGAAAAGAAAAGCTTGCCAGCTTGAACTGAGATTGCCTTTCATGACTGTCAATGGCATCTCTGCGTCTTTCTATTCGAACAAATTCTTAAACACCTATTAGGTATGAGAAAGGTGCTGATATATATTGTAAATTGAATAACTTGTCTGATACAACTGGTATTTTTAATATAATTATTATTTTTATATTACTTTTTAAAGACATAGAAATAATTAGTATCATTCTATGGTTTCCCACTCAGAGATCAGAAATTTACTAGTTTTGGACTGCTAATTTCAAACCACTTCGGTTATCCGTCTTTTAAATCCCAAGAGAGCACTTGCAAATGCCATGATATAACTTTCCATGCTAACAAGTAACAAGAGAGCCAATTGTGGCTAAAATACAGAGTGCTGGAACCTATATTTCGAATTTTGGTTTCTAATCCCAAGATTTTCTTCAAGGAAAATTAAACAGCAGATATGTAACTCTCAATGACGACTACAAGGTGCAAACACTAGTAAAAGCTTTACTCCAACAGATCATGCTAATGACTACCATTTCAATTTTCTGAAGATTATACCCATTCACCTGGTGCAATGCATTGCTGTTACCTGTAGGTCAATTAATTCCAAATATTTGCACAAACAACCATCAAACTATTTGGACGACTTGCATTAATTATCATCAAATAAAAATGTTAGATAGTAATATTACCCAATAATCATATGCATAAAAATAGTGAGTTCCTGTGAAATAACACCCTCTAAATTAGCTTCAGCTTAACAAGAAGTTCAGTATCATTAGTCTCTTATTTTTAAAAAGTGGGCCTCTTGTTAACTTAGAAAGAGAGCCAATGGACATTACATACAAGATCAAGCATTACAAATGAACAGGCCCATACACCTAATTCATTTCATTGACAACAAATAATACCCTGATCATAAATCACCATTTAGATGGAAAAAAGGTATGTTATAATGTCATACTTGTCTTCACTCTGCCAGTTGCAGAAAAAAGGTCTTCCTCTCAATTTTGAAGCTGATCATCCAAATGAATCAGAAGAAGCCATCGCATTTAATATCATAACAGCAGCTCTACTCAACGCATTAGAAGGTGGAATGCATCATTAGTGGTTTCCTCCATATAACTATATCCAAGACTGTTGGCACGCCTGTGAAACTCCTCCATCTCAGTTATAGGGACTTGGATACCAACTAAGACATTTGCACCAGTTTCTCCCTTTGGAGTTAGGAAGTGAGGTGGGAAGAGATAATATTCATTGTTAGAGTTGATTGCAGGAAAAGGATAATAATAACCACGCATATTAATGGAAACAACAAAATCACCAAGTATACAAGTTATGAGATCAAAACCTGTCCGCGGTAATGGAACAAGGTAATATTCCAACATGGACTGAAAGCATCTAAAAATTTCATCAAAGCACCCGGCCTCTCAGGGAAGACAAACCGGCAAAGAAGCTCATTTTGAACATCTGACCGTGCCCCCATCTGGAAAGGAAGCAGATTTAAAGGTTTCAGCAAACAAGCACAATCAAACACACCATTTTAACTATACAAAACGTGCCTTCAAGTTGAAAAACATAAGACTTGCAATTTGCTGCAGTCAAGAATGTGAATGACGTTTCAGTAACCATAAGACTTGGCCCATCTGTTCTGTTAGTGGTACACTACTATTGCAGTTTATTGTTCTTTAAGATCAGAGTAACTGAATAGATTAAAATATGTGCAATATATTACTCTTTGTTCTGTGTTTTAGGTTTTTTGAACAAGTGTATCAACAGAACATTATACGGTCACCCCCATATGGGGAAGAGAGGTATAAAATTCAAATCACTGCTAAATCTACTCTAGACAGACTCCAGTCTGTTCCCACCAATTTTATAATTTTGCCCTGGCTTGAATGATGAACCAGGTAACTGGATATGCACAAATTATAAAAGATGTATATGCACAAATTCATGCAAGAGGGCAGCCTAGCACCAGCACACAACTAAATGCATGCCCCAGATATCTTTTGGAGGCAGAGATCATTCTAGAGTTTCAAATTTTATACCCATCAGCTACTTTCCACAACGATGACTTAAAGGCGTGTTAGCCACGAAGCCTCACATACGCCGAAGTTATTGTCATGCGATGGAACGCGCGAAGAAAAGAATCAAAGATGCATTCGATAACAAACAAACATCGATAAGAAGGTGGTTGAAATTGTTGAGCTTGAGATGGGAAAATCAAAATGGAGCAAAAATTATATGTAACATTGCGTTGTTTTTCAATCCGCAAGTACTTTGATAAATGACGTTCTTGCAAAAATGGTGCCCGAAAGTTAGATTTGTTAGACAAGAAAACAATCTAGCTGATAAACTATGAAGCTTCTCGAGATACTTTTGCAAGAGAAATGGTGATTAAAGAAACGAAAAATAAAGAATCCTCGTGACGATATTCAAATATATATAAATATATAAAAGCTAAATTATGATTATAATTTATATACATTCTTCCTTTCCTCCCTTTAAAATATTTATATTTCTTTTTAAATATTTGCTAGTTGATTGGTGGAATGCTTTGGAGCGCGGGCTATCGAGCTATCCTCGCTTGCATGCAAATTCATGCAAGAGGGCAGCCTAGCACCAGCACACAACTAAATGCATGCCCCAGATAACTTTTGGAGGCAGAGCTCATTCTAGAGTTTCAAATTTTATACCCATCAGCTACTTTACACAACGAATGTGGTTAGCCCCACACCCAAAAGAATTTCTCCACCCAAAAACCTTTGCATCTTACCTTTCCTTGTCATACAATTTTTTTTATTCACATTTTCATATTCTTAAATTGTTCTTCAACTGTATAAGTTGTACTGATACTGGAGTCTTAGTTCATTTTCAAAAAACCCAGTTGGACCCAAAAGACAGACAGGGTCTTTTCACAACGTTGATAAAGGTAACAAGGAATACAATTAAACAAATCATGGATGAGAATCGAAACAAAAAAGAAAAATCATTTCACACATGAATGAAAATCATTCAGACATGGTGGAAACCAAGCAAGATAAAGTAAGAATATTACCAAATGACGTAGATGATCTTTGACCAAGTCATTATCTGTAAGATTAATGGTTCGAAGTTGAGATAATTCCATTCTCTCCACCATAGCATCAAGTTCTGATTTTGTGTGAACACCAACACTGCACACAACCAGGAGAAAGGTAATATTTAGTTAAAGGAACCAATTCTTTAAACTGTATTATTACTTCTCAGATGACCTTTATAAACCAACTAATGCTACATACAAGGAACTAAAGAAGGTGGGGGATAAAATAAGAAAACTAAAAAATAAGCACACCAACCATTTCGTAACTACATGTCAAACACAAATTTAGCATCTTCTATCTAAATAGTTGAAGAGCCCTTGCCTGTACAATACTAGAGCTTCTTCTTTATCAGAAGTATATCTATATCGAAACTCAGTGATGTTCATCGGTCCGATCTGTCAACTCAAAATTTTCAGTCAAATCAAACAAAACTGTGGGAAAACTGAAAAGAAAAGGAAAGATTAATGCTATAAATTACGCACGAGTTCACAAAATTTTTTAAAGCTACCGAGCTCCTCTGGCATGAAAGTTGCAAGCACGGCTTCCCGTTGTCTACCAACATCGGCAAGTTCAGTTACCAATCTCAACCTATCAAAGTTCATGTTAGCCCCGCTGGCTATTGCAACTACATTTGCATCCTTGAGATTATAGTATTTGCAGTATGCTTCAGCTCCAGCAAGGGCAAGAGCACCTGCTGGTTCCAGAATGCTCCTATTCTCCTCAAACATGTCCTGTAACATGAGCATATAGATTATGAAACCAAGAACTTCATATGCTAAACAGCACTTAGCCATAGGATATTTAATGTAGTATCTCTTAGCATTGATTCATTTATTCTAAACATGTAATAGATCCTTGAAGCAAATTAGAATTGTAGATTTGACACTACAGTTTAAACTACTGCAAAAAAAGTCTGCAACTGAAATTGGGCCTGTCAAGGATTAATAAATTTTTTAGGTCAATGTGGAAAAGTGAACTAAACAAAACCAGCACTAGACCTATGTTGATAACCTAAAAATTCCCTAGACTTTTGGTTAATTGGTCATGAAGTTGAGAGACTCATTAGAAATTATGAAATTGTGAGGCAGACATAAGCTTCATTGGAACATTGTCAAGCAACAAACAGTATAAAAAGGATAAGGATTTCACAAAAGCAAAATCTGGTTTTGTATACGCCAGAGTTTCTCTTCCCTATATCCCGATAAAGGACAGATACTCATAGGGAGGAGCTACTTCAATTTTGGGATATAACTAAGGAAAATAATAATTTTAATCATTATAAGGTTTTCAATCTCATTCCAAGAAGACCTGAGAAAAAGTAGTCATGGCCAGAAGATTGGTTCACAGTATAACAAAAAAGAAACAATAGCAAGAGGTACTACTTTCTGCATTTTTACTATTTGATATCATTAGATAGAAGAAAATAATGTTTTGAAATGGCTGATGAAGTCTATAAGCATCTGTAAATTGACTTCATTATAATTTTGGGGTTTGGGGGGGGATGGTAATGTCCTTATTGCCTTTTATTGGCACCAGAACCTCAAGTTCTGAGTTTTATTGGTCCACATAAAATGGGCCCAACCCTGATCATTCTCTTGGCTAGATAATGAACCAAAGCACAATAGCAATCAAAAAAACAAATAATTACTTAAAATAAAAGTATCAGTGGCAACAGTCCAAAAGAAGAGCGAAGGGTGGAAACAGAAAAGCAGTAACAACACTATCTTGCATCAGCAATACATTTATGACTGAAAGAGGAGAATTCAAAATCCAAAGAAGAATCGTACCTTTATCGATGCACAGATGGCATCACGGCTGACAAGAACTACCCCATCTAGCAATTCCCTGCAAAGGCGGAAAGTCTCTTCACCCACCACTTTAACAGCTACACCATCTGCAAAACCTCCCACTTGATCCAGCATTACTCTCTGACCATGATGTAATGACAAAGCCATTGCATTTGCATCAGATGGCTCGACTCCAATAATCTTTACCTGTGTAAAATATTCAAGATAATGCTACTTAGAGAAGTAAATCATTTTATCCAGAAGAAAAGAGTGTGAAATCAAAAGTCAAAAAGTGAGGTTGCACTGTGACACCCCCAAATTCTCTACACTCCCTATAGTAGATTTGGTGCTCACGTAAATATTACATGAGATAATAACTTCTATCAATCCAAGATTCACAGTATCCCATAACTGATAGTAGTTCTCGTCAGAACAATTACTGTGTTTGAATACCCTCACTAGGATGTATAGATTTATAATATCACGTATATTTCTTTCATATCGATAATTCCTATCTATTTGACATTCACATTATTAATGATAAGATTGTTCTTGAAACCGAGGGGCACAACCTCAGTGCTTACAAAACTCCCAAGATCATTCAATACCCTCATTCAATGTATAGTTAATATTGATATTGTACTTCTTTTTAACTTCTCTAGAAATGTAAAACTATACAACTAATATAACAAAAGCTAATAATATATTACATATCTTAAATCCGATTACATGGTTCCAAATCAAATTATTATTACATCAAAGTCTGTAAAGATGTAATCAAGTCCAACACAGTAAAACTTCAAACTAGTAAAGTCTTTCTATCCACAGGAGTGAGTACAGGAACAACCGAAAATATCATTCGATGCTGCAAAGAAAAAAATAATATTTTGCAAGGACGAGCTATAAAAGGCTCAACAAGTTTTAGACAATTTATACTTTAAACTCACATTGTATCTGAATTGAATGAACATATAGTTCAAAGATTTTCCACACACACACACACACACACACCACATATATATATATATATATATCATTATCATTCTAGCCTCTAAAATCATAAAGACTTAGGGGGTGGATTGGTAATCACTCGAATGAGTCTGAATATGATAACTTAGGAAGTCATGACAAAACTTTATTATTTGGATATCAAAATTATTGTAGGGGATAATATTACTTAATATAATAGTTATTTTTTTTTTCTTTTTAATTTTTTTTACATCCTGAGCGTATTCAAATTTCATATCATCCTAAGTGTCCCATTCACCCCAAATTTGATATTCAATGACTTTCAATTTCTTTAGAACCCCGAAGTTTGATTAGTTCGGTGTATAGACTTAGAGTCATTAAGTTCGGATCATAAATAGCCTAATAATATCAGTATATATATACTATCCCAAACATTATTGATTTCATGTATAATCAATTTAAATAGCATTATGATATCAAATTAAAACCAAGTTACAAATCAAAATCAAGTTACGCCGAAATAAATACTTTCATTTCATTCGGGTTATGCTTGAACAATAAGCCATAACCTTCCAACAATAGATATCACGAACAACGGACAACGTATATAAACAAGTTCAGTAAGTAATAAAATAGAAGACTTGCATTTAATACAAAATTAAATGAAGTTAGAAAAACTTCATTCGATAGAAGAACAACTATTTATTGCTATTTAATGTTGTTTACACAACCTATATATGTTAGCTTGAAATGGTAATGAATGTCGGGCAAGTAAAATTAGATCAAACAACTAACATACTATGATCTACAAGCCCTGACATTTGGACGTCGACAACATTTTTTTCATTTTTTGACAGTTTGCTTATTTCTTCATTTTAAAGCATTTAGATATTTTGGAAACATGTTTAACCAACCAAGATCACTTAATAACATATTACTTAACCTATTTAAACATCAAAACATAAAATCTACCGAGGTTTTAAAGATCTAGCATGAAATTAGGGTTTTTACCTTTTTGGACAAACTTTCTAATCCTTCCCTTTGATTCTGATCCTTGATGGTTATAGGCTGGATATAGATGAACTCTTAACTGATTTTTTGATGTATATTTTGTAGACTAAGTGAATGGATGGCTTTGCTATGTATAAAAGGGTAAGGTTAGGGTTTTTTTATTCTTTAAATCATTTTGCTTGATAACTAAGTTTGATTCAATGAATGATCTGATCATGTGTCAATTGATGGCTGGTGTGGGTGTTTTTGAGCACATGTGAAATCTTTGAGTGATGACTCACTAAGATTTGATCTTATATCTTGATTAAAAGAAAAGAAAAAGGGCATTTTGGCCATTTTACAAATAAAAGGGCATTTTGGTCATTTCACAAATAATTTTAAGGGTATTTTAGTCATTTCACATGTTTCCCTTAATTTTTGACCTTTTTGCTAATTAGTATTAGGGTTCACTAATTAGGATTAGGGTTTCTAAATTAGCATCAGGGTTTCATAATTAGGGTTTTCAAATTATATTTTCATAATTAAAATTTGATAGCGTTATATTTCATTTATTAACATATAACAACACATAATATTAATCATATAATATAATAACACATAAATTTCAAGCATAAATATAATAACTTATTTAATTTTCAAAATTCCTATTACAAATTCTTATTAGGGTTTGGGTTATTAATTGCACAAGAATAAATCTATTTTGCAACTTGAAAAAACTTATCATAAAAGCGATATGTAACATTACAAGAACAGTGATCACTATGACGACACCACCTCCAAGCAGAGGCAGAGCCAAGAATTTTCTTCAATGTGGTCAAAGATTTATCGTCAAGAGTTAATATTTTTAGCGCTACAAAATTTTCCCCACCCAAAATCATGTGGCCAATTGTGCATCTGCCTCCAAGACCATTTAGTCTTGGATTAAAATTCCCATATTAAATAAATGTATACAAAACAAATTATGAAAGACTAGGGACAAAGATTGGCAGGTCATACAAAGCTGGATAACTAAATTCATTCTTTTACAAGATTTGTTAGACTGTTGTTCAGGTACATCATTGTTTTCATATATATATAATACAAACAAAATAACAATATTTTTGGTTGCGGTTGATATATTACAATTTTTGGTAAAAATCATTTCACAGACCTAAGTACAACCCTCATTTCTAGATAAAACTTTAAGTAGAACCTCTTAATTTGTATTTGAAACACTGACAAAAGTGAGGTAACGGCATGGGATATTTAAGCAGACTGGGTTTTTTAAGTCACAATTCTCCCCTTTTGCATTTTTAGCAGATGAAAAATGTCTCATCAGAGTTTTAAGGTATTTGACTGTGAGGTTAACACATATAACATGACATATTGAAGGGGATTGAATCCTAACCTTCCCCTTTCGAGTTTTTAGCAGAGATGAAACAACGACTCACAAAAGAATTTATTTAATTTTAGTAGTTCAAACTACGGAAGACTACTTAACAGGAAACCAAACAAAATCATAATAACTTTAGTGCTATCAACCTGCAACCAGTTTAACAATCATGCTGGAGTGACTTCATTATTGTACTTGCAATCCTCATCTTGTTTTATTATTTATCTGATTAAAGTATTTATCTGCTGTATAGATCTCCAAGTTAAGCGCTACTCCAACATAAACTATATAAGTATGATGAAAAAAACTATGAAGGTAGCATTAATGTTACTTTAAATTGTCGTTTGATGCAGTACGTGGAATGAAATCAGAAATGGAAAAACATTAAATTTTGTGGTACGGAGTACGTTATGGGTTGGTTTATTCGAATTGATTAGTTGGTAAGAAATATGTTTATTCGAAACGTGGTACGCTATGAATAGCTTAGAAGATATAGTTAAAACTAGCTGAAATATAGTTAAAATTAGTTAGTTGTTTCTAAGTGTAGTGTCACAACAATAGCATTTCCAACGAGATTAAGCCCCGTCATCACTAATTACACCCACAAGCTACTCATGTGGCTACATTAGTTACCATTGAATATAATCTTCTTTTATATTTTAGAGTTTCTAATCAAGTATTCTAGATTTACTCGACTGATCATTATGCTTTGTAAATTTCCTTGATAATTCAGAGGATGATTCTATATAGTTGATCATAGTCTTCCATTGATTTGATCTTAGCCATTAGTTATGAAGCCCAAAGACTATATTAAGAGGATACTCTAATTTAGAAATTATAAAGCAAATATATATATATATTTGTGCAATAAAAATTTAAGTAAATAGGGGGGAAAAGTGTTGGATCGCATTTGATGGGATGTAGTTGCACTAACGGCTTAATTTACAAGTATAAATTAAACAAAAAAATGAAAATACAAAATTTTATCAAGAAAGTTCCTAGTTTTTTCACCGGAAAAAAAAATATTAACTAACCTCAGGTGAAACCCTTTTTATAAAGGCAGCAATACCAGCTATCAACCCACCACCACCCACGGGAACGAATATGGCATGTAATGGACCTTTCATTTGACGCACAATCTCCATTCCAGTAGTTCCTTGACCGATAATGACATCAGGGTGATCAAAGGGAGTTATAAATGTGCGCCCCTCTTCTTTAGCCCTATTTAAGGCATATGTTTGTGCTTCGTCATACGAGTCTCCAATAAGAACAACCGTTGCGCCTAATCTCTCAACTGACTTCCACTAAAAATATTAAATAAAAGATAAAAGTAAAGTGTCAAATTGCAAACGTATTGTCAATCCTACATAAATAGTTAGAGATACGAGTATGCATGGTATGAAGACACAAGTAAGAACTAACCTTAATTTCTGGTGTAGTAACAGGCATAGCAATCACAGCATTGCAGCCCAGTCTCTGGGCTGACAATGCAACGCCTTGGGCGTGATTTCCAGCAGATGAGCAAATAACACCTTGTTCCAACTGCTCCTTTGGAAGTTTGGCCATCATATTATAAGCTCCTCGTAGTTTGAATGAGAAAACCTACAAGCAGGATCACAAAACGAAACACTATTTTCAACTAATTGTAAAATATAAGGGAAAAATTCACTAAACATCTAGAAATCTTATAAATGTCATATTAAGCTCTAAAACAAATACAGAAATGCCAACATCGAGGCCTACAAATCAATCAGATAGTGCTACTGGCATAAACAAAAGTCACTAATCCGCTTAACAGAGTATAACAGAATTGCTAGGGTCAACCCATACGACCCCTAACATAATTATGTAATTAAAATGGCCAATTCATTACTCCATAGCAGAAAATTAAAATGGAGATGCGGATATCATGTTCCCAGTGCCCTAAGAACATGTCCCACATAAGGTTATAACTCATGGTATATTACTATATTCTAAGGTCTATCTGCAAAAGGGTTCTAGTCGCACCAAATTACAGATGTATCAATATCTTCAAAATCATTACATGGAAAGATTAAAGTCTATAAAGATCATATGATTTAAAAAACAAAAGCCTATTACCAAATATATAACCAACGATAATAAATGGAGTACAAATAAAAAACGGAGCACAACAAATATGACCGGAAATAAAAAAATAAAATTAAGGAAAGGGACCAAATTGAGCAAGAATAATGATGAACGAATACGAAGAGAGTACTAAGACGAAGTTTAGCAAAAAAAAATGAAAGATAGTGGAAACTAATAAACATGAAACTCAAGGTATATTTATAGAGGTAAGGAGTGTACTCATACTGAAATAAAAATCATCACCTGAAGAAATAAAGTACACATTTTAAGGTTTCCAAATCGATAAGGATGCAAAAATCTGCTAGCTGAAAATCAAGTTACGAATATTTTGCAAAACAAGGACTGCTTGATAAATCACAAATTTGTACTAACAATAACTCAAAATTTAGCAGATGCCAAAACTAGAGGATCGTGCATACAGACAAATGATAAACATTATACTAATTTTATATCACAACTAAAGTTATAGACAAATTAATAACAAACACAAAAAAATTTGTATATTTATCAAAGTGAATGAAAGACATTATTTGGGATAAATTTGTGCCATAGTATGCACAACCATGCAGCCAAATTAAAGGGACAAACTCGTACCATATTATCCATAACTACGCATCCAGATTAAGTAATTTTGTATGTGTTTAGTTAAATTCTTGTTCCATAAACTTGAATCCTCCGAAACACCATGATACAGTTCTTAGATGCTCCTGACATCTTCTAAAGAGTTGTAGATCTCAAAAAAGTAAATGGAATAATCTCAAGAATCATTTGATTGAAATTCATATGATAAAGATAAGGCCTTCTAAATTTTGGTATGAAAAGTATGGTGGGAAACAAGACACTGTAGTTTTAGGTGACTTTGAGGTATAAGGCTCTGATGTCTTTTAAAGAGTTGTAGGGAAGAAAGAGAAGAAAATTTCAATTTTTGAATCACTAAATTTCGACGAGTTCAGGTGAATAATTATGATTTTTACATGTTGCTGCAGTTTTTACGTGGAAATTCAACTTAGATTAAGATTAGAATTGTGGCTACCCGCTTTAAATATTATTCTCAACACTATCTTCTAATTTGAACACGATTTTAACCGCTAAGGAATTATCATAAAGTTAAGAAACCCTAATGAACTCTTACTCTCTAATTGTATATAGAATTCAAATACATCATCAATATAAACATAATTCTCCAAATATACAAATTTAATAATTTATCGAACTAAAATTATATAATTTCAAATTATAAAATAAAAAATCTAGTTTCTCCCCTTAAAATGGTCTTCAGAATCCAAGCATTTTAGGTAAACAATTTTACTATATTTGTGCCAGACATTAACTGAGCCAGAAGATTACATTATTACCCCTTTACAAAGAATTCAGTCCCCAGAATTGAGAACAAAAATCACAACCAAATGAAAGAAAGAGCAAACCAGAGCATAGTCAATCAATCAAGTAGACAAATTTAAATAAAAGTTCCAATCTTTAGGTTAATAATAATGAATTTTAACCAATTCAGTCAAGACTTGAACAGAACAGAGACATAAGGAATTAACGTAAGCACTGACAAATCAAAGCTCCAATCTCTAAGTTAATAATAATGATATTTCACCAACTTCAGTCAAGACTTGAACAGAGACGTGAGGAATTAACATAAGCAATGACAAACTAAAATGCATGTGATATATAAAGAGGGGTAAAAAATTACGGGCTGGAGGTCTTCTCTCTTTAGCCAGAAGTTAACCCCTAACCTCTGGGAGAGCTTTGACGCGAGCTCCAATGGAGTTTCCAATGCGACGTCGTACACCTTTGACGAAAATATGCTGGTCAAGTACTCCATGGCGTTGAGAGGACCGTCGGTAACTAAATGGTCGGGTACTGCACCAACCATACCCGGATCGTATTGTAGAGAACCCGGAGAAGCCTGTAGTAATTGAGGCGGTTGTTGGGTCTGTGACGGCTCGTGTTCCCGTGGAGAAACAACGACGGCCGGTTCCACGGAGATCTGGGCCACCGTTTTGGACAACGCGTGGGAGGCGAATGGCTTGATTTTGTTGGGGTTCTTGAAAGTGGCGGTGCCGACATAACTATTGTTGGGTAATTGGACCTGTTTAATTTTGAGTTTGGGATGATGAGGTTGGTTTGGAGGTGATGACAAACAGAAGGCCTCCATTTGCATATATATATATATATATATGTATAAAAAATGGTGGTTTTTGGGAGGATGATGTTGCAGGGGAGGGAAGGGAGAAGGGAGGAGGGAGGAGGGAGGAAGAGGGGTCCAACTGTCTTAGGATTCTGAAATCAGCTGTGAAGGGTTTTCTGTGCTATTTAATTGGCTAATAATATGACGCCACGTACTTCAATTACTAACTCCCTCTACTTTTCTTTTCCTGACAAACATGCGGAATAATGATTTTTTGAATAAATAATGTTAATATCACGTAAAAGAGTAGCATAATCCTCGTATATGCATATTTTTTCAAAGTGATTTGACCATTATAACTATGCATCACGAAAGTGGATATTATTAAGTTTTATTTTTTGAGTAAATTAGTCAATTGATTAATAGAATATTATGATACTATGTGTGATGTTATATGTGTCACACAAGATTCTATTACTTCAATCGATTAACTTATTAAAAAATAAATTTATAACCTTGGATTACGAGAGACCAAACTCATACTCAAAGTCTATCTCTCTATCTCCAGAATTTTGTTTTTTTTACTAGATTTTATAGGATTTTTTTGACAAATTAAAATATTTTTATGATGTTTTGAGATTGCTAGGATGGTCATATTTGGTCAAAATGTAATGTCTCATTTAAAATTTTGATAGGGTTTCACGTATCTTTTTATTTAATTTTAGAATTAATTAATATTAAGTAAGAGATTAGATGTCAAAATTTAAGTAAAAAAATATAAAAAGACAAAAAAATTAGGAACAGAAGATCTATTTTCCCGGATCCATGCATCACGTTCCTCTGGCAAGTTAGTCACACACACACAATCTATTAGGAAAGAAAAAATAATTGTTTTACTTTACCTCTAAACTTCATGTCGTGTTTTAAGTGTAATTTTTTAAATAACATATAATAATGCGAGAAAATGATAAAACCCCAAGTAGTGTAGTAAAATTTACCCTTATTATATTAACACCCTTTATATACTTCTCTAATATAAATTAAAATTTTATGTTCATATCAATGTTGACTAGTATCGGAGTATGTTGGTTAAATGACAAAACTAGTCAACCTTCAACAATGTCTGTGGTTGAGTGGCCCCAAGTTTTTATAATTTGTGATTAATTTTGAAGCTTTAAATAGATCCTAAAAGAATCCATCAGGTGGTTTAAAACTTATAATTATCATTTGTTTAATTTAAATTTTTCAAATTATTTCCACAGACAAAAAAATAATTCAATTTTTAAAATGGAGAAATTATGTGTAGATATATAATTCAACGAAAAAAGATTAATTTCCCAACTAATACTTTATCAGGGTATATGGATATTACTTGAAACTATGAGATCAAAGAATTAAATAACAAGTTGTAGGCCAAGGTTGTTTTGTCACAATCATCTGCAAGAAGATAATAGTAGTATGTTCATCACGATCTTGTTGTGTTCTTATTATAGTGTAGTACTCTATTTTTTTCTTTTCAATTTTTTTAAAAAAAAAATAAATAAATAAATTTAAGCATGAAGGAAAAGTCACCATGAAAATAGGTAGGATTCCAATATTCCATGACAATTGACAAGGGACAAGTAAGTTAATGCCACTATCTCAATATATATATATATATTGTGATTATTCATCATATAACCAATATTTTCATTATATATATTGATCAAATTTTTCCTCGTCAAATCAAGATGGTAACAAAAAAATCACATGCCAAGCGTTGTATTAACTTGAGAAAAATTAAAGACAACAACAGTTGAGATGGCCGAGTTGGTCTAAGGCGCCAGATTAAGGTTCTGGTCCGAAAGGGAGTGGGTTCAAATCCCACTCTCAACAGTTGAATTAAGTGAATTATTTTTTTTGGTTTATTTCACATATGTTAATTGATTGTTGAGGTTGGTTTATTCAAGGAGAAAATAAAAGAAGAAAGTTGAGTCTTGAGTTGTGCTGCTAAACTGAACAAAGTAATAATGTTGTCTTTTTGGAATTGAATAATCTAAATCAACTCAAGCCTAGATGCTTTACCACGTAGTCGTTTGAAGGATTTAGAACAGCTACTTAACGGACCTAAACACTGACTACTCTCTTTGGCATCATTTAAGAAATAAAATGTTAAAACGTACAAGTTGCTTTAATATATTGTCAAGGAAATGAGGAGAGGTCGAATAGAACAGCAAACCCAAAATTATATATATATATATATATATATATATAATACAACAAAATAATTATTTAAAAAAATTATTGATTCGCCTGTGCAACGTTTAACAAAGAAATAATTTACACGTGCATTTGCTGATAAAATGAAAAATAATTGAAACTGAATAATATAAATATTGCAGTAGAGGTTTAACTTTTTAACAAACAAAAATAGGGGACTGATATAATAGAATGGGCAGTTAACATGCAACCTCTCACCCCGAACAAGATACAGAACTAATAACAAAGTATAGGACGACAAAAGCTTTACGATGCTCAGATAAAAAGACAAACCCCTCAGGTTCACCAATCTTTTCCCATGGAAGAATTTAATTTGGCACCCCGACATATTTGAAGCATGCATGACTTCCAATCTCACATAAGTATCACCGACGGTAGCGGTGCCGTTTGAAGTTGATATATACGTGCAGAATACCTCGTTCAAAAGTGCACTTGAATCCCTTTTTGTGGGAGTATTCCCATTCCTTATTAACGATCCGGAATGCCTAAAATGAAAAAGGACAATCAGGTCAATTTGTTAAAAGGAATTTTATGGAGAAAATAAACCAACACAACATAGAAACTCACAATATCCTCGTAAGGCGGCCCAGCATGAAATCTAATAATGCAGGTCTCTGCATTGTCTCCGTCCTTCTCTATAGTATAAGCAGGAGCTCTTGTTTTGTCAACAAGATCAGGGTAGAATATGTTGAATTTGTAACCTTGTACGATTTTTGGGGGTGGGTTGTCATGGTCATAGTGAGTTTGATTGTACTTGTTCCACTCGTACCCAGAATGAACACGGTTAAAGTACTTCGGTTTTCTGGGGCGATATTTATCATGCCACCAGTACACCTGCATTTCACATTGATGTGGTGCATAAAACATATGATAATACTTTACCCGACAGAGAATACTGGGGAAAACAGGTGAAATGAAATACCTGTGAATCAAGGTTTACTTCATCGCTGTTGCCAAATACCGCATCACCTTCCTCCATGGCTCCCATCGCTTTCATCGCCTTCATCTCCAAGTTATCCTCCGACAAAATTGGCCTTGAAGCCAATGCTTCCTGGATCCGCTTTTGTTGTTCTTCCAATACAACCACACGTTTCCTTTCCTGTGAATGCATCATCAGAAACAGGTTATCATGCCTCAATTACAGCCCAGAAAACGAGTAATGTAGATAATGAAGAAAAAAGCATAGAAGAACGTTCGAGGAAAATCACCAGAATAGCCTTGTCTTCCTCAGGGTCAATTGCTTCTTCAGTCTCCTCACCGTGCAATAACTCTGGAGAATATGAGCCTGCCTCTTCTGCCTCCTCAGTTGCTTCATACAATACAGGTGCAGGAGATGGAGGTTGATCATCTACAAGCAAAAGGGGCTGTTAACAAACTATTCTATAAAGACACCCGCCCAAAGAAAAAAAAACATCAAATAAATAAGAGGAAAAGATTGAGTTGTTGTGCATACCATTTTCGTCATAACCAGTATCTTCCTCTTGAGGAGTTGGGCTCTGATCCCTTTCCACATTATCTTCACTTCCCAATGGCTGCTCAAGATGCTCCAAATGCTTTCGCAACATCTTGGCATGAATTTCTTTTAGACATGCCTGTCATCAGCAGCAATCAAACTTTAAGAACCAATTCAAGATTTCATCCAAAAAATCGCACTCAATATTGTTTGTTGCAAGAAATACCTTTGCCTTGTAGATGTGGAGACGTTTAAGAATGGCTTCCCAATACTCCACCACCTTGGCTGTGCCGGAACGCATCTGTGACTCAATTTGGGACTGTAGTGCTTCAAGCTCACCATAGGTTTTTCCTTGCAGGAGATTCTTGACATCTGCATCAATACTTGAATGCAAACCCCTCTCTTCAGCAAGCAACTCAGCCGGTGGTTGCTCTCCACGCACTCTAGCTCGATCCAGTGCATCCTTCTTCCGAGCCTCAGCTAGTTCCCAATCACAAACTACTAGAAGCGCCTGTTCAATTACATAGAAATGACACAAGTCAAAAGGCCAAGTTACAAAAAGTTAAATCTTGATCTGAAAGCCCTGGCAAATATTTTTTTGTATAACCCACCTTTCAGAAATTGCTTTCAAATCAATATGACTAGGAAATTTTGTTCATATCATCAAGACAACCATATATTGCAGGTATATGATTTTTTCCCATGAGTATGCATTTTTGCGTGATAAAAAGTCCAAAACCCAGTTGGAATTGCAACAAAAATAAGGTAATTTTTTCTACATCAATATGCTAAGATATAAAAAAATATAATATCCCAGTCCCAAATCGAAATATGCGAGATGGAATAAATTGGATATAATCAAAGTCATAAAATCTACTATCAAGAGTACCATTAACTGATCATGACTTTTGGGTGGGCTTCTGGTGAGCCAAGATAACCCATTGTGCTCTTGAGACATTGGATCAAGTTTGATTTAACTCGAGTTTCGTCTCAGATAGTTACATATGATATTGATGTTGAGAATTTAATGGATCCTCGCAAGGAATTTTGGTTTAAATACACGAGATTATAATATCTCAATTCCAAATAAAAACATGGGGGGGGGGGGGGGGAGATTGAACTCTACTATAAGGTTTTAACTTTACTACTAAGAGTAGTAATAACTTGTCTATGACTTTTGAATGGGCTTGTGGCGGGTATACCCAATAGTGCTCTTGGAACAATGACCTAAGCCATGATACGGGCTTTGCTACATATAAGCAAAGAGAAATCCCAAGGCAACTAAGATAATAAAATGAAGGTGGTAAACTAACACCCAGTGAATCCTCCGTGGACATACTTCCTAGAGCGGTCATAGCTACCTAGCTAGCAAGGTAAATAAGTGTTGACAATCTAAGACCACAATTTTTGTAAACTTCACTATGAGTGCTTAGCCTATGGCCCCCTGTAGTCCTGTCCTACATACCCAAGGGCAAAATTCAAAGAATCACACCCTTTTTTGAGAAACTCTTCACTTTCAATCAAAGATTAAAAAATTATTCAACCCCCTTTCAACACTTGCAAACTGCAAGTGTAGTGCTTCCTAAGCCCATTTTACATATTTGTTTGGAACAAAGAGAGGTATGCTGCATAAAAAATTAAAAATCAACAGATGTAGGATAACCCAATTCACTTATAAAGGCTATGTAGTTGTTACAACTGTGCATCAAAAAGCTGCGGAATCTATACCTTAAGCTGGCAACAACAAAGTGATAATCTCTCCTAGGTGGACTATTTTGAGGAATAGGAAAAAAGAAAAAAAAAAGTCTCATTCATCTGGCGGACAAAGTAATATGATATTTGGGGAGGGGGGGAAGATTGAACTCTACTATAAGGTTTTAACTTTACTACTAAGAGTAGTAATAACTTGTCTATGACTTTTGAATGGGCTTGTGGCGGGTATACCCAATAGTGCTCTTGGAACAATGACCTAAGCCATGATACGGGCTTTGCTACATATAAGCAAAGAGAAATCCCAAGGCAACTGAGATAATAAAATGAAGGTGGTAAACTAACACCCAGTGAATCCTCCGTGGACATACTTCCTAGAGCGGTCATAGCTACCTAGCTAGCAAGGTAAATAAGTGTTGACAATCTAAGACCACAATTTTTGTAAACTTCACTATGAGTGCTTAGCCTATGGCCCCCTGTAGTCCTGTCCTACATACCCAAGGGCAAAATTCGAAGAATCACACCCTTTTTTGAGAAACTCTCCACTTTCAATCAAAGATTAAAAAATTATTCAACCCCCTTTCAACACTTGCAAACTGCAAGTGTAGTGCTTCCTAAGCCCATTTTACATATTTGTTTGGAACAAAGAGAGGTATGCTGCATAAAAAATTAAAAATCAACAGATGTTGGATAACCCAATTCACTTATAAAGGCTATGTAGTTGTTACAACTGTGCATCAAAAAGCTGCGGAATCTATACCTTAAGCTGGCAACAACAAAGTGATAATCTCTCCTAGGTGGACTATTTTGAGGAATAGGAAAAAAGAAAAAAAAAGTCTCATTCATCTTGCGGACAAAGTAATATGATATTTGGGATAAGATACCATTGCAATTATAATGAAGAGATAGCCCCCCAAATAAATTTATCGGTAAAGTACACAGATATTACCTCCCAATACTGTATATGAGTTGGTGTAGCCCTGTCCAAGTCCAGATGCATTTTTATGTCCTCATGAAGTTCTTCCATATCTTTTACTGTCAAACCCTGTAATGCAAATTCCGCAACATTAGTGGATATCCAAAGTAAACTTTGACAATATATGATCAATAATAATGTTAAATGCATAGAACAGTGGTAAAAGAGGGAAATAATGGAAAAAAGGAAATGTGGCTAATGTATATACACATAATGAGTCATTCTCATATATATACAAGAACGGCATGAAAAAAAAATATAAAAATCTTACCTTAAGTAAATTTTTCCTTACCTTTTTCTGGTCAAAATTTTTTCTTTCAAGATCCTCAATCATTACCATACACTATTTAAAAGTAGGTCTGTCTACTACGATGGATACAAGCTGTACAGGAAATGGTACTGACACATCGACATGAAAAATCTTTAAAAGAATAAGATGAAGGCACATGAGTTTAGAAATAAATTTGCCGTCTATACAACACTACAACATATTTCATATATTCTATCTTACATCTGTAGTTTAAAAACTGCTCTGCAAATATTATTACTGATTAACAGTATTGCACCAATGAATGAAAACGGATAGCACAGAGATGTTTGTTTTTATCATTATGGAAGCATCAATGCCCACAAAAGAATTCCTCTCTCTCAATAGAGAGTTTGACTTTCAATTTCTATAAACTCTTACTAAGAATTGTTTACAAACAATTTAACTCTGTCCTACTTTGAAAGTCATGGTTCAACACCATGTTTATGGCATGGATTTTTGACATTTAGACAACAGATAAGAAACAATATTTTGTAAATTGTAATATACTTTTGTTTAAATTATTTTTTTGATAGGAATCACCAGGGATGATTTATTTACGTTGTTTACTTAGTTATGGACTTGTTTTAATTTTGGAATATAGTTGTTATTTATTTTAATTAGTTCTGGTATATTTGTCTTTAATTATTTTCTTAGTCCCCGAGTACAACTTAGGGTTTGTTTTGTTTTAAAGACTGATGTAATTCTCCAACTCTTTACAGTATTGAATATTGAGATTATTATCCACGATATTTCATCCTAGAGTTAAAAGGCCCTAGAGATTTGGATGCAGAGTCAAATCCTAGTTATCTTTTATCGTTATTTGCTATCAATAATTACCTCAAAATCTGTCTTGCATCATCTTTAGCAACTAAATTTCATTTTTAGAAAAAATAACATAGAATTATATCTAAATGTGTCAACTGCACGTCTTAACCACAAACATGATTCTGAACCATGACAATTCGAAGTGGAATGGAGAAAATATAATCTCTCTATGGTAAAGACATTAGACATCATACTCAAACATCTCCAAAAATAATTCCGATTAGCATCAACGACCAAAGAGCACAGAGAAAAATGTTTCAATATGAAACAATTAATATGGATTCAGCACCCATGTCATGTGCATGTTTTCCAAGTACTTGTTCAATAAAAACAAATGCCAATCCATAATATTTTTGCAATATTATTGAGAATAGCACAAAACACAATCCTACATAAAATAATCCATAACCATCCACGTCATTTGGCTAGCATCTAGGTAGTAAATAATAAAGATATGAAAAAACCTAAACAAAGACTTGGCAAGATATTTTGGATTCAGTATCTATCGAAAGCTATTGCTTTGTTCTCTTGCACTCCCAGCAAAGGATGCCAGTATTAACCTTCTTAAACCAAAAAAGTACGCAATTAAGTAACAGAACCACCCAAGAAAAAGATAAAACATTATTATCTAATGATAAAATTTATAAAAGATAAATAATGTTACCTTAAAAATTACATATGGTTCATCTATTTCTATGTCAAAGTCATCTGAAGGATCAAGATGCTTTGACAGAATATCAATAGGCTTGATACGGCCTTCACGCAGCCGAATCTCCGACCTAGCTTTACTTTGATCAAAATGAAACTGTGGTAGATCATAGAACAAGTTAGAGATGCATTGAATGCAATCAGAATAAAGGTCATAGAAAGAGAAAAAGAACAAGTCAATAATATTTGAGTAAGTCAAGAAAAAAAAAAAAAAGCGATAGTAGAATGTTGAGAATAGACTTGTACCTCCTCTTCTTTCTTCTCCCAGTCCTGAAATTCAGCTCGAGCACGCTCTCTGGCCAATAATGCCTGCACTTGTTATATATTAGGGGATCTGTAATCATACTATGCCTGAATGTTTACCAGGTGAAGCTCAACAAGCAGACCAAACATGAGATTTTTCCAATTGTATCCTATAAATTACTTAGTCCTATGAACACCTGATCAAAACTCTCAATCATGAAATAGAAACCAAACTTACCATTTCTTCCTCGTGTTGCGCCTTTTCAATTGCCCTTTCCTCCCTTCTCTTTTTCACTTTTTCAATCTCAGCCTGAAATATAAAATTTGTATGAAAACAAATAAATCTCGATAAAAATAAGAATGTTGATTTTACTGAGAAAGTAATATCAATATATTTTCTACGTAGCCTTAAGGGAGGGTCTATTTCCCCTCCTCGATATACTTATCCACTAACATGAACTTTGCTAAAACAAATTCACCCCCAATGAAAATTGAAATACATAAAGGATAGTTCTCTATTTTATAATCAATCAAATAGCAGAACAGATCAAAACGGAGAAACAAGACGAGTTCAAAGAAAAAATATTTTGCTCCATGCATGTGTGTCTATATTATTCTGTGTGTTTCATCCATGAATTACTCCATCAGCAAGACTACATCACACGCTTAATTACCGGAAATAAGAATTGCAATGAAAAGTTAGTTCACTACATGCACAGTGCGTACAAAATCCCACCTGGTTCCATATTCATGGAAAAATAGTCTACCACGAAGATGTTTCACATTTTTGCATTTTTACATGGGGCAAAATTATGATTCTCTTATTGGTTTAAGTTTATTTTAACATGCAAATTCATCCCACTTTCTTCACATGCCAAAGTCAAATCTCTACAACCGTGTTTTCCAAGAATGTTTCCCACACATGTATGGCCAATTCACGCAAACCGAACTATAATTAAGTCCACTTTCTTCTCTAAAAGCTACTTACCTGATTCCAAATTCTTCCCACTTTCTTCATATGCCAAAGTCAAATCTCTACAACCATGTATCCCAAGAAAGTTTCCCATAATGTAGCGTACAAAAGAACAACCTCGAATGGATTGGAAAAGAAGGTATGACTGGATAGTTCATTATGACTACATAACATATGGCTGGAAAAATATGCATATTAAGACATAGATATGTGTGTGTGTATATGTGTATATATGGATCAATAACCAAGTTAGGTTAATGAAGGAAATAGCACAAGCATGGTTGGCATCCATAGTGATTCACATATCAAACAATACCTCATGATTGATGAATGTGGTGCAAATCTTGTTTGGGGTTTTCATTGGGTTCGAAATTATGAGGACAGCAGATCGAAAATATTAATTGAGAGGTGCTCCGGTCATGATGTACATCTAAATATTTTTTGAGGGCGTGGATAATCACATTAGAGAACGGAAATAGCTTCTCTCTAACCTAACTTTTAGAAAGTATTTACATATTTTCAGGTTAAGGGCTCTCCTACCAGAAAATAAAACAATAAACAAGAAGTATAAAAAATTAGTTTTAAACAATAAGCAAGTAGCAACTTGCAAAGATGTTATATTGATATTCAAAATTGTAATATAAGAGTCTGGCAGAAAAGAATAACGCAGACAACAAATTGATCCTGCAGCTACATACCATTCTTTCTCTCTGCCTCCTCTTCTCTTCTTTTACTGAAAACATTTCAAGTGGCACACCTTGAGTAACATCCCGCTCAATCTTCTTTCGCCAAACAAATCTGCAGATCAAATATCAAATTTTGTATTAATGAAACAAAGTTATTGACTATATAGCACTAAGAAGTCTTCCTTTCATTTTCATATTTTAGCTAATATTACTGATTTTGCAAAGCCATGTATACAAAAAATAATAAAGAGTTTATTAACTATATCTGAAGCTGAAAAGAAAACACAATAGCTCACATCAAACCCATAAAATAAAGCACACCATTAGTATTATAAAAGCCAGGAACTTTGAAATTATTAACCAGAAAATTATAAACCTAACTTTAAAAATAAAAATATGAAAAGAGTTACAGTGACAACAATACAATCTGGAGTTCAGTTCCTGGTATTCACTAAGTTTTGATTTGAGGGAGGGGGGGATGACATATATACATTCTTAAAGGTGTTGAAGATCCTATTTTGGCCCCAAAGAAGTCTTTTTGGTGAGGAATGTGTAAGGATACCTTCATGCTGTTATGCTGATATAGTTAGTTTGGGGGTCAGGGTTATTGTTGTCTTTTCCTTTATTGTAATAAGGCTAATATAGCCTTTTTCCTTTAACAGTGGTGTGTTAGAAGTGAGCTCAGTATTATATACTCGAGAGATTGTAATTGCTGAGGACATGGAATGATAATGAGTTGTTCTTTCTCTATATTCTTCTGAATCTCTCTACTTCCTCCCCAAAATATTCTCTCCCCCTATTTTCTGAATCTTCTTCCTAAGTCACTATTTTCAGAGATTATAGCTAAATTTGAGCTCTGTAATTGATTTGATTAATACAATTGGTATCAAAGCTACTCGATCCAACTATGGCAACTAACAATCAACAATTCATGAATCTCGAAACTCAAATGGCTGAGCACTCCAATTTAATTGTTGGACTGAAGGATAAAATCGAGTAGAAAATGGAACAAGCAGCAGATGATGAAAGGAATTGAAGCTCTTCTTGCTATGAATATACCAGGTAATACGTAAGGCTCAGATTCGTCAGTTTTGGGATCGTTTGAAGGAGAGATTGGTAATGAAAAGTCTAGTAACAACATTTTCAGAACTATTAAGTTTGAATTCCCTAAATTCGATGGATCTAACCTTAGAACATGGATTAGGAAATGTAATAAGTTATTTGCTTACCATATGGTTGCTGAAAATCAAAAGTTATACCTAGCTACTATGAACTTAGAAGGTGAGGCAGAGGAATGGTATTCTGGATTTGTGAATGAAGGAGAGGAGGTGACCTGGAAAGGCTTTGTAGAAGAAATTACGGCTAGATTCAGTCCTGAAGCATAGATTAATCCTATTTGAGAGTTAAAAAATCTACAATGAAGTTGGATACGTGGATGAATATAGAAGAAAATTTGAGGAACTAAAAAGTGAGCCTTTGTTGAGAAATTACGTGTTGAATGAGTCTTTTTTATATGACTGCTTTGTGTGGGAGATTTAAAGGAGGAGATAAGGTTAGGTATTCAAAAGCTCAAAATTACCACTCTAAAGGATTTGATCAGACTAGCCAGGGTGGAGGAAGCTAAACTAAAGGCTTGGTTAAAAAGGAGTAGAATGGGAATCAAGTCAGTGGTTGGAGGTTACCAAAAGACGGTCGTATATACTAACACCAAAAGCTGTTGATGGAGGTTCTGCTTATCATCACAATTTGTTGGGTTCCCAAGCATGGAAGTGGGAAAATCAATGCCTATTAGGGGCTTAACTAGGGAGCAGATTGCTGAAAAGAAAAGGAAGAAACATGTGATGAACCATACACTATGGGACATCAATGCAGAAAACCACAACTTTTTATGAACTTTTTATGATCATTCCATCCTGTGAAGACATCAATAAGGATGAGGATGATGAGGAATGTTGTGAGGATAATGAGTCAGAAGGAGTTGGTAAGAATGTTACTCAACAGGAAGCTCATATCACCCTTCATGCCTTGTCTGGGCATAGTGCTAATAATACGATAAGAATTCTGGGAATGGCTAATGGGAAGGTGTTGAGAATTTTAATTGATAGTAGAAGCACTAATAATTTCTTAGACCCCCAAGCAGCTAAGAAAGTTAAGGCTGTGTTGCAAGATACCAAACACAGAAAGCGATTAATCTCAGAGTGATGGCTTTAAAGTCACTAGTTTTCAGGAGTGTAAGTCCTTTAATTGGTCAATCCAAGGAGAATCATTCACTACTGATTTTAGAATCTTGCCATTAAGGGGAATTGATGCAGTATTGGGGGTACAATGGTTGAGGAATTACAACCTAGCAACCTTTGACTTTGAACAATTGCAGCTCTCAATTAACAAAAGAAGTAAGAAAGTGGTTTTACAAGGAGAATCTGATATGGTCCTTCCTATAATATAGCTCATGTCTTCTGGAGAATTCAAGCAGACCCTAAATAATACAACTCATGGTTATTTTGGATTTCTGTTTGGAATGGCTCAGGAATCTGCAGAGAACATTGTTGTTATAAAACCAGATCAGGTGATTGGTAATAGAAATGAGAATAATCAGCCTCTTTTTGTCAGATGGAAGAAGTATTGCAGACATACTCAGAGGTATTTCAAGAGCCAAAATGTTTACCTCCTATCAGGTCTCATGACCATCATATTAAATTGAAGGAAGGAAGCCAACCTATCAATTTGAGACCTTACAAATATCCATATGTGCAGAAGGAAGAAATTGAGAAAATTGTTAGTGAGGTGCTGGTTTCTGGGATGATACAACCAAGTAATAGTCCTTATGCCTTTCCAGTGCTATTGGTCAAGAAACATGATGGTTCTTGGAGAATGTGTGGAATATAGATTCTTAAATGATATGACAATCAAGGACAGATTCCCCATTCCAGCCATTGATGAATTGTTGGATGAGCTACATGGCTCTAGATGGTATTCCAAACTAGATCTCAGATCTGGTTACCACCAAATCAGGGTGCATGTCCCAGACATTCCTAAGACTGCATTTAGAACACAGATCATTTTGAATTTTTGGTGATGCCTTTTGGACTCACTAATGCACCAGCTACCTTCCAATCATTAATGAATCAAATATTCAAGCCATATCTCAGGAAGTTCATTCAAGTCTTCTTTGATGACATTTTGGTCTACAGCAAAACCTATGAGGAACACTTGGTACATTTGAAGCTAACATTGCAAATTCTTAAGGACAATTTACTTTTTGCTAAAAGAAGTAAGTGTGAGTTTGGAACTGAGCAAGTCCAATATTTAGGACATGTCATTAATCAACATGGGGTATCTACTGATCCTGACAAAATAGAATGTATGACCAAGTGGCCACTGCCTACCAACATTAAAAGCCTGAGAGGATTTCTGGGATTGACTGGTTACTATAGGAAATTTATTCACAATTATGGATTGATTAGTAAGCCTCTTACTGAACTGTTGAAAAAAGACATTCCAATGGCATGAAGGGGCCACTCAATCTTTTCTTAGTCTTAAAGAAGCTATGGTCAGGGCTCCTGTGTTAGCTATGCCTGATTTCATTATGCCCTTTGTTGTAGAGACTGATGCTTCTCATACTGGTTTAGGGGCAATATTAATGCAGCAGGGCAGACCAATAGCCTACCTCAGTAAGGCTATAGCAACAAAACATCTGGGCTGGTCTACCTATGAAAAAGAGTTGATGGCAATCATCTATGCTACTATTAAATGGAGGCATTACTTGCTTGGCAACAAGGTACTCATCAAAACTGATCATCAAAGTTTAAAGACTAAAAGACAAAATGCACCCGAAACTTTACATCACTGTTGATCTTTTACCTAAATCGAAAAAAGGTGTCTAAGTACACCCCCAAACTTCACTTATCTTTGAACAAAAGGCACACTTTTTATGACTTAACCTAGGTCAAAAATGACCAGCTAAGGCTGTAAATCTAATCTGAGAGGGTAAGCTTGGTATTTTAACTAGTCTCTTTCCTTCTCTCTCTCCTCCATAACCAAATTGTCCGCACCATACAAGCAAAGTGAAAGGCCTTGCAGCAGGGGGTGGCCAAATGATCTGCCAGATTTGTGGTGATGATGTTGGGTGATGGCCGTAGATGAAGAGTTATTTGTGGCTGCAATGAATGTGCCTTCGGTTTTCACGGACTTGCTTATGATAATCTGAGCACCGTGAAGGCAATCAAGTCTGTCCCCGATGCAAAACTCGTTATAAATGTCTCAAGGGTAAATAAACACAAAATACTAAAACAATTAACTTTTATCTTTGACTACAATTGGAGATGTCATGTGGAAATGTGAATTTGTGCAGGATGCACCAGAGTGAACGAGGATGAAGAAGATGATATCGATGATGTGGACAATGAGTTCAATTTTTATGAAGGTGGGAGGGTTTTCGGACACGACTCCCATCATGCCCTTTCTGAGGCTGGATTTCTTCATTGTCATGGCCGCCACATGAGCTATGGCAGCTCCTATGAACCCAATATGTCTCCTAATGGTTTGGATACACCGCTGCCTCAAGTTCCTCTTCTCACCAATGGTCAAATGGTAACTTGAATATGCACGTCTCTATCTGTATATTTTGATTTTGTTTATATGTATTCTTTACCTGAGATTTTTCTGGTATTGATTGGACTTGGTTATTGATTCAATTTCTCAATTAATGTCATTATTCTGTTTATATTGAATTATTCATTGCACTACATGGGATGAGTGGCTGATCCCGCCTTGTTTGTTATTAAGGTTGATGATATTCCTCCTGAACAAAACAACATGCACTAGTACCATCATACATGGGTAATGGTGGTGGAGGCAAAAGGATTCATCCTCTTCCTTTCTCAGATCATAGCACTAGGTAAATGATTTGTTTTGAAACTCTTCCCCACTCGTAGAAAATCAACTATGAAACTCCATTTCATCATATTTACAGTGCAACCTAGATCCATCGATCCTTCCAAGGATTTGGCTGCTAATGGCTATGGAAGCATAGCTTGGAAGGAAAGGATGGAGAGTTAGAAACATAAGCAGGACAAGTTACAAATGATGAAGAGTGAAAATGGTGGCAAAGATTGGAATTACGATGGAGACGGATACGATCTATCATTGTAAGCTTTTCCCATAATGATGTCTTCTCCCTGATCCCTATGAAGTAGGAACTGTTAAAGTGAAATCATCAAATTATATTGATGTAAAGTTTTTTCTGTATTTTCTGATTATTGGTTGCACACAAAATGTTTTCCGCTTCAAATTCATCCTAACAAAGCTTTCAACTCTGTAAATTGTTTACCACTTTTCTTCTAGCGTGAACTATTTTCATGATAGAATAGATTTTTCATACTTACAGTTAGACCTGGCAAACATGGCCCAAGCCCGCGAGCCAGGCCGGGCTGTGGGCTGCAATTTTTTAGCCCAAGAAAATGCGGGCCATTTTGGCCCGGCCCGTGGCCCGTGACTTCTTTTCTTTTTAAAATAAAATGTTGCTACTTGTGGGTTGTGAGGCTTGAACACAAGACTTGTAAGTAAATAAATAAGAGTTCAAACCAACTGAACTACAACAACTATTTATTTTTAATGCAATCTTCAATATATTGTTTCTTTACTTTTGTTCACATTTTACTATTCTTAAAAAATAAAACATAAATCATGCCTAATTTATAATATTTATGAGCATTACTATTTTTCAAAAAAATTTAATTGATTTGTTAAGAACATGAGTAATTAAGCTTAATTAGATGCTTCTAGTCATGGGCATGGCGTAGAAACAAGTTTGATTAATATATGTAGTAGTATATGTGTAGTAATCTAAGTAGTTATATGTAAATCGTTGATATATGTAGTAGTACAGTAGTTATATGTAGTTAATATAGTTAATTAATTAATAAAACTAATTTATAATACTATTAAAATTTTAATTGATTGAGATATGTAGTTAATGTAGGTAATTAATTAATCGGTATGCGCTTGAATTATTGTTTATTATAAATTATTTTATTATTTTTAATATTTATTATTATTACTATTTCGATGTAGCAAGATTTTGCAAAAAAATAATAATAATAATAATAAAGGAAGAAGCTACGGTAAGAAGACACCAAACAAAACCCTCACATTATCACATAAAACAAAGGCCATTTTGGCCCGGCCCTTGCTTGCATTGTGTCTACTTACAAAGACTGAGACCATAATTCTTAGTTCATCAATTATATGGTAATGGCTTTATATGACTGAATTTGCTTTTTAGATGATTACTTATGTCGCACAATATTTTTCCTTTTACCTTTTTTAGAATCCTGTGTTTTTTAGTTGTTGAAACTCGTAAAATTTACTAATGGTGAATTACATTGATGTTGTTTGATCAGGATGGATGAGGCAAGACAACCTTTATCGAGAAAATTGTCTATTTCATCAAGCCAGATAAGCCCTTACCGAATGATTATCTTAATTAAGTCTTGTTGTTGTTGGATTTTTTTTCCACTACCGTGTAATGCATCCTGTAGATGATGCTTATGCATTATGGCTCATATCTGTAATCTGTGAAATTTGATTCACTGTTTCATGGATTCTTGATCAATTTCCAAAGTGGCTCCCTATTGACAGGGAAACTTATCTAGACAGGTTATCCTTGAGGTTAGTAATCACGCAGCTTCATCTCTGAATGCTACTCTGCTTGCATTCCAACTGTTGAAGCAAATATATATACTAGCCTTACCTCTGTATCTGTTTGTTAGGTACGAGAAAGAAGACCGCCTTCTCAATTATCTCCGGTTGACTTATTTGTGAGCACAGTTGATCCACTAAAAGAACCTCCTATGGTTACTGCAAACACGGTTCTTTCCATTCATGCGGTGGATTACCCTGTTGACAAGGTCTCATGTTATGTATCGGATGATGGTGCTGCCATGTTAACATTTGAAGCCTTGTCAGAAACATCAGAATTCGCTAAGAAATGGGTGCAGACAGTTGGTTATGGAGAGAGAGAAAAGGGAAAGAGACTAGTCAATAAATGTAAAATACCAAGTTTACCCCTCTGTATTAAGATCATCAAAGTTTAAAGACTAAAAGACAAAATGCACCCGAAACTTTACATCACTGTTGATCTTTGCACCCAAACTGAAAAAGGTGTCTAAGTACACCCCCCAAACTTCACTTATGCTGAACAAAAGGCACACTTTTATGACTTAACCGGTCAAAAATGACCAGCTAAGGCTGTAAATCTAATACAGAGGGGTAAGCTTGGTATTTTAACTAGTCTCTTTCCCTTCTCTCTCTCCTCCATAACCAACTGTCCGCACCATACAGCAGTGAAAGGCCTTGCAGCAGGGGAGTGGCCAAATGATCTGCCAGATTTGTGGTGATGATGTTGGGCTGACCGCCGATGAAGAGTTATTTGTGGCCTGCAATGAATGTGCCTTCCCGGTTTGCCGGACTTGCTATGAGTACGAGCACCGTGAAGGCAATCAAGTCTGTCCCCAGTGCAAAACTCGTTATAAATGTCTCAAGGGTAAATAAACACAAAATACTAAAACAATTAACTTTTATGCTGTACTACAATTGGAGATGTCATGTGGAAATGTGAATTTGTGCAGGATGCACCAGAGTGAACGAGGATGAAGAAGATGATATCGATGATGTGGACAATGAGTTCAATTTTTATGAAGGTGGGAGGGTTTCTGGACACGACTCCCATCATGCCCTTTCTGAGGCTGGATTTCTTCATTGTCATGGCCGCCACATGAGCTATGGCAGCTCCTATGAACCCAATATGTCTCCTAATGGTTTGGATACACCGCTGCCTCAAGTTCCTCTTCTCACCAATGGTCAAATGGTAACTTGAATATGCACGTCTCTATCTGTATATTTTGATTTTGTTTATATGTATTCTTTACCTGAGATTTTTCTGGTATTGATTGGACTTGGTTATTGATTCAATTTCTCAATTAATGTCATTATTCTGTTTATATTGAATTATTCATTGCACTACATGGGATGAGTGGCTGATCCGCCTTGTTTGTTATTAAGGTTGATGATATTCCTCCTGAACAAAACAACATGCACTAGTACCATCATACATGGGTAATGGTGGTGGAGGCAAAAGGATTCATCCTCTTCCTTTCTCAGATCATAGCACTAGGTAAATGATTTGTTTTGAAACTCTTCCCCACTCGTAGAAAATCAACTATGAAACTCCATTTCATCATATTTACAGTGCAACCTAGATCCATCGATCCTTCCAAGGATTTGGCTGCTAATGGCTATGGAAGCATAGCTTGGAAGGAAAGGATGGAGAGTTAGAAACATAAGCAGGACAAGTTACAAATGATGAAGAGTGAAAATGGTGGCAAAGATTGGAATTACGATGGAGACGGATACGATCTATCATTGTAAGCTTTTCCCATAATGATGTCTTCTCCCTGATCCCTATGAAGTAGGAACTGTTAAAGTGAAATCATCAAATTATATTGATGTAAAGTTTTTTCTGTATTTTCTGATTATTGGTTGCACACAAAATGTTTTCCGCTTCAAATTCATCCTAACAAAGCTTTCAACTCTGTAAATTGTTTACCACTTTTCTTCTAGCGTGAACTATTTTCATGATAGAATAGATTTTTCATACTTACAGTTAGACCTGGCAAACATGGCCCAAGCCCATGAGCAGTAAAGCCGGTCAGGCTGCAATTTTTAGCCCAAGAAAATCACGGGCCATTTTGGCTACCCAGTAACCTGTGACTTCTTTTCTTTTTAAAATAAAATGTTGCTACTTGTGGGTTGTGAGGCTTGAACACAAGACTTGTAAGTAAATAAATAAGAGTTCAAACCAACTGAACTACAACAACTATTTATTTTTAATGCAATCTTCAATATATTGTTTCTTTACTTTTGTTCACATTTTACTATTCTTAAAAAATAAAACATAAATCATGCCTAATTTATAATATTTATGAGCATTACTATTTTTCAAAAAAATTTAATTGATTTGTTAAGAACATGAGTAATTAAGCTTAATTAGATGCTTCTAGTCATGGGCATGGCAGAAACAAGTTTGATTAATATATGTAGTAGTATATGTAGTAGTACAGTAGTTATATGTAAATCGTTGATATATGTAGTAGTACAGTAGTTATATGTAGTTAATATAGTTAATTAATTAATAAAACTAATTTATAATACTATTAAAATTTTAATTGATTGAGATATGTAGTTAATGTAGGTAATTAATTAATCGTGTCTGCTTGAATTATTGTTTATTATAAATTATTTTATTATTTTTAATATTTATTATTATTACTATTTCTGATGTAGCAAGATTTTGCAAAAAAATAATAATAATAATAATAAAGGAAGAAGCTGGGTAGGACGGCCCAACCCGAACCTCACATTATCGACCATGAAAACCGGGCCATTTTGTCACCCGCTTGAATTTGCGTTGTGTCTACTTACAAAGGACCATAATTCTTAGTTCATCAATTATATGGTAATGGCTTTATATGACTGAATTTGCTTTTTTAGATGATTACTTATGTCGCATAATATTTTTCCTTTTACCTTTTTTAGAATCCTGTGTTTTTTAGTTGTTGAAACTCGTAAAATTTACTAATGGTGAATTACATTGATGTTGTTTGATCAGGATGGATGAGGCAAGACAACCTTTATCGAGAAAATTGTCTATTTCATCAAGCCAGATAAGCCCTTACCGAATGATTATCTTAATTCGTCTTGTTGTTGTTGGATTTTTTTTCCACTACCGTGTAATGCATCCTGTAGATGATGCTTATGCATTATGGCTCATATCTGTAATCTGTGAAATTTGATTCACTGTTTCATGGATTCTTGATCAATTTCCAAAGTGGCTCCCTATTGACAGGGAAACTTATCTAGACAGGTTATCCTTGAGGTTAGTAATCACGCAGCTTCATCTCTGAATGCTACTCTGCTTGCATTCCAACTGTTGAAGCAAATATATATACTAGCCTTACCTCTGTATCTGTTTGTTAGGTACGAGAAAGAAGACCGCCTTCTCAATTATCTCCGGTTGACTTATTTGTGAGCACAGTTGATCCACTAAAAGAACCTCCTATGGTTACTGCAAACACGGTTCTTTCCATTCATGCGGTGGATTACCCTGTTGACAAGGTCTCATGTTATGTATCGGATGATGGTGCTGCCATGTTAACATTTGAAGCCTTGTCAGAAACATCAGAATTCGCTAAGAAATGGGTGCAGACAGTTGGTTATGGAGAGAGAGAAAAGGGAAAGAGACTAGTCAATAAATGTAAAATACCAAGTTTACCCCTCTGTATTAAGATTTACAGCCTTAATCGGTCATTTTTGACCGGTAAGGTCATAAAAGTGAAGTTTGGGATGTACTTAGACACTTTTTCAGTTTGGGGTGCAAAAATCAACAGTGATGTAAAGTTTAGGGTGCATTTTGTCTTTTAGTCAAGTTTAAAATACCTCTTAGACCAAAGAGTGACCACTACTAACCAACAAAAGTAGATTACTAAATTGATGGGGTTAGACTATGAAATAGTATATAAGAAAGGAAAAGAGAATGTGGTTGCAGATTGTCTCTAAAAAATCTGAGAATGGAGAAACAGATTTTAATTGTGCTGCTATATCTACAGTCCTTCCTCAATGGATTACTGAAATAGCCCAGTCTTGGGAATCAGACCCTGGCTTAAAGGACCTTATTATCCAGTTGCAAGTTGATCCTCAATCACTCCCTGGTTATTCCTTCAAGCATGGGAGACTCAAATTCCAAGACAGGTTAGTGATTGGTCCAGATTTCCCTTTGAGAATCAAACTGTTGACTGAATTTCATGATTCTCCTATGGGGGGTCACTCTGGAATTAAAGGCACTTATGAGAGGTTGAGGAATTACTTCTTCTGGATTACTATGAAGACAGATGTTGTCAAATTTGTTCAGGAGTGTGACACTTGTCAAAAACATAAGCATGAAACTAAGGCTTTACCTGGGCTGTTACAGCCCTTGTCTATACCAGAAGGACCATGGATTGATATTTCCATGGATTTCATTGAAAGGCTACCACAATCTAAAGGATGTACAGTTATACGAGTGGTGGTAGATAGGCTCACTAAGTATGGTCATTTTATACCTCTCCATCATCCTTTTACTGCTCAGGATCTAGCCCAAATTTTCATCAATAATATTTATAAGCTCCATGGTTTTCCATCTACAATTGTTTCTGATAGAGATAAGATTTTTGTAAGTTTGTTCTGGCAGTCACTTTTCAAACTGGTTGGTACCAAACTACAATTGAGTTCTGCATACCCCCAATTAGATGGACAGACTGAAAGGCTTAATCAGGTCTTGGAATGTTATTTGAGGTGCATGGTCTCTCAAAGACCTAAACAGTGGCTTAATTGGCTTCCATTGGCTGAGTGATTGTACAACACTCATTACCACAGTGGACTGAAAACCACTCCTTTTGAGGCTTTATATTTGTTATAAACCTCCACATCTCAACTTCCATCAATTTGGCCAAGTCCATGATCCTACTACTAAGGCCTTTTGCAAAGATAGAACTCAAACACTTCAGCTCCTTGAGCACAATTTAGTAGCTGCTCACAGATAAAGCAAGGAGTGAAAGATCATTTGTGGTTGAGGATCTTGTCTATCTGAAAATCAGGCTTACAGGCAGTCTACCTTATCTCAGAATACTCTTGAAAAATTAACTCCAAAATATTTTGGCCCATTCCCTATACTAGAAAAGATTGGAACTGTGACTTATCGACTTCAGTTACCCTCCCATGCTCGCGTCCATCCTGTTTTCCATGTGTCACTACTCAAGTAGAAAATTGGTTCTAATTGTTCAAGCTCTGCAGACCTCCCTTTACTGGATGTTCATGGTCAATTTCTGATAGAGCCATTAGCTATATTGGACAGGAAGATGATTAAGAAGACTAATGCAGCAGCAGCTGAAGTCTTAGTCCAATGGTCCAACACTTTACCATCTGACGCTACTTGGGAAGATTGGGACAAGTTTCATAAACAATTTCCTCAATTCCAACCTTGAGGACAAGGTTGTTCTTATGGAGGGTGGACTATAAGGATACCTTCATGCTGTTATGTTGATATAGTTAGTTTGGGGATCAGGGTTATTGTTGTCTTTTCCTTTATTGTAATAAGACTAATATAGCCTTTTTCCTTTAACAGTGGTGTGGTAGAAGTGAGCTCAGTATTATATACTCGAGAGATTGTAATTGCTGAGGACATGGTAGACAACCATTCCCATAATTTATCGTTTAGAGTACATATATTCATCTCCCTTAAGCCGTAAAGATAATTGGGCCAAAATTAAAAATCAAAACTTATAACAAACGGAAATTGACTTACGTTTCATTAAGATTTGAATCACCGAACGGATTTGAGTCATTTGCATATCCAGAAACCGTCTGTGACTTGAGTTTCTTCGCTACTTTCAACGCCTAAATCGTGAAACAACATCACAGTATCATTAACATTAAAATATACAAAAAGAAAAAACGAAAATAAAACAGTTCGTTTGAATAACAACCTTTTTCTGGGCCTTTTTGGCCAAATACTCAGCAATATCATCTTCAGTAATCTTCTTCTTCTTCTTCTTGCTCTCCCGTTCTCTTTCATATTCGCTATCGCCTGAATTTTCTAGGTCACGCGATCGACGCCGGCTGCGGCGGCTTCTAGGGCTGCGGCTTCGGTCATGTCCCATTGTGGAGCCACACGGCAGAGATGTATCGCTAATGTCGGAATCGGACGAGTCCAACGGGCTCAGAGTCTAAGTCGCCGGGGGACCTTCTTCAACTTTTTTTGACGACGACGTCGACTGCTCTCTCTGTGGATTGTGGAGTGAGAAAATTGGTGCGTTACTTCTATCAAAAGAAGAGTCAGCACTTGGGTCCGACTCGAACCCGCACTTAATGAATCTGAGGTAGAGCGGAGTCGGTTGTTATTTGGGTTTGGAAATTGGAATGGTTATTACTCCACTGTAATAAAGAGAAATTGTTTATTTTTTTTTCTTGCATAGAGATTTAACATATGTACTTTCTTGTCTTGCCTAATAATCAATAGTACCTACCTACCTATACTTATCTAACCGAGTTAAGTTGATAGTGATTCTAATTAATTGAAGAATTAACCTAGTAATTAACTCGATAGTTATCCATTAACTTGATAGTAGTAAATATTATGTTTGATAATTATACTTAACTTAATTGACTTGGAAATTGATAGTTGGATTAATTTTAAAATTATATATTAGGTAAGATATTGGTTTTTCGAATTTCATCAAAGCATTTAATATATGAGTGATAAGTATGAATTGTCATAAATTTACACTAAATTACAATGGTAAAACTTATTAATACATGAAATTGGTAGCAATCATACTAGAGTCCCACTTATTACACATATATCCAACAAAATTATCACTAATACTTATCGAGCAATCAAAAAGGAGACGTTAAGTATTTCGTAATGTATATTATTTTCTTAAATGAGTTATGATATGTATTGCGAGATTTTTATACAAAATTATGATTGTTTACATATATCGATATATGAGATTAAAAATGATTATGAAATTGACCTACTATATTAGATATATCGTGAAAATATTAGCTATTATAATTATCTACATAACTCATAATTTAAAAATAGACATAAAATCATAAAATATATCACAATCTATTATTGGTGTGAATAGTCAATAAATTATAGGAAATGTACAAAAAATTGAATTAAAAGAATGACATAACGTTATACGACAGACAGTTGTATAATTAAGTTTGTATTTGTATTTTGTATATGTATTTGGCGATTCAGAATGGATGATGTATACTTATTTTGAGGGTGTCACACCATGTGTTCTAGTTATAATTATAAGTTCATTATTATTATTTTTTTAAATCAATTTAATGTATTTTTAAATTTAAAGTTAGGATAATTCATTAATGATTATAAAAAATTAGATAGTAATAAGTTTGAAACGGTTTACAATATTTATTATTGTATTGATTAAAGTTAAAAGTAATCCATCTTAATTTTTGTTATACTAAAAGAGTCTTATTTTAATTTTTAAACCCAAGTTTGAAATAAATTTTTTAATTGATGTGACTAATTTGAGTATTAAAAACATTAATTCTGTGATTATAGACACTTTCAAAAACATTTACATTAAAAATTATTATGTTAATTAAAATTAATATAAAATCAGTTAAGCAACAATAGTAGAAAATCAGGAAAATATAAATAAATCTGGATTTAGTGTCTACTTATGCAGAATAGCAAACAAACTCCTGCTAAATAACAGCTTGAACCAACTTTAGTCATCAAGTTAGATCCCTATAGTTAAGATGCCAAATGACAATTAAATGTTCAAACTCAAAGTATTCTGCAGTCTATTTGTAGATGAACTAAGAAAGAATTTAAGTTTAAAAACAAAAAGAAAATATAGATGTTCTGATCTGATCATATAACTATCAAAAATATGCTCACTCAACTTGGGCATGACCTATAACAGATAGAATAGAAGGCTATAGCATCTCAGTTCACTGCAACCTCGGCAGACAAGTAATTAGGATGAAGTACGTCTTGGTTGGATACTTTGGCCTTAGAGAGCTTGAGCACTTGCACAGCTTCTTCCACCTTGGCAGACAGCGACTCTGGTGACTCCAATAATAAAAGCAGTTCTGAGTTGTCCATTTCCAAAAGCATTCCAGTTATCTTTGCAGCAAGATCAGGCTGCAAACAAAAAATCCTTCCATAAGATATCTAATCAGATAATCCTTTTAAAATTTATGATAACATTCAAGAAATTTCCAAACCAATCAAAAAAGCATTGCATTTCAAACTCAATCACAAAGATGTGTTCATAGACTCATTTTGCATGGGGCTTGGTATAGTGCTAACGTTACCTCTGAATCCCCCACCCCCCCCCCCCCCCCCCCACACAAAAAAACCCTATAATTGAAGAATAAAATAAAAGATACCTTGTGTTGGCTGACGAGGGGGTAAAGGCGTTCCCCAAGCATCTGTTTCTGATTGTCAGGAGATGCAGCAGCAAGCATGCTACTCAGCATATCTGATCTGTCTGGTCCAGCAGAATTTGAAGGAGCAGAAGATGCGCTTCCATTGCTCATTTCACAGACACGCCCATTCGGAACATAGTTGGCCTGGCTAGCCCGCTGTAAATCATGAACCCAGGTATTAAAACTAATGTTAAATTGTGCATTAATACATCTAAGACGTCATTTAAAGCATCACTCACACTCACTAGTAACACGAGCATTATAAAAATGAAATGTGTGCATCAAATTGGATATTATTAAAAGACACCAAAAAAATCGAAGTAAACAATCAAAAATGTGGAGGCTTGAAATGTCAAAAGAAAAAATAATACTAAGAAGTAGCAGACCTGCTGATTGCTTGCATCTTTTGATGAAGCCAAAGACTGAGGGGTCTGTTGCAAATGTGGCACGTACGAAACAGTGGAACCACCCTGTGGATGCATATGCCCATTCATCCTTCCCCTGTTTTGTCTGTTTCGCCTTGGATTATTTGGCATCTGAGAGGAAATATGAAGGGTTATTTGCCTGAGTCAAGCCTATATATCCAACATCGAATAATCTGAAAAGAAATTGTAGAGCTGTTTAATAAAACTAAAAGAAGATGAGGAACTTACCAAGGGAAGTGAAGATGGTTGAAAAGCTGGTCTTGATGGAGGTGCAAAGCCATTACTCCTCCATCCTGGCCTTAGACCCAGAGGCTGATACATCAGCCTTGGTCTTGGAGGAACTTGTGAAACAACACCAGGAGGAGCTGTGTAGTAATAAGGAGGATAACTACCAGGGATAACAGCCGATGGTCCAGCTAGTCCCGCTACACACTGTGCATACTGAATTTGTAATTGTGCTTGTCTCTCCTCTTTCCTTTGAGCAATTGCAACATATAATGGCTTTCGGTGAAACATATGCCCTGCAAAAAATCCGTCGACAAGATGATTACAGAAAGGATAACTATGCCGAACTCAAAAAGAAATATATTCCACCTTTAAAAATTTATAGCAAAACAATATTTTTGAAAAAAATCATTTAGTGTGTAAATCAATCTTAAAGGTCACAAGAGTATTCCCATTTTCCCATGCAGATAAATCCTAGTTTATAAATATAAACATGTGTACACAAAACAACATTGAGCAGAGATAGAAACAATATGGGGGTTGCTTATTTTTATTCTTTTTTGGTGCAAACGTTGCTTACTTTTTCTTTCAGTAAAAAACACTAGACGTGAATTATGAGGAACCATGGCAGTAATGTTTCAAGATCCAAGAAAAAGGTCATTAATAACTTTAAGTGGTGGGGCACACATTTTGTAGCGTTTTGAACTGAAAATTGTTAATGTACTGAGCATCTGGAGCTAATTTACACGACTTTGGTTCTGCATAAAACAGAGCTAAATTTATAATCACGACAAATAAACAAAGCGCCAGCTTAAAGTCTTCATTGCTTTAATTCATATACATGCCTAAAATATAAGATCTTACAACTTCAAAATTCTATTAGATCCATCCAAATTCACAGGGTCAGGCTTACCATGAAAAGAGTTCACAGCTTTATTTGCCTCCTCAGGAGTGGAGAAACAGACAAATCCAAAACCTTTGTTGATTCCTATTTCATCTCTCATAAGCTTAGCGGAAGTTATTGTTCCAAACTGACTGAAGTGTTCGCGCAGCTCATCATCATTGACCTCATCATCAATGTTCTTGACATAGACATTTGACGCCTAAGAAATAAAGTTGAAAGATTTACTATCAAATAAAGACAATACAATTACAACAAGAAACTACGTTGTACTGAAGATAATTTGTCAGATTGTCTACCTGGTATTTCAAGATTTGCTCCTTCCTTTTCTCCTCAAATTGACAACGCAAAATTTGCTCGCGCTCTAATTTCTTTTGTGCTCTAGCTACATACAAAACCTTAGAGCCTGCACAATATAGATATCACGGTGGACAAAAGTTAGGCAGTTGTTTCCTATTCAGCAATCCAACAACAGATAACATAACCCACCAAGTTGTGATCCATTCATAGTTTCCATTGCTCGCCTAGCATCATCTGGGCTATCAAAGTTAACAAATCCAAACCCTCTAGATGTTCCGTTATCATCTTTTGAAATAACCATGCTAACAATTTTCCCAAACTCTGAAAACTTCTCTTTAAGGAGTTCTTCATTGATCTCTAAATCCAGATTCTTCACATAGAGATTTGTGTACTTAGCATCAGGACTAGGTAAAGCACGATCACTCTTCCTCAAGAATTTACCAACATACCTGTGCCACGATTGATTATGAAACGGTAAGATATATATAACCAGATAATCAAACAAAGTATATGAGACTGATGGTTATAAGGAAAAAAGAATTCGACATACATCTGCTTTCCTCCAAAACTGGTGCCATTGAGTTTCTCGATAGCAGCATTTGCAGATTCCTCTGACTCAAACTGCACAAAGCCATATCCTTTACTCCTCCCATCCTCAAACATGACAACTTTGCAAGACAAGATATTTCCAAATTTATGAAACAATTCTTGAAGCTTCACATTATCAACAGACTCATTCAAGTTCTGCAACAAACGCCCAAACTAATCTTTTATTTGATATCCAAGTAAAGAAGACCCTTAACCTATAAAGATGGACAAATAGCAATGAAATTTTATCCAAAAAACAGGTATACCTTGACAAACACATTACCAATTCCACTTTTTCTCATATTTGGATCACGATGTGACCAGGTAACCCTTATCACTTTCCCATTAAGTGTAGAGTGATTTTTCACCTCAATAGCATGAATTGCTGCTCAAAATCAACAAGGACAATCATAAATTAGAAAATTTAAAGAAGCAAAATTGATTTGATGACTAAAATGTCCACCAGGTGACCCCTCAAGTTTTTCAATAAAATACTGAATTAAGCTGCGATAGCATCCTCGCGTGTCTAGTTATTCATAGACAATAGACATTCAGATAATTAAAGAGGTTGAATTACCGAAAAATAATTAAGGGTGTTGTCACCCTTGCAATGAATATTTACTCCGGTCTGCACTCAACACAAAAAAAAAGTCCTTGTAATCACAAAAACCGTAATCTCAAAACAAACAAAACAAAAATCTTGTTTTCAGTAAACGAGTAACACACTCAATAACTTAGTAGCTTATCAAAACTCCAAAAATGCATAATTTGTTATTTCGTATTTTCATATACCCCATAAATGCAAATTAATTCAGAAAAGAAATCAAAATCCAAAATAAAATAGCTTGAAGTTACTAATTCCAAAGCAAAATCCACCAAATGATAATTACATATTTCCTGGCCCTCAAACGACATTTAAAATCCAATAACCAAACAGTCGATCACTCAAACCATAACAGAAGCACACTTATAAAACACACGAAATTGCAGTAAAAAAAGTTTCATTCAATAAACAACAAATAAAAGCAATTGCAATCACTCTATCATTATAGACACTATCCACAAATGGACATATTCGTACATGCATATCAAAACTTGTGTATCTTTTCATCTCAACATATGTACATCATTTCGGGATTAGAAATGGCAAAAATTCAGCAGCAATTCAAGTCATAACTCAAAATTTAAATCGGAATTATTATCAAAACCGATTAAATAGTAACATACAATAGCGTAACGACAAATCATAGCAATCAAACAGCGAGTTCTGATTAACAAGAAATTGACGATCGATTGGGAGAAAAAATAGAGAATCCATAAAAGATTGACTAGTAGCAGCGGCATTGCCGGTCAAATAGGAGAAACATACCGTCTTGAGGCGATATAAAGTTTACGTAGCCGTAACAGAGGGAACGGCCGGTGGAGGAGTCGCGGCAGATGCGAACGGAAGCGAGGCTCTTGAAATCCGAGAAGGCGTCGAATAGCTGACCGTCGGTGATTTCATGGTGAAGGTCTCCAACGTACAGAGACGCCGGAGCTGCAGGGACCGTCGCCATTCTGCTTTGTGCTCGTAACCGGAAGTAATTACGTTACGCAATTGCAATTTACAGTTATAGAGAGAGAAATTAAAAAATGAAGTGTTTGTTTAGACAGATGATGGGAATAGAGAGAGAAGTAAGTGGCGTTTCGTATTGGTATTGATCTGCTACTAAATAAGAAATGTTAAAAAAAAAACAAAAAAGATTTCTTTTCCTTGTGAAGGGAAGCGTTTTTTAAGAATAGGAATTAATTGATGGAATTAGCGTTTGAGATAGGGGTAGAACGGAGAAGAAAGAATGCGAGTTCTGTGCACCCAGGATAGACTAGACTTGCATGGACGGGAGGTTTTGTGGCGTTTCACTGCAGCGATCCGAGAAAAGGTGGAGCGGGGATGAGTTACACGCTAAGCCAGCGGCGCGTTTTGAGAACTTTCCGGTACAATTGACCCGATTGAATAAATGGGTGCTTGTGGTTACATAATTTAAATTGGTAATTATTAAATTCACAATAAAAATATCGTTTTAAATGTATAAAAAACTGTCGCTATAGATCTATAGCAACACCTTTGTTGTGGTTCATGTTGCCAACCAAATCAAATTCCAACCCATATGGAATATTGATCGGCCATTTACTATAAATACTAATTTATGAAAATGACTATTTCTTCACTCTTATCATTTTATTAAGAAAAATACTATTTTTATATTTTTACATGATTCATTCAAACATGATAAAATTCACTTTAAACTCGTGTGAAAGAATATTATGTGAAAAATATCAAAAACATCAGTTCCCTTTTATTAACCGTAAATAACTTTTTTTCTTTTTTTCTCTCATATTTATTTAATTACATTAATTAGTAATTAAATATAAAAATTAATACTGATAATATTTTAATGAATTGAAGAGAGTTAAATATGACATTATAATTTAGATACGTCAATACACTCTTTTATTCAAAATTAGAGACATATTTTTTTGTTATAAAAGAAATCTATATTTGTATCAAAAATGACATGATATTTTTAATTTAAACTATTTTTCTTTTATCAATTTGAATATCATACCACCACTACAAAATCTTAAAGGTACATGTGAAATCTTAAACACTTAGGATAATTAAATTAAATATAAAAAAAATAAAATAAAGTGGGTATGGGTGAAGTCAGAAGTGGTACCCGTTTTAGTTTGGTTAAGAGGGTGTGTTATGTATAAACAGTCGCGTCGCGCGTGGCAATTAAGAGAGCGACGAGGGCCCAAACAAGAATGCTTCAAAGTTGAAATTAAGAGTTACTACATTGGACTGACTACACACAAGGATCGGCTAGCTTGTTTCCCAACCAGACCTTAACCATAAGGAACGCCTCAGTTCCCGGATGGATACCCTTCCTTCCTATTCTTGTCCTTTTTACCTCCTCCTCGTTTCCCTCCTATAAATTATAATCAACTATTTTTAATTACTTTTTATTTCCTTCCATATATGAAATTAGTATTAAATACTCAGTCAGGGTCTTTGAAATTGATTTTAAAACTGTTTATAATTATTTTTTATGAAAATAATCAGAAGTTTCAATTTATATATAAAAAAGAAAGATATAAAATGATTATGGATTGATTTTGATTTATAAAATTTAGTTAGGATTCTATTTAAGAATTAAAACCACATTACTTATTTTTAATATGAATTGTGTGAGTTGAAATCATATAGTTATGGTTCAAATATAGGTGAACCCATATTTCAAATTTAAAGCATATTATTATTATGATTCAATTAAATAAATTATTTATGATATTTAATTTCTATATTTCTTCACCTTCTATCTCTAATATTTTATACATTCTTTCCTCTCTAAATTTTTGTATACACACACTCTAAAAAATCTGTACATTTGTTATCTCTCTCTAAAAATTCTTATATGTTCATTTCTTTATACTCGCCCTCTCAATTTTTATGCTCTCTCTAATTTTTAAAAATATGTGACAGGTATATTATATATTAACAGTATAAAATATAAATAAAATTATGTATGGACGAAGTACAACATAGTAAAATTGTTAAGTAGTAGTATATGATTGTAAAGTGAAAACAAAGATTGTTTTTTTTTTATCAATAAAGAATATACGGATGCAGAAGAAAAAGTAGTAAGTTTATGAATTACTCCTATAATAGGAGAACAAATGTAGTACATCATTTATTCATTCATGTAGTATTTAATTTACAACAAAACATTGCATAAGCTTCTTAATTCTCAGGCACTATAAATAATTTTTCGAATTATTTCAGTGTAGAAGAATTACTACATATCTAGCTAGGGAGTGGCTGGCTGGCTTCCTTCAGAGGTATCTGAGTTACGTCCAATTTGTTTATGATATGATGAGTAATTAATTAGTATTTGGTGATCGATCGGGTGATGTTTCCAACCATTTGAAGAGCAATGCAGGGCTGATCAACTGGTACCTGCAAATTTTAATTGCAACAATTATATAAGATGAGAAATTAATTAAAGCGTACGTGCTAATTAACCATTAAATTTTTATGACGTTTAACATTTACTAACACCATAGTGTACTCATGACGATGTGATAAAAAAAATCTATGAAGACGATGATAGATGGCCAGAGGGGAGGGGAGGGGTGGGGTGGGGTGGGGTGGGGTGGGGTGGGGTAAGAGGGGTGGCGAAGCCACGTCAACTTTGTGGGGTCAATCGACCCCACTAAATTTTTTTTTTACTTTATAATGTAAGGTAAATTTTAAAATTTTAAAATATTATATATAAATTGACCCCACTAAAATTTTATAAATTTTCTATTATACGGGGTCAAATTTAAAATTTATAACTTTGTCAATCAAATTTTAATCAGATATGACTCAAATCCTTTCAATATATGTATCTCTCTATAATATTTTAAACTAAATAATAATCTAATTTATATTATTTTAAAATAAATAATAAATTACTTACTTATGAACAACAGTTGTGATTAAAAAAATATATTATGAGTCAATATAGTGTATATATACCCATATATTATTACTCATTATATTTTCATTGTAATATAGTATATATATATATATATATATACCCTAAAATATAAAGTATTAAAAAAAATTATTTTGGGGGCGTTGTCCTCGAATTCCCACCAATTTTTTTTTAACTTATTACTAATTTTGACCCCACTAATACAAATTTCTGGCTTCGCCAATGGGTGAGAGTACTTACAAAATGGCCAGCTCCGAGGATCCAATAGAAAAACAGGTTTCTGTATGACCTGACAAACCCTTTTGTTATTTCACCATTTCCACAGTACAAAGGTGTTGGGCTCAAGCTCAAATAATTTTCTAAACCATCCCACCTAATTAAAAAATAGTATAGAGTTAACCGATCATGCTTGAGAGACTGGATTAGGTGATGAGACGACTATTAGTTACTCCCAATAGTTTGTGACCAGAGAAGTGATGTCAATTACTAATTACTTGAGTTTGTTAACCCAGGCTTCTGTTCCTTTGGTTGCACAAAATAAGATCAACCTGTCATTAAACACACACACACACACACACACACACATATATATATATATATATATATATATATATGCGTCCCGAAATTAAGGAATCAAGTTAATTTCCTTATGGAATATTACTAAAGTAGTACACAACTAGTATATATTTATACAACTTTGCCCATGATCCGTTCCAAAATATATGAGTTGAAGGCTCAAATAAGTTATCTCCATAACTTTTATAATTTTAATAAATTGCTCTTATATATATATATATATATATATTTATTTATTTATTTTTTGAAACATAATTTATAGTAATATATTAGTACCTGTCCATTATATATGGTTACGTTTATGCCTTTAGCTAGTAGCTCATCAATCTGAAATTGAAATTAAACAAAAGAAACTTAATATTCTTGTGGTGGTGGTGGCGGTGGTGGTGGTGGAGAGTACTGCAGAGATCAGCTGAAAGATGTAAATACGGATCGAAGGGGAGAGAGAGCATTATATATATACATATATATGGCTGGTTTAATTTACCTCAGCGATTCTAGGGTTCATGAAATCACTGGCCATGGCTGGAAACACAATATTACCCTGTCCTCCCCATCTGTTGTATATAATAGAATCAAGGTAGGCAGGTCAGGAGCTGATGAAGCTTTGGTCGATATTGCGGTACTAAGATAAGTGGAGTACCTCCTCACTGCACCTTCTCCTTTTGATTTCTTACTTGTAGCAATTGCTTCTTCGGAAGCATCCAACATGAAGTTATAAAAGTTCTGCAATATTTCCATAATAATTTTTATATATGAGCTTTTTGTTAATTAGTAAACTAAATTAAATTTATAAATATGTTCTCATGAATTATCTTAATTAATATTAATATGTGAATGGATAACGTCCAAGTACATATAGTAATTATTATTAAAGTGTCTCTATAAATAGTCTTGTATGTGAGTGAATCAAATATTTTCCAATCACTTCTTTATAATTTATTCTCTTCCATATATTTCCTACCAAAAAATCTTAAATTAAGATAAAAAAGAAAAAAAATTAATTAATCTATCAATTACTACACTACATTATTTTAACAATATACTATTAGTTTCAGAAGTAGTGATAATTATACTGAATAGTAAAAAAGATTACCCCCTTACCACATTGTTACTGCTGTCCTCGATAACAGTCTCAAGATCTTCCCATGTTCTGCGAGTACTACTCACCGTATATCTCTCTTTCTCTAATTAATTAGTAATTAATCTTTTCCAAAAAAATAAAAATAAAATGTGACATATTTAAAACCTGTTTGATCTGTTCAAAGCATTATTGTCGATGCGGGAAACATCATTAAGAAGAGGTCCCCATGAAAACTGTGCACGCATTTCAATTCATTCACAAATTAATCCATATAGTAAGAACCCAAATTACAAATTACTAAAAGAAAAATAAACAATAAATTTTTCATCTATATTTACTCTATAATAAGCCTAATTTACCACAAAATCTTCCGGAGAAATCCAACTGTCCCCCAACGCAACTCCTATGACACAGATTACCAAAAAAAATAACTAAATTAAACGTTCAATATATATAATTAAAAGACTGACGAATGATATTGTCAGAACAAAAATTATGTTACTAAAATATTAAACGTGGCTATAATAATAATTACAAAAGTGTGGTTAAATATGAATTTGCTCAACCGAAACATCCTTTTATATGTGCTAAATGTAAATGTAATTGTTTGTACTAACCCGACATAAATTCAAATCATTTTTGAGTTTTATGAATAATTTTGAAAGGGAGGAATCGAGGGCGTAGGAATGGAGGTGAATTGATATATTGATATATACCTCCAAGTTGAAGCTTTAGTTCCCCTTTCTCAATGGCCCGAAGAGCTGAAACACCAAGAGTGACTGCAAATGATTCCGCAAAAATGTATAAAGGACTAGTAGTATTTTGGAGGCTCCCATTTCCATTAAAAAGTTCCTTCAACAAAGTAGTTAAATCAGCAGCTGCTTCCACATCATTCTTAGCTGCTAAATTCTCATCCTCGGTGTAGCTGAATCCTGTCCCAACTGGACTGTCCTGAAGAATTGATCATCATATGATCAACAAGTTTAATTAGGAATTAAGGGACAAAAATATAATATATTTAATAAAATTAATTTTATATATTCCTTTAAAATTAGAGATACATTTGCAAAACCATCATTTTTAATGAATTTTTTTTCTCCAAACTTATGTCTAATATCGACTTAAAAACGCAGTGGTAGCGGCATCATGATGATACTCAATAAACTGATATTTTCACAATACTTTTTGATATATATTTTCACAATAAAAGTGTTCAATTGGGAGGAGGATGATTAGTTTTAAATTGTTAGTCGAGGATTCCATAGATATATGTTACTTACAGGACCTCCTTGGAGCCATAGAAGTGTTGGCCATGGGTTGGAAGGGTGTTCAATTCTGTGAGGACTCTTATACTGCCACCAAAACAAGTGGACCTCTGTATTACACAATGATAATACATGAACACAAACGACAGATACAATGAGAATAATTAATTAATTATAATTCTACAACAAAACCCAAAATAATAGTAATTTGGTTGGCCGTGTTTTGATATGATCCTGAACAAAATGCATTGAATCTCAAGAGTAAGAAGAAACACAAAAATCATAAATTTTCAGTTTCAAATGAAAACATAAGAAAATCTCTCTCATGAAGTGGTGACTTGAGTCTCAAGATTAAAAAGAAATGGATATATAAAGATTTGAATGTATTGCGACTAAAACGTATATATATACTTTTGTTGCATCAATTTATTACCCATGTACCCATATTAATTTACAAACTAGAGAATACTAGTATTAAATTGTGTCTAATTGACAGGAGTATTTCATTGCAGTACTATATGGAGTAGAATAAAAAGAGCTCAAAAATAAAAATAAAATGAAACGATCGTACTTACTTTTACGCCATCTTTGACAACGAAGTTTCAAATCTTAAAATTGGAATTGAAAGCAATTTGGAATCCCATAAAATTTAAAAAAACTTTAGGTACTTCTTCTCAAATTCAGTGTTACCATTTATTTAATCACATATTAACAAGTCTCATTAATTCTAATGTTAAGTAATTAATATTGGTTTGAAATTTCATTACTACCAGTTTACTACTAATTAATTATACACTCTTTCTACTTTCTCTCAATTACTCTATTTTTTAGGGGCAAACTAAGAAATTTTGAACTGCAAAGAATATATATGGACGTACGTACTTGGTCGAACTTCAACATATCCCCACTGTTCCGAGCCATCCTCCGTTCCGGCAGCTACATTCGAACTTGCATGCACCGTTAAAATCGAGAGTATTAAAGACATAAAGAGGAGATTAACATTTGCCATGGCAGCCATTTTGGTTTGAATTCTTGCTTGGAAAAAGATTTATATACAGAAACAAAGATTAAATATTTAAATATGACATAAAAAGCATCACCTATCTGTATTTTACTCTAAAAAGAAACAGGCAAAAGATCGAATTTTAGCTGATGAATCCAAGAGAGGGAGTATGTCACTGCACGATGTTTGTTACAACAGTACAATAATAGTTGTACAAATTATATTTTATGTACTGATTAGGGGTGAGCATGGTGCAATTTAATGCGGTTTGAAGTCCAAATTACACACAAAACCGTTTAGGTGCGGTTTAACAAAAAAAAAAAAAAGAAGTTATGAATAAGAAGAGGCCTACGTGCTTAATAAAGGTGGAAATATTTGTAGTGGACACCAACCAACCCCAAATATGTGAGGCCTTCATTATCAACAATCCATTTGCCCATCAGCTCATGTCCAACCACATTCACTTGATCACTTCCACACACACAAATATCTGATGTTTTGACCGGAGCCTGACCGGTGGCTTATTCAAATACTTGTTCATCTTTTGTTCTCTCTTTTTATCAGTTTTTTTTTTTTTTTTTGGCAAAGGAGGCCTCATGGCCAGATTAATATAATAAAGTTTTATTACAATCAATCTCTAATGACGCTATAATATCAATTGGATCTTTACTATTAATAATTTATTCGCGCATTTATTTTCTTTTCTTTTCGTCTCGTGAATATAAGCTTCGCATTCCAAAATTTCCTTAAAAGTTGATGGCATTTTATGATCAAATTTTCAGCTGGGTGGTCCTTAACATCTCCCTCCCTCCTTTATGAGTTTGACAGTAATGCTATAATCAATTATGTATTCCTTTTGGATTGTATAAATATACATATGACGCATACATACATTTATTTTATTTATACAATTTATTTTAGAGAATTGATATCTTCACAAGTGAAAATGTTACTTTTTCAATATTATTTCTCACACAAAAGTAGACCCATTTACTATTCGTGTGAGGAGGATTACGTTAACAAATTTTGACTCATAATTTATCTCAAATTTTAACTTATAAAATACGACCTTATTGCGTAACTTATGTATTTATGTATAATCAAGTTAAAAAATTTAACGAAAAAGATTAAAAATTGAAAGGTCCAAAAAATTTCATGGTATTTGAAGATGTTGATTACCTTCATGTTATCATTAAATAATCAATACAAATTTCAAAAACTTATGTTTTATTGATTTTTAGTATATATAGATGGATTTCAATTTTCACGTACTGAATGAGTTCAAAATTTGTGAAGCCTCCTACAATTGAAAATTATTACTTTGATCATAAACACAATAATATTATTGTGCACTTAAGTAACTTACGTACTATGCCATTTATATCCCCTTTGCCATAAATTATATAAAAATAAGCAGTAATTTCAAACAACCCAATATTGAGTGAATTTGTAAGTGAAACTCAAATGTCTTATTTATGTATTAGAATAATATACATAAATAATATGTTTAGAACTTGAAAATGCAGAGGATCGATTAAAATCTAAAAGGCTATTTTAATGAATATAATTATGATATATTTATATTGTGTTTTAATATACTATTTAAAATATTTAATTTGAAGAAAATGTTAGAATGTTGTGCAATGAATGGTTAATTTTTGGGTCCTTAACATTAATATACAACAATTAGAAAGTAATTACACTATTAGTGCATCCACAAAATAATTACAAAAATAATACAATTCACATTAATAAATAAACTTAAAATCAAGGAGAAATAAATGTCATAATTAATAATTCCAATTCAAATATCTGAGATCTAACAACAAAAACAAATTCAAATTCAAATATTCAAATTCAAATCTTCATCTCCCTCACAGTAGCCCTCTCTCCTCCGCCTATTCATGGCAATTTCATTCTTGAGGAGGTTGTCCTCTCTTTCTGCTATTCTTCTGCCGCGAATCTCTGTTGTCCAAAATGCTAATAGGAAGAAGAATAAGATTCGCCCTACAAAAAATTAAAAAATAAATAGATGTAACTCTTACTGTTCTGAATTTTTTTATGACTATTTAGTTATTCACAAAAACTAAAATGGTTACCTTTGTATGAATGGTTGGCTACCAATTGCATCACATTCAAACTAAATTGGTAACTTAATAAAACTGAATTGAATACCTTGGTCTGAAGGTTTGGCAACATCATCTTCCTTCTCCCCCTTCACCGGTGAGACAGAGCGAGAGTCAACCATAAAATGGTCGATGAGATGGAGACAAGAGGTGGATATTTGATTTTTCATAATTTCTTCATGTCCGAAAATTCCAATTTCAATTTTATGTCCAAAGGAAAATAAGAACACTACATATGAAAGAGAGATATAAGAGAGTGATGTGTAATGTAATGTTGATAACTAAACTTTCGTACAAAACTACTATTATTATATATTTTTCCTTGATTGTGTAAGTAATGCTTTTGAAAAACATTTGGGTTATGAGTCGTATATACATTTAGATATCTTTTAGATTATCTCCCTTATATCTTCTCGTTAATTATTATTTTTTTAATATAAATACGTTTAAACACAGCAGACCCATTTTTGATATATATTCCTGTCTCTCTCTTTTTTTTTTTTTTTTTCATCCTCTTTTAATTGGAATAAAAATTTGAGGTATGAATATACTTCCACCACATGTCCAATTCTAATACGAGTATAATAATATTCCATTCATTTCAAAATTAGAATACAATTTAATATTTGAACTTAAAGCGATAATATATTAAATTTTAAATTAATGTGAATTTATTTAATTTGAATTGATATAATTATTATAATTAGTATATCATAACGATTATTAATTATAAAATTTATTTTATTTTAAATTTTTATGAGTTATATTAATTTTAAAATTTAACTTTAAAAATAAATTATATCTTTAATTTTAAGACGAAAAAAATAATTAGTGATATCATTTTAGTAATAATTGTATTTTATGTTTTTTTTTTTAATTCGAAGAATCTAAGAAGCAATACATAATTACTCCGGATACGCCCTGCCAATTCCTATCCAAACTTTAAATCTTATAATCATACAAATAGATAGTCAGAATTGGATCAAAATTCAAGACTACCAATTTAAAATTAAAATAATTTATCAAATAATTACTGGGTGTTAGAAAAAAAAAAGTAAAGGATAAAAATTAAAAAGAGAATCGACGAAGCCATGAGAAATTGTAGGATTGTACAACGGGGCAAGGGCTTGTTTGGCCAATGGCAATTTGGGCTGGTCAATAAATTACTAAAGACTGGATATCATTTTTCATTATTTAATTACCTTCTTATATGAGTCTGCCCTCTGTCAATCTGTTCTTCTTCCCCAAAGGAATTTTAGGGTTTACACAGCGCTCCATACGAATCGATTGAATCTGAAAGATAAATACAGATATCTGTATATACGACTCATACCCTGTACTTTTACAGATCTTTAGGCTCGATTCGGTTCAGTCCCTATTTGTTGTTGTGTTCACTCGTTCGAACACAACTACTGCTGCTGCTATGAAGCGCGAGTTAGCTTTCGCATTGGAGGCTCAGTCGCAGCTCAGTGAGTCACTCGGACGAACTCGCTCGTCAAAGCCTACACCTAAAGATCTCCCTCACAATGTCTCTCAAATGAATGGATCCATTGATCAGTCTCCTGAAATTAGAGTTTCGATCAGTAAGTGCAGTGCACTAAATGTGTATCAAAGAAACAAACGGCTCAGGACCTCAACTGAAAATGGTGGTTCTGTAATTGTGGAGGAACCGAAGGGTGATTCTGAAGCGCCAGAAGGTGTAAGTGGGAAGAAACATGTGTTGCAGTCGGTTGAAGTTCCTAGGAGGTTTACGCGATCGGCATTGAAAGAACCTGTTGGTGAGAATGTAGAAACAAAATTGGCGAAGGCAGAGAAATTGGTGTCAAAAACGGATGGGAATGGAAATGAGTTGGAATTTAAAGTTTCGAAGCAAATTCAGCTGAATAGGAGGCCTACAACTGTGAAGGAGCTCTTGGAGACCGGCTTGTTGGAAGATTATCCAGTTTTTTACAATGGGTGTGGAAAGAAGGTAGTGCTTGTCATTGTTAAAATTTTAATATCTATAGCAATATCTGGGTTGTGGATAAAAATGCAATAACGTATCTCATGACTGACCCGTGGCGTATGCGATAATTATGTTCTTGTCTTCAACTGCTATTTTACACTAGATATAGGTGCATTCTACATATATTTCAAACATGGAATGTATGCGGTAAATGGCAGAGCTATACAAGCAATTATAAAACTTGCACTTAATAATCCATGGAACTTTTAACTTTTCATAAAAACCTTTAACATTCATCAGAATTTATTCTCTCTCTCTTTCTATATATATATATATATATGTATAGTATTAGGCTCTTGGAGAAAATGACAACTATTGGTACATTAGCAGTTGAAAGTTGTTGAGGCAGGGTATTACAAAACGCTCGGAACATGTGAAAATTTATCTCTAGTAAGTATTGTAAATGGGTTTGATTCCTCAGATTTTAAGACTAAGCTGTTTGTTAGCCCGACTAATATTAGTTTGCTTTGACAACTCCCTATGTATTCTGATATGAAATGCAAGTATTTTCAATCATTTTTTGTAGATTGCAGTCTTCGTATTTTCATGTGCCCTTGTTATTATTAGTTTACCAAATTCACTCATTTGTGTTTTCATAATAGGAATTTGCTCTTCGAGGAGCAATCAAAGACACTGGAATCTTGTGCTACTGTAGTTTGTGCAAGGGATCCAGAGTGGGTATTTTCGTATTTCACTCTCCTTTTGGAGTTACTTGTGTATATAGTTAACCATCATACCTTCATATATGTAGGTTGTTCCTCCTAGTACTTTTGAGATCCATGCTTGTAAAGTGTACAAACGTGCAGCACAATACATCTGCCTTGAGAATGGGAAAAGCCTCCTTGAGGTGGTGAAAGCATGTAACAAGTATTCTCTGGGGACATTAGCAACAAATATTCAGAGTATTATTGGCCCATTGACCACAAAAGAACCTATCACTTGTCAGAATTGCAAGGGTTAGTTAATGGTCCTTTTTTAGGGGGTTGGGGTTGATAATAAAGGGCTAAGTAAGCTTTTACTTTGATCATTTTTCCAATTTTTTAGAAAATGAGTTCAAATTATTAAATGATTTGTTTAGGATCATTTCATTTGACACATGCTGGAAATGTGGGACAAATTTGTGATTCATGTATAGATTTATTGAAATTGCAAGCTAACCCAACAAAACCAACTGAAGTTGAAGCTAGGTATGTCTTCCTGAACATTTATATTAGATATTTAGATGAACTTTTTACTTTTGTCTCTTATGGCTTAAAGTTATGGTTTATTTATACTCTAAACCACTCTTGTACTACTCAATACTGCTCTAGATTTCATGAATATAACTAAATATGTTTTTTTGGTGACAAGCTTAGATTGATTATACTTGTTGTTTGAGACTTTAATGTCTGAGTTGCTCATGATGTTTATTTACTTATTCATAAGTAATATTGTATTATACTGTTATAAGAATCACAGCTGAGGGGAGGAACCCCCTTTGCAAAGCAGATTTTATTACCAACAAACTGCAAACAGTAATGGCCATATCAGCACTGTAGTGGCTAGCTACATTCTACAATGGGGCTACATAGTACTCATTCTTTAATGCTGTGGTGTTATGTAATGCTGACAACTGGTTCTTGAACCATGATGACATGGACCACTTTGAAACTTTTCTCTGATGAAGATAATACTGGAAAAAAAAGTGTAGTGTGATGGCACCATTTTTGTTATTGTTGCGTTTTGTATATTTTTCTTACTCATTAAAAAACAAATATACTGAAAAAAGAACAAGAATGAAAAAAGCTTTATCTCCTGGACATGGCTCAAAGTTGTGGTTTCGATAATGGAACTGGTTTTAGAACTTAGAATTGGTTAGCTAACTTGAACCGATATTGGGAGATGCACAAAGAAGCTACTTAGATTCCTTAATATAAATTGAATGAGACACGGTGTTTCTAGAAAGTAAGAACATCGCTGAAGATCAATTTGATAAAATAGATATTCAATATAGTACACCGATCATTCTTTGAATGAGAATATGGAAGCCTGTCAGGCTTGTTTCATTTTCCTCTTTTATTAGATAAATAGAAGTTTGCTCAGATAGCAAATAAATTACAGAAAGGGTGTGTCGAATGTAATCAATGTTCTAAAAGGCGCTAGGCGGGAGTCGGGCGGCCAGGGGGCTAGCGCCTGGGGGACTTAGGCGGGATTTTTTATATTAAGACAATTTTAATATTTTATTTTACATTATTCTAACAAAATAATAATATAAAGCAAAATAATCTATAATAAAGATAATAATTAAATTATAGAATTAGTAGTAATTGCACTTAAGTAGTAAGATATATATCCATTGCTTGAAATAATTAAATTATAGAATTAGTGTTACTAGTAAGTAGTAACTAGTAAGAAGTATCTTGATATCTTCATATATATAATACTTCTTCTCTCTCAAAAATTTAAATAAATGTTATTTTTAAAAATTAGTGTGAAGTTTATTGAATGATACATTTGATATTATTAATTATGAAATTATTTTAATTTGTGTAATTTTTAAAATTGAGGACTTAAAGAAAATGACAAATACCATATACTAAGTATGACTAACATATCTTTGACGTATTAGTTTTATTCATAAACAAAATTGGTATTAAATAATAAAATTTAAAATTTTAAGAATTCAATTCAATATTAAAACTTAAGAAACTAAACATAAATTTAAGAATTATATTGAATTAAACTAAATATTATAAATGTATCATCATTTATAGAATTTCAAGTTGGTACAAGTTTAAAAAATTACAACTATAATAAAATTATCCATTTTTACTTGATCTTGTTCACTTCTTGTTGTGATTTGATATGTTACAACTTGCATTAAGAATATGGTAAATCATTAGAAGAATAAATATATCAAGATTTGGTTTTGGTAGTAATTTTTTTTAAAAAAAAAACTCCGCCTAGGCCATGCCTAAACCGCTTTTTTCACCGATTTGACCTTAGGCGCGGCGCCAAGCCCCCGCCTAGTGCCTAGGCGCCGCCTAGACCGATTTTTAGAATAGAGAATGAAATACAAGTAAAAATATATATAAAAACTAATGAAGCATTACTCGCCAATCTCTATGACCATCTTAAATAGAAACTCAACTAAGAGCTCTCGTAGTCGAAGCCAATATTGATCCTTGAGCTCCCGTAGTCGAAGCCCATATCTATCCCAAAGAAGAGGAAGGGAGAGAGAGAGAGGGATATCAACGTAAATTCCGGCAAACAAATCACCTCCAAATAATCTTGGCAGTAAAGGGATTCCCAAGCCTCAAAAATTCCAAAAAAGAAAATTCCACAAGCATAGCGTTTTGTTCGTATGGCCTATGCCTTAGCAATAAATCATATACGATTGATCACCGATAAAAATGCTTTAATTTTTTAGGGAACCTTAACCTTCTAAATGTACAAAGCTAGGAGAAAATATTAATGTTAGTAGAAAAACCTAGCTAAGAGGACCCAAGATAGCAATTCAATCGTTAGCCACGTGATAATTTTAAATTTTGGGAAAATTTTTTTGCAATCAACAGTTTATACCCAAATTAACTCCTATTAGCTTAAAATGACTAATTAGCCGTTACTCAATTATATTGTTAAGTAGGGTCTACTAAGTTATTTTAAACTAATCAAAATTAAACTAGGGAATATTAAATTTAATCAGGGGTAATAAGTCATTTATATTATTAACGTTAAATTGATATAAACAATTAATAACCAAAATATATCATGATTCCAATTATTCTTAGCTCTAACAAAGGAAGAGTCGTGAAATTGGTCCTAGGGCTTATTATTTTTTTGATGAGGGTTTGAGACATTGATATAGAGAGTGGAAGAGTGCTTGCGATTTCTGTGATGATGATGGATGACTGATAAAGACCACCACATGAGAGGGTACAGCGAGTATAAGACGAGCTTAGATCTGTAGCTGTGTGTTTCTTCATCTCTTTTTCTGATGTTCAATGTGGCTGAGAATGATGAGTCTAGCCTAGAGTGTTGATTTCTTTTGCAAAATTCAATGTTGTCGCATATCTAACTTGGTTGCTGCGCTGACATGTCTGAGCTAACCTCGATCCCTTCTTTACAAAAATTTCAATACTACACTGGCTGATATTTCGCCTTTACAGTATAATCTTGTGACAAATATTGATTTGATTCTAGAAATCGTAGCATCACTTTTTATTCCCGAGTTAACTTGGAGATAATTTGAATCATGTTCCCTTTGGTCACAACTATATGATTAATAAAAAATTGTAAAGTCAAAGAATAAACTCAAAAATCTTTTTCATTGATTGAAAATAAAAATATAAGACCAACAACATGGTTGATATAAAGTCAAAGAAAACAGCCAAAAAGTAATTATTTTTCAGACTTAAAACAGAAATAAAAAACACCATTTTAAGTAAATAGTGAAGTCTCTGAATCTGATTTGTTTAGTTAGGAGTTGGTTATTATCATAAATGCTCCTTTATTGTAACATTGATAATCTTTTATAGAAATAATTTCCGTGGATAAAAATAATTTCTGTGTAGACCCACCTGACCAGTAGCCTAATGAAATGGTTTTGGGGAGGCGGGTATAGGAGCAAAAAACAAGACCCTAAAGATTTAGGGTCAGGTATGGGACTGATTAGCATTACAAACAATACATGCCGGAATTACCCCTAGCATATATATATATATATATATAAAATAGACATTTAGGGCAAAACTCTTCTCATCAGTCATCATTTGCGGCCGCGACAGGCATCACCTTCTCCACCACTTTTTTACATTTCTCAGTCCTCACATCATTGATTTTGCGGTGTAATGTTTAAGGTTAGTTAATTAGATTCGTCAACTCCACCTCTTAATTTCACACATCAATTAATCTTTATTGTTCTTTTCTATCTGTTACTAAGCCAAAGAGTAAAAATGCAGATTTTTTTAGAATAAAAGATGAATATGCTCTTAGGAGTATTTAAATCCTATAAATATTGTTATGGTGTTACATGGAAATTCTTTGAAAGGCAAGAATCAAATTTATTTTCTGCGGTAGAACAATATGTCAGCCATTTTCCCCTTGAATAAATTATTTTTGTTGTTTTCAAGTGAATTTTGTTATGTTCCCTTGAAGGGCGAACCAATCCTTTGAATCCATTACAAATGGGGTATAGTCCCTCCAAAACAAAATTCTTTTTCAGGTCTTTCAATCAATTGATATGATCCCAGAGAGTTGATTTTGCTGAAACTCGATCAGTATTCTGAAAACTCAGTTGGATATGAAAGTTTGAGTATTCAGATTTTGTCATTCCCAATAAGACGACTCGATAATAGATTGCTGCTTCCAAATCACCCCCCTGTTCTTTTTGTATCTAACTGTATTGTTCTTACTGGCTGCTAATCCTGTATCTTTGTGGCCAATGTCTTGCTTAGTTACATACTTGAAGATAAAATTATGATGCTGCTACTGCTTAGAACTAGCTCTGTGTTAGTTACTTAATAATTGGATCTTGGGTTTCACACTTTCACTTTAGCATTGACTTCACTGGCAAAGTCTCACAATTATTATATCCTAATCCGGGGTTGGGGTTTTCAGGTCATAATTCAGAATTTAAATATGCATGATTTAAATTGAGTTTATTATATATATATATATATATATATATGTGTGTATATATATATATACACACACACACACACATATATACATATTGTAGTTTGCAATGAAGCTTTTTTTTAAAATGATTTCATATTTGGCTTTTATTTTCTATTATGCTTTCTTCTGGGAAATTTCAGGTCTGCAAGTCCAGTTGTGGTATTCAACTCTGCTACAAGTGCTAAAGTGTGTACTTCATCCCGGAGTAGTAAAAGGAATCTATATAGAAAGTTGGTATTTTCTCTGTTTTTTCCAGATTTAGTTGAATATCCACTCTCTTTTGCAAAGAATATGTAATTTATTGCTGTTTCTTTTTCCTAATATGAAATACTTTGATCTGGGTTACATTAGGTCCTCTGAGCTAGATTTGGCTTCTGTATCCCCAAGAAGGGCTTCAGTACGTGTTTTGTCACGAGAGAATAATCAAATAGATTTAACAAAGAAGTGCGTTTTTCTGCTTAATTAATTTTATTTTTAGTGAGATTTTATGTATGCCATCCTGCAATCTTGTCAAATTATATACTTAAGGTATATTAAATCTACTAAAGTTTTAATATCTGCATTTTGGCATGCTTTCGTTTGTTTTACTTCAGGACATTACGATCAGTTTTGGTTCCAGAGTCCCCTGGAAGTGCTTCAGTGCACAAGTTATCACAAAGTAAGAGTAAAGGAAAGGTTTCAAAGAAGATGGTATTGGTTCCAAAGTCCCCTCGCCAAACTAATAAGAGTGAAGGAAAACTTTCAAAAAATATGGCACCGGTTCCAAAGTCCCCTCAAAGTGCTCCAGTGCAAAATAAGAGTCGAAGGAAGGTTTCCGAAAAGTAAGTACTTTATTTAGGTGAATTTCTTATATGCAATCATATCAATCTTGTTTCGCTTTGTGTAATACTTCTACCGGATTGATTCAGGCTATCAAAATCTGTTCCATTTCGAAGCAACTCCAAAACTGCTTCCAGTAGCCGATGGAAGATTACGAAAAAGTTGGTGCAGTACTATTGTCTTGTTAATGCTTGTTATTCATATACAGCTTTTCTTGTTGCATAACATGTTTATGTCATGAGTAATGAATTTTTGTTGATCTTATAATCTATCTTCTTATATAGAGATCAGAAGATGCATAAGTTGGTATTTGAGAAGGGTGGATTACCGAATGGAACTGAAGTAGCATATTTTTCTCGTGGAAAGGTGTTGGAGATTAAACTCTACATGCCAATATATGGTTATTAGTTATTACTTATTCCTATTATGCTAATTTATTTACAGAAACTGCTGGAGGGATATAAGACGGGCACTGGAATATTTTGTCGTTGCTGCAATAGCGAGGTAACCCTTGCACTCCATTTTTTTTGACTTTCTCAAATTCTAACAGAGCTATTAATTGTTCTTGCCTTAAATGAGCAGATCAGTCCTTCACAATTTGAAGCTCACGCTGGCTGGGCATCACGCAGAAAACCGTAAGTCCTATCTCTCTGTCTGATTTATAGATGTCTTTTTTTTGAGAACACATTTACAGATTTCTTTAATTGCTTTTCAAATTTGTATTTCTTTCTGTGTTTCGCAGCTATTCCTATATATACATATCCAATGGGGTGTCTCTACATGAATTTGCATTGTCTCTATTATTGAAACGCAACAAAAATTCTGCTAAAGACAATGATGACCTATGCATCATTTGTGCAAATGGTGGGAATCTTTTACTTTGTGATGGATGCCCTAGGTCCTTCCACAAAGGTGAAGTTATACTTGTATAAAAATTATATTTGTTGATAACTTCTTATTTTATAATACTTATTTGTTCTGAATCATGACTTTTTGTTTGTGCAAGTAGTTTGTGAAAACTACTCAGTAATGTGCTTATTATGGTATGTAAAAAAGGGGACATTGGAAAGGAAGAGAGTAGAGAGGATGAACAACCTTGTGAAACTGTCAGTGTAACATTTAGGACTATGCCAGTGAAGCTTTGTAACTTGTGAGCTGAAATTCTGTTATAGTGCTTCGTTTTAAAAGGGAGTTGGATGGAGACTTGGAGATAGATTGAAAGAAGAAAGGGTTATAAGATACTGGCCACTGGCATTGGCCTGTATCTGGCTGCTAGTTGCAGTGGGAAATTCTATATTGGGGCTTACTCCAAACAGGGAGTTACTTCTTGGTCGGGGTTCTTACTCTTGTCAAAGCTTAATTTTTTGAAAGTGATCCAATAATACCTGTTTTAAATAATGTCTCAACTCTAAATTATTATTATAAAAGGCGCATTAGATATTTTGGCTGAAATAAGTCTTATCTCAAGTTGACATACAAGTTTATTGTATAAAATTAGATAGCAAAGACATGATAAGATTCCAATAGTAAGTTACTCTAGTGTAATAACTCTTGCTTTTATATCTTTAAAATAGCCACTGATTACCATGAAATTTTTTGTGAACAAATTCCCCTATAGCAATTTTTTTAATAGTACTGGATCAGACAAAACACATCAGAGACTTGTCATAAAAATAAGACTAGACAAACAAGAGAATTATAGTAATAATTTAAATCCATTGCTCAACAGCCTTTACGGTGCAGGGCCATGAATTTATTATTGACTCAGCAAAGTTTAAGTAGGAAACTGATAAATCCACAACAGAAAATGATATTTCCACATGAAAACCGTCGCTTTAGATCCTATAGCAACGTTTTTCACTGTCGCTATACATTTATAGCAACACTTTTCATATGGAAATCAAAAAGTATTGTGGAAATATCAATTTCCTTCAAATAAACTACTTATTGTTGAACTCCTACCTCCATCCCATTTTGGTTCTCCCTTTTTTTGGTGTGCAATATGGACTTTAAGACATGGAAAAAGCACACGTATGTGTTATATTAGAATATAATATTTATGAATTTTGATAAAATAAGAATTTATGCATAATTGTGTTTTTTTCTAGTCTTAAAATCCATTTCACATAACCAAAAGAGGGGATGAAAGGGGTACTACTTTTGCATTTACACAATGCTCTAATTATTGTTACTTTATATACAAGGTCTGTCATCTTGTCCTTTGGAGTTCTTTGATAGAAAATAATGCAAGGAGGAGTTTGATAAAAATTGAATGAAACTGAATGAAATGGTTTTGAATTTGAATGAGCTGAATGAAACTGAATACTGAATGAAAAAAAAGTTGTTTGATAAATGACATGTCTGAAACATCTGAATAACACAGATTTTTATTATTTTACCCCTCTAAAAAAATTCAAAATTATTGTAAATTTATTTAATATTACTTAATATAATAGTTAATATTGTAAAAAAAAAAATACTTCATTCAACCAAAAAAATGACACTAAACTATTCAACCCAAATCGTCCATTGACCGATTCAGCCATTCAGTGTGTAACAAACATCCCCTAAGACGGGTTGCTAAACTTTTCAATTCAACATATTTAGAAATACTATATTAGGCCTATTCAGTTAGAAAAAGACCTTTCCTGGTTCAGGTTTTAGAAATCTTTCCTTTGCCTTTTTTTATTATTCTTTTTTTTTGTTGAGTTTTGTGATCCCCATAAATGGTGGATTTAGGCCTTGTTGGAAAGTTCAGGAATCTTATCTAACCTACATCACATGGTTCAAAGATTTAAAGGGTCAGATATATGCTATGAATATTTGATTGCCTGGATGCTATGTAAATCATGCCATTTCAGATCTGATAATCCATTTGTTATCGTCACAGACTCACAATCTCTGAAGTCTGAATACCCATATTCCTCTATTGTCTGATTGTATCTGTGGGTTAGTTTCAAATGTTAGTGCCCAGCTGTTTCATTTACTTGTGTACTTGAAACTAACACTCAACATTATAGACCGACAACATGCCAGTATACTAGTCTGGATAGACTCTGTAATTTAAGCTAATGAGAATTGATGATTTAAGGTAGTTATCTAAATCTGACTGGATATTATCTTTGATAACTATGCTTCGAATGTGGAGTCTGTTACACCCTTAATTTGTTGAAATGATGATACGGAATGTTCATTTGCTGGTTGCTTTTTTACTGTATCATGATATTACCAGTCACCTGTTCTATAAACAACCTGTCTAATTTTTTCATGTGGTGGTTCTCGGTCTCAATTAAAGTCCACTGTTGTTGGTGTTAACAGAATGTGCATCCTTACAAATGGTCCCTCGTGGTAAATGGTACTGTAAATTTTGTCAGAATATGTTCCAAAGGGAGAAGTTTGTGGAGTACAATGCCAATGCTATAGCAGCTGGGAGAGTTTCAGGAGTAGATCTTATCGAACAGATAACTGAGCGTTGCATTCGCATTGTCAAAACCCCAGAAGAAGCTGAAGTTATTGCATGCGTTTTATGCAGGTTAAATTTATATAATAAAGCTATAGAACATGGTTAAGCCGCCTTTTGTAATGACTTTCCTTTTTGTAACCTGTATGAAGCGTTGTGCGCTCAAGCTTAACACTACCTTCTTCAGTTGATATAATCCTCTGTTTTGTTTGATGTTCTGTTCTATGCAGAGGTTATGATTTTAGCAAAACTGGGTTTGGTCCACGCACAGTTATACTTTGTGATCAGGTATTGTTTTTATGTCAGTTTTGGTCTCTACGCCGTGCTTAGTGATTTAAACATGGATTGCTAAGTCCCATTGGATTTACATAAGGAAATTAATGTGTATCCTTTCTATCCACTTCCCGTTCCCAGTGTGAAAAAGAATTTCATGTTGGCTGTTTGAAGAAGCATAAAATGGCTGATCTAAAGGTGCACATGCTTTTATGTAGCGTTTTTGTCCTGTGGTTCTATTAATAGTTCTTATGATGACTTCCTATTTCTGCCATATCAACACCTGTTTATTGACCAAAGCTTGATGGCACTTGCCAACAGGAATTACCAAAGGGGAAGTGGTTTTGCTGCTTAGATTGCAAAAGGATCTATTCTGCTTTGCAGAATTTGCTAGATTCTGGGGCAGAGAAGCTTCCAGACTCTCTTTTGGATATCACAAGGAAGAAGCAGAAGGATAGAGGTTTAGAAGGTGTCACTGATATGGATGTGAGATGGAGGCTTCTCAATGCCAAAATTTCGTCTCGTGAAAACAGATTGCTGCTTTCAGAGGCTGTTGCTATATTCCATGTGAGTCTGCCAATGCTGGTGATCAGTGTTGGTCGTCTTGCTATTTGCTTAAGCAAGATGTGACGTTTTACTGGTGTTTGACAATTAAATGTATTTAATTTTAAACTGTGATTTTACGGTTCTGTACTTTCTCTGTTTTGTTATTTTTGCCTTTATGCAAGTGTTTATGCTCGTGTACATATCATATTTTGGCAAGCAGGGAATAGCTAGAAGGATAATTTAGGAATTGCATCTAAATAGTTTCGAGAATTAAGGCAATGCATGCCATATGAGTCGATTAAAAGGCATATGATCTTTTTCTTTAATTTCTGTTTCTGAACTTTTAGGATTTTCTTACAAGTATCATAGATTCATGTTTGTGATATTGAAATGAAAACGAGTGGTGCCAACTGAAGAATGTTACACTAATTTATGTCTGGATATTACTGCCATTTGTTGATTGGACATCATGTGACAGATGAACTATGAATTGATTTTCTGTTTGGTGACTAAGGTTCTCGACCAGGTGTCATTACTTTACACCATGCCATAAACAATCCATCCTTTTCTTGATCAACAAGACAACCTTTTTCCATGTCTTCAATTACCCACCATCCTGCTTTAGGAACTACTTCAGAAGCAAAATTTACAAAATTATGTCCTTTTTAAAAATCATATACTTGAGTGTTTTGTGCCAAGGAAATAAAGAAAAGGGATTATTGTTGTCCTTGCTCTCATTCTGTGACTTGTGTGGAATTTTGGAAGTACCATATTATTAGCTTTGACAAATGCGTTGATGGGGTTTCCGTGTTTTTATTTTATTTTATTTTATTTTGTAAGTACTGTTATTGTTAATTTGTTGTTATGTGCCAAAAAATTTGTTGAAATGAAATTTTCACTTGCGCTCGTTTCAGGATTGCTTTGACCCTATAGTTGATTCAGTGTCTGGACGTGACTTCATCCCATCCATGGTTTATGGGTAATCATCACATAATTGCCTCCTCTCCTGCAAGGTTGTTTCTACCATTGCTTTTTCCTAAAATATGAACTCTCTTTCTTCTCAATCTTGCAGAAGGAATATAAGGGGTCAAGATTTTGGTGGAATGTACTGTGCAATATTAACAGTCAAGTATAAATTATATTTCTATTTACTTTTTGAGTTTTTTTCCTCTATCTCTCTCTTTCTCCATGTATTGTTACGGGTATTAATTTTCAGGCTCTTCTGCTAATAATGCAGCTCATCTGTTGTGTCTGCTGGACTTCTTCGAGTTTTTGGACCAGACATAGCAGAACTACCTTTGGTTGCGACAACAAAGGGAAACCAAGGCCAGGTAAGTTTATTGCTCTTTGTTAGAAAGCCAAACACGGAAATGCATTCCATCATTTTAATTCTTGATAGCTGTAAAATTGAACCTCATCCTGTAAATGGCTTCTACTCGGTATTAGAACTTTATTTTATAATTTTGTTACAATATTGTAGTCACTTTTCTTTTTGTGGTATTAATATGCCTGGAGTCTGCTTTACACTCTGTTTCTGAATTTTGAATAGAAAAGAAAAGAATAGAAAACTTAAATTAGAACAGAAAAGAAAATAATAGAAAACTTAAATTAGAACAGAAAAGAAAAGAATAGAAAACTTGAAGTTTTTCTTTATGTTGTTTCTGAGTTTTTAATAGAAAATTTAAAATTGAGGACATGAGTTGTAATTTAAAATTTATTATATTAAAAGTTGAGGATAATATGAGAATTATAAAAATATTACTTATTCTAATTTCTTTTCCGTCCAAATCAGGCCAGAAAAAATGGCCAAGTTTTCTATCCATTTCTTTTCTTTTCCTTTCCGTTTATTAAAAAACTCAGAAACATAAGAATTAGAAAGAAAACTTAAATTTTCCGTCAATTTCTTTTCTTTTCTGTCCATTTTAAAACTCAGAAACAGAGCGTTAGAGAATTTCCCACTACCTTCTTCTTGTTGACTTTTATCTCTTAATATTCTGCTTCTATTGATTTCTTTCTTTGAAGCTTAAATTCTTATATTGATGGATATGATTCGGGAAATATCTAGTGCCATAACTAAATAGAATTTCCAGAAATCATTATGAGAAACTTAGCTTGACATCTTTATATGTTTTCTACGTTATGACCTTGTTTAGATCATTGTTTGCGAGTAATTCAATCTGTTTCATAAATTTGATAATATTCAGAACTAGGAAGTCTTTCCTCTCCTACTTTTTTGACCCATTCTCAGGTAATTTTAAAAGGTCATATGCGTTGTCTTTTCTTGATGGTCTCTGTTTGGTAGGAGTTGAGGGATGAACAGTGTATCTTGGGTAGAACTGGTGTAAAATTTTCTGTTAGTGCGGTGGTAGAATAGAAAGCTTGGAAGCATGTTTTTCCTTCCGACTATTCCCTTCAATTACAAAATAATAATTTAGAGTTTTAGATAAATAAAAGAGAGGTTTTGGCGAGCCTGAAAAGGTGATATATATCTCTGCACTTCTTAGCAAACAAGTGAAGCTCCTCTGAAACCATTCTTTTTATAGCTTTCCATTACATTTCCCTCGTAATGAATGTACCAAGAGCTTATGGTTTTCAAGTAGGGATCATGGAGATATACTTTAAGGTGAATCTGATGGGTGATGTTTCCGTTTGTGTTTTCATCTAGTAAACATCAAACGCATTTTACCACTAGTACTTCAACTGAAATACTTGCACAGGGCTACTTCCAACTATTGTTCTCCTGCATTGAGAAACTGTTGGCGTTCTTGAATGTGCGGAGCTTTGTTCTACCTGCTGCTGAAGAAGCAGAATCCTTATGGATAAAAAAATTTGGTTTTGGAAAGATACCATCAGAAAAGGTACATGTGCTATTCTGGTTCTTGTTTTCTGCTTGAATAATTTTTTTTTTAATCATTTCTTGATTGTGAATTTTTCTTTATTGTCCTACCTTTTTTAGCTTGACAATTACAGAAAAAGGTGTTGGCAAATGCTTACCTTTAAAGGAACGTCTATGCTAGAGAAGGCAGTTCCCCAGTGTCGAATTACCCGCCAAGATGCGGCTGTTATTGATGTTTCTGTTGAGTACCAAGATATGGCTGTTGATGCTTCCGTTGAGGACCAAGATACTGATGTTGTTGATGTATCTGTCAAGGATCAAGATGCAAATGTTGTTGAAGTTTCTGTTGAGGACCAAGATCTGAATCTTGTTGATGTTTCTGTTGACCACCAAGAGGACCAAGATTTGAATGCCGTGGATGCGCAAGATGCGGCTGTTGTTGTTGCATCTGTTTTGGAGCAAGATGCAGCTGTTGTTGATCCATCTGTTGAGGGACGAGCAAAATGAAAAGCTATTTCTTGCAGTAGTTATAATATCCTTTGATACAGAAAGGATGCATATTGTTTATAAATTTCATTGGCATACTTGGAACAATTGTTGAAGAAAAATTTCTCGAGCATTTTAAGGTGGCTTTTTGTAGAGGAAATTATACCAGATTCTGTTTTTAATAGATGTATTATTTTCTTTAACATTCTGGGATAATAATTGGTTACTTTTACAAATTCTACATTGGAGAAATTGAATTAAGGTGCAAGATGAGTTCGTGGAATTAAAATGTGGGGTGCATTAAATCAGAAAAGTAGTTAAGGGTGCATTTAGTTTTTCGGCGAGGTAATTAATTAAAAGTGTAATTTTTGCTGAATATTAAATTGGTTACAATATAATTCATAATTAAATACATCATCACTATTATAATATTAAGAATCAATCGAATTCACAACATCTAGTCTTAAACTAGGCTAAGACCTCAAAATTTTATTCATGCATATAATCTCTTGTATAATTACCATAATTTTAGAAGCTCAAACGTCGTTATTCTTTTTCCAAGTATTTGATCTCTTTGATAATGAATACATTTTTGTGGGCTTCGTTTCATATATGCAAAACTTGTTCTTGGGTTCAAGTCTCGTTGATTTGCAGTTTATCAAAAAGATTTATTCAAACAAGAAAAGTTGAATCAAGATCATAATCTGATGAAATTTTTGTGCGGACGTACTTAAATTTAAATGGTAAAATTTCAGTATACAAATCAATTTTCATTTTATCACGCCACCATCGGAATTTGTACTAGTGCAACTTTTATTTTATACAAACACAATTCAGTACACACTGATTAGCTGGAACTTCAATTCTTGAAGAATCAAAGTAGTTTTACATTGCATGAGCTTTTTATAAACTTGAATAATATCATCTCTCTCCAAATTTATAACTTTTCTTGATTGTTCTTCTGTTTCCAGATATGTTGAATCAAGAGTGATATGTTGAAATGAGAGGACTCTCCATCTTCCATTGCCCTTGCGCCAACTTTTGAAAGCTTTGTCGCCCTCTTTCTTATACCTCCTTCTCCTCCCCCATTCATTATTGTTTCTATAGCTTTCTGAATTTGCTCCCTTTTAACCAAAACTCCAATCTTTTCTTCTTCTCCCCATCTAACAGAGACTTGAACCCCAACTTTGATCCCAATCCTTAAAATATCAACTATTAATTTTTCATTGAAAAATTGCTCAGCAAACATCGGCCATGTTATCATTGGCACACCAGAGCAAACTCCTTCAATGGTTGAATTCCACCCGCAATGAGTTAAAAAAGCCTTGATTGCCGGGTGAGAAAGAATGAGAACTTGTGGAGCCCACCCCTTGATCAAAAGCCCCCTCCTTTTGATTCTCTCTTCAAATTCCTCCTCTACTAACCACTTCTCCAATTCTTGAAACCTTTCCCCTTCTTTAATCACCCAAATAAATGGATGTTTTGATGATTCTAATGCCAACCCAAGTTCCATAAGTTGTGCTGGTACAAGCCTGCATTGGCTACCCAAACAAGCGTAGATCACAGATTTCGGTTTCATTGAATCAAGCCATTCGGTGCAGTGTGTCTCGTCGATTGAAGCTTTGTTTCCTCTCTCAAATTTGTCTAAATTATCCTTGTTACATAGAGAAACTGGTCCAATGCACCAAACTTTTTTCGCAATGGCCTTTTTGTACTCTTCGGAGCACCCCTGCTCAAGCTCACTGAAGCTGTTCACCACAACCCCATAAGCGCTTGATTCGGCCTCGCGCATTTGATCACGAATATCATCCAAATCTGGCAATGTAACAAATGCTCCTGGTAGCTGGACTTTGGTTATTTCAACCCTCTGGGGCATTCCTGGCACCACAAAAGGTTGGGAGTCTGAAGTGACAGATAAGTGAGCATTATAAAGCCTTATATTATGGGAACTTAGTAGTGAAAAACAGCACATCCCATGAAAAACTAATCTCGGAACATGGAATTTTTCGGCTGTTTTTGTTGTCCACGAAAGGTACTTGTCCGAGATTATGCAGCTTGGAGGGGGAATTAGTTCTTGCAGGTGCTGTTCTAGAGGGTGTTGTAATTTATTAAGAGCACTAAAAAAGTTTCCTATAAGGTCTCGGGAAGGCACGCTGTCGACATTTTCACATCCTGGTGGAAGCCCTACTTCTTGCCAGGGGAATGGAATTTGTATGAGTTGAATTTTAAGCCCAGAATCTCTTGCGCGGTGAATTGTTGAGGCGAATCTGGAGGCGTTGTGAGGGGTGGTGACCAAGCTTACTACGACGCCATGTTGCGCGAGTAGCCTGGCCATGTCTATCTGTAAGGAAGAAGCTCCTTAACAGTTTAATTCCCAAACTCAGTAATCAGAAATGAAAGGAAGTTCAGACAGAAATGAGAAGAAGAAGAAGATAGATAGGGAGAATTAGGAGAGAAATAGATAAGGAATAGAGTTAATTGGGGAAGAAGAAAGTATATTCATTTCATTCATACCTCTTTACATCACAAATCTCATTTAAATACTCTTACCTCGACTCTGAATCCAACAGAAAATGAATAATGAGATGAGCATGTGAATGGCACAAGCTACATCATCTTTGAAAACATGACCCTGAATCGTAAATTAAAGACATTTCCTACTCTACCCTTGCTTTATTACGCAAATTACTAAGACACCCAACAACCGATAGCTAATGCAGAATAAATGCGGCTCCCCTTTCTTACAATCCCTCCCTTTCGGATAAACCTTGTCCTCAAGGTTTGAAATTAGGAAATTTCTTGACCAATTCATCCCGGTCTTCCCAAGAAGCTTCACTGGGTAAAGTGTTAGATCCATTGTACCAATACCTCCACCCTCATTTGCATTTTTTTTTTTCTTTACCATTCTTCCGCTAAGAAACGTACCTTTGGTTCCACCCGAAATTGTCCAAGTGAGTCCAAAGGTGGTAAAGAAGGAAAAGTAGTACAGTGCTGGCCCACCTTCTTCTTAAGTAAGGAAACATGAAAAACTGGATGAACTTTGGCATAAGTTGGCAACTGCAATTTGTAAGCTACTGCTCCTACTTTGCTTTCCACCAGAAAAGGACCATAGTACCTGGACAGTAATTTTCCTTGATTCAATCCCGATAAGGAAAGCTGCTTGTATGGTCTAACCTTAAGATAAACCATATCCCGTGCACAAAGACTCTTCTACATTACGGCTTATCTCTGCATAGTGTTTTATCCTTGCTTGGGCGATCCAATCTTTCGCTTCATCGATCTCAAAGAATTGGGCTCTATCTTGACAGAACTGCTTGGTAATAGGGTCATAGACTTTCCCAAACTGATGGAAATTTAGGTGTGGGAGTTTATATCCATATAGCATATCAAAGGGTGTGGCCTTCAATCCAGTGTGAAAATGGGTATTGTATGCAAAGCTCACCGGAGGAAGCAAGAGACCCAATTGTGTGGATTTTGTGCAACCATGCACACGAGATAACATTCTAATACTTGATTCACCCTCTCGGTTTGGCCATTGATTTGAGGGTGATAGGATGTACTCATCTCGTAACTTAGTCCCCACTATCCACGAAAAGTATTTGCCAAAACAAACTAACAAACACCCTATCTTTATCAGATACTATGGTAGCAGGTAAACCATGTAGTTTGTAAATGTGTGAGATAAAAATTTGGGCCAACTGAGAAGCAGAAAAAGGGTGTTTGAGTGCCACAAAATGCCCATATTTAGTTAATCTGTCCACCACTACCCATATCACCGTATTGCCTTCTGATTTGGGGAGTGCCTCAATGAAATCCATAGATATATCACCCATGGTGTCTCAGTGCGGGTGAGATTTGCAATGGCAGGGGAAGCTAATGTTTCATGTTTCTGTTGTTGACACACATCACACACCCTAACAAATCTAGTAACATCATGTCTGAGTGTTGGCCACCAAAGGTGTAAGACCCCGAATTTTATGAAATAAAAGTATTCAATTTTTTCTTATAAATTACTATTCAGTAAATGGTTAAATTGATAAAAGTTTAAAGTTAAAGGTGATATATGATTTTTTTTTTTTAAATATGCAAGTGGTTATAAAATATTCATTATTGTCGGAGAATATTCGTTTGGTCGTGGAATATTCTTTACGTAGAGGGAATATTAAATGCGACGGTAGCAGATCTTTTGTGGGCCCCATAACGGAAAGCGATTGGATGAAGAAAGCGACAAATATAAGTTGTTTAAAAATAACAGCGTAGTTATTCACAGATTAATAGTGTTAAAATACTCGGTGGTTTAAAACACGATTATGCTACAAGATTGCACCAATTATTGATTTTTACGTGAAAGGCACTACTCAATAATTGTTACGAGTAATTACTATTCAGTATTTTATTTTATTGATTCAATAATTCTTTGCGTTGATATTTTTATATTATTGTTGTTTTAATAATTGTCATTACACGATTATTTTCCATTATCGAGACAATAATTTATATTATCTCGAATAATATTATTGGATAACATTATTGGCAATGTCTAGAAAGTTACATCTAAAGAGAGGTTTGGTCACCTAATCAATGCTACAAGATGAGGAGAGATCCTTATTGGAAAGCCCCCTCTTCACAGGAGCGCACGGTTGTCGATATTGTGATTACGTAATATTATTTGTGAATAATTAATTATTGATTCATATGATGAGGAAAATATTGATTTTATGTGGATATAGATGGAGAAAATTTTTAATGTGACAATTGTTGAAAATTAATATTTTGTCTTTTTTACGATAAAATAATTCATTTAAATATATTATTATATTTTAATAATATAATAATGGTGATATTTTTACAGTGAATGTGGAATATATGAGTATATGAGGAGGAAGAATATTTTTGTTACAATAAATGTTTAAAACATGTTAAACATGTCGGAGGACCCCATTTCTTGACTGAAATTTGATTATAGACTGTAAAATCATCCGTTTATGAATTTCGGTCAATTTCTGTTTGGAATTTGGAAAAACTTTCTTCTGTAAAGTTGTAGAGAATTGAATTTCCTATAAAAAGTCGTGAGATTCGAATTTTTGAACAAAATGGCTATTTATTATGAATTATTGAAGTTCCGAAGCTCCGAAATAATAATTTTTCAAAAGTTTTAAATTTGTTTTAAAAGAAAAACGTTTTTAACAAGGTAGGTGTGCCCACTAGCATGGAAAAAGAGCTGAGATTAGATTGTCCAAGGTGTGAGTGAAGATTATATATATATATTAATATTTTAATAAATTTTCTACTTTGGTGTTCTAAGCATTTTTCTATAAATAGGGTGCTTAGGTTATAATTGAAAAACACACCAGAAACTGAAGTTTTCTCTCTCTATATTATCGAGCATATTTTTGTGAGTATTTAGATATCTTGAGTGTTTCTATACGGTGCAAGTTCATTCAGCGTTATATCCGACATTCCAGTACTGCTCTTTTGAGGTAAGGGATAGTAAGGGATTGTAAGGGATAGTAAGGGATTTTAAGGGTTATTATGTTTTTAGTTTCGAAATTTTTCTGAACCTTCAAAAATTTTGGAAAAATTTGAAATGATATTTTGATGAGTTTTGGAGATTGTGTCCAAAAATGGCGATTTTTGGATGTATAGATTAGGAGTTATGGATTTTATGAGAAAAGACTATTTTAAAAGTAACCGCTTATAACTCCTTGTGGTTAACTCCAAAATTGATGAAATTTTTATTGGGAGTACATCTATATAATATCAGTATACCGTATTAATTTCGGAATTTTTGGACAAAAGTACAATTTATGATAAATGTTTAACTATTCGGTAGTTTTGGCCATATGGAAAATAGTAAATGAATTTTTAAAATTTCGTGAAAAATATATGTTCAATATGGGACTATGTTATGCTAAATTCCAGAAAAGAAATATTTTTGGAACTGATTTGGTATTTTTCATGAAAATATTCTAGTTTTGAGTAAATGAATTAAATATGTTATGTGAAGTAAGAAAATTGGAAAATATGATTTATTAGCTTGAGAATCATATATGAGGTATATGCAGATTTTTTATGAGGATTTTGGTTAATGATGATGAAATCTTATGAGTTTGGCATTTTTAGATGATTAAATGCATTAATTATTAAAGTGTAAATAATTAGATTAAATTATTTATAAGTTTAAGAAATGATTAAAATATTATTGTAATATTAATAATATTAGATTATGAGATTTCTAAGTGATTTATAATATTTGGATTAAGGTGTTATAAATATGGATATGAATTTTATTATGAAACTTTATCTTTTTCGTGTATTAGTAGTTCTTATGCGCATTATCACGGTACTATGTCTACGAATACGAGTACTATTCACGACAAATTGGTTTCTTCTCCGACCAAATTATCGTTGATTTATGAATCTTACTCTTGAAATTAAAACCATGTTTTGATTATATTGTTTTTATATAACATTCTTATAACCCTAATGATGATATTTCTCTTTGATTTGAGTATAAAGATGGGTAGATTATTGGTATGATCGTGACTATAGGTTCTCTTTGACCAGTAGTGCAAAAGTTAAATTGTTGACTGGTATGATCATGACCATTGAATTTACAATTGAATATTTTTTAGCTTAAGTGCAAAAGGTGAATTGATCAACATGGTTATAATTATTGTTATATAACTTCGAAATGATTATGTATTTCTTTGATATATGAATATCTTTAGCCTGTAGTGCAACGATGAATTATTGATGAATATCTTTGGCCGTAGTGCAAAGATGACTGTTGTTGAATATCTTTGGCTCGTAGTGCAAAGATGACTTGTTGTTGAATATCTTTGGCATGTAGTGCAAAGATGAGCTGATTGATGAATATCTTTGGTAGTGGTGCAAAGATGAATTTATTAGTATGATTATGAGCGAAGGCGTGATTTGATATAACCATGATCTTTGATGTTTGAGGTAAAGGCGGTGATGAAATTATCTTCGATCCCGGATAAGAAGAAGAATTTAGAACTAAAATTATGATTATGAGTTATACATGTGATTGTGGGATGTGAATTGTTGATTGATGTTACGAGGATAAAACATTGTTGGTGGACTTTTAACATGGAGAAGATAATAGATTTTATGGTCTATTTGACTCTTCTAATGGATTGCTCATTCATTTATAACTATGGTTGAAAAGTTTTATCATCTACCGTATGTTTCTAAATCTACGATTTATTACGAGATGAAACTATTGATAATTTATTTATCTTTAGTTATAATATTCTTTCTTGAAAGCTAGTTGTGGTCACCCTTCGTTTCACAATTCCTTTCGGAGTAATAAAAAGTGTATTTTTGTCGGCGGGGATAGCGAGGAATAGAATGGTGGTCTATAGATGTTGAGGGTGAGGTGAATTTAACTTGGAAGTGTGTTTTGCCACTATCATATAAGATGTGGCGCCCCAAAATAGGTATACACAACACCCATTACGAAGTCGCCAAATACGTGATGCGAAAAGTAAACAACTACAACTTTATTATTACAACAAGTAAAACTTTGAGTTTGAATACAAATATTATCTTCTAGACAATATCTATACTCAAATAAATCCTCATCACATTATTGATTCATTATTTTACAAAATGGCGAGGACTACTAAACAACTCTCTCTAGAATCTTCATTCCATACCCCCACTAGTACTGCATTACATTCTCGCCTCACGAGAAGAAAAATGGAACAACAAGGAAAAGGGTGAGCTCAACTAGCCCGATAAAGAATATTATGACTAAGATAATATACAACAAATTATCGTTAGTCTTCAACGAGGGAAAAATCGATAGAATCTGATAGACAACAAGTTTGGATCAATATTCGCAATGAAATAATAATTCATAGAAGAGTTACGTGAGAGAATGAAATCTACTATAATCTATGAATTTAATAGATCCATCATCAATATTTTATCCCTGTAACATCAATCAATATACATACGGAATCAAATATTCATCTTTGCACTACTGAGCCAAAGATATTCATCGATTAAGTCGTATTCATTTAAACACTGTTCATCTTTGCACTCTGGGCCAAAGATATTAATCAATCGGTCATGTTCATCTCAACACTGTTCATCTTTGCACTACTGGGCCAAAGATATTCTTCAGAAATCATTCATCTTTGCACTACTGAGCCAAAGATATTCAATAATATCATCATTTAAGGCGAGGATGATGAAAAATATTTTAAAAAAAGCGAATCCGGTGAAACAAAATGACAAGGATTAAGGATTAAGGATTCGTACTTGGTTTTATCCTCGCCAAAAAAATACCTCAAAAATAATCATAGTGGTGTAAAATTCAAGAATGATCAAAACATGGATACAATCGAGTTAGTATCCGGAATAGATGTTTTAGACGAAAAGAAGAAATTTTATTTTTAAATTGAATAATCAGTATCGTGAATAGTCTTCAGTATCGTGAATAGTCTTAGATATCGTGAATAGTAACTCAGACACCAAAAGATAGAAATTCCACAAAAACATCTTCACGCTTTCGTGAATAGTACTCGTGAATAGTAACTCGTGAATAGTAACTCATGAATAAGTAACTCGTGAATAGTAACTCGTGAATAGTAACCCCGACAAGAAAAAGTTCTAAATTTAATAAAACTTCAGATCAACATTTCAAAGATAATGATATTGAAGAAATAATATCATTAAAAAAAAAAATATCCCTTACCTCGAAAGATCAAGACTTACAGCTAGAATCTAGGGTATAGTCTTTGAAAGGAACTTTACTTGCACTGTCTAGCAATACTCAAAGTATACTCAAAATACTCACAAGAATACGCTCAAAATATCGAGAGAAATAGAGAAAACTTGGGTTTACGGTGTGATTTTCAATTCTAACCTAAGCACCCTATTTATAGGAAAATGCTTTAGAACACCAAAGCGAGAAAATTTAATATAATATTAATATAATTATACAAATTTTCCTTAGCCCACCCTTTTGGTCAAAACACCAGCCACACATGTTAATGATGTCCAAAAAAAAATACAAAAACGTTTTTCTAAACAAAAATAATTTAAACTCCCAAAAATCAATTATTTGAACTTTGAACTTCAATAATTCATAATAAATAGCCCTTTCATCAGAAAATTCGAATCTCATGAGTTTTTATAGGAAATTCAATTCTCTACAACTTTGCAGAAGAAAGTTTTCCAAATTCCAAACAAAATCGACCGAAATCCACAAGCAGGGGAGATTTTTACATTTATAATCAAATTTCGATTCGATAATTGTGTCCACCAACACACAAAACATGTGTTAAACATTTAATGCCACAAAATACTCTTCCTCCTCATATACTCATATATCCCACATTCATTGTAAAAATATCATAGTTAATATATTATTAAAATAATATATTTAAATGAATTATTTTATCGAGAAAAAGATAAAATATTAATTTTCAACAATTGTCATTTTAAAAATTTTCTCCATCTATATCCACATAAAATCAATATTTTCCTCATCATATAAATCAATAATTAATTATTCACAAATAATATTACAGAATCACAATATTGACAACCAGGCAGTTCCCAGGAAAGAGGGGGCTTTCCAATAAGAATTTCTTCTTACTGGCGCGCAATTAGATGACCAAACCTCTCCTTAGACAGAACTTTCTAGACATTACCAATAATGTTATCTAATAATATTATTCAGATAATATGAATTATTGCTTCGATAATGAAAAATACTGTGTAATGACAATTATTGAAACAAATGATGATATAAAATATCAATATGACAATTATTAACTCGATAAAATCTTTGAGAATTAATTCGTAACCATTATTGAGTAGTGCCTTCTTACGTAAGAATCAATAATTGGTGCAATACTGGTATCTTCTTGTTCAACAACGCGTATTAGTGTGTTTTAACCACCACGGGTATTCAACGAGATAACTTGGCAACAACTCTGTAGTTATTTAAAAACAACTTATGTTTGTCGTTTTCTTCATCCAATCGCTTTCAGTTATGGAATTTTACATGGTCATTTACTTCGTCAAATACGAATATTCACAAGCGATACGAATATTCCACGACCAAACGAATATTCCCAAACAATGATGAATATTTTATAACCACTTGCTTATTTTGAAATATTTACGTATTTAACCCTTAACTATCCACATTAATCAAATCAACCCTTACTATTTCAAAATAAAGGAAATTCCTTTTTATTTAAAAATTTGGGGTCTTACAACCTCCCTCCTTATGAAATTTCGTCCTCGAAATTGGCGTACGTACACAGTGTTTTGAAAAGGTGAGGATACCTCGCTTTCATTTTCGTTTCAATTCGGTCATTTCCTCTATAGCATGATTCCTCCACAAAACTTTAACTTGTGGTATAACCTTTCTTGGCGTAGGACATGCTCCTTCCTATCCAAAATCTTGGCGGTACCTCCTCATACGTTAAGTCTTGCTATCTAAATGGGTTCTAACTTTCGATAACGTGGTTCGGGTCTTTCACATATTTACTGAAATACGGATATGTGAAACACATTATGAACACGAGACATACTCGGAGGTAACGTAAGTCTATAGGCTACATTTCTACTACTCGGTCAAGAATTTGAAATGGACCAGATAAATCGTGGATTGAGCTTTCCTCTCTTCCCAAATCTTGTAACCCTTCCATGGAGCAACTTCATGACAATACATGATCCCCTACACTAAATTCCACGTCCTTTCGATGAAGATTCGCATAACTCTTTTGTCGATCTTGTGCCGTTTGTATCGTTGTCGAATCATTAGTCATATACGTCTTAACTTCGGGTCCCAACAATGTTGCTTCACCCACCTCATCCCAACATATTGGAGAGCGACATTTTGTCCATATAATGCTTGAATGGAACCATGCCTATATTTGTTTAATAACTATTGTTGTATGAGAATTCCACCAATGGCAAGTACTTATCCCAACTTCCTTTGAAATCTAAGACACGAGAGTTTTAATATATCTTCAAGAGTTTGAGTAGTCCTTTACGATTGCCCATCCGTTTGAGGATGGTATGCCAAGCCAGAAAATAAATTCGTGTCCATAGCTTTCTACAAACTAACCCAAAATCATGAAGTGAATCTTGGGTCACGATCTAAAACTATGGATCTTGGCATGCCATGCAATCTCACAATCTCATTTACGTACATACGAGAAAACGCGTTCAAGGAATAAGTCTCTCGTATCGGAAGAAATGAGTAGACTTGGTTAATCTATCAACAATAACCCAAATCGCATTTATGCCTTGAGAAACCACAGGAAGATTAGTAATGAAATTGAGGGTAATGTGTTCCCACTTCCATTTCAAAATCTCAAGTGGTTGCAGCGGACCCTTTAGGTACAAGATGCTCCGCCTTTACACGTTAAGCAAGTTAAACACATCGAGATAAACTACGCGATCTCTCTCCTCGTATTGCTCCACCAAAATGTATGTTGAAGATCATAATACATTTTGGTACTCCGAGATGGATTGCAAATGGTGTATTGTGTGCCTCCATCATAATCTTGTTCTTCAAATCGAAGTCGTTAGGAACACAAAGTCTAGAGTGGACTCAAGTATTCCTTCTTCATCAATTCTCGCTTAGGAATAGCTCCTTCTTGTACTTTCTTACGCATCATTTCCGGTTGGTGGCTTGAGCAACCTTAACTTTTTCTATTAAAGTTGGCTCTCTGTCGTATACTTGACATCATCGCACTCGTTCGCGATATGATCTTCTACTCAACGCGTCACCTACCACGTTCGCTTTTCCAAGATGGTATGGTTAGAATATGTGCGAAATGAGTCGCCTCTTGAGCTCTTGGAAAATCTTCTCGCATTCCTCGCTCATACGAATTTTGTATCTTTTCGAAGTCACTAAGTTAATCGGAATAGCGATTCGAGAATATCCTTCAACGAATCTCGATAATAACCAACTAAGCCTGAAAGCTACGTATTTCGATTCTCGACTTAGGTTGCTCTCAATCGTGACTCATATCCCAATCTTGGATAGACGTCACAATGACACCTATCGATTTCTTATCGCATCGAATATGGCGTCCCCTACAGAGAGTTAAAGCTTGGGTGAATTCCACAAAGGAAGTCACAAGATAAAGGCTCAGTACCAAATTCTATAGTTGAATTTTAACTCCACGAAGTTCAATAGAGCCATTCGATATGAGATTTTAGAAATGAGTTTTTGTCTAGGGTTCAAAGTCGATACAAAATTTAATACGAGAGCTTTGGGAGTAAGCAAGAAATTCTTGAGAAAATACGTCGGGAAAAATCAATAACAACAGAATATTATTCAAATCGACGTGTCTTTATTCAAATCCATAACATGGACTAAGAAAATTTGACATCCGTAATAAGCGAATGACTTCATGGCTTGATATGAAAATGTTTGACTACAATGGTTTGATTGCTTGAATTGAATAATGAGTTGCTTAGGAATATGAAAACTAACAACCTTACGAAAATAATCAATTTTGGCGTGATGAGTAGTTAACCTTAAAATCATATCAAAAACAAATATCTCTATAGAAATAAGGTTAACGGGTAATGTGATAGTAAGTGCCAACTGAATCAAGCAAGATTTATAAGCAGTGGATGTGATGAAAGTTTCTCCTAACGGAGTTTCCACGAGATAGGTCAAAGTCTAATTTCTCCGAGTCAAGTTTAAGCGTTGGCAAGTAAGAGAGATAAAAGAATGGGTAGAAGCAGATATCTAGTAAGGTATATACTTCAGAAGAATTTATAATTGATTAACCGTGCTAACCGTTCGGGTTCCTCGCATTTTAATGAAGTCACGACAAACGCTCTTCCAAGAAGATTGACTTTGACTTTTACGGGACATCCTTTTGAGTCACCATCCCCATTAAACTAGGTTTCGCTCTCGTCTAATCTCGAAAGCGATATGTCCTTCCTTTCCACAACTATAGCATACCTTAAAGCTGTTGTGGGCGGTTTGGGGTGATATGTCCCTCTTTCCCGCATTTGTAACATCTGACGGTGGTCGTTCTCCTCCCTTAAAACTAGTTCTTTATAAGTGATGTTTTCACATGGTCGTTGTTGAATCTCCTCTTTTAAAATCTCTTCCGACTCGCTTCTTCTATTTTCATGGCCACGATTACCACCGGAGTGGTTTCACCGCTTTGTCTGTATTCTTCTTTCTCCATTTGGTTATCGTTATTACGATGATCGCTATCTTGGTATGATCTCGGTTATGGTCCCTCGGTTGAGCGTACTTTCGTTATCTCGCTTCTCAACAATTTGAGCCTGCTGACAACATCTGAATAGAGAAAATTTATGAGAAATGAGATCTTGGACGTATGTCGGGTTTCAAACCTCTCGAAACATCCGCGTCATCGTTCCTCATTCTCCACCAAATGAGGTGCAAACTGGATAACTCCGCATGAACTTCGCCTCGTCTTTGGGACACCGTCATGTTATTCTCGCTTCTAGTCAAATAAACTCCACTTCCTTCATATGACGAATACTTTCGAGGAAGTACTTGTCATTATTTTCAAACGACTCTCCCATGACATCTTGAGTGCGCAATTTGGATGGGTACGCTTCATGATTCCACCGATGTCTGCCGCCACGGAACATAAAGGTGGCGAATGGAACTTTCTGTTCCTCGTGCATCCCAAGACATCGAATATCTTGGTAATTTGTTTGACCCACGTCTCGCCTTAATCGGATTCGGCTTTCCCGAGTGCACTCGGTGGTCCCGACTCTTTCGAAGCGCTTGCTGGGTTGTGACCACTCGTGAATTGCTATCATTTCCTCCTGTATTTTGAACACGAGTCTCCCAAATGCGATTTTGCATGAACTTCAAAAGCTTCTAAACATCCCTCGTTCATCATACGCTTTCGATTGGTGTTGTTCGCGGGAGGAACATTGCCCGACACAGACGTTCTCCTCGTTGGTGAGTCTGAGGCATCTCCACGGTCTCATTTACTCCATTGTTAATATTCTCAATTCGACATTCTCAAAAATCGTCATAAAATAAGGATTAATTAAGGAAATCAATATATCACATAATATCCCTATATATTGACTAACTAACAAATAAGCTTAGGTAGGACACACTAGCGAAGGATTTACTCTCGTCTCTCCCCTCTAGTTCTATTCCGATCTCATGGAGATCATATCCTAAGCTACGATACCAAGCTGTGGCGCCCCAAAATAGGTATACACAACACCCATTACGAGTCGCCAAATACATGGTACAAAAAACAACTACAACTTTATTATTACAACGAAAAGCGGTGAGTTTGAATACAAATATTATCTTCTAGACAATATCTATACTCAAATAAATCCTCATCACATTATTGATTCATTATTTTACAAAAATGGTGAGGACTACTAAACAACTCTCTCTAGAATCTTCATTCCATTTACACTAGTAGTACTTTCATTTACATTCTCGCCTCACGAGAAGAAAAATGGAACAACAAGAGGAAAGGGTGAGCTCAACTAGCCCGATAAAGAATATTATGACTAAGATAATATACAATAAATTATCGTTAGTCTTCAACAGGAAAAAATCGATAGAATCTGATAGGCAACAAGTTTCGAGATCAATATTTATGTGAAATAATAATTCATAGAAGAGTTACGTAGAGAATGAAATCTACTATAATCTATGAATTTAACGGTCCATCATCAATATTTTATCCCTGTAACATCAATCAATATACATACGGAATCAAATATTCATCTTTGCACTACTGAGCCAAAGATATTCATCGATTGGTCATATTCATTTAAACACTGTTCATATTTGCACTACAGCCAAAGATATTAATCAATCGGCCATGTTCATCTCAACACACTGTTCATCTTTGCACTACTGAGCCAAAGATATTCTTGAAATCATTCATCTTTGCACTCTGGGCCAAAGATATTCAATAATATCATCATTTAAATCGAGGATGATGAAAAATATTTTAAAAAAGCGAATCCGATTGAAACAAAATGACAAGGATTAAGGATTAAGGATTAGTACTTGGTTTTATCCACGCCCAAAAATACCTCAAAAATAATCATAGTGGTGTAAAATTCAAGAATGATCAAAACATGGATACAATCGAGTTAGTATCCGAATAGATATTTTAGACGAAAAGAAGAAATTTTATTTTTTGATTGAATAACCAGTATATCGTGAATAGTGTCAGATATCGTGAATAGTCCGAGATATCGTGAATAGTAACTCAGACACCAAAAGATAGAAATTCCACAAAAACATCTTCACGCTTAATGAATAGTACTCGTGAATAGTAACTCGTGAATAGTAACTTCATGAATAAGTAACTCGTGAATAGTAACTCGTGAATAGTAACCCCGACAAGAAAAAGTTCTAAATTTGATAAAACTTGGATCAACATTTCAAAGATAATGATATTGAAGAAATAATATCATTACAAAAAAAAAAAAATATCCCTTACCTCGAAAGATCAAGATTTACAAAGCTAGAATCAAGATTATATAGTCTTTGAAGGAACTTGCAGACCGTCTAGCAATACTCAAAGTATACTCAAAATACTCACAAGAATACGCTCAAAATATCGAGAGAGAAATAGAGAGAAAACTTGGGTTTACGGTGTGATTTTCAATTCTAACCTAAGCACTTATTTATAGGAAAATGCTTAGAACACCAAAGCAGAGAAAATTTAATATAATATTAATATAATTATACAAATTTTCCTTAGCCCACCTTTTGGTCAAAACACCAGCCACACATGTTAATGATGTCCAAAAAATACAAAAACGTTTTTCTAAACAAAAATAATTTAAACTCCCAAAAATCAATTATTTGAGCTTGAACTTCAATAATTCATAATAAATAGCCCTTTCATCAGAAAATTCGAATCTCGCGAGTTTTTATAGGAAATTCAATTCTCTACAACTTTGCAGAAGAAAGTTTTTCAAATTCCAAACAAAAATCGACCGAAATCCATAAGCGGGCGATTTTACTGCTATAATCAAATTTGATTCGATAATTGTGTCCTGACCAACACACAAAACATGTGTTAAACATTTAATGCCACAAAAATACTCTTCCTCCTCATATACTCATATATCCCACATTCATTGTAAAATATCAGATTAATATATTATTAAAATAATATATTTAAATGAATTATTTTATCGGAAAAAGATAAAATATTAATTTTCAACAATTGTCATTTTAAAATTTTCTCCATCTATATCCACATAAAATCAATATTTTCCTCATCATATAAATCAATAATTAATTATTCACAAATAATATTACAGAATCACAATATTGATGACCAGTGAGGCGGGTCCCAGGAAAGAGGGCTTTCGATAAGAATTTCTTCTTCTTGGTAGCCTTGATTAGATGACCAAACCTCTCCTTAGACAGAACTTTCTAGACATTGCCAATAATGTTATCTAATAATATTATTAGGATAATATGAATTATTGCTTCGATAATGAAAAAATACGTGTAATGACAATTATTGAAACAACAAAGAATATAAAATATCAACGCGGCAATTATTAACTCAATAAATAAAATCTTGAGCGGTAATTCTTTGTAACCATTATTGAGTAGTGCCTTCTTCTACGTAAGAATCAATAATTGGTGCAATACGGTGTCTTCTTGTTCAACAACGGCGTATTAGTGTGTTTTAACCACCGGGTATTCAACAATGATTACTTGGCAACAACAACTACTGCAGTTATTTAAAAACAACTTATGTTTGTCGTTTTCTTCATCCAATCGCTTTCAGTTATGGGGCCCCATACATGGTGGCTGCTTGGCCGTAAATGCACGAATATTCCCCGACGATCACGAATATTCCACGACCAAACGAATATTCCCAAGACAACAATGAATATTTTATAACCACTTGCTTATTTTGAAATATTTGCGTATTTAACCCTTAACTATCCACATTAATCAAATCAACCCTTACTATTTCAAAATAAAGGAAATTCTCCTTTTTATTTAAAAATTTCGGGGTCTTACACAAGATGTCTAATAACATACAACCTCGTGTCATCTTAAGACATGTTTGTGCTCATCCACTTGCTGAGTATATTTACAAGCACTACCTATATAATCTTGGTGTTTGTTTGGAGTATAATACCCAATTAGAGACAGTGGAGATAATGATATGTCGAAGAAGACTCACCATTGGGAAGAAATATGATAGTAATCTTTCGTTTTTCTTTGGGGTCTATTGGATCAACCAAGGATAATTATGTGGCCATATGATATCTACCATAACCTAAAAGTATGGCCTCCCATGTATACGAAGGTTTCCTTGAGCACTTCCCAAAGATTCTAATTTCTAAAAGCAGGTTTTTGACTATACCTTTATGTAAGGTGTCATTGTGACGTCTTACAATTGGTATATATTTGTATCAAACTCACAAAGATATGTATTGTTGTATTTTGCACGACAATTGTTGTAATAAAGTTGTAGTTATTTTCCGTACCATATATTTGGCGACTCGAGAATGGGTTGGATGGAATGGACCTATTTTGGGGTCAATTACAAAAGGAAGTCGTAAATCCTCTCAAAAGTCCCCTTATTCGAGTGTCCTCCGATAGGAGAAGTGTGGAATTCTGTCAGAAATTTCCTTCTTAGATCATCATCTGGACCCACTACTATTTTGCCTTGAAATTTAAGCCTGCCATGTTGGAAAGTATATCCTAGAAGAGCATCATCCTTGAGTTGTAATTGAAGGATGATCTCCCTTAAACCATCATCTTTTTCCCAAGTTTGAGCTATTTCAACTATCCATGATGGAATTGCTGTAGTTAACATATAGCAGCTGTAAGACCCCAACTTATTATTAATGAAATTTAATTTTCTCTATTTTTTTATTTTGAAATAGTAAGGGTTGATTTGATTAATGTGGATAGTTATGGGTAAAATACGCAAATATTTTGAATAAGCAAGTGGTTATAAAATATTCATTATTGTTCGGGGAATATTTGTTTGGTCGTGAAATATTAAATCTTGTCGGGGAATATTAAATATTTGTTTAGATCTTTTTATGGGCCCCATAACTAAAAGCGATTGGATGAAGAAAGCGACAAATATAAGTTGTTTATAAATAAATAGCGTAGTTATGTTACCAATTAATATTGTTGGAATACCCTATGGTGGTTAAAACACACTAATACGCGTTGTTGAACAAGAAGGCACTCACGGTATTGCACCAATTATTGATTCTTACGTAAGAAGGCACTACTCAATAATTGTTACAAGAATTCTTGTTTAGTATTTTATTTTATTGATTTAATAATTCTTTGCGTTGATATTTTATATTGCCGTTGTTTCAATAATTGTCATTACACAAGATTTTTCATTATCGAAGCAATAATTCATATTATCCGAATAATATTATTAGATAACATTATTGGCAATGTCTAGAAAGTTCGCCTACAAGGAGAGGTTTGGTCACCTAATTCAGCGCCAAGAAGGAGAAATTCTTATTGGAAAGCCCTCTTTCACAGGAGCTGAACCGCTTCACAATAATGTGATTCTCAGTAATATTATTTGTGAATAATTAATTATTGATTTATATGATGAGGAAAATATTGATTTTATGTGGATATAGATGGAGAAAATTTTTAAAATGACAATTGTTGAAAATTAATATTTTATCTTTTTCTCGATAAAATAATTCATTTAAATATATTATTTTAATAATATATTAACGGTGATATTATTACAACGAATGTGGGATATATGTATATACGAGGAGAAAGAGTATTTTTGTTGCAATAAATGTTTAAAACATGTTAAACATGTAAATTGGACCCCATTTCTCGATCGAAATTTGATTATAGCTTGTAAAATTGTCCGTATGTGGATTTCGGCCAATTTCATTTGGAATTTGGAAAACTTTCTTCCAAAGTTGTAGAGAATTGAATTTCCTATAAAAACGCGAGATTGAATTTTTCGATAAAATGGCTATTTATTATGAATTATCAAGTTCAAGTTCAAATAATTGATTTTTGAAGTTTTATTTATTTTATTAATAAAACGCGTTTTTTTATATGTTGTGGGCATATTTAATATGTGCATGGTGGTTAATTGATTCAAGATGTGGGCGTATGAATTTTATTTATATATAATATTATTATATTCAATTTTTACGCTTTGGTGTTTCTAAAGAATTTCTATAAATAGGTGCTTAGGTTAGAATTGAAAATCACATTTTAAATCGAAGTTTTTTTCTCTATATTATCGAGTTTATTCTTGTGAGTATTTTGAGTATACTTTGAGTATTGCTATATACTTGCAAGTTCAAGTCATAGCCTATATCCAAGTGTTTCAACTAAGACTTGTCTTCGAGGTAAGGGATGTTATTTTCTTCTCAAATGATATTATTTCTTCAATATCATTACTTTGAAATATTGGTTGGAACTTTTATCAAATTTGGAACTTTTTCATGCTATGGGTTACTATTCATGAGTTCTTATTCACGAAAGTTACTATTCACGAAAGTACTATTCACTGAAGCGTGAAGATGTTTTTGAAATTTCTATCTTTTGTGGAAGTTACTATTCACGATATGACTTTATTTGACTATTCACTAAATCGAATTATTCATCAAAAATAAAATTTCTTCTTTTTGTCAAAATATCTATTATGGATACTAAGCTTTGATTGTATCCATGTTTTGATCATTCTTGAATTTTACACCACTATGATTATTTTTGAGGTATTGTTGGACATGGATAAAAACAAAGTACTAATCCTTAATCCTTAATCCTTTCATTTTGTTTCATTGGATTCGTTTCTTTAAAAATATTTTTCATCATCCTCGGCCTTAAATGATGATATTATGAATATCTTTGGCCTGTAGTGCAAAGATGAATGATTTCTTGATGAATATCTTTCGTAGTGCTAACATGAATTGATCGATGAATATCTTTTGCTGTGTAGTGCAAAGATGAATATTTGATTTGATATATATATTGATTGATGTTACGGGGATAAAATATCGACGATGAACTTTTAAATTCATACATGAAGATAGTAGGTTGCATTTCTACTTAACTCTTCTAATGAATTGTTGTTTCATTGCTTGATTGTTGATTTAAAGCGGTTGTCTATTGTATTCTATTAGATTTTTTTCCTGTTGGAGATTAACGATAATTTGTTGTATATTATCTTAGTCATAATATTCTTTCTTGGGCTAGTTAGCTCACCCTTTTCCTTTTTGTTCCATTTTCTTCCTGAGGAGGTGAGAATGTAGCAGTCTTAGTCGGGTATGGAATGAAGGTTCTAGAGAGAGTTGTTTAGTAGTCCTCACCATTTTGTAAAATAATGTATCAATAATTATGATGGGGATTTATTTACGTGTGGATATTGTTCAGATGGCAATATCGTATTTAAACTCACGAGCTTATATGTTGTAATAATAAAATTGTAGTTATTTACGTACCATGTATTTGGCGATTTCGAGAATGGGTTGAATGGAATGGACCTATTTTGGGGCGCCATGTGAGTTTCTTCCGAGGATGTAGTAGAAACTCTTTGCAAACCAATGCCAGATTCTGGAATGAACCCTTCAAATTGATTACATCTTTCTAGATAAACTATCTCGCAACAACATTTTCCTTCCCCTTCTTGTAAGAAATTTCATAATCTAATCCCATAAGTTTTGTGATCCATTTCTGCTGGTTAGTGGTTGTTATCCTTTGATCCAGAAGATACCTTAAGCTGTGATGATCTGTGTGACGCCCCCAAAATAGGTATACATCACCCATTCTGAGTTGTCAATACATGGTACAGAAACAACTACAACTTTATTATTACAATATATAAATTGTGAGTTTAAATACAGATATTGCCATTTAGACAATATCCACACGCAAATAAATCTCCATCATAATTATTGATACATTATTTTACAAAAATGGTGAGGACTACTAAACAACTCTCTCTAGAACCTTCATTCCATACCCCGACTAGTACTCGCTACATTCTCGCCTCCTGAGAAGAAAAATGGAACAACAAGGAAAAGGGTGAGCTCAACTAGCCCAGTAAAGAATATTATGACTAAGATAATGTACAACAAATTATCGTTAGTCTTCAACAGGGAAAAATCTAATAGAATACAATAGACAACAAGTTTTTAAATCAATATTCGCACCGAAATAATAATTCATTAGAAGAGTTAAGTAGAGAATGCAAACTACTATCTTCTATGTATGAATTTAAAAGTTCATCGCCTATCTTTTATCCCTGTAATATCAATCAATATATATCTGGAATCAAATATTCATCTTTGCACTACAGGCCAAAGATATTCATCAGTTGGTCATGTTCATCTAAACACTGTTCATCTTTGCACTACTGTGCCAAAGATATTCATCGAAATCATTCATCTTGCACTTTCAAAAGCCAAAGATATTCAATAATATCATCATTTAAGCATCGAGGATGATGAAAAATATTTTTAAAGAAACGAATCCAGTGAAACAAAATGACAAGGATTAAGGATTAAGGATTCGTACTTTGTTTTATCCACGTCCAAAAATACCTCAAAAATAATCATAGGGGTGTAAAATTCAAGAATGATCAAAACATGGATACAATCAAAGCTAGTATCCGAATAGATATTTTGGAGGAAAAGAAAATTTTTATTTTTCGATGAATAGTGCAGTATTCGTGAATAAGATCAGATATCGTGAATAATCGTGCCGTATACATGAATAGTAACTCCGACACCAAAAGTTCTAAATTTGATAAAAAACTTCAGATCAATATTTCAACATAATGATATTTAAGAAATAATATCATTACGAAAAAAAATAATATCCCTTACCTCGAAGATCAAGATTTTAAATTGAAACAGGATATAGGTACATGACTTGAACTTGCATAGAATAGCAATACTCAAAGTATACTCAAAATGTAAGACCCCAACTTATTATTAATGAAATTTAATTTTCTCTATTTATTATTTTGAAATAGTAAGGGTTGATTTGATTAATGTGGATAGTTGGGGTAAAATACTATAAATATTTCAAAATAAGCAAGTGGTTATAAAATATTCATTGTTGTCGGAGAATATTAGATCGTGGGGAATATTTAACGATTCGCCAGCAAGCCCATGTGTGGGCCCCATAACTAAAAAGCGATTGGATGAAGAAAACGACAAATATAAGTTGTTTAAAAATAATCACAGTTGGTTATTCAGATTAATCTTGTTAAAATACCCTTGTGGTTAAAACACAGAAGAGATTACCGGTATTGCACCAATTATTGATTCTTACGTAAGAAGGCACTACTCAATAATGGTTACAAGATAATTACCGCTCAAAGATTTTATTGAGTTAATAATTGCTGCGTTGATATTTTATATTCTTTGTTGTTTCAATAATTGTCATTACACGGTATTTTTCATTATCGAAGCAATAATTCATATTATCTGAATAATATTATTAGATAACATTATTGGCAATGTCTAGAAAGTTCATCTAAGGAGAGGTTTGGTCACCTAATTCATACCAAGAAGAAGAAATTCTTATTGGAAAGTCCCCTCTTTCCAGAACCTGCTCGATTGTCAATAATGTGATTCAGTAATATTATTTATGAATAATTAATTATTGATTTATATGATGAGGAAAATATTGATTTTATGAGGATATAGATGGAGAAAATTTTTAATGTGATAATTGTTGAAAATTAATATTTTATCTTTTTACGATAAAATAATTCATTTAAATATATTATTTTAATAATATATTAACGATGATATTTTTACAATGAATGTGGGATATATGAGTATATGAGGAGGAAGAGTATTTTTGTGGCATTAAATGTTTAACACATGTTTTGTGTGTTGGTGGACACAATTATCGAATTTAGAAATTTGATTATAGCCTGTAAAATTGCCCGTTTATGGATTTTGGTCAATTTCTATTTGGAATTTGGAAAAACTTTCTTCTGCAAAGTTGTAGAGAATTGAATTTCCTATAAAAACTCGTGAGATTCGAATTTTCTGATGAAAAGGCTATTTATTATGAATTATTGAAGTTCAAGTTCAAATAATTGATTTTTGGAAGTTTTAATTATTATTTTAAAGAAAAACGTTTTTTGCATTTAAGTGGGCTAACATGTGATATTAATTGCTGAAATCAGATCTTCAAAGATGGGCTAAGGAAATTTATAATATATATTAATATTTTATTAAATTTTCGCTTTGTGTTCTAAAAGATTTTCCTATAAATAGGGTGCTTAGGTTAGAATTGAAAAACTCACGTAAAATCAAGTTTCTCTCTATTTCTCTCGATATATTGAGCGTATTCTTGTGAGTATACTTTGAGTATTGTTAGACGGTGCAAGTTCCTTCAAAGACTATACCCTAGATTCCAATTTAGTAAGTACTAATCTTTCGAGGTAAAGGATGTTATTTTCTTCTCAAATGATATTATTTCTTCAATATCATTATGTCTTTGAAATATTGGTTGGAACTTTTTATCAAATTTGGAACTTTTTCATGTCTGGGAGTTACTATTCATGAGTTACTTATTCACGAGTTACTATTCATTTAGTACTATTCATGAAAGCGTGAAGATGTTTTTTGTGGAATTTCTATCTTTTGGTGTTTGAGTTACTATTCACGATATGGCACTATTCACGATATCTGAAGACTATTCATAGAAAAATAAAATTTCTTCTTTTTGTCCAAAATATCTATTATGGATACTAGCTTTGATTGTATCCATGTTTTGATCATTCTTGAATTTTACACCACTATGATTATTTTTGAGGTATTTTTGAACATGGATAAAACAAAGTACGAATCATTATTCCTTAATCCTTGTCATTTTGTTTCACTGGATTCGTTTCTTTAAAAATATTTTTCATCATCCTCAGTCTTAAATGATGATATTATTGAATATCTTTGGCCTCTAGTGCAAAGATGAATGATTTTGAAGAATATCTTTGGCCGTAGAATGCAAAGATGAACAGTGTTTAGATGAACATTTAATTAATCGATGAATATCTTTGGCCTCAGTAGTGCAAAGATGAATATTTGATTCCGGATGTATATTGATTGATGTTACAGGATAAAAGATAGACGATGAACTTTTAAATTCATACATAGAAGATAGTAGTTTGCATTCTCTACTTAACTCTTCTAATGAATTATTATTTCATGCTAATATTGATTTAAAATTTGTTGTCTATTGTATTCTATTAGATTTTCCCCGTTGAAGACTAACGGTAATTTGTTGTATATTATCTTAGTCATAATATTCTTTCTTTGGGCTAGTTGAGCTTACCTTTTCCTTTTTGTTCCATTTTTCTCTCGTGGAGGCGAGAATATAGCGAGTATTTAGTGGTATGGAATGAAGGTTTTAGAAAGGATTGTTTAGTAGTCCTCTCCATTTTTGTAAAATAATGTATCAATAAATGTGATGAGGATTTATTTGAGTATAGATATTGTCTAGAAGATAATATTTGTATTCAAACTCACAGTTTTTATGTTGTAATAATAAAGTTGTAGTTGTTTTCGCACCATGTATTGACAACTCGTAATAGGTGATGTATACCTATTTGGGGGGGCGCACAATGGTATCGTAGCTTAGGGATATGATCTCTGGCGGAGATCGGGGAATAGAACTAGGAGGGAGAGACGAGTAAATCCTTCGCTAGTGTGTCCTACCTAAGCTTATTTGTTAGTTGGTCAAGATATAGGGATATTATGTGATATATTGATTTCCTTAATTAACCCTTGTTTTACGACAAGATTTGAGAATGTCGATCGAGAATATTAACAATGGAAATGAGACCGTGGAGACGCCTCAGTACTCACCAACGAGGAGAACGTGCAACAGTCGGCAATGTTCCTCCCGTGAACAACACCACCGAAAGCGGATGATGAACGAGGGATGTTTAGAAGCTTTTTTGCGATTCATGCAAAATCGCACGAGGAGACTCGTGTTCAAAATACAGGAGGAAATGATAGCAATTCACGGGTTGTCACAAAATTGAAGCGATTCAAAGAGTTGGGACCACCGAATTTAAGGGAAAGCGATCCGATCATGGCGGAAACATGGGTCAAACAAATTACCAAGATATTCGATGTCTTGGGATGCACGGAGAACAGAAGGTTCCATTCGCCACCTTTATGTTCCGTGGCGAAAGGCATCACCGGTGGGAGTCTGCGTGAAGCGTACACATCCATCCAAGACTCAAGCATGTCTTGGGAAACGTTTCAGAAACTATTTAATGACAAATACTTTCCCGAAAATGTTCATCATATGAAGGAAGTGGAGTTCATCAGATTAGAGCAAAACAACACGATTTTGTCTCAAAGACGAGGCAAAGTTTGTAGAGTTATCCGTGTTTGCACCTCATTTGGTGGAGAATGAGGAACGATGACGCGGATGTTTCTTAGAGGTTTGAAACCCTAAGATACGCCAAGATCTCATTTCTCATAAACTTTCTCTATTCAGATGTTGTAAACAGGCTCAATTATTAGAGCGAGATAACGAGTACGGTCAACCGAGGGACCATAACCGTGGATCGTACCAGAGATAGCAAGCCAATGTAATAATGATAACCGGTGGAGAAAGAAACAGACAGACAAAAATGGTAACCACTCGGTGGTAATCATGGCCATGAAAATAGAAGAAGCGAGTCGAGGAGGAGATTTTAAAGAGGAGATTTAACAACGACCATATGAAGACGACAGCGGTTTTTAAAGAATCGGTTCTAAGGGAGGAGAACGACCACCCATTATATGCTATAAATGCGCGGAAAGAGGGACATATCACCAAACCGCCCACAACAGATTCAAGGTATGCTATAATTGTGGAAAGGAAGGACATATCGCTCGAGATCAGATGCAGAAGCGAAACCTAGTTCAATGGGGACGGTGACTCAAAAGACCGTCCCGTAAAAGTCAAAGTCAACGATTCCGGAAGAAGCGTTTGTTGTGGATGGTCAAAATGCGAGGAACCCAAACGAGGTGATCACGGGTAAGCTATTTATAAATTCTTGCGAAGTTTATACCTTACTTGATACCGGTCTATACCCATTCATTTATCTCTCCTGCTTGTGCTCAACGCTTAAACTTGACTCCGGAGAAATTAGACTTTGACCTATCTGTGGAAACTCCGTTAGGAGAAACTTTCATCACATCCATCGCTTATAAATCTTGTTTGATTCAAGTTGGCACCATTACCTTACTCATTGACCTTATCTCTTTAAAGATACTTGCTTTTGATGTGATTTTAGGGATTGATTGGTTAACTACTCATCATGCCAAAATTGATTGTTTTCGTAAGGTTGTTAGTTTTCATATTCCTAACCAACCGTTGTATTTAATTCAAGCAACTAAACCATTAAAATCAATCACCGCTATATCTAATCATAAAGCTATTCGCTTATTGAAAAACGGATGTCAAGCTTTCTTAGCCCATGTTATGGATTTGAATAAAGACACGCCAAATTTGAATAATATTCTGTTGTTATTGACTTTTCCGACGATTTCCCAAAGAACTTCCGGCCTACCCCGTAACGTGAAGTTGAATTCTTTATTGATCTTGAACCCGTATAAAGCCCATTTCTAAAACCCCATATCGAATGGCTCTTATTGAACTTCAGGAGTTAAAGGTCCAACTACAGGAATTGTTGGACATCGGTTTCATTCGCCCTAAGACATCTCCTTAGGGTGCTCCCTGCTTTTATTTGTAAAGAAGAAAGACGGAGTATGCGATTTTGTATTGACTATCGGGGAATTGAACCATGTCACACCATCAAGAATAGGTATCCTCTACCTCGTATTGATGACTTGTTTGACCAATTGCAAGGGCACAATTCTTTTCAAAAATCGATCTTCGATTCGGATATCATCACCAAGATTAGAATCGAGGATATTCCAAAGACCGCCTTTAGAAATCCAGATGGGCATTATGAATTCTTAGTCATGTCTTTCGGAATAACTAATGCTCCTGCGCTTTTATGGATATGATGAACCGAGTATTCAAGGAATATTTGGATGGATTCGTTGTTGTCTTTATTGATGACATCCTTATATATTCCAAAAGTCGTGAAGATCATGAGCACCATTTGAAGTCGGTACTCCAAAGGCTTCGTGAAAACAAACTATATGCCAAATTAAAGAAATGCGAGTTCGGCTTGAGGAAGTAGCATTCCTTGGGCACGTGGTGTCAAACATGGAGTATCCGCTGATCCGTGAAGATTGAAGCAATACAAAGTTGGGAGCAACCAAAGTCGGTGGATCAAGTACGTAGCTTTTTGGGCTTAAATGGTTATTATCGGAGATTCGTGGAAGGGTTTTCTCGAATCGCTACTCCATTAACTCGCCTAACTCGGAAGGATACAAAATTCGCTTTTGGAGCGAAGAATGCGAGAAGAGTTTCCAAGAGCTTAAGAGGAGACTTATTTCTAAGACTGTTTCTAACAATACCATCCGGTTCGGATGGATTTGTTATCTCAATGATGCTGCTTCTTGCAAAGGGTTAGGATGTGTTCTCATGCAACGTGGGAAAGTCATAGCTTTATGCCTCATGACAACTTAAAGAGTATGAGAGGAATTATCCTACTCATGATCTAGAGTTAGGCAAGTAGATATTTTGCGCTTAAAGATATGGAGGCACTATCTATACGGGGAAAAAGTGGAGATATATTCGCACCATAAAAGCCTTAAATATTTCTTCACTAAAAAAAGAACTCAACACGCGGCGGCGGCGATGTTGGCTCGAGCTATTGAAAGACTACGACCACACTATTCAATACCATCCGGAAAAGCTTAACGGTAAATGACGCTTGTGAAAGTAGAAGATCATATGCGAGGAACGAGTGCGAGATGTCAAGTATACGACAGAGCCAACTTTAATAGAAAAAGTTAAGGTTGCTCAAGCCAATCACCCTTGAATCGATGCGTATGAAGAAGAAAGTACAAGAAGGAGCTATTCCTAAGAGCGAGAATTGATGAAGAAGGAATACTTGAGTCCACTCTAGACTTTGTGTTCCTAACGACTCGATTTGAAGTACAAGATTATGATGGAGGCACACAATACACCATTTGCAATCCATCCTCGGAAGTACTAAAATGTATCGTGATCTTGACATACATTTTGGTGGAACAATATGAAGAGAGATTGCAAAATTTATCTCAATGTGTTTAACTTGTCAACGTGTAAAAAGCGGAGCATCCGGTACCTAAGGGTCCGTTGCAACCACTTGAGATTCCAAAATGGAAGTGGGAACACATTACCATGGATTTTGTTACGGGTCTTCCTACGGTTTCTCAGGGCATCAATGCTATTTGGGTTATTGTTGATAGATTAACCAAGTTCCGCTTCATTTCTTCCCGACACGGAGACTTATTCACTTGAACGCCTTGCTAGTATATGACGTGAATGAGATTGTGAGGTTGCATGGCATGCCTGTATCCATAGTTTCGGATCGTGACCCAAGATTCACTTCAAGATTTTGGGTTAGCTTGCAAAAAGCTATGGGCATGGATTTACGATTCAGTTCGGCAAACCATCCTCAAACGGACGGACAATCAGAAAGGACTATTCAAACTCTTGAAGACTTATTAAGACTCTGTGTCCTAGACTTCAAGGGCAGTTGGGATAAGTATTTACCATTGGTGGAATTCTCCAACAACAACAGTTATCAGGCAAGTATAGGTGTAGCTCCATTTGAAGCATTATATGGATGAAAGTGTCGCTTCTCAAATATGTTGGGACGAGGTGGGTGAAGCAACATTGTTGGGACCCGAAGTTAGTACGTATGACTACTTTAAAAGATCCAAATGATTCGACAACGATACAAACCGGCACAAGATCGACAAAGAGTTATGCGGATCTTCATCGAAAGGACGTGGAATTTAGTGTGGGGATCATGTATTATCATGAAGTTGCTCCATGGAAGGGAGTTACAAGATTTGGGAAGAGAGGAAAGCTCAATCCACGATTTATTGGTCCATTTCAAATTCTTGACCGAGTAGGAAATGTAGCCTATAGACTCGCGTTACCTCGAAGTATGTCTCGTGTTCATAATGTGTTTCATATCTGCATTTCGTAAATATGTGAAAGACCCGAACCACGTTATAGAGTTAGAACCGGACGAGATAGCCAAGACTTAACGATGATGAGGAGGTACTGTCAAGATCTTGGATAGGAAGGAGCATGTCCTACGCGGCAAGAAAGGTCATACCACAAGTTAAAGTTTTGTGGAGGAATCATGCTATAGAGGAAATGACCTCGGGAATTGAAAGCGAAATGAAAGCGAGGTATCCTCACCTTTTCGAAACACCAGTACGACGCCAATTTCGAGGACTAAATTTCATAAGGAGGGAGGTTGTAAGACCCCAACTTATTATTAATGAAATTTAATTTTCTCTATTTATTATTTTGAAATAAGTAAGGGTTGATTTGATTAATGTGGATAGTTAGGGGTAAAATACGCAAATATTTCAAAATAAGCAAGTGGTTATAAAATATTCATTGTCATTTGAGAGAATATTCGTTTGGTCGTGGAATATTCGTATTGTTTGGGAATATTCGCATTTGACGACGACGCAGCCCATGTGTGTGCGCCCATAACTGAAAGCGATTGGATGAAGAAAACGACAAATATAAGTTGTTTAAAAATAACACGTGGTTATACTATCAGATTGACATCGTTAAAATACTCCGTGGTTAAAACACAAGAAGACACCAGTATTGCACCAATTATTGATTCTTACGTAGAAGAAGGCACTACTCAATAATGGTTACAAAGAATTATCGCTCAAAGATTTTATTGAGTTAATAATTAATTGCGTTGATATTTTATATTCTTTGTTGTTTCAATAATTGTCATTACACAAGATTTTTCATTATCGAAGCAATAATTCATATTATCTGAATAATATTATTAGATAACATTATTGGCAATGTCTAGAAAGTTCTCTAAGGAGAGGTTTGGTCATCTAATTGCCGCCAAGAAGAAGAAATTTTATTGGAAAGCCCTCTTTCCCTGAACCGCACGGTTGTCAATATTGTGATTCTCGTAATATTATTTGTGAATAATTAATTATTGATTTATATGATGAGGAAAATATTGATTTTATGTGGATATAGATGGAGAAAATTTTTAAAATGACAATTGTTGAAAATTAATATTTTATCTTTTTCTCGATAAAATAATTCATTTAAATATATTATTTTAATAATATAATAACGGTGATATTTTTACAATGAATGTGGGATATATGAGTATATGAGGAGGAAGAGTATTTTTGTGGCATTAAATGTTTAACACATGTTTTTGTGTGTTGGTGGACACAATTATCGATAGAAATTTGATTATATTTGTAAAATTACCCGTTTGTGGATTTTTGGTCAATTTCTATTTGGAATTTGGAAAACTTTCTTTCGTAAAGTTGTAGAGAATTGAATTTCCTATAAAAACACGCGAGATTCAAATTTTCTGATGAAAGGGCTATTTATTATGAATTATTGAAGTTTCAAGCTCGTAAATAATTGATTTTGGAAGTTTTAATTATTATTTTAAAGAAAAACGTTTTTGCATGCATTTAAGTGGGCTAATATGTGATATTAATTGCTGAAATCAGATCTTCAAAGATGGGCTAAGGAAATTTATAATATATATTAATATTTTATTAAATTTTCTCGCTTTTGGTGTTCTAAGCATTTTCCTATAAATAGGTGCTTAGGTTAGAATTGAAAAACACACCAAAACTCAAGTTTCTCTCTATTTTCTCTCGATATATTGAGCATATTCTTGTGAGTATACTTTGAGTATTGTTAGACGGTTGCAAGTTCCTTCAAAGACTATATATCCTAGATTCCAAATTTGTAAGTACTTAATCTTTCGAGGTAAGGGATGTTATTTTCTTCTCAAATGATATTATTTCTTCAATATCATTATCTTTGAAATATTGGTTGGAACTTTTTATCAAATTTGGAACTTTTTCATGTTGGGGTTACTATTCATGAGTTCTTATTCACGAGTTACTATTCACGAAAGTAGTACTATTCATGAAGCGTGAAGATGTTTTTTGTGGAATTTCTATCTTTTGGTGTTTGAGTTACTATTCACGATATCAAGACTATTCACGATATTCACATATCTGACATTATTCATAGAAAAATAAAATTTCTTCTTTTGTCCAAAATATCTATTCGGATACTAGCTTTGATTGTATCCATGTTTTGATCATTCTTGAATTTTACACCACTATGATTATTTTTTGAGGTATTTTTGAACATGGATAAAACAAAGTACTAATCATTAATCCTTAATCCTTGTCATTTTGTTTCACCGGATTCGCTTTCTTTAAAAATATTTTTCATCATCCTCGGCTTAAATGATGATATTATTGAATATCTTTGGCACATAGTGTGACGCCCCAAAATAGGTATACACAACACCCATTCTCGAAGTCGCCAAATACATGGTAATAAGAAACAAACTACAACTTCAATAATACAAATGTCGTGTGAAATACGACAATATATAATCGTGAGTTTAAATATAATATTGTCTTCTAGACAATATCCACACGCAAATAAATTCCCATCATAATTATTGATACATTATTTTTACAAAATGGTGAGGACTACTAAACAACTCTCTCTAGAACCTTCATTCCATACCCCGACTAAGACTCGCTACATTCTCGCCTCCCGAGAAGAAGAATGGAACAACAAGGAAAAGGGTGAGCTCAACTAGCCCAAAGAAGAATATTATGACTAAGATAATATACAACAAATTATCGTTAGTCTCCAATAGGGAAAATCGATAGAATACAATAGACAACAAATTTCAGATCAATATTCGCAATGAAATAATAATTCATGTAAGAGTTACGTAGAGAATGAAATCTACTATAATTCTATGAATTTAACAAATCCATCATCAATATTTTATCCCCGTAACATCAATCAATATTCATCTCAAATCAAATATTCATCTTTGCACTACATGTGCCAAAGATATTCATCAATCTCCACATGTTCATCTCAACACTGCTCATCTTTTACTAAAGGCCAAAGATATTCATCAATCCATCATGTTCATCCAACACTGATCATCTTTGCACTAAAGGCCAAAGATATTCATCAATGGCCATGTTCATTTAAACACCGCTCATCTTTGCACTACAGCCAAAGATATTCATCATCCTGGTCATGTTCATTTAAACTTTCATCTTTGCACACAGCCAAAGATATTCTTCAGAAATCATTCATCTTGCACTATGTGCCAAAGATATTCAATAATATCATCATTTAAGACCGAGGATGATGAAAAATATTTTTAAAGAACGAATCCAAAGGAAACAAAATGACAAGGATTAAGGATTAAGGATTCGTACTTGGTTTTATCCACGCCCAAAATACCTCAAAAATAATCATAGTGGTGTAAAATTCAAGAATGATCAAAACATGGATACAATCAAAGCTAGTATCCGTAATAGATATTTTGGACTTAAAAGAAGAAATTTTATTTTCCGATGAATAGTGTCAGATACGTGAATAAGGCAGATACGTGAATAAGGCCGATAACGTGAATAAGAATCTCGACACCAAAAGATAGAAATTCCACAAAAAACATTTTCACGCTTCATTAATAAGACTCGTGAATAAGAACTCGTGAATAGTAACTCGTGAATAGTAACTCGTGAATAAGTAACTCATGAATAGTAACCCCGACATGAAAAAGTTCCAAATTTGATAAAAGTTCCAACAATATTTCAAAGATAATGATATTGAAGAAATAATATCATTACTAAAAAAAATAATATCCCTTACCTCAAAGAATCAAGATTTCTAAAGGAAAGGCTCAAGTGATGTTGAATGAAACTTGTAATCAACAAAGAACTCTCAAAGTATCTAAATACTCACAAAATACGCCAATAATATAGAGAGAGAAGAGAGAAAACTTTATTTCGTGTGATTTTCAATTCTAACTTAGCCTCTATTTATAGAAAATGTTAGCCCCACCAAAGGCATTTGACTCGCACACCGATGGCTTTTACCGCTACTATTGCCACCCACCACATTTGAAATAAAATTCAGCACATTTCTTCACCAACCACAAGTGGGGCCCACTCAATTCTAGAATTTTCCACCAAAATCAATTATAAACCTAATTTAGAATCCGACACCTCTTAAAATTCACAACAAATCATTTGTGCATTTTTAATTCGGCTCAAAATTTGTGGACATATACTCAACTTATGTATGTATAACATACCCAAAATTACCACAATCCAACGGTCGGATTAAAAATTATAACCCCGCAATATATCTCAAAACCCCGATTTGATTTTTAACACCTCCAATCCGATAAAATACCGATAAAACACCTCAACATTAATTCCTTCATTAATAACCACATAAATAAATCCATCATTTATATTCATATAAAATAAATATTTCCTTATCATATGAATCAATAATTAATTATTCACAAATAATATTACGTAATCACATTTATGACAACCAGTCTGCTCCTCAGAAAGAGGGGCTTTCCAATAAGGATCTCTCCTCATCGGGCGCCGCAATTATTAGTGACCAAACCTCTCCTTAGATGTAACTTTCTAGACATTGCCAATAATGTTATCTAATAATATTATTCAAATAATATGAATTATTGATCCGATAATGGAAATATCGTGCAAAGTTGACAATTATGAAACAACAATAATATAAAATATCAACGCAACAATTATCGAATCAATAAAATAAAATATCGAATAAAGAATTCATCGTGGAAAATTATCGAGTAAAGGCCATCTTACGTAAGGATCAATAATTTAACAATATCTGCTGTAATACCGTGCAAGCATCGCGGCAACCACGCCAGACATCAGATTTTAACCACCGTGTATTCCAAAAAAGATTTAATCGGTAGAATAACTACGCCGTTATTTATAACCACCCAAACTTTGTCGCTTTTCCTCATCCAATCGCTTTCACGTTATGGGCTCCACACATGGTCGCATGCTGCGTCGCATTTAATATTCCCCGACAAAGCATTTAATATTCCACGACCAAACGAAATATTCCCTCGACAAAAATGAATATTTTATAACCACTTGCTTATTTTGAAATATTTGCGTATTTAACCCTTAACTATCCACATTAATCAAATCAACCCTTACTATTTCAAAATAATAAATAAAGGAAATTCCTTTTATTTAAAAAATTTTTGGTCTTACAACCTCCCTCCTTATGAAATTTCGTCCTCGAAATCGACGACGACTGTGTGTTTCAAAAGGTGAGGATACTCGCTTTCATTTCCGCTTTCCAATTCCTGTGTCATTTCCTCTATAGCATGATTCCTCCACAAAACTTTAACTTGTGGTATGACCTTTTCTTGCAGTAGGACATGCTCCTTCCTATCCAAGATCTTGACAGTACCTCTCCTCATACGTTAAGTCTTGGCTATCTCGTCCTGATTTCTAACTCAATAACGTGGTTCGGGTCTTTCACATATTTATTTAAGTATAGATATGTGAAACACATTATGAAACACGAGACATACTTGAGGTAACGCAAGTCTATAGGCTACATTTCCTACTTCGGTCAAGAATTTGAAATGGACCAATAAATCGTGGATCGAGCTTTCCTCTTCCCAAATCTTGTAACTCCCTTCCACGGAGCAACTCGCAACAATACATGATCCCTACATTAAATTCCCACATCCTTTCGATGAAGATCCGCGATAACTCTTTTTTGATCGATCTTGTGCCGCTTTCAGTATACGCTTGAATAATCATTAGTCATATACGTGACTAACTCGGGTCCCAACAATGTTGCTTCACCCACCTCATCCCAACATATCGAGAACGACATTTTTGTCCATATAATGCTTCGAATGGAACCATGCCTATATTTGTTTAATAACTATTGTTGTATGAGAATTCCACCAATGGCAAGTACTTATCCCAACTTCCTTTGAAATCTAGGACACGTAGTTTTAATATATCTTCAAGAGTTTGAGTAGTCCTTTTCGATTGCCCATCCGCTTGAGGATGGTATGCCAAACTAAATCGTAAATTGCGCTCCATAGCTTTTTACAAACTAACCCAAAATCATGAAGTGAATCTTGGGTCACGATCTAAAACTATGGATACAGTGCATGCCATGCAACCTCACAATCTCATTCACGCATACATACTAGCAAAACGCTCAAGGAATAAGTCTCCGTATCGGCAAGAAATGAGCAGACTTGGTTAATCTATCAACAATAACCCAAATAAGATTGATGCTTGAGAAACCGTTGGAAGACCAGAAACTAAATCCATAGTAATGTGTTCCCACTTCCATTCAGGAATCTCAAGTGGTTGCAACGGACCCTTAGGTACAAGATGCTCCGCCTTTACACGCCGGGCAAGTTAAACACATCGAGATAAACTTTGCAATCTCTCTCTTCATATTGTTCCACCAAAATGTACGTCAAGATCACGATACATTTTAGTACTTCCGTGATGGATTGCAAATGGCGATTGTGTGCCTCCATCATAATCTTGTACTTCAAATCGTAGTCGTTAGGAACACAAAGTCTAGAGTGGACTCAAGTATTCCTTCTTCATCAATTCTCGCCCTAATAGCTCCTTCTTGTACTTTCCTCTTCATACGCATCACCTCAAGATTCGGTGGCTCGAAAGCAGCTTTTAACTAAAGTCGATTATACTCAGATATCATCACGTGGGTACCTAGAGTTTTCATCTCCATCTCTATTATTTGTAAATTATAATGAAATTAGTCTTTGACAATATCGACTCAGATTTGATACGATCTTCTACTCAACACGCCACTACCACGCTCGCTTTTCCAAGATGGGCATGGTCGTAATAACATGTCTTTGAAATGAGTCTCTCTCGAGTTCTTCAAGCTCTTCCCACATTCCTCGCTCCATTCGAATTTTGTATCTCTACGAGTCACCGCGATAATGAAATAGCGATTCGAGAATATCCTTCAACGAATCTCCGATAATAACCAACTAAGCTTCTAGAAAGCTACGTATTTTCGACATCGACTTAGGTTTGTTCTCAATCGTGACTCATATCCCAATCTTGGATAAGACGTCACAATGACACCTATCGCTTTACTATCGCACTAATATGACGCCCCTATAGAGAGTTCGCTTAGTGAATTCCACAAAGGAAGTCACAAGATAAAGGCTCAGTACCAAATTTATAGTTGAATTTTTAACTCCTCAAGTTCAATAGAGCCATTCGATATGAGATTTTAGAAATGAGTTTTGTACCGGTTCAAAGTCGATACAAAATTTAATATCAAAGCTTTGGGAGTAAGCCAAGAAATTCTTCAGAAATACATCAGAAAAATCAATAACAACAGAATATTATTCAAATCGACGTGTCTTTATTCAAATCCATAACATGGACTAAGAAAACTCGACATCCGTAATAAACGAATGACTTCATGGCTTGATATGAAAATGTTTGATTACAATGGTTTGATTGCTTGAATTCAATAACAAAGTTGCTTAGGAATATGAAAACTAACAACCTTACAAAAGCAATCAATTTGGCATGATGAGTAGTTAACCTTAAAATCACATCAAAAGCAAATATCTCTATAGAAATAAGGTTAACAGTAATGTGATAGTGCCAACTCGAATCAAACAAGATTTCTAAACAATAGATGTAATGAAAGTTTCTCCTAACTGATTCTCCATAAATAGGTCAAAGTCTAATTTCTCCGTAGTCAAGTTCAAACGTTGAGCGCAAAGCAAGAGAGATAAAAGAATGGGTAGAACCCAGATTCAGTAAGGTATAAACTTCGCAAGAATTTATAATTAACTAACCCGTGCTAACTTCGTCGGGTTCCTCGTGATTTCGACCGCCCACGACAAACGCTTCTTCCAAGAACCGCTGACTTTGACTTTTCTCGGGACATCCTTTTTGAGTCACCATTCACGCTGGACTGGTTTCGATATCGCATAATCTCGAGCGATATGTCCTTCTTTTCCACAATTATAGCATACCTTGGAAGGCTTTGAACAGTTTGAACTTTATATGTCCCTCCTCTCCACATCTCGTAGAAGATCTAACCGGCGATCGCTCTCTTCCCTAGAATTTGTTGATGGTGCCGATGTTCACGCCGACGCCTTCCCGTCATCGTTAAATCTTCTTTAGATTCGACATCTCTTTCCATAATATCAACGCTCGCGCGCTTTTTTTACCCATGCATCACTCATTCTCACTGCTCGCTTATTTCTTCTTTCAAATTCAGATTCCAAATTTTATCATCTTATACTCGCCAAAGAGTGCTTCGCTCAAGCATCACGATCGGGTAACACAAGCTTGAATCGTCAGATCCTTTTGCTCCACGATCGCTCGCAATTTTTAGCATGCTCTTCTAACTCATGAATACGATTTTGCAATTCTATATTTCGATCATAAAATACCTCTAATAAACTCTCTTCGTGTACCTTCTTCTTCCTCTTCTTCCTCACTCTCATTGTTACCTCTCGCGATTATCTCGGTGCAACTATCAATTCTTCACTCACCACATGGATATCTCTAATTCCTTCTTCACCGACATCACATTATCCGGTTGGCGACAGAGGTGTCTCCACGATCTCATTCACTCCATTGTTAACGCTCTCAAAGCAGCCCATTCTAAAAAAAACTATCATAAAACAAGGGTTAATTAAATAAATTAACAAATCACATAATACCCCTATAATACGACCAACCAACAAATAAGCTTAGGTAGACACACTAACACTAGCGAAGGATTTACTCTCTCTCCTCCTAGTTTTATTCCCCGATCTCCGCCAGAGATCATATCCCTAAGCTCGATATTAACCAACCGACGCCCCAAAATAGGTATACACAACACCCATTCGAAGTCGCCAAATACATGGTACAAGAAACAAACTACAACTTCAATAATACAAATGTCGTGTGAAATACGACAATATATATTGTGAGTTTAAATATAATATTGTCTTCTAGACAATATCCACACAAATAAATCCCCATCATAATTATTGATACATTATTTTACAAAATGGTGAGGACTACTAAACAACTCTCTCTAGAACCTTCATTCCATACCCCGACTAGTACTCGCTACATTCTCGCCTCCCGAGAAGAAGAATGGAACAACAAGGAAAAGGGTGAGCTCAACTAGCCCAAGAAGAATATTATGACTAAGATAATATACAACAAATTATCGTTAGTCTCCAACAGGAAAAATCGATAGAATACAATAGACAACAAATTTCAGATCAATATTCGCAATGAAATAATAATTCATGTAAGAGTTACGTAGAGAATGAAATCTACTATAATCTATGAATTTAACGGTCCATCATCAATATTTTATCCTCGTAACATCAATCAATATTCATCTCAAATCAAATATTCATCTTTGCACTACAGCCAAAGATATTCATCAATCGGCCATGTTTATCTCAACACTTCATCTTTTGCACTAAAGGCCAAAGATATTCATCAATCGGCCATGTTCATCTCAACACTGCTCATCTTTGCACTAAAGGCCAAAGATATTCATCGATCGGTCATGTTCATTTAAACACCGCTCATCTTTGCACTACAGCCAAAGATATTCATCGATCATCATATTCATTTAAACACCGCTCATCTTTGCACTACAAAGCCAAAGATATTCTTCAGAAATCATTCATCTCTGCACTATGTGCCAAAGATATTCAATAATATCATCATTTAAGACTGAGGATGATGAAAAATATTTTTAAAGAAACGAATCCAGTGAAACAAAATGACAAGGATTAAGGATTAAGGATTCGTACTTGGTTTTATCCACGTCCAAAAATACCTCAAAAATAATCATAGTGGTGTAAAATTCAAGAATGATCAAAACATGGATACAATCAAAGCTAGTATCCAGAATAGATATTTTGGACGAAAAGAAGAAATTTTATTTTCGATGAATGCCAGATACGTGAATATCGTCAGATACGTGAATAAGGCCAGATACGTGAATAAGAAACTCGACACCAAAAGATAGAAATTCCACAAAAAACATTTTCACGCTTTCGCTTAATAGTACTGAATAAGAATCGTGAATAAGAACTCATGAATAAGTGAATAAGAACTCATGAATAGTAACCCGACATGAAAAAGTTCCAAATTTGATAAAAGTTCCAACCAATATTTCAAAGATAATGATATTGAAGAAATAATATCATTACGAAAAAAATAATATCCCTTACCTCAAAGAATCAAGATTTCCTAAGGAAAGGCTCAAGTGATCTTTGAATGAAACTCAGATCTAACAAAGAACTCTCAAAGTATCTAAATACTCACAAAATACGCTCAATAATATAGAGAGAAAGAGAGAAAACTTTGTTTCGTGTGATTTTCAATTCTAACTTAGCCCTCTATTTATAGAAAATGTTAGCCCACCAAGCAGCACTTGACCTCGCCACCGATGCTTTTACTCGCTACTATTGCCACCCACCACATTTGAAATAAAATTCAGCACATTTCTTCACCAACCACAAGTGGGGCCCACTCAATTCTAGAATTTTCCACCAAAATCAATTATAAACCTAATTTCCGAATCCGACACCTCTTAAAATTCACAACAAATCATTTGTGCATTTTTAACGGTTCAAAATTTGTGGACATATACTCAACTTATGTATGTATAACATACCCAAAAATTACCACAATCCAACGGTCGGATTAAAAATTATAACCCCCGCAATATATCTCAAAACCCCTGATTTGATTTTTAACACCTCCAATCCGATAAAATACTGATAAAACACCTCAACATTAATTCCTTCATTAATAACCACATAAATAAATCCATCATTTATATTCATATAAAATAAATATTTCCTTATCATATGAATCAATAATTAATTATTCACAAATAATATTATGTAATCACATTTATGACAACCAGTCGCTCTCAGAAAGAGGGGCTTTCCAATAAGGATCTCTCTCATCATGCCGCAATTAGGTGACCAAACCTCTCCTTAGATGTAACTTTCTAGACATTGCCAATAATGTTATCTAATAATATTATTCAAATAATATGAATTATTGATATGATAATGGGAAATCATCTGTGTAGTGACAATTATGAAACAAACAATAATATAAAATATCAACGCAAACAATTATTGAATCAATAAAATAAAATATTGAGCAAAGAATTCATCGTGAAAATTATTGAAAAGTGCCATCTTACGTAAGGATCAATAATTCAACAATATTGTGTAATACCGTGCCATCAGGCAACCACGCCAGACATCGTATTTTAACCACCTGTATTCCAACGGTCTTAATCAGTAATAACTACGCCGCAAGTTATTTATAACCACCCAAACTTTGTCGTTTTCCTCATCCAATCGCTCGTTATGGGGCCCACACATGTACTGGCTGCACCGTCAGCATTTAATATTCCCCGACAAGCATTTAATATTCCACGACCAAACGAATATTCCCCGACAAAAATGAATATTTTATAACCACTTGCTTATTTTGAAATATTTATGTATTTAACCCTTAACTATCCACATTAATCAAATCAACCCTTACTATTTCAAAATAATAAATAAAGGAAATTCCTTTTATTTAAAAAAATTTTGGGGTCTTACATGTAGTAAAGATGAATGATTTTCAAGAATATCTTTCGTAGTAGTGTAAAGATGAGCAGTGTTTAGATGAACATGACCGGTGATGAATATATTTGGCTCAGAGTGCAAAGATGAATATTTGATTCGGATGTATATTGATTGATGTTACAGGATAAAAGATAGATGATGAACTTTTAAATTCATACATAGAAGATAGTAGTTTGCATTCTCTACTTAACTTTTCTAATGAATTATTATTTTCGCATGCGAATATTAATTTAAAATTTGTTGTCTATTGTATTCTATTAGATTTTTTCCTGTTGAAGACTAACGGTAATTTGTTGTATATTATCTTAGTCATAATATTCTTTATCGGGCTAGTTGAGCTCACCCTTTTCTTTTTGTTCCATTTTTCTTCTCGTGGAGGCGAGAATGTAGCGATCTACTAGTCGGGGTATGGAATGAAGGTTATAGAGAGAGTTGTTTAGTAGTCCTCACCATTTTGTAAAATAATGTATCAATAATTATGATGGAGATTTATTTTGCGTATGGATATTGTCTAAATGGCAATATCTCGTATTTAAACTCACAATTTATATGTTGTAATAATAAAGTTGTAGTTGTTTCGCATCACGTATTGACAACTCGAATGGGTGATGTATACCTATTTTGGGGCGGCACACAAAATACTCACAAGAATACGCTCGATAATATAGAGAGAAAACTTGAGTTTCGGTGTGATTTTCAATTCTAACCTAAGCACCTATTTATAGGAAATTGCTTAGAACACCAAAGCGTAAAATTTAATAAAATATTAATAAATTTATATAAATCATACATGAAACTTGAAAATTACGATTTGAGAATATTTTGCAACACATGTGCCCACCAACCAACCACAAAAACGCGTTTTTTGTTATTTTAAACAATTAAAACTTCCAAAAATCAATTATTTGAACTCCTAACTTCAATAATTCCCAATAAATAGTTCTTTTGTCAGAAAATTCGAAACTCGCGATTTTTATAGGAAATTCAATTCTCTATAACTTTGTAGAAGAAAGTTTTTCCAAATTCCAAACAAAATTGACCAAATCCACAAACAGGCGATTTTATTGTGCTATAATCAAATTTCACCAATAAATGGGGTCCACCGACATGTTTAACATGTTTTAAACATTTATTGCAACAAAAATACTCTTCCTCCTCGTATACTCATATATCCCACATTCGTTGTAAAAATATCACCATTATTATATTATTAAAACAATATATTTAAATGAATTATTTTATCAGAAAAAGATAAAATATTAATTTTCAACAATTGTCATTTTAAAAATTTTCTCCATCTATATCCACATAAAATCAATAATTTCCTCATCATATAAATCAATAATTAATTATTCACAAATAATATTACAGAATCACATCTTGATCTAAGTAGCTTCCAGGAAAGAGGGGCTTTCAATAAGAATTTCTCCTTCTTCGGTGCCGCAATTAGGTGACCAAACCTCTTCTTAGATGTAACTTTCTAGACATTGCCAATAATGTTATCTAATAATATTATTCAGATAATATGAATTATTGCTTCGATAATGAAAAATACTGTGTAATGACAATTATTGAAACAACAGCAATATAAAATATCAACGCAAAGCAATTATTAAATCAATAAAATCTTTGAGCGGTAATTCATTGTAACCATTATTGAGTAGTGCCTTCACGTAAGAATCAATAATTGGTGTGCAATACCGAGTAAGCTTCGTGTGTGTAAGGTTTTAACCACGAGTATTTTAACGAAGATAACGGTAAGAACTACGTTTGTTATTTTTAAACAACTTATATTTGTCATTTTCTTCATCCAATCGCTTTCAAGTTATGGGGCCCACAAAAGATCGCGCTTGATGCATTTAATATTCACCTAAACAAAAAGAATATTCCACGACCAAACGAATATTTCAAACAACAATGAATATTTTATAACCACTTGCTTATTTGAAATATTTGCGTATTTTACCCCTAACTATCCACATTAATCAAATCAACCCTTACTATTTCAAAATAATAAATAGAGAAAATTAAATTTCATTAATAATAAGTTGGGGTCTTTACAACCTCCCTTCCTTATGAAATTTTGTCCTCGAAATTGACGACACGTACACGGTGTTTCGAAAAGGTGAGGATACCTCACTTTCATTTCCGCTTCCAATTCGGTCATTTCCTCTATAAGCATGATTCCTCCACGAACTTTAACTTGTGGTATGACCTTTCTTGGCGTAGGGACATGCTCCTTCCTATCCAAGATCTTGACAGTACCTCCTCATACGTTAAGTCTTAATTTATCTCGTCGTCGGTTCTAACTCTATAACGTGGTTGGGTCTTTCACATATTTATTTAATCTGATATATGAAACACATTATGAAACACGAGACATACTCGGAGGTAACGCAAGTCTATAGACTACATTTCCTACTCTCATTCAAGAATTTGAAATGGACCAATAAATCGTCGATTGAGTTTTCCTCTCTTCCCAAATCTTGTAACTCCCTTCCATGGAGCAACTCGCAACAATACATGATCCCCTATACTAAATTCCACGTCCTTTCGATGAAGATCCGCATAACTCTTTTGTCGATCTTGTGCCGCTTTGTATACGTTGTCGAATCATTTGGATCTTTTAGAGTCATAAATGCATCTTAACTTTCGGGTCCCAACAATGTTGCTTCACCCTCCTCATCCCAATATATTGGAGAACGACATTTCGTCCATATAATGCTTGAATGGAGCCACACCTATACTTGCTCGATAAGCTGTTGTTGTAGGAGAATTCCACCAATGGTAAATACTTATCCCAACCGCCCTTGAAGTTCAGGACATAGAGTCTTAATAGATCTTCAAGAGTTTGAATAGTCCTCTACGATTATTCGTCCGTTTGGGGATGGTATGCGAACTAAATCGTAAAATCCGTGCCCATAGCTTTTTGCAAGCTAACCCAAAATCTTGAAGTGAATCTTGGGTCATGATCCAAAACTATGGATCTTGGCATGCTATGCAACCTCACAATCTCATTCACGCATACTAGCAAGAAGACGTTCAAGGAATAAGTCTCCGTATCGGCAAGAAATGAGCGAGACTTGGTTAATCTATCAACAATAACCCAAATAGCATTGATGCCTTGAGAAACCGTAGGAAGACCCGTAATGCTTAAATCCATGGTAATGTGTTCCTACTTCCATTTCGAGAATCTCAAGTGATTGCAACGGACCCTTAGGTACTAGATGCTCCGCCTTTACACGTTGGCAAGTTAAACACATCGAGATAAACTTTGCAATCTCTCTCTTCATATTGTTCCACCAAAATGTATGTCAAGATCACGATACATTTTAGTACTTCCGAGGATGGATTGCAAATGGTGTATTATGTGCCTCCATCATAATCTTGTACTTCAAATCGAGTTGTTAGGAACACAAAGTCTAGAGTGGACTCAAGTATTCCTTCTTCATCAATTCTCGCTTAGGAATAGCTCCTTCTTGTACTTTCTTCTTCATACGCATCATTTCAAGATTGGTGGCTCGAGCAACCTTAACTTTTTCTATTAAAGTTGGCTCTATATGTATACTTGACATCATCGCACTCGTTCCCATGATATGATCTTCTACTCAACGCGTCAGCTACCACGTTCGCTTTTCCAGGATGGTATTGAATAGTGTGGTCGTAGTCTTTCAATAGCTCGAGCCAACGTCATTGCCAGTATGTTGAGTTCTTTTTGAGTGAAGAAATATTTAAGGCTTTTATGGTCCGAATATATCTCCACTTTCTCCCATATATAGATAGTGCCTCCATATCTTTAGCGCTAAAAACGATGGGCCGCTAACTCTAGATCATGAGTAGGATAATTCCTCTCATACTTTTTAAGTTGTCGCGAGGCATAGGCTATGACTTTCCCACGTTGCATGAGAACACATCCTAACCCTTTACGAAGCATCATCAGAGATAACAAATCCATCCGAACCAGATGGTATTGTTAGAACAGTCTTAGAAATAAGTCTCCTCTTAAGCTCTTGGAAACTTTTCTCGAATTCTTCGCTCCAAACGAATTTTGTATCCTTTCGAGTTAGGCCGAGTTAATGGAGTAGCGATTCGAGAAAACCCTTCCAACTTAATCTCCGATAATAACCAACTAAGCCCCCAAAAGCTACGTCTCAAATCACCGACTTGGTTGCTCTAACTTTGTATTGCTTCAATCTTGGCGGATCAACAGATACTCCATGTTTTCGACACCACGTGCCCAAAGAATGCTACTTCCTCAAGCCGTAACTTGCATTTCTTCAATTTGGCATATAGTTTGTTTTCACGAAGCCTTTGGAGTACCAACTTCAAATGGTGCTCATGATCTTCACGACTTTTGGAATATATGAGGATGTCAACAATAAAAACAACAACGAATCGATCCAAATATTCCTTGAATACTTTGGGTTCATCATATCCATGAAAGCCGAGGAGCATTAGTCATCCAAAGACATGACTAAGAATTCATAATGCCCATACCGATTTCTAAAGCGGTCTTTGGAATATCCTCGGTTCTAATCTTGGTGATGATATCCGAACGAAGATCGATTTTTGAAAAGAATTGTGCCCTCAGAATCTGGTCAAACAAGTCATCAATACGAGGTAGAGGATACCTATTCTTGATGGTGTCATGGTTCAATTCCCGATAGTCAATACAAAGTCGCATACTCCCCGTCTTTCTTCTTTACAAATAAAACAGGAGCACCCTAAGGAGATGTACTAGGACGAATGAAACCGATGTCCAACAATTCTCGTAGTTGGACCTTTAACTCTGAAGTTCAATAAGAGCCATTCGATATGGGGTTTTAGAAATGGGCTTTGTATCAGTTCAAGATCAATAAAGAATTCAACTTCACGTTCGGGGGTAGGCAGGAAGTTCTTTGGGAAATACGTCGGAAAAGTCAATAACAACAGAATATTATTCAAATTTGGACGTGTCTTTATTCAAATCCATAACATGGGCTAAGAAAGCTTGACATCCGTTTTTCAATAAACGAATAGCTTTATGATTAGATATGACGGTTGATTGATTTTAATGGTTTAGTTGCTTGAATTCGCACAACAAGGTTGTTTAGGAATATGAAAGCTAACAACCTACTAAAACAATCAATTTTGGCATGATGTGTAGTTAACCAATCAATCCCTAAAATCACATCAAAAGTAAGTATCTTTAAAGAGATAAGGTCAACGAGTAAGGTGATGGTGCCAACTTGAATCAAACAAGATTTATAAGCGGTGGATGTGATGAAAGTTTCTCTAACGGAGTTTCCACAGATAGGTCAAAGTCTAATTTCTCCGAGTCAAGTTTAAACGTTGAGCACAAGCGAGAGAGAAATGAATGAATGAGTAGCACCGATATCAAGTAAGGTATAAACTTGCAAGAATTTATAAATAGCTTACCCGTGATCACCTCATTTGGGTTCTCGCATTTTGACCATCACAACAAACGCTTTTTCCGGAATCACTGTTGACTTTGACTTTTCCGGGACGATCTTTTGAGTCACCGTCCCATTGAACTAGGTTTCGCATAAAGATAATCTCGAGCGATATGTCCTTCCTTTCCACAATTATAGCATACCTTGAAGCTGTTGCCAGGACGGTTTTGACCGATATGTCCCTCTTCCCAAGATTTATAGCATATACGACCGGTGGTCGTTCTCCTCCCTTAGAACCGATTCTTTCTCAAGACCTTTGTCGTCTTCACATGGTCGTTGTTAAATCTCCTCTTTTAAAATCTCCTCTTCGATTTCGCTTCTTCTATTTTCATGGCCATGATTACCACTAGAGTGGTTACCATTTTTGTCCGATTTTTTCTTTCTCCATTGGTTATCGTTGTTTTGTTGACTACCATCTTGGTATGATCCTGGTTGTGGTCCTCAGTTGGACCGTATTTCGTTATCTCGCTTTCTAATAATTGAGCCCTGCTTACAACATCTGAATAGAGAGAAAATTTGAGAAATGAGATATCGACGTATCTAGGGTTTCAAACCTCTAAGAAACATCCGCGTCATAACGCCTCATTCTCCACCAAATGAGGTGCAAACACGGATAACTCGCAAACTTGGCCTCGTCTTCGAGACACCCGTTTTGTTGTTTCGCTCCAATCTAATAAACTCCACTTCCTTCATACGATTTAACACTTTCGTGAAAGTATTTGTCATTAAATAGTTCTCAAACGTCTCCCAAGACATCTTTGAGTGCTTGAAATTTGGATGGGTACGCTTCACGCACTCCACCCGATGATCTCGCCGCCGCCCACGGAACATAAAGGTGGCGAATGGAACCTTCTGTTCTCCGTGCATCCCAAGACATCGAATATATTGGTAATTTGCTTGACCCATGTTTCCGCCATGATCGGATCGACTTTCCCTTAAATTCGTGGTCCCAACTCTTTGAATCGCTTGGTTGCGACAACCCGTGAATTGCTATCATTTCCTCCTCAGATTTTGAACACGAGTCTCCTCAAATCGATTTTTGCATGAAGCGCAAAAAGCTTCTAAACATCCCCTCGTTCATCATCTCGCTTTCGATTGGTGTTGTTCACGGAGGAACATTGCCACCGACTGTTGCACATTCTCCTCGTTGGTGAGTATAGGCGTCTCCACGGTCTCATTTCCATTGTTAATATTCTCAATCGACATTCTCAAATCGTCATAAAACAAGGGTTAATTAAGGAAATCAATATATCACATAATATCCTATATCTTGACCAACTAACAAATAAGCTTAGGTAGGACACACTAGCGAAGGATTTACTCGCCTCTCCTCCTAGTTCTATTCCCGATCTCCGCCAGAGATCATATCCCTAAGCTCGATAATTAACTGTGACGCCCCCAAAATAGGTATACATCACCCATTCTCGAGTTGTCAATACATGGTACGTAAATAACTACAACTTTATTATTACAACATATAAAGCGTGAGTTTAAATGAGATATTGCCATTTAGACAATATCCACACGCAAATAAATCCCCATCATAATTATTGATACATTATTTTACAAAATGGCGAGGACTACTAAACAACTCTCTCTAGAACCTTCATTCCATACCCACTAATACTCATTTACATTCTCGCCTCCCGAGAAGAAAAATGGAACAACAAGGAAAAGGGTGAGCTCAACTAGCCGGTAAAAGAATATTATGACTAAGATAATGTACAACAAATTATCGTTAGTCTTCAACAAGGAAAAATCTAATAGAATACAATAGACAACAAGTTTTTAAATCAATATTCGCATTGAAAATAATAATTCATTAGAAGAGTTAAGTAGAGAATGCAAACTACTATCTTCTATGTATGAATTTAAAAGTTCATCGCCTATCTTTTATCCCCGTAATATCAATCAATATATATACGGAATCAAATATTCATCTTTGCACTACAGCCAAAGATATTCATCGATTGGTCATGTTCATCTAAACTCTGCTCATCTGCACTCACGGCCAAAGATATTCATCGAAATCATTCATCTTTCAACTACTGTGCCAAAGATATTCAATAATATCATCATTTAAGATCGAGGATGATGAAAAATATTTTTAAAAAGCGAATCCAAAGTGAAACAAAATGACAAGGATTAAGGATTAAGGATTAAGTATTTTGTTTTATCCACGCCCAAAAATACCTCAAAAATAATCATAGTGGTGTAAAATTCAAGAATGATCAAAACATGGATACAATTAAAGCTAGTATCCAGAATAGATATTTTGGACGAAAAGAAAATTTTTATTTTTCGATGAATAGTCAGATTAAGTGAATAGATCAGATATCGTGAATATCACAGTATACATGAATAGTAACTCAAACACCAAAAGTTCCAAATTTGATAAAAACTTCAGATCAATATTTCAACATAATGATATTGAAGAAATAATATCATTCTGAAAAAAATAATATCCCTTACCTCGAAAGATCAAGATCTTAAATTTAAACACAGGATATAAATATGACTTGAACTTGACCATAGAATAGCAATACTCAAAGTATACTCAAAATACTCACAAGAATACGCTCGATAATATAGAGAGAAAACTTGATTTGGGTGTGATTTTTAATTCTAGCCTAAGCACCTATTTATAGGAAATTGCTTAGAAACACCAAAACAAAAAATTTAATAAAATATTAATAAATTTATATAAATCATACATAAACTTAAAAATTTGATTTCAGCATATTTTGCAACACATGTGCCCACCAACCAAACCACAAAAACGTTTTTGTTATTTTAAACAATTAAAACTTTCAAAAATCAATTATTTGAACTCAAACTTCAATAATTCCCAATAAATAGCCCTTTTGTCGGAAAATTCAAAACTCGCGATTTTTTTATAGGAAATTCAATTCTCTACAACTTCTGGAAGAAAGTTTTTCCAAATTCCAAACAAAAATTGATTGAAATCCACAAACCAGGCGATTTTACTGTTTATAATCAAATTTCAAATCAATAAATGGGGTCCCGCGAGCATGTTTAACATGTTTTAAACATTTATTGCAACAAAAATACTCTTCACCGTCAGATACTCATATATCCCACATTCGATTGTAAAAATATCACCATTATTATATTATTAAAATAATATATTTAAATGAATTATTTTATCGAAAAAAATAAAATATTAATTTTCAACAATTGTCATTTTAAAAATTTTTCCATCTATATCCACATAAAATCAATATTTTTCTCATCATATAAATCAATAATTAATTATTCACAAATAATATTATTAGAATCATAAGATCTTGCAACCAGTAGTTCCTCAGGAAAAAGGGGCTTTCAATAAGAATTTCTCCTTCTTTGGCGCGCAATTAGGTGACCAAACCTCTCCTTAGACGAACTTTCTAGACATTGCCAATAATGTTATCTAATAATATTATTAGGATAATATGAATTATTGCTTCGATAATGAAAATATTGTGTAATGACAATTATCAAACAACATGCAAGAATATAAAATATCAACGCAAAGAATTATTAAATCAATAAAATATTGAATAAGAATTCACGTAACCATTATTGAGTAGTGCCTTCTTACGTAAGAATCAATAATTGGTGCAATACTGGTGCTATCTTCTTGTGTTTTAACCAAGGTATTTTAACGGTATTAATCTGTAGTTAACTACTACCGTTGTTATTTTTAAACAACTTATATTTGTCATTTTCTTCAACCAATCGCTTTCCGTTATGGGGCCCACAAAAGACTGCGCCATCGCATTTAATATTCCCCGACAAAGAAGAATATTCCACGACCAAACGAATATTCCCCGACAACAATGAATATTTTATAACCACTTGCTTATTTTGAAATATTTGCGTATTTTACCCCTAACTATCCACATTAATCAAATCAACCCTTACTATTTCAAAATAATAAATAGAGAAAATTAAATTTCATTAATAATAAGTTGGGGTCTTACAACCTGTTTTGATTAGGACTTTATTTCCTAACAGGTAATGTCTCCATTTATTGGTTGCAAACACCACTGCCATGAGTTCTTTTTCATAAGTAGAATACCCTAGATGTTTAGAAGGAATGACCTTACTGAGAAAGGCTATTGGTCTGTTTTGTTGCATAAGGACTGTCCCAATACCCCCATACGATGCATCTGTTTCTAGCACAAAAGGTTCTTCAAAATTAGGCATAGCTAATACAGGAGCCTGGGACATAGCTTGCTTGAGTTGCTGAAAAGCATGTGCAGCTAGATCATTCCATCCAAAATTCCCTTTCTTCAAGAGATCTGTAAGTGGTCTGCTTATGACCCCATAATTTCTGATGAATCTCCTATAATACCCAGTAAGTCCCAGAAATCCTCTCAGTTCTTTAATGGTTGTAGGAGTAGGCCATTTTAACATACATTTAATCTTATCTTGGTCTGTAGACACCCCATCAGGATTAATGACATGGCCCAAGTAATGAATCTGCTGGGTACCAAACTCACACTTACTTTTTTTGGCAAACAAACAATGATTTTGTAACAACTGGAGTACCATTTTTAACTACTTCAAATGTTCCTTATAGGTCTTGCTATAGATTAGGATATCATCAAAAAAAACCAACACAAATTTCCTTAAGTAAGGTTGGAATACATCATTCATTAGGGACTGCAATGTGGCAGGTGCATTGGTGAGCCCAAAAGGCATCACCAAAAATTCAAAATGGCCAAAGTGGGTTCTAAAGGCTGTTTTAGGAATGTTAGCAGGATTAACCCTTATTTGGTGATATCCTGACCTTAAGTCCAACTTAGAAAACCAGTTAGACCCATGAAGTTCATCTAGCATCTCATCTATAGCAGGAATTGGGAACTTATCTTTAACAGTTGCACTGTTTAAAGCCCTATAATCGACACACATTCTCCACGTGCCATCATGTTTTTTTACCAATAACACAGGAAATGCATAAGGACTGTTACTTGCCCGAATGACACCATTGCTTAGCATCTCTTTGACAATTTTTTTAATCTCTTCTTTTTGTACATAGGGGTATCTATAGGGCCTGATATTCATTGGCTGACTCCCTTCTTTGAGCTTGATGTGATGATCTTGAGTTCTGAATGGAGGTAACTCCTGAGGTTCTTGGAATACTGAAGCAAATTGCTGCAAAATCTTCTCTATCTGCTCATCCTCCTTAACCTCTGTGAGGTTTGAGTCCCCATGTAAGCCACTGCTGATCTGCTGCTATGTTAACTGGTCCTCATTATCCCCTTGACATGCCCCAAAAAGGTATCCAAAATATCCATGGGTTGCAGAATTTAGAACCTGCTTAAACTCCCCAGAATCCATCATTTGAATGGTAGGAGATACCTGATCTGATTCCCCCTGTAACACAATGGTCCTTCCTTCATGCACTAAAGTCAACTGGAACTCATGAAAGTCAAAGGTAACAGGATTAAAGAGTCGAAGCCATTGGACTCCTAAAACTGCATCTATACCTCCCAGGGGCAGAACTCTAAAGTCTGTCTGAAACTCTTCTCCTTGCACAGACTATGATTCCTTGGGGCAAGCTTGATAGCTAGAAACCTTAAATCCATCTGCCACAATGACATTAAGAGGATTAGCATCCTTAATCACAGCTCTAATCTTCTTAGCAGCTTGAGGATCCATGAAATTGTTGGTACTCCCACTATCCACCAGTATCCTTAAGAATTCTCCATGAGTCATACCCAACAATCTAATGGTATTATTAGTACTATGACCAGACAGTGCATGCAGTGTTATTTGGGCTTCCTGCTCTTCATATTCACCATTTAAATCCTCCTCATTATTCTCATCCCCATAATCAGGGTGATCCTTCTCCATACCTTCTGATGGCAGCATCATGAACAACTTGGGTTTCTTGCAGACATGCCCTGGAGTAAAGGGCTCATCACATGAAAAACACAACCTCAATCTCCTTTTTTCATTGATTTGTTCTCTGGTAAGGCCTCCGATAGGTAGAGCCCTGATAGCTTCCTCACTGTTCCTTTCCATTGGCGTGCTTGAGAAAGCAGGTATCACCTTATTTTAAACAACACTTCCCCCAGGTTTGCTGACCATCCTACTCCTCTTAAGCCATGCTTCTAACTTGGCCTCCTCCACCCTAGCCAATCTTATCATTTCCTTTAAATTTCCAGGTTTAAGTTCCTGCACCCCCAGTTGGATTTCCAATTTCAAGCCACCCATAAAACAATCCATAAAAAACTCCTCATTGAGGGATGGATTTCTAGCTAGGACCCACCCTTTTAGCTCCTCAAATCTCTTTCTGTATTCATCCACAGTCCCCATTTGTTGCAGCTTCTTCAATTCTCCAATATGATTTTCATTAGCCTCAGAATTGAATCTGGCAGTGATTTCCTCTGTCAATTTTTCCCAACTCAACTCCTGGTCCTCCTGACAAAACCCAACATACCACAACTCAGCCTCACCCTCCATATTTATGGTTGCCAAGTACACCTTCTGAGCTTCAGGAACCATATGGTGTGAGAACAACTTATTACACCTTCTAATCCAAGCCCTAGGATTTTGACCATCGAATTTTGGGAATTCAAATTTTATGGTCTTAAAAATACTTTTAGAACCATCAGATTTGAATTTTCCATCATAAGGCCCTAAGATAGATCCAGTGTTGACATCAGAAGTACCTTCTCTGTGATGAATATTGGATTCCTTTTGTGCAGCTTCTCTGTGATGAATATTGGATTCCTTTTGTGCAGCTAAGAGTGATTCGAACCTTTTCATTAGCAGCTCCAGCTTCACATCTATCCCTTGATCTATGGTAGTAGCAGATTCTCTGGATTTGAATCTTCAAATTCTTTGTATGTTATTCTTATGCTCCACAAACCGGGTCTCAAGTTACTTAGTCTCTACGATTATTGGTGGCCATAAGCTGCAGAATCGGTAGCTTTGATACCAATTGTAAGGAAGAAGCTCCTTAATGGTTTAATTCCCAAACTCAAGAATCGAAATGAAAGGAAGTTCGTATGAAATGAGAAGAAGAAGAAGATAGATAGGGAGAATTAGGAGAGAAATAGATAAGGAATAGAGTTAATTGGGGAAGAAGAAAGTATATTCATTTCATTCATACCTCTTTACATCACAAATCTCAGCTAAATACTCTTACCTCAGCTACGAATCCAACAGAAAATGAATAACAGATGAGCATGTGAATGACACAAGCTACATCATGCTGAAAACATGACCCTGAATCAGAAATTAAAGACATTTCCTACTCTACCTTGCTTTATTCTGACAAATTACTAAGACACCCAACAACTGATAGCTAATGCAGAATAAATGCAGCTCCCCTTTCTTACACTATCATTGGGATCATGTGGCCTTGAGCCAGTAATGGGACTAGCACAAAGTGAAGCTGGTTTTGCATTATGGACATTGCTGGACTTTGGGACATGGTTGGAATAAAAGTGTATATTCATTGCATTTTGCCTTTGATACCAAGTCTTATATGCCGAGCTTCACTAAACTTAGCCGGTCTCTAAAACGGCAGGACTTGGCCTGGATTTTTTTGCCCTCGAGTCAATGGTAGCGTATGAAACGGGCTTTTTTTTCCCTGCAATTTGAATCTCCGTATGTGGTTCAGTTTTTTTTTTTTTTTTTTGTGAGTGTGTGTGTGTGATTCATATTGCCATTGTTAAGAGGTTGATTTGAGCCAATTCATGTGTTTCACGCCGTACTGAATCATAGCAATTCCTTATGAGATTGGTCGGCTTGATGTGTAACAGTGCCTGTGCATTACGAGCGACAATTTTGTTCTTGTAGGTTATGTTCTAATGGATGTTTTAGGTTTTACCATCTGTTGTTTTTTGCTTGATTGGTTGACTTTGACTTATTCCAGCACTTGGATTTGTAAAATAAACTAGACATAAAATTAAACAATTGTATCTGTGGAGGGAGCTGAACGATTCACCTAACTTGAATATTGAGCTGATCGAGTCAATGCAAGTTTTGGGAGGATTGGGCTGTGTTTGGGGGGTGGGGATTGCGTGTCAATAGCATGTTTTACACGGTCCAAAGTCATTCTAATTTGTTCTCTTTTAATCAACTCCAGAGAATAAATAGCTCTTATTAAATGCGAAAGGATAAGAACGTGGAGAACTAATCCGTAGTAGTTTTAGTAGAGCCAATTAAAACAGAACCATGTGTTTGGACGGGCTGTTCAAGTTTTACCTATTTCTCTTAAAATTGTCATCTTGTACCTGCTGAACTTTTTTGAAAGCTGAATATAATAATTTTATAATTAAATATATTATATAATAATTTTATAATTAAATATATCATTCACTATTAAGATAATAAGATGTGTTTAGATGTTGGTGTTTATCTCTTCTCTTTTCTCTTTAGTCAAGAACCCTAATCTTTCATCATTGACCTCCGATCATTTTGGAGATATCTTTTCTTAGATCTCTCTTATTTTGATTAAATAAAGTATTCTTCCTTCTTTTGGAGTTTATTTTTTCCTTTTGTGAGACTTGTTTTCTCCATGAGATAGATCGATTTTTTTTTTCTTTTGTGAGGATATTTCATTATCATCTCTGCAGATTTTACTTTTTCCGTTTAAGAGATTTTTTTTCCTGTTTAGAAGATTTTTTTGTTTGCGAGTTTTTTTTGGTGCATGAACTTGTTGAAAATGGATTATTCAAATTTGAATGCGCCGCTTCCATTGTGACTTGTTTTTCTGTGACACCAAAAAACAGTTTGGATCTGCATATTCTACTATTATTTTGGGAATATGATTGTATTTCAGGAGTTTATTTGGTGTCCACTAGTGTTGTTGCTACGATCGAGCTTTTTTAATGATGATGTGTTATTTTATTTGAAAAAATTACTCTTTGAGTTTATTTTTTATAGTCCTTTTATCTTTTGTAACATATTACAGTTTTAATATATTTCAGTCTTTTGGACTGTTTGATTAAAAAAAAAACCATATCATTCACTATTACAATATCAATAACCAATCAAACTTACTGAAAGAGAAAAAAATAAACTCACAAATCAAACTAAGCAAATAAGCCTCACATCAACAAAAAAACAAAACTTCACATACAAAAAGACAAACTCATTCGAAGTAAGAATTACTCTTTCAGTTTGTTTTTTTATAAATTTTCCATCTTTTGTAACATATTATAGTTTTAATATATTTGAATTTTGGACTGTTTGATAAAAAAAGTATATCACATTATTACAATATCAAAAACTAATCAAACTTACTGAAAGATAAAAAATTAACTCAAAAATCAAACTAAATAAATAAGCTTCACATAAAAAAATAAAATAAAACTTCACATTCACATACAAGAAAATATAAATTCATCCGAAATAAAAATTACAATATTTTAATTTTAACTAAGAGCTGATTCACTTACACCTACTGAACTTGACATGTAAATATCTACTCTTGCTACATTTGGAATCCTACCTATTGAAAAGATACGTCTACCTATTGTATTTGTTTGACCGCCTTGTGCTTTTTTCTTATCAGACAAAAATGTTGTAGGCAGTAAACTTTACTTTCCAAATTATGAAGATATGGTGGTCCCAAATTTTATCAAAGAGTTCTTCAACGGCCAATTTTATTTTTATTTTTATCAAAGAGTTCTTCAATTTTTATTTTTATCAAATTTTATTTTTTGATAAGTTGGTCAATTGACCAATAAAATATTGACACACATAGAGTCTCGCCTACGTGTCAGCACTTTATTGGTCAATTGACCAACTTACCTAAAAATGAACTTCATACTAACCACTTCCTTTTGTGATGTTCTAGCGATTTTTTTTTAAGTACTTCTTAAAAAATATATAATATTTATTTTAATTAATTTTTTTATTTTATAGAAAACGGTATTTTAGGTGTAACTTGTGTGAGACCCCAGATTTTATCAATAAAGATTTAAATTTTGTTGAAATAATTTTTAATATTATGGTGTGAATTTAAGATAATATTATAGTTGTGGGTAGTATTTATAAATTTTGAAAAATATAAATGCGGTTATATTATATTCGATTGGTGGGGAATATTAGGTTAGCGAGGAATATTCGTATAACGGCTCAATCATTGGTGGACCCTACAATGTAATTATTATCGGATTGAAAGCGACAAAAATATTTTATTGAAATAACGGCGGAAGTTTTACTGGTAGTTTCTTGTTGAAACTACTTCGGTAGTAAAAGTACGATGTCGTGTAGTTGAATAAGTAGACACGGTATTGATTATTAATCTTTATGTGTAAGTCACCGGTTTGATTCCATTATTATTGACGATTAATAATATGAATTATTATAGCGATAATGACGTTTTGTTTTATTCGTATTATTAACGTAATAAAACAGAAATATCTTTTATATAAAATGTATCACTTTATTAAAGTTATTCTATAAATAGAATATATTATATTTTATTATCGTAGTGTTGCGTAGTGTTTTTAAGATAGTATTGCATAAGTATTTGCATAGTAAAATGTTTTTATATAAATAGAATATATTATATTTTATTTAAAAGATTTTTCTTTAAATATGGACCGTCAGATTAAAGTAAATCAATCTGGATAGTTAAATGGATTGAATTCTTATGCATTTCATTTTCCTATAAATGAAGCTCATTCCTTCATTATTTTCTTACGAATTCATTGAAACTCTGAGAGAGAAATTATAGAGAAAATTATAGAAAAGAAGAAAGATGATACATTACTTCACTACTTCTATATTAGAGTTCTTTTACGGTAAAGAAGGGTGTTATTCTTTCTTCTTGAAGAGAACTTACATTATTCCATTCACTATTATTACGTTGGAATAACTTTGTAAAAGTGGCATACCCTATACATAACCTCGATGTATCTGTGATACCCTATACTTGGTGAAATCCTTATGTTATTCCATTGCTTATTTATTTATTACATTGGAATAACTTTTGTATCTGTGATTTACCTATATACTTGGTGACATTCTTCTATTATTACATTGGAACATCACATGCATGTGTTTTTACACTGGGACTGGTTCCGTTTTTATTATTCTCGTTGGAACATCACATCGTGTGTTTTACACCGGACATTGGTTAAAATCTTTATCATTCATTGGAATATCCTATCTGTGTGTTTACACCCGGATCCGGTTCCATCTTTATTATTACATTGGAACATCCCGACCGGTGTGAATTTCACGACTTTGGTTCCGATTATTATTATTACGTTGGAATAACTTCCGCATACGCCAAATCTGCATGCATGGTGATTTCTTTTGTTATTCCATTCTTTATTATACCGGTTGGTTAAAATTTTGACTTATACTCCATGAAATTAGTAGAATATCCTTGATATTTGCGTTTCATCCGAAGATCTCTTTCACGGAAATATTCTTCCGATCATTCTTGAATTTTACTCTACTAAACAAAGATCGTGTTGACAATTTGGACGTTAATAATTCATGGATTAAATAATTCTTGAACTTGTTTTATTGAATTACTATGTCATCATCATCATCCTCATGTTATATTATGTTATATTTGGCTTTACGTGCATAGATGAACTTAGTATGATTATGACCAGGGGATCATTCGGTATAATCATGACTTGATATAAATGATGTGACAAAAGTCCTCGATTGGCTTCAGAATGCAATGATGGATAGTTTTTGGTATGATTATGACCAGAGGTGATTCGGTATAGTCATGACCATTGATAATTTGATGAAAATCCTTGGCCAGTAGTATACGAGGATGATTAGGCGTGGTGGTTTATTTATTAAAGCTTGAGTCTCAAGTGATAAAAATTGATGAAAACCTTTTAAAACCTAAAAGATAGTAGACTTTATTCTCTACTTGACTCTTTTAATGGATTGCTTATTCCATTGCAGATTAAACCGGTTATCTATTGTATTTTATCGGTTTAATCTTTGTTGAAGGCTAATGATAATTTATTCGCATTATCTTAGTCATAATATTTCTTCTTGGGCTAATTGAGCTCACCCTTTTCTTTCATTCTCTTGTGAAATGAGAACATATTTGGAGACAGTCGGAGCGTAAGTAATGGTCGAGAGGATAGCATTAGTAGTCCTCACTATTACGTGAAATAGTGTGATAATAGTTGTAATGAGGACTCCTTTTTAGTTTGTATAATATCTAGTAGACAAAATTTGTATTCAAACTCACGGTTTATGTCGTATTGTACCTACGCAGTTATATTAGTAAGTTGTATTTGAATTTATGTACCATGTAAGTGGCGACCCAAGATGGGTGGACGTATACCTAATTTTGGGGGTGTCACGGTTGGTATCGAGCTTAGGATATGATCCTGGCTAAGATGTGAGAATAATACTAGGAGGGAGGAGACGGGAATTCCTTCGCTAGTATGACCTACCTAAGTTTATGTGGTATTTATTTGGTCGGTCGGAGTATAGGGATAATATGTGATATGTTAATTAACCCTTGTTTTGTGACGGTGTTTGAGAATGACATCCGAAAATCTTTGAGATAAGCAATGAAGCACATGAGAGTGTTGATTCACTCAAACAAAAGGTAACGACCAATAATACGATAATAATCATCTCGGTGGCAAAATATTTATCGAACAATGATAACCATCGTGGGGAAATTATCATGCTAAGAATGGTAACCACTTGGTGGTAATCATGGCAAAGATAATAGAAGTGGAAATTTCAAGAAGAGAAGGTCATTTAGCTCGATTTTGTCGTTATAGTGAAGTCAAGTCCATTTGGGATAGTGGCACCAAAGGCGGATACTGGACAAAACAAAGTCGATGGTTTCGGGAAGAGCGTTTTCGTGACTTCTCAAAAGTGGGTAACCCGAACGAAGTTAGCACGGGTTAATTAATTATAAATTCTTGCGAAGTCTCATACCTTTATTAGATACCGGTTCTACCCATTCTTTTTTCTCTCTTTGCTTGCGTTCAACGTTTAAATTTGACTCGGAGAAATTAGACTTTGATTTATCTATTGAAACTTCGTTGGGAGAAACCTTTGTTACCTCTACTGTTTATTAATCTTGTTTGGTTCAAATAAACATTTTCACGTTACCTGTCGATCTTATCTTTTTGAAAATATTTGCCTTTGATGGGATTTTAGGAATCAATTGGTTAACTACTCATCATTCTTTTTGTAAGGTTGTTAGCTTTCATATTCCTAACCAACCTGTTATACGAATTCAAAGTAACCAAACCCTAAAGTTAATCACTATTATATCAAGCCATAAGTAAAGAGCCCCGATCCTTTCGTTGTTGACTTCCTTGTGTGGAATGCACCAAAGCCAGACTTTCTGTAGACAACATCGTGAATGAAGATGGCAAGTTTATAGGTATCATTGTGAGGTGCTATCTAGGTTAAGGGATAGAAGTCACAGTTGGTATCAATGTGACGTACTATCCAAGTCTTGGATGAGAGTCACAGTTTTGAATGATATTTCTATTATTAATAAATTTTAAGCGTATTCTTGAAGACTTCTTAGCCTACTAGAAGCGTGAAATCGAATTTTGTATTGATTTGAAGATAAAAACCCATTTCTTAAACCCTCAAATATTTCTTCAACTAAAAGGATCTGTTTACGAGGATTATGATGAAAGTCATAATAAAAGCATTGGACTAATGAAAATCATGGGTATATGACTTATTAGTAAGTGTTATGATGAGTTATGAAAACATGAAAGTTTTTTAGAAATCACAAAGAGTTGAAAATCAGATTTTGGTGAAAAACGTAACATGAAATTCAATTGACCATATCTCCTATTATATTTTGAATTTTTGAATGTGGTCAAGTCCTAGAGTTAGATCTATGAGTTACCTAACTAATCCAAGTGGAATTACTAGAAAAGGTGTTGTAGATTTTTGTGTGGACTGATTTTAGCAAAGGAGTGCAAAGCTGCAAAAATCGAAAAAGCTTCTGCCATGATTTTAGAGAGGTTGTTTTGGCCACTTAAATTATGAGAAAAATTCTGGCCTTTTGGGACATGAAGGTATATGGTATAAAGTATCTCCTGTCCAAAAATGAGCTCATTCTGACTTAAAATGAGCAAGTTATGACTATTTCAATATTTAGGTTTTTCCGCGAAAAAAACGCTATAATCAAGTTCTATAACTTCGATGACCATGAAATTTAAACTAGAAGCTCACGTTAACATGTGTAAGGTCCTGCCAAGATTTGGGAATTTTGGAGTTAAACTTGAGGTAGCTAATTTCTTAAGGAATTAATTAGAAATTGATTTTGAAAAATAGTAAATGAATTTTAAAATTCGAGAAAAATATATTTTCATTATGGGACTATATTATGCTAAATCCCAGAAAAGAAATATTTTTGGGACTGATTTGATATTTTTCATGAAAATAGTTTAATTACTGAACATATGAGTTAAATATGTTATGTGAAGAATAAAAGTTGAAAATAGGATTTTATGGCTAGAGAATCCTATATAGAGTATATGCATATTTTTGAGAGATTTGATAATTGGTGATGATATCTTATGAGTATGACATTTTGAATGATTAAATGCATTATATGGTAAAGTGTAAACAATTAAGATAAATTGTTTATAAATTTAAGAAGTGATTAAAATATTGTTATAATATTAATGTTATTAGATTATGAGATTATTAAATGATTGATAACATGGGGATATTCTTGAATCTGGATAAATTATATTATAAATGTTTAATATTTATCCTTTATCTCATTTGATTGATTCTTTATATCATTATCCACGTATTTTATATTATGTTGAAAGTCATCATCTGTGGCTGTAGTGCATAGATGGACTTGGTATGATTATGACCACGGATTATTAGAGTATAATCATAATCAGTAAATGAATACACAATTATCTTTGGCCGTAGTGCATGGATAATTTGTGGTCGTGATACTTAATGAATACACAATTATCTTTGGTAGTAGTGCATGGATAATTTGTGGTCGTGATACTTAATGAATATCCTGGCACGTAGTGCGAGGATGATTCGATGATGTGGATTAATTATTGAATTTGAGTCTCAAGAATGAAATATTAATTCATGGATGCGTTCAAAGTCATCCGTGGCTTACGTGCATAGATGGACTTGGTATGATTATGACTGAGGATTGTTTCTAAGATAATCATAACCAGTAATTGAAAACACAATTATCTTTGGTAGTAGTGCATGGATAATTTGTGGTCGTGATACTAATGAATATCCTCGGCCCAGAGTGCGGGGATGATTCGATGATGTGGATTAATTATTGAAATTTGAGTCTCGCAATGAAATATTAATTCATGGATGCGTTCAAAGTCATCATGTGGCTTACGTGCATAGATGGACTTGGTATGATTATGACCGTGGATTGTTTCGGTATAATCATGGATCAGATTGAAAACACGAATATCCTTGGCCAGTGGTGCATGGATAATTCGTGGTCGTGATACTATTAAGCTAAGTCTCAGTATTATTGGTTTTACAGTTATATATCTTTGGCTTGTAGTGCAAAGATGAATTGTTAATGAATATCTTTGGCCGGATTGCAAAGATGAACTTAATATTTTCAACGATAAAGGTATTCAAGGTATCCTCACCTCTTTATCATATCAGGTACGTACCCTAATTTCGAGGGCGAAATTCCATAAGGAGGGGAGATTGTGAGACCCCAGATTTTATCAATAAAGATTTAAATTTTGTTGAAATAATTTTTAATATTATGGTGTGAATTTAAGATAATATTATAGTTGTGGGTAGTATTTATAAATTTTGCAAAGTATGCAAGCGGTTATATTATATTCGATTGGTGGGGAATATTCTAGGTTAGCGAGGAATATTCGTATAACTAGCTCAATCATTGGTGGACCCCACAATGTAATTATTATTTCGGATCGAGAAAGCGACAAAAAATATTTTATTGAAATAACGGCGGAAGTTTTACCGTGGTTCTTGTTGAACTACTTCGGTAGTAAAAAGTACGATGTCGTGTGGTTGAATAAGTAGCACACGGTATTGATTATTAATCTTTATGTGAGAAGTCACTCGGTTTGATTCCATTATTATCGATTAATAATATGAATTATTATAGCGATAATGACGTTTTGTTTTATTCAGTATTATTAACGTAATAAAAGCGAAACATCTTTTATATAAAATAGAATACTTTATTAAAGTTATTCTATAAATAGAATATATTATATTTTATTATGCATAGTGTTGCATAGTGTTTTGCATAGTGTTTTGCATAGTATTGCATAGTGTTTGCATAGTAAAATGTTTTTATATAAATAGAATATATTATATTTTATTTAAAAGATTTTCTTTAAATATGGACCGTCAGATTAAAGTAAATCAATGCTGGGACCGTTCATGGATTAGTTCTTATGCATTTCATTTTCCTATAAATAAGCTCATTCCTTCATTATTTTCTTATTTAATTCATTGAAACTACAGAGAGAAATTATAGAGAAAATTATAGAAAGAAGAAGAGATTCATTACTTCATTACTTCTATATTCAGTTCTTTTACGGTAAGGGGTGTTATTCTTTCTTCTTGAAGAGAACTTCTGTTATTCCATTCACTATTATTCTGTTGGAATAACCTGTAAAAGTGGCATACCCTATACATAACCTGTATACGCGGCATACCCTATACTTGGTGAAATCCTTATGTTATTCCATTGCTTATTTATTCTGTTGGAATAACTTTGATATCTGTGAGTTTACCTATACTTGGTGACATTCTTCTATTATTACATTGGAACATCCACATGCATGGTTTTACACCGGACTGGTTCCGCTTTTTATTATTCTGTTGGAACATCCTGTCATGTGTGTTTTACACAGGACTGGTTCCGTCTTTATCATTACATTGGAATATCCTATCTCGTGTGTTTTACAGGATGCGGTTCCATCTTTATTATTCATTGGAACATCCCGCCGATTGTGAATTTCACGACACGGTTCCGTTATTATTATTCATTGGAATAACCTTTTGTCATCGCGGCACCGCATGCATGGTGATTTCTTTTGTTATTCCATTCTTTATTATACCTGGGTTGGTTAAAACTTTGACTTCTATACTCCATGAAATTAGTAGAATATCCTTGATATTTGCGTTTCATCCAAAGATCTTTTCACGGAAATATTCTTCCGATCATTCTTGAATTTTACTTCACTGAAACAAAGATGTCATGTTGACAATTTGGACGTTAATAATTCATGGATTAAATAATTCTTGAACTTGTTTTATTGAATTACTATATGTCATTGTCATCATCCTCATGTTATATTATGTTATCTTTGGCTTACGCAAGATAGATGAACTTAGTATGATTATGACCTGGGATCATTCGGTATAATCGTGACTTGATATAAATGATGTGACAAAAGTCCTCGATGGCACTGTAATGCGATGATGGATAGTTTTTGGTATGATTATGACGAGGTGATTCGGTATAGTCATTTGACCATTGATAATTTGATGAAAATCCTTGGCCGTGTGGTACGGGGATAATTAGGCGTGGTGGTTTATTTATTGTTTGAGTCTCAGTGATAAAAATTGATGAAAACCTTTTAAAACCTAAAAGATAGTAGACTTTATTCTCTACTTGACTCTTTTTAATGGATTGCTTATTCACGCATAGATTAAACCTGGTTATCTATTGTATTTTATCGGTTTAACACTTTGTTGAAGGCTAATGATAATTTATTCGCATTATCTTAGTCATAATATTTCTTCTTGGGCTAGATTGAGTTTCACCTTCTTTTTTTTCACTTTTTCTTCTCGTGAAATGAGAACATGCCATTTGGGAGACAGTCGGGGAGCGAAGTAATGGTCCGAGAGGATAAGATTAGTAGTCCTCACTATTACGTGAAATAGTGTGATAATAGTTGTAATGAGGGCGACTCCTTTGAGTTTGTATAATATCTAGTAGACAAAATTTGTATTCAAACTCATAGTTTATGTCGTATTGTACACGACAGTTATATTAGTAAGTTGTATTTGAATTTATGTACCATGTAAGTGGCGACCCAAGATGGGTGACGTATACCTAATTTTGGGGGTGTCACAACTTGGATACATACAAAAAATAGAATCTGTACAGACGAAAATAATGTTTTAGGTATAATTTGAATACATACAAAAAATAGAATTTATACAGTCCGTACAAACACTATTTTAATTTCACCTAAAATACTATTTTCTGTAAAAATTTAAATTGAAATTAATATTATATATTTTTTGAGTTGCTTAAAAAAAATGTTAGCTATAATGTCACAAAACTAATGTCCCCCTAGACTTTTTATTTACGAAAAGGCACATAGTCGTGCTGTCATTGCTTTTTCGAGGGTCCTTACACGAGCAATTACAAGGGATGTCGCATTAAAAATCTTAAAAATGAATATTGTAAGATGAGTTTGGTTACTGTGAAATTAATTTCATAATAAATTGGTCAATTGATCAATACAATGTGAATATACAGAGGGAGAGATCACCTCTTAACTTACATGTTAACAATATATTAATTAATTAATTAAAATTAATTTCATACTAACCACCCCCTTATAAGATTATTTGGTTATCACAAATAATACAACACTTGTGTTGATTTTTATATAATTTACTCTTTTATTTCTCTAAGACCTCTTTTACGGATCAAGTACTTATTTTAATTTTCTTAATAAAAATATTTTTTTTTTCAAAAATTTATATTTAAAATTGTTTCATCTCATCTCACCACACTTTATCGCTCTGCAAAGCTGACAATTTATAAATTTTGATCATTCTTATGACTTAATCAAATAAAATGATACTCCCTTCGTCCTAGGATAAAAGTCTTGGTGGACTTTTTACGCATATTAAGAAGATAAATGAAATGACAAAATTGTCCATAATAATGTCATTAAATATGGAGAGAGAATTAGAATAAGAAAAGTATGAGATATTTAATGCTATAGGAAAATATGTGTAAAAGTTTGGTTATTAAAGGAAAATAGACATTTAATATGAGATTACCCAAAATAGTAATAAAGACTTTTATCATGGGACGGAGGAAGTAATTAATTATTACTGAATCAGTAATGATGCTTCCTATGACAATCAATTACATTGATCCTTATGACTGCATCCATTAAATTATTCCTTATGACTTAATCAATTGGAAGGATCCTTACGACTTCATCAATTAGAAGGATCTTCTACTTTGTATCTCCTATTCTAGTTCTCTGGGTTACATTTTTCTAATGATTCTTCTCTTGTGATTTTGTTTGTTTTTTAATACCTTGGTTACCAACTTTTCAATACTAGACGAATTTTGCTATGAATATTAAAAAGCCATGAATTGCAATATAATAAACTAAGAAAAATTATTATTTTCACACAATTATCTAATACATATGTATGAAAGTTTTACAACTAAGTGTTTATTTGAGACCGATGAGATATTAGTCTAATGGTTATGATTTTTATTCAGTGGGGGTTTAATACAAAAAATTATAAAAAAAATAAATAGCAATAATAAAAGTTTTAAAATGTCAAATTAATATGTTAATATTAATCATTATTTTTTGCACAAAAGCGTTTCAAATAAGTGATTTATAATGATCCTCTTTATGGTCTCATATACTGAAATAATTTCAAAATCAAAATTCACCTACCCATCTTTCATCCTTTTATACAATGACACCTTTATAAATAAGAATTCATCTATCCATCTTCCATCTTATTATGCAATGACACCTTAATAAGATTTATAGTTGCAAAACACTTTTCAATGTTTGCGGTTGCAAATATGTAGGATTAATTAGTACCAATTTCACTAGCAAATAAACAATTTAAGACTCAAAGAATGGAAAGAAACAATTAAAAAAAGAAAAGAAAAAACAAAAAATAAAAGCCAATAACAAGTTAACAACTAATTAATTAACAAGATGAATAAATATTATAAAGAGTTTTCAATTCAAATTAAACTAATAACTATATATTTACGTACATAGTGAAATAATTGAATTTTCTTAAGATATAAGAATGTAGAGTATCTTACCTTCTAATTTGTCATGTAGCATATCGGATATTTCAAGCTTTAACTATAAAATTTGAATTGAATATGATAGAATAGTGGAAAATTTGTTTTGTGTTTGTATTTTCTAATGTGAAATGGGCAGCAGAGTTCTTTTCTTTATAAATTGGAGAGGGGCCGGAGCCACACTCGCCCAAGTGTGGCTTCGCCCCTACTTAAGACTGAGGTATTGAGACTGTTCAATTTCGACTTGGGGAAATTTATTTCTTAGGTTATGGGAGGCTTATTTTTCTCTTTTTGTGAAGTTTGTTTGTGAATTTATTTCTTTCTTCATTAATAAAGTTAATTGATTCTTGATATTGTAGTAGTAATGATGTACTTGATTATGAATTATATTATATTCCAAAAAGTGGAACTTTCAAAAAAGAAGGGGTGCTCATTTTGTGTTGTCAAATATTAGTGCGATGGTATGAAATACGTTGACAAAAAAACATCTGGCAAGAGTGATTTCATAAGATCATAAGACTCTTGAAAATACTTAAAAATAAAATAATTACCAGAGATGCTATTGTCATAGAGTCGTTCGTCTTTGACGAAAGTAATTAGGATAATAAACCTGCTTTATTAAACTCTTGAAATTTGTCCAACTAAAGTTTATCGACGTACTGATAAAAAACGTTAAACAACATAAATCAGAAATTTATAAAAATTCAAAGATACGCAATGTTGTGTGCTTAACTAGAATCAAATAAAAGCTTAACTAGTAGAAAATAATATGCAACATATATAAGCCCAAAAGAAGTAGTAGTAGTAGTAGTTTGATGAAGAATTGTGAGTACGTACGTACCGGCGCCTAAGGCTAAATTAATCAAATGATATGGCTAACTGAGTTTTGTAGCTTCGAACTTTGTTTGTTTCATAATGTCCTCAATTAAAAGTGTGATATTAAGGTGAGAAGATCCTCCCTCTTCAACTGCCCTGACAGCCTCTTTTGCAAGCTCCCTAGCTCTTTTTCTTCTCTCTTGACCTTCTTTTCCTTCAAGCATTATGTACTCTATAGCCTCTTTCACATTCTTACTCCTCACTTTCACCCCGAACTTCTCTTCCTCGCCCAAAGGCACAACTTCTTTAGCCCCAATACTCACACCAGTCTCAAGTACCTGCACTACCAACTTCTCATTGAAAAATTGCTCGGCAAACAAAGGCCAAGTGATCATGGGAACGCCGCTACAAATCCCTTCAATAGTCGAATTCCAACCACAATGCGTTATGAATCCTCCAATTGCAGGGTGTGACAATATAAGCACTTGTGGTGCCCAACCCCGGATCAAAAGCCCTCTCCCTTTCGTACTTTCCTCGAATCCCTCTTCCAATATCCATTTCTCGATCTCTTTTTGTTTGCCCCCTGCCCTTACCACCCATACAAACGGACGTTTCGATGCTTCTAAGCCTAGAGCAAGCTCCATGAGTTGTGTACAAGTAAGCCTGCTAAGGCTTCCAAGGCAGGCATAAATTACGGAGCCATTTGCCCAATTGTCAAGCCAATGTAAGCACTTGTTTCCATCAATCGACGCATTATTATGTCCTCTCTGAGCCTTGTCCAACATGTTCTTGTTGTTGAGTGATAACGGACCAACGCACCAAACTTTTTCTCCTCGGACTTTTTTAAATTCATCAACATAATCTTGTTCCAACTCCTCAAAACTATTAATCACAACCCCATACGCTCCTACTTCAGTAGCTCTTACCTGTTCACGGAGCTCAACAATCGCAGGTACTGACCCCGGATTGAATAATCCGGGCAGCTGGGCTTTAGTGAACTCGATATGATCAGGCAGACCACGCACAACAAAGAACTCTGACTCGGACGACACACTTTCGTGCACCTTGGAATTGTATATATTTTCCGTACATAATTGCGTGAAGCAACTCATTCCATCAAACATAATCCACGGAATTTGGAGCTTTTTGGCAGTATCAGACGTCCAGAAAACATGCTTGTCAGATAGTATGCAGCTTGGACTAGGCTTTATATCTTTTAACATTTTTTCCACCGGCTCTTGTAGCATTTTGGTTGCAGCAAAAAAATTTATAGACATAACCAAAGAGGGTAAATCGTCCACGTTTTCGCATCCCTCCGGCAAGCCGGCCTCCACGGCCGGAAAACGGACTTCGAGGAGTCGAATTGGCAGGCCAGATTCGATGGCACGTCCAATGACTGCACCGAAACGGATGGCATTACGGGGTGTGGCGACAATGGTCACGGTCACGGCACGTTGTGCTAGCAATTTGGCCATGTCCACCATGGGAATAAGGTGGCCTGGGCACATTAAGGGTATCATAACAATGTGAAGATGGTCTGACGGTGAATCCATTGCAAATGAAAATTTTGTGGGTTATAGGAAATATTGATACTATATGATATGTAGTGTAAAGGTAAATGATATAATATATAATGTGATATATATAGAGGGAAGGTAAATGATACTAGTATAATGGCGGCGAGGTGGATACAGTAAATTAAAACCTCTATTTATTGGGATCAAACTATTTGTATTCTAATTGAGAGGTTATTATTATTAAATAGAGGTATTGGTACAACATATTTTTTGAATACTCAAAAATATTCACTTTAACAAAATATAGATTTTATAACAAAATTAAACAAAATATAAATTATTTAGATTTTCAAACTAGGAAAATATAATCTTTTATAGGAAATGTAGTCTTTTTTTATAGAAAAATGTGTGTCTTTTATAGGAAATATAGTCTTTTATAGGAAAATATAATTCTTTATAGGAAATATAATCTTTTATAGAAAATATAGTCTTTTAAAATTAATATTATCTCTCTCATATATATATATATATGAAATTATTACTATATAGAGATATAGTTTATTAATACGGGACTTAAAAAGTATATAACATATTATAATTTAGAGGTTATTTCTATTTATAACTAGTCCAAATTGGGATCAATTTTTTTTTATAATATTGCAGAAGTTATTCTTATATAGAGTATTCTTAAATAGAGTCTTTATTGTACCTACATAATTGAAACCAACTGGACCCACTACAAGTCAAGGCTCAGTCTATTATTTTAACATTATCAAGTAACTTGGGTCATCTTAATTCATTGTAAATAATAATATATTGAATTTTTAAAATTAATTTAAAATATTTTTAAATTTAAAATTAATATTTATTTAATTTTAGTTCCTGGATTAAGTAGGCGGCGTTGTTTTACACGTCACTCTTCTTACAAAGTTGCAGGAAGAAGCAAAGTTAGGACAGTTCTTATCGACATGACTGACAACTCGATGACCACAAAAGAGAGAAGTGTTCTCTCAGTCCAAATTTAGCTATTCTATCTTGTAAACGTACATGCAACTATATCATGATAAATAAATAAATGTCGTTATACTTTATCAAAATAAATAATTCATGTAGCGATAATGCGACGAACGCGAGTTTTTTAATTTATTTTAAATATTTATTAAATTAAATAAATATATTTTTAATTTATTTATTAAATTAAATAAATATTTAATAAAATTGTTGTAGGATAATTTAATTAAATATATTACGTTAATTAAATTAATGTTAGATAATGTTATAGTTCAAAATGTGAATTTAATTGGAATAATTAAATTAAATGAGCTATTAAATAAATACGACGTTGTTCTAATTAATTAATTAGAGATGCATTGATTTGTTAGAATTAATAAATGATAATTTTAATTATGAGACAATTTGATTTAATGAGTAATATTGCCTTTTATTTAATTGAATTTAAACAATGTTATTTGATTAATTAAAGGGTGACGAATAAACTATATAATAAATGAGTTAATTAAAATAAATAAAAAAGAAACCTTTTATGGGCTAACCAAACAAAGCCTTGGGAACATGGGTAACTGCTGAGTCATAATGCGCATAACTGATACACTGATACCCACGTATATCAGTTATACGCATTATATCAGTCTTGTAATTTTTACGTTATTTCATATTCATTTGTTGAGTTAGAGAATACAGAGAGAAAATAGAGAGAACTTGAGAGAAATTGATATTGTAGAAGAGGTTTTGGAGAATCAAAGAAGTGTTTCCTATCATCTTGCTTAATCTAAACAAAGAAATTAAGGGTAATTTCTTGAATTCAAGCTTTAATTTACGTTCTTAAAGTTCTTCATAAAAATTATTTTTTTAACTCTGTAATTGAATTTTATAGATGATTGTTGAAAATATGGTGTTATATGTGTTTATAACGTGTTTTATATGAATTATATGTGATTTAGAGTAATCAGATCCATGAAATTATGTTTAAAATTGGAGTTTTGAGTTTACAATGAAATAACATATGAATATGGCTTATATGTACAAAATTTGATGTCCAAATTGTATGATAATCTGTAAATTAATTATAGTTTGTGTCAATATGTTAAGAAAAGAAAAGAACGAAACTTGTATGGACTGATTTGGTTGAAAAACGAGTTCGTTATAGTTAATTTTATTAAGAATGTCTAAAATAGAGTTTTTCACAAAAAACAGTGAATTTATGGGTTTAAATTTAGTTGTTTATATGATTTATGTTGTTAAAATCATGCTACAATTGTTATAATATGTTCATATAAAGTTTAGAACTCATTGGTAGAATTAAAGTGTTGAATAAGGAAATTGGAGTTTATTGGCCATGCTCTGCGTTTTTTATGGCCGCAACAACTCGGTCTAGAATTAGTAGCCGCTTACCGCCTTCTAAGGTATAATTGATACGCCGCTACCGTTTGAAGGTTTGATGGTAGTCTTTGTCATGTAGTGAACAAAGCTAAAAGCACCGCGCATTGCGTGGTGTGTGGCGATTTGGTCCAATCTCAAATTTTGCTTGTTCAAATTTAGGAAATATAAATTAAACCTAATCTAATGAACAGAAAATGTATTAATCATGGATGTTAAAGCAGATTAGTATCATGTTAATGGTGATTTCAATTGATTAATTGATAAGTTAAACGCGGACTTAAACTCGTTATTCGTGAAATCTAATAATATGCTTAAGCTTAAGAGTTAAGGGTTGTGAATGTGATTAATATAATCAGAGTTAAGTTAAAAAGAGAATATGCTCACAATGCTAATTGTGTTATAATTAATTGGTACTAGTTGATAGCCCGTGCAATGCATGGATTAGTTTGTTTTTCGATTGTATAATTTTCTAAAATTAGAATGAGAAAGATTTTTCATAATAATAATAATTTTTTTCATATAAATTTTTTGATTTTTTTTTTGCATGGCATAGCAATTATATGTATAAATATGTTACTATTGCTATTTTATTACTTTCACAGTTCCACTTTTATTGCGATAATCCATTTTATTTAAGATCATTCAGTTGTTGCTCAATTTTCTAAATCTTCTCTTTCATGGCTTCGATCTTTGTTTGTAGCGTAACAATAGTTTCTTCAATCCTTGCATTCTTGGCATATCCATAATCACCATTGTCACTACTGCTATCATCACTTATTTCAATAATTTGGTGTTTGTTCTATCCTTTATTTTTTGTTGGTATAGATCTGCAAATAAATGAAAACACATAAAATTTTAAAAATAACATGCAAAATAGGAAGAATATATTAGTTAAAAAAACAAACTGATTACTTTACCTGATATCCATTATTTAGTATTTTGTATGATATTGTTTATGTATTGGATTTTTTGTTTATGTGATAGTAGTATTTATAAGTGTTTTATATTTAATGAGTATTTATTTTTTTTTGTCATCAATTTTTATCCGTTATATGTTACCAATTTTAATATTTATGGCTATAGTGAGTGTTGTCTTTTGGATTGTCTATTGGTTTAACTCTGTATCTTAATTGTAATGCAATGTTGTATAGCATGAATCCGTGTGGCAGTTTTGAAGATGAAAGAAAAAGAAAAACTATTGGAATGGAAGAGGCAACTGAATTAATGATTTTTTGTTATGTATTAATGGTTAATATTATGTATTAATGGCTAATATCAATTGTATATGAGATTTCAATTGATTAAAATTGGGTTGTATGTGGGATTTCAATTGATTAAAATTGGGTGTGTTAATTAATTAATTGATTTGAAATTAATTGAGTTTATTGAGTTTCTGTTGGAAATCAAATTGGAAGACTGATTAATTACTTGATTTTTAACAGCCAGATTAATTAATTGATTTGAAATTGATTGAGTTGGAAGATAGGCTATGAAATTAATTGAGTTTCTGTTGAAAATCAATTTGGAAGACAAATTAATTAATTGATTTTTAACTATGTTAAAAATTAAATTGATTTCAATTGATTAAAATTGGGTGTGTTTGGAAGCCAGATTAATTAATTGATTTGAAATTGATTGAGTTGGAGGATAGGCTGTGATGTATTTATATATAAGGATTGATTGTGACTTTAAATGGTATGTAGGATTAATTGAGGAACGTGAATAGTAAAAGTAAAATCTACGCACGTGACACGTTTTCTTACCCTAACTTGATTACAATTACGCAAGTTTCTTAACTATACTTTTTAATTGAACAAGTACCTAAACCTTATTTTATATTGTACAAGTTTCCAAGTTCACAAGTACTATTCTTATATTGAGCAAAGTCTTACTCTTATTTATACAATATTTATTCAACTGCATACCTTTGAGGTTCACCGGTGCATCGGATCTCTTCCCCGCGACATGCATAAAAATTGATTCCCCGTAGTTTTGAAAATAAGTTTTATCAGCTAACTATTTTTACCTTCTCTCATGTTATAAAATTATAACATATATATTTATGGATGTCTAGATTTATATTTAATTGTAAGGTTTGCTCTTTGGTATTTTAGAACTCCCAAGTTCATTAAGTAACTCAATATTTCATTAAGTTTTAAACTCATGACTTTTGAGTTTTGAAACTTAAATTGAGAGAGTCCATGTATCTATAAATAAGGCGTACCAAGCATTGTAATAGATGATGATGGATATATGAAAAATTTATTATGAGACATGCCTCTTTTCTCCAATCATTTTTGTTCTTAATTTTAGTAATCTTTTATATACAGCGTTATGGAATATGAAAATATTGCTTGCTTCTCTAACATTCATCTTGAAGATAATAATCATATTTGATTTGAAGGAGAAGGTATGTTTATCAATTATATATATATGGATACACAATTTTTTTTAGTATAACATCTTTGCATGTTATTCCATTCATAATCTATTATTAGAGTTTGTTGTTCTTGATTCTAGCATGCTAATATTTATCATACTCATATGTAAGTCATCATCATCCACCACCCTCAAGTTGTCTTGTTATTAAGCGGTGAAATATCTAACCTCAATTATTATGCGGTGTTTATTTTTATAGAAGTGTATTGTAATTTTGCATTTCTTCCAATCTAAATAAATCAAAAGGATTCGATAAAATACATGATGTTTTAGTTCTTTTTAGTTCATGTACTAAAACAATCTTTTGATATATTTCTAATGATTTTGATATATTTCCTTTTGGCATGCATGATAGCATATTTGATATATTTCTAATAACCTTTTGATAAATTTTTGTATGAAATTACAATGACAAATATGCTTAGTAATATTGGTTTGTTATTTTAGTGGACAAATTTAGTTTAGTGTTTTTCTTGCATTTCTATAAATTGTTTCATTACAATTAAATCGAACATATATAATTATTTAATTTGATGGGAAATATGTTTAGTTATTTAATATTTAAATATTATAAATTTGAATTTGTTGCTCTTGATTTATATCGAGCAAGAATTATTTGTCATGTACTCTTAATGATGAGATTCATATAAAGGCAAAGAACCTTGGAATCTGATTGTAGTTGACAATCATGCATCCTTTGCATGATCATGCAAAATTAATGATTTTTATTATTTATCATCTCCATGAAAAATTAAAAGTTGAGTACATTAGAGTAAAAGACTTACTTGTCTTATGAAATGATTTAAAGGAAAGATTTTAAAAGCTCATTATAATTGGTTACTTTTTGAAGTTGCAAGATTTTAAAAGTGTTGAGTGAAAAACAACGATGAAGACATGTTAGAGAAAATATTTATTATATTTTATGCCTCAAATATGCTCTGTAGTAGCAATATTGAGAGAGTAAGTTTTCAAAATATTTTACGAAGCGATAAAACTATGTTCCCGAAGTGATATTATGTCTTCTAATGGTTGTACAAAATAATGAGTTTTATTTGAAAAACCAACAATCTAGCTCGTAGATTTTATTACATTCCACGAAGTGAATTGAACCTCATTTGATAATCATAGAGGAAATTATGGTTGTAGTTGTGGTAGTGGACTTGAAAAGAACAATCAATATATAAAAGGGAATGTACCGTCGTCTCTCTAAACATTTGGTAGATTTGTACCAAGACTCCATAAAAAAAAAAAGAAATGGAATGATCACGAAGATCCATGAATTATTTTGACTTTTCAAATGGAGTGGATATAACTAATTTTGATATCTATGGTTTCCTTGATGATATGTTGATAGAAATGTTCATACCAATTAATTATTTTATTTCATTATATTATGACATTATAATAAGTATTTTTATTATATATTTTATTTATGTTTCAAGTAATAAAGTTAAATTTATGTTTTGCATATCTGAAGTTGTATGGGCGAAGCTCATCAAACTTAATTAAAGGCTCTAGAAAAGCGATTATTCATCAAACATAATTGAAAGCTCTAGAAGAGTGATTATTCATCAAACTTAATTAAAGTCTACGGGAAGCGATTATAATGTTGTCAAAAGGGCACAAAACTTTGTATTGATGATTCTTTATATTATTCTTAAATGACGAAATTTACTTAGTTTTAAGGATATCGTTATAATGGTTATCATATTGAAACCAACATTGAAGATAGTAAAGTAATTTCTTTAAATTACTTCAATCTTATCGGACGAAGCTCGTATTAGAAAAAGCGTATATTTTCTCTTACGGGATATATTATACTAAAATGAGAATAGTTGAAACAAATGTTGTAATACACGAAGTGTATAATACACGAAGTGTTCGTATCAAAAGGTTTTATGATTTGACATTCGGGATCGATAATGTTGCGTTTAATTATTGAAAACTCCATGAACATCCGTAAGGAACGGAAGATTCATTTACTTGTTGATTATATCAAAGTAAGTTAATTACCAATACATGCATAGGGTCATCTTATTCATAACCTCGATAAGTGATATTTTAAAGGTATAATTTGAGGATTGTTATTTTAATGAAACAGTCTTCCCACCATTAGGGGAGAAAAATCGTTACTGAAGCGGGACATTAGATCATTGCACGAAGCACGACGGAAAATTAATTGGAATGTTTTTTGTTGCTAAAATGCGGCGTGAGATCGTTGCTGAAGCCTGACGGAGATTAATTGGAATGTTTCAAATTGGAATGTTTCAACGTTATTTAATCACGATTCTCATACAAATCAATATGAACTAGAAGTTCAAAGGATTATTCATTTGCAATGAATTGCAAATCAATTACGAGAATTATTCATAGATAATAAGAAAATTATGATATCTTACATTTTAGGCGCTAATACTCTAGAAGAGATTGAAGTCCTGTAGGACAATCATTATCTGACTGACAAATTGAATCAAAATCACACTTGAAACATGGAAGAATGATCGGTGTTAAAGATAAAATTTTCGGAAGAAGAAATCTGAGAAAAACAAGTTGCGACTATAAAGAGGCTATACCCGTGAAAACAGGCTACAAAAGTTATTGATCTATCAAAAACTTATGAACAAAAATCTCTTGTAAATAAAACTCTTGAAGAGTTATCTCTAAAGAGGATGAGTTATCCACGAAGAGGATCGGTGCACGAAAATACTTGAGATCTCGATACATTATGTATATCTGAGGAGAGCGAATATATTGGATAGAAATAAAATTGTTGTCGACAACATATTTTTGTATAAAGTTGTTCTTGATATTACGAAGTAATGATCATGAATATGAACCACAAATTGTTGATGAATGTAGAAATATTTGGTGATGTGAAAAAAAGCGATTCAAATAGAACTAAATTCACAAAGTAAGCGTGAAATTTTTGGACTGTGGATAGAACACACTGAAGGTGTAATACTTATTGAATACAAATGGGTATTTATGCGAAATAAGAAAAATGAAATTATATGGTACAAAGCGCGACTTGTACTGAGGTTTCTCATGAGAGACACTGGTATTAATTATGGAGAAACATATGTTCTGTAATGGGCCTTGATTATATTCAAATTTTAATTAGCTTGGTAGCAAAAGAAAATTTGGATATGCGATTAATGAATGTTGTTACAACATATACTGTATGAATCATTAGATAATGATCATATATACATGAAAATCCACGAAGGATATAAAATGCAGAAGCATATAATTCTAAATCTCGAAGTATGTATTCTATTAAATTCTGAAGATCTTTATATAAGTTAAAAGCAATCCGGATGCATATTGTGGAATAATCGCCTAAATAGATATCTTTTGAAAGAAGGATTTGAGAATAATCCAATTTGTGCATGCATTTTTATCAAAAGATCATAATATGGATTTCTTATTATTCTTGTATTTATTGATGAAAGATCTTGCTCGGAAGAGTTGACAAAAATAACAAATTTGAGATGAAAGGCATTGGTAAGACAAATTTTTGTCTTGGCCTACAAATTGAGCTATGGAATTCTTGTTCATCAATCAACATATACGAGAAAAAGTCTGAAGTAACTTTACATGGATAATGTTAATCCTTTAAGTACTTGATGATAGATTAGTTACTTGATATCAAGAAAGATCCGTTTTGATCACAAGAAAATAATGAAGAAACTCTTGGTCACGAAGTACCATATCTTTGTACAATTGGTGCTTTGATATATATTATAAAATTTCTCATGACACGATATAGCATTTGCGGTTAAATTATAATTATGGATCAAAACCACGAGTTAGTTGGATCTGGCGATCAGAAGATTATCACAATTTATGAAGTAAGTTGTGAATGTATTTAGTTGAGATCGATAATTGACATATTTGTGTGAAGTATGGATGATGATCATCATAAATAGTCCAACGATATTATATGAAGATAATGTTGCTTGTATCACTCAAATTAGAGGATCTTTATATCATGGGTGATAGAACCAAGCATATTGCACCAAAATTATTTTGAGCCCCGGAAGAATGGCGATATTGATATCAGCGTATATGATCATGTGATAATTTGGTTGATAGATTCATTAAGTCATTACCAACTATGATTTTGAAGAAGATTGTGCACAATATTGGCATATTTTGACTTAATGATATTTTTACCATGAATAATGGAAATTCTATGTACTTATGAAGGGGAGTAAAAAGGATATGTCTTGATTGTACTCTTTTTCTTCGCTAAGGTTTTTTTTCCCTTTGGGTTTTCCTTTGCGAGGTTTTAATGAGGCAATCTCAAGGCACTAGAAGTTATCTGAATATTGTACTCTTTTCCTTAGCCAAAATTTTTTTTCCCTTTGGGTTTTATTTGGTAAGGTTTTTAACGAGCATATTCTTAGAAAATTACTATAAAAGGACTCCATCCATTTACGTATGAAGACAATCTTTGCATGTATAGCTCAATTAAAGGGAGGATACATCAAAGGAGATAGAAGAAAACATATCTCACCAAAATTCTTTTTCTGCATGACCTTGATAAGTGTGGTGACATTGAACAATCTAGTGATTTGTTCGGTGAAGGCATTATCAACTACAATGTTTGAAGGATTGCGTCATGATATTGGAATGCAAAATTTGGAGGACTTAATGATACATTCATGATGGGGAGCTTATACTCATGCTGCACTCTTTTCCCTTAACCAATGATTTTTTTTCCCATTGGGTTTTTCTTGGTAAGGTTTTAATGAGGCGTTTTTCTATCGTATGGTTATCTGATAGACATCGAGGGAGTGTTATAAAATTATAACATATATATTTATGGATGTCTAGATTTATATTTAATTGTAATGCTCTTTGGTATTTTAGAACTCCCAAGTTCATTAAGTAACTCCCATGTTCATTAAGTTTTAAACTCATGACTTTTGAGTTTTGAAACTTCCAAGTCCATGTATCATAAATAAGAGCATGAGCATTGTAATAGATGATGATGGAGATATGAAAATATTATGAGACATGCCTCTTTTCTAATCATTTTGTTCTTAATTTTTAGTAATCTTTTATAACAATAATTTTTGTTCTTAATTTTTAGTAATCTTTTTTTCTTCTTCTCCATACATAATAGGAACCTTCACACCAAGCTGCACTCCACAGTCCACTTGCACCACCAGCTTCTCATTAATGAATTGCTCAGCAAACAAAGTTCATGTCAGCATTTGGACACCAGTACAAACGCCTTCCAATGTCGAATTCCACACACAATGTGTTAATTAAGAATTCCCCAATAGCTTGGTGTGACGATATCAAAACTTGCGGAGCCCAGCCCCTTATCAAAAGGCCTCTCCCTTTGATCCCTTCTTCAAACTTTTCTTCTAAATCCCACTTCTCAAAATCTTCAGTTTTATATCTTATACACCAAATAAATGGTCGATTCTATTCCTCTAATCAACCCAAGTTCTATCATTTGGGAAGTTGCTAGCCTTGACAATCTTTCTAAGCAAACATAAACTACGGAGCTTGGCTCCTGTGAATCGAGCCAATTTAAGCAATCATATTCATTAATGGAAGCCTAGTTACCTCTGTCGACCTTGTCCAATGTGTCTTTGTTGCATAGTGAAACAGGGCCAATACAATAAACTTTGTTACCCTTTAACCTTGCATACTCTTTGACGTAATCTGGCTCCAACTCCTCAAAAGTATTAGCTACTATTCCAAATGCTGCCTTTTCAGATTCTCCAATTTGCTCAATAAAGGATTTCACGGGAGATAACTCTGCCCCATCTCCAGGATTCAAGAAACCTGCAACCTTACATTTATTTAGTTCAATTCGGTCAGGTAGGCTGGGTACGACAAAATGCTCCAACTCAGAGGAAACTTTATCAAACACCTTGGAAGTATATATATATATATATATATATATATATATATATATATATATATATATATATATATATATGTATTATGAGCACGCGAGAGAGAAGCAACATGGTCCATGAAAAACAATTCTTGGAATGTGAAACTTGTTAGCGATTTCGGTTATCCGGGGAAAACACATCGGAAATTATGCATTTTGGTGGTTCTTTTGTATCTCTGATAAAAGTTTCTATTGGTTCTCGTAGCATGCCAATTGCTGTGAAAAAATTTATAGACGAGCCTAGTATTGCTAACATGTCAAAATTTTCACACCTTTTTGGTAGGCCTTACTTCTTCACTTGGAAAATATAGTTCAACAACAAGGATTTTGAGGCCGGATTGTGCTAAACGAGCGACATTTGCTTTAAACCGGAGCGCGTTAACAGGTCTGCTGATAATGGTTGCTGTAGCATCGCGTTGCGCCAACAATCTGGCAATGTCTAGCATGGGGATGGTATGGCCTTGAGCCATTAGAGGAAACAAGACAAAATGAAGGTCCTGAGCTAGATTTGCCATGGGAATTTTGGACTAACAAGAGGGATTGAGGAGTTTTAAATTTGTCCTAGATTTGGTGCTTGTATGGTATGGCTGGCTACTAGGTTTGGTGATGTAAGAGGTTATGTATGGAAATTTGGAGGCTTATCTAGAGGGAATACGAGGCTGTGCAACAATTAGAGTTGGATGATGTTTCTCTGGTAATTGCATTGTTATAAGCAAGATTGGAATTTTCTTGTATATCATGTGAGTGACATGGGCAGTTCCATTTAATTATCAGAACGGAAATAGTACTAAACCATTTACAGGAAATGTAGAATGCGAAATTTTGGAATCAACCTAGAAATTTTTATTCAGTTATTTTGTAAGAGTGACGTCAAAATCTTACATTTGATGGTCTAGTGTTGAGCGTAGTATCAAGTAATGCAAAAATTGTAGTTGCACTTGCACAGAGGCCAAATTTACTTTATTTATTTTGGAATAATCACGAGTTTCGTCATGCCCATACATATTTAACAGTGTCGGTCTAGTTACACTTTGCAATCGAAGAATAGAAAAGATTCTTCAAGCTCTAGATGTGCACCACCAACACTCAATTCAATAAAGTACTCCAGATATAAAATATATAAAAAAGTGTCTATAACTTCCTACCCTCAACCTAGAGTAGCTAGGTGAGGAAGTAAAATTAATCATTTACGAAATGAGTCGCTTCATTTCTCCATCCTAGAATACAAGTTATCCGACATGGTGGATACATATACTGCCATAGTATCTTATTGACGAACAATTGATTGGTAAATACAATCAACCAAATGGATAAAACTTGTAGTTAGCAAACACTATTCATACAAGGAATTATTTAAGCTGAGCCTGAGCTGAAATTATTAAGAAGTATTTGTAGAAATAACAAATCCTATTATTATACTGTAAATGGAAACACTAGCTAGTTCATTTCAATTTCAGTTGTTCCACGACATCCTGAATCAACATTGTGATATTCAAGTTAGAAGAACCTCCTTCCTCAGTAGCTTTTTTTGCCATATCTCTAAGCTCTCCAGCTCTTCTAATCCTCTCCCCTTTCTCTTCTGAATCCATTACTTCTTTTATAGCTTTCTTCAATTGGTTGGTGCTGACGTACACCTCATTATCTCCCACCTCCCCCATCTTCATCGCAGCCTCCACCCCGGTTCTCACACCAATCTTCAACACATTGACTATAAGTTTTTCATTGTAAAACTGTTCGGCAAACATCGGCCACGTTATCATTGGCACGCCGGCGGACACGGCTTCCAATGTCGAATTCCACCCGCAATGCGTTATAAATCCTCCAACCGAGGATGGGACAATATCAAAACTTGGGGCGCCCATCCTCGCATAATTAGCCTCTCCCTTAACTCTCTCCTCAAACTTTTCTTCTTCTAACCTGGGTGGCGATATTTTATCTCTTTGGTAGAGTGTATTGACGCTTATTATTTTTTATTCTATTGGGCCTTTATTATTGAATTATGAAAATCATTAAGCCCAATCATCATATTATTTTATTTCAAACTTATAAGACCAAGATTGCCGGTCAATGAATCAATCCTTTAGACATTTTAAATATCTACAATCTTTCGACCAGTAATGATGAAAAAGCATGTCGGTTGACTAAAGAACCCGCCATGCATTAATGTGGATGGGATTATAATCGATTTGGCAGTAGTAACAAATGATCAAAAAGCGAGAGGATAAACTATATGCAATTTCGGCAGAACCCATCGGGTAAAGGGGAATGTGTCAGATAGTAGTGGGTGGCACGGTAATTCAGGCAAGGAGGGTATAACTTGGCAAGGAAGTCTCCACCAAGAGGTACGTTCTCATACACTTCTTCATTTAGAATCACATATTCACAGAGAATTATTATTATCTCTTGATATCAATACATTAGGCAATATAGCCTCCGTTTTTCGATAAACCTTGTGAATTCACATCATCGATTCTCACGCTGAAGCTATCCCCGACGGAACCGCCCGTCAAGCTTGTGGTGTTTATTGTGTTTACGTTTGCGAGGATCGGGACGTTTTAGGTGATTGGGGACGTGTGAAAAGATCTTGGCGTTAACATTGGCGCTAGAAGGAGGGGCTTCTCTTTTCAATCACAATTGTTTAAATTTGCTTCGAAAGATGATGAGGAGTAGAGATGGAACACCGGAAGGGCAGGCAATGGCTGTTAGTTCATCACTGCCTCGTATTTCAGTAAAGGATCGCTTGGGTCCTTCTAAAAGTGCTCGTGAGAGCACGGCTTCTAAACTGATTCGGAAGAACTTCGTTCAAGATCCGTGGTGGAGCAGACGGAAGTTAGTTTTCAACACTGATAAGGGCGTGATCCCAATCAGGAACGGGTAGGCGGTTCGCCGACCAGGACTCATCGCCGAAGTGGTCAAGAAGACCGAGCTACCAAGTTGGCGAGGATGGCGGACGAAGCGGATAAAGCTTTGGAGGTTCTGTTAAAACAAAGGAAGATATAGCCAACAGATGCTTCGTGAATGAGTTGAGGCGAAGCATCTAGCCATTTTCATTCAAGAAGGACGAAGTAGGCATAAGGAGGTACCCGTCGGAAGGGTAAGGAGCCGGAACATTCTATGACGTGTGTCGAGGATCATTCTCACATGAGGAGGAGATCGAGAAGCGAAGCGCCTTGGTCTCCAAAGAAGGCACTGACGGTCGTGGAATCAATTCATCGCGACGATGAAAGACGAAGAAGCAGGTCGAGAGAAATTATGCCAGAAACCCGAAGAGGAGAATACCGTCACAATCGTTCTCATCATGAGGATGAGATTTTACGACCTAGTAAATCAAGAAGTCCCGCAAGGGCAGTGAGATCGGCAGGGAAGGGTCGATCCATTCCGAAGCCTAATGTCGCCCGGGAGAAGGAGATCTCATCACAACCCGAAGGTGTTGATTTTCTGGTTAGAGAGTTGAAAGAACTCCGAAAACAATTGGCTGAGGTCCAACAGGTGAAAGATACTTCTGGTAAGAAAGCGTCCCCTTTTTCCTCTGATATTCTCCGGGAGAAAGCAGATGCTACCAAAAAGTTACCTCGCATGGAAAGCTATGATGGGTCAGGAGATCCTTATGACCATAGTCAGGCGTTTGACCGACTAATGGATTACTATGACTTTCTTCGATGTCGCTAAATGTCACACTTTTGTTACTACTTTGAGAAAAGACGCCGAGCACGGTGGATGGGGACTTTACCATCGGATTCTATCTCCTCGTGGGGTGAACTTTGTGATAAGTTCCATGCCCGCTTTGGAAGCAATCAAGAAGGGGAAGCTACTGGTGCTCTTTTAAGACAAGTTCCGCAGTTCACCAATGAATCTTTAGGCCAATATGTAAAGAGGTTTAGGGAAGCAGTCGGACAGGTGTCCGATCTTAATGATCTCCAAGCTGTTGGATTGTTCCAGAATGGGCTAGATCTAGTTAAATCGGAGAAATTGGTAAAGAAATTGATGTTTCACCATCCGAAAAGCCTAGCAGAAGCCTTCGACAAGGCAGAGGGCTATATTGTTGTAGAAGAGGCTATGAACAGTTTGAAGAATCCTTCTTTGAGCCAATTAAAGGAGGTAGAGGTTCCCAAGACTGATGTTGATCAGAGAAGAGGGGGAGGATACAACCAAAGGGCAGAAGGTAGTTCGAAGAAGTACAGTAACTCGTGGCGACAAAGGCGCGATGACACACTGTTCTACTCCGAAGGTTAATAAGGTTTACACCCAGTTGAATCTGAGAGGTCGATAATTTTGGATCGGATCCAAATCACCTTTCTTTGAACCACCTCGTGATAATTACAAAACGGGACATGGCAACCCTCGCAAATATTGTGGTTATCATCAAGCTGCTGGTCATGACACTAATGAGTGTTGTAATTTAAAGGATTTTGTAGAAAGCAAGATTAAAAGTGGCTTGCTGATTCAATATGTGGCTGAGAAAGACCGCCAAGATCGTGAGTTATCAATCGCACTGATTCAAAACGGTTCAAGTCACCGCTTTGTTCAAAATGCTCCAACACCACCGCCAAGGCAAGTCGTTGATGTAATAAGCGGGTGGGTCTGTTGGGAAATTAGTAGGGAAGAAGAGGAGGTCTTATCTTGATTGATTATGTCAATAATAGATGCTACTCTAAAGATTGTGAGCCTTTCCTCAGAACTGTTATTTCATTTACTGGATGCGGATTATCCTTCTGAGCCCATTGAACCGCATGAAGGGGCATTGGTGATCACAGCGCAAGTGGGCTCGGTGGATGTGAAACGCATGCTGATAGATAACGGATCTTCGGTGGACATTCTTTATGCCCATGCTTATCAAAGAATGCATCTCGATGGGCACAAAATGGAGGTCGGACAGGAGGCTCCTCTATATGGTTTCGGCAACGATCCAGTCAAAGTAGCGGGCACTATTGAACTCCCTGTCATCTTCGGCACGGCCCCTCAGCAAGTGGAGATAACTTGTAAATTTTATGTTGTGCATGTGGATTCGGCTTACAACGCCATTTTGGGAAGACCTACGTTGACTGCTCTTCAAGCTGTAACTTCTATCCCACATTTCAAAATCAAATTCCCCACAAAGACATGGGGGAGAGAGTGATGGGTGATTTAGACCTGGCCCGGAGATGTTATCGGAATTCTGTCATTTCATCCGGAATGGGGGTCAGTAAACAAAGAAAGACGATGGCAATTGAAATCGAACCCTTCACCGAGAGCAGCTCAGAACCGTTGGTGATCCCCGCTGGGGGGACGGAGGAGATTGAGTTGGTCATCGGAAAGCCGGACAAGACAGTGAGGATTGGTTCGGGCTTGCCAGAACCTCTTCGGACAAATCTTATGGAACTCTTACGATGCTATGTCGATATTTTTGCATGGGAACCACAAGATATGCCTGGAGTTAGCAGGAAGGTTCTTTGAGCATAAGCGGAAATAGATCCTTGAAAAAGCGGTTAAATCGGAAGAAGGCGGATATTTGCTCAGAGCGCCAAAAGATCATCGATGAAGAGGTTGCAAAATTATCGGTCACCGACTTTATCTACTGAGATTGATTACCCGAGTGGATAGCAAATGTAGTATTGGTGCGAAGCATAATGGAAAGTGGCGAGTTTGCATCGATTACACCGACCTTAACAAAGCTGTCAGAAGGATTTTATCCTCTACCCCATATCGATCAACCTAATCGATGCCACTTTGGGTATGCGATTATTAAGTTTTATGGATGCTTTTTCGGGTTATCATCAAATATCCATGTGCAAAGAAGACATTCCAAAAAAAAGCATTCATTACACACCGTTCGATGTATGCATACAAAAAATGACTTTTGGCCTCATTAATCTTTGGAGCTACCTATCGGAGGATGATGAATTTCATATTCGATGAGCAATTTGGGAGGAACATGGAGGTTTATGTAGATGATATGATCGTGAAGAGTATGCAAATTCGTAAACATTTGGACGATCTAGAGGAATGCTTTCAAACTATTCGTTATCGACAATCGAGACTTAACCCGACCAAATGTACTTTCGGCCTTGGTCTTTGGAAAGTTTCGGGTTATCCGATCATCAAAAGGGTATCGAGGCCAAATCCAGAGAAGATCAGAGCCATCCTCGACATGAAGACTCCTCGATCATTCAAAGGACGTTCGGCGTCATTTGGTAGGATTGCGAGCTTTAAGGAGGTTTGTCGCCAAATCTGCAGAGAGATGTCTTCCATTCTTTGACACATTGAAGGGACCAAGAAGAATGCGAAGACGTCCAAAGTGGACTTCGGTGTGAAGACGCTTTCAAAGTATAAAGACGATCTGTCTTGGCTCCTTTATTGGTCAAGCTCTTTGTCCAGCAGAGACTTTATATTTGTATCTTGCGGCCAGTTCCTTAGCAGTTGGAGCAGTTTTGATTCGGGAGATCAGTGGGAAGCAGCATCCGGTCTATTACGTCAGCCACGTCCTACGAGATGCTGAAACCAGGTATCCTAACATTGAGAAATTTGCCTTTGCTTTAATAATTGCCAGTAGAAAGCTTCGGCAGTATTTTCAAGGTCGACTCCTGGTCGTCTACACGGATCAGCCATTGAAGAAGGTGATGGGCAAGCCAGAGGTCTCGGGTAGACTAGCAGCATGGACTATGGAGTTATCCCAATTTTTCATCGAGTATCATCCCCGAACTGCCATCAAAGGCCAAGCCCTGGCTGACTTTATGGTAGAATGCTCGCTCGCTCACCAAGCAGATCTTGAGTTACTTGGAAGTCGAATCTTACGATCGAGCGGTGGCCGTTCTTCAAGGTCGAGGAAAGGCGTGGACGTTGTATATGATGCAGATGGATCTCTACGATGACAAGTTAGTGGAGCAGAATTATTTTAATAAGTCCGGAGGATTTAAGGTCAATGAGCCATCGATTCGGGTTTAAAGTAACGAATAATGAAGGCCGAGTCTGAAGCGGTGTTAGTTAAGAAAGTGTCCGATTAGCGAAGAGTCTCAAGTCCAACAGATTGATTATCTATAGTGATTCTCGGTTGGTCGTTAAGCAAATTTGCTTGGAGATTATGAAGCTCGTGGGACCCGAATGATCAAATATCTGGCGGAATTAAGAAACCAACTTCAATTTTTACTTTCAGACGAGTTTCAGTGGTATAGTAGCTTAGCGACAATTCTCTGGCGATGCTTTGTCGAAACCGGGCCACTACGGATGCGAGATGTTTTTCATGGATCGGTGTATTTGGAAATTTTCGGCGGTATTGAAAGTGTTCAAAGATGAAACAATGATGTACATCGAAGCTAACAAATTGTTGGATGACCCCTACATTGAGTATTTGGCGGATGGCGTCCTTCTTCTTGGATCAAATTTGTGTAAAGAAGATCAAGTACAAGAGTACTAATTTTAGTCTTATTGATGGGGATCTCTATCGATTAGCATTTTCTTCACCATTATTGAAATGTTTGGTTCCGTCAAAATAAAGTATGCTCTTGGAAGTTCATGAAGGATTTTTGGTGATCATATGGTCGCTAAGTCTTTAGCACATAAAGTACTTGACGACAAGGTTACTATTGGTAAAACAATTTTCAAAGAAGCTACAGAAGACGTCAAGAAATGTGAAAATGCCAGCTCAATAGTCCGGTCCCACATCAGCCACCGGAAGAGTTATACTCGATTCTATCTCCTATACCCTTCGTTTCTGGGGGGTAGATATATTGGGACCGTTACCTAAAGCTAAAGGTCAAGTTAGCTTCGTCATAGTTGCTATTGATTATATGACTAAGTGGGTAGAGGCAAAACCACTTCGGTCGATAACTGAACAGGAGTGCTTAAAGTTTATAAAGGAGTCTGTGGTGTTTCGCCGGATCCCTAAGATATTGATATCGGACAATGGACGCCTTGATTCGTGGGTTCAAAATTTGAAGAATTTTGAACGATTTGGGGATCAAAGACAAAAGACTTCGTGGCTCATCCACGGTCGAATGGACAAGTTGAGGTGACCAATGGAACGACTGCTTTGAGCGGAATAAAGCGTAGATTGGATGAAGCTAAGGGGAGATGGCCAGAAGAATTGCTGAGCGTGCTGTGGGCATACCGAACCACACCAAGGACTACTATGGGGGATTCGCCCTTCCGATTGGCCTATGGTACTGATTCCTTAGTCCCAGTCGAAATCGGATCTCCAAGTCTTCGGGTGAGTCAATTCAAAGAAATCTACAACGATGAAGGACTGAAGGCTAACTTGGACCTGCTAGACGAAGTCAGAGAGGAAGCTTTAATCAAATTGGCTGCTTATCAATGAAGGGTGGCCAAACATTATAACAAGGGCGTCAAACTTCGTAGATTCGAAGTGGGAGACTTCGTTCTTAGAGAAGCCGAAGCTTCTACACCTCAAAACACGGGAAAGCTAATGCCGAATTGGGAAGGGCCATATGAAGTGATCGAAGTACCAAAGCCGGTACTTATCGATTAAAAGGCACTCGATGGTTTCGAGATCAAGAATACTTGGCATCTTTGGCGGGCTTTAAGTATTTTCAATAAAGATTAAGTCGGTTTATCTAATGCATACACAATTGCTTGATATTAATAAAGATCACTTTTCCACAATTTATTATTTGGTCTTATTGGTTAGAAGGTCACTATGGTGTAAGGAGGTATGGTAGGACTCATTTGGCCATTCGATGGTAGCCCCAGTCCTTTTGGTCCTATATTGATCTTATCGTGGTGGTAAGTCGATGGTCACTATTGGTCCGAAGGTCACTATGGTGTAAGGAGGTATGGTAGGACTCATTTGGCCATTCGATGGTAGCCCCAGTGTCCTTTTGGTCCTATATTGATCTTATCGAGGGTGGTAAGTCAATGGTCACTATTGGTCCAGAAGGTCACTATGGTGTAAGGAGGTATGGTAGGACTCATTTGGCCATTCGATGGTAGCCCCCAGTCCTTTTGGTCCTATATTGATCTTATCAGGGTGGTAAGTCAATGGTCACTATTGGTCCGAAGGTCACTATGGTGTAAGGAGGAATGGTAGGACTCGCTGGCCATTCGATGGTAGCCCAGTCCTTTTAGTCCTATATTGATCTTATCGGTGGTAAGTCAATGGTCATTATTAATCCTTATATCTTGGTTCTTATTTATTTTGTCGTCCAAATTTACTTCACGATGATTGATCTCACTCTTGATGCATCAGGTGAGTATAAGTTATTTATTTTGTTTAAGTGTTGAGTTCAGGTTTATTTAGTTCGATTAAGTGAAATCTCGTCAGTTAAATTCAATTCACTTCATTGTATATGAGTTAACTGTTATATGCCATATCTAATTCATTAGTTCAACTTATTGATACTAAATTATTGACAAGATATCTTGATCGGAATCAAGTCATAATCAATACAGATTAAAGATTTATCAATAAACATAAAATGTTCATTTCATTTAAGTCGATTGTAAATTAATTACATGAACATGAAAAGTTAAAAGTAGTTAAATATTTACATAGAACCAAAAACGTGATAGATATTGAGCATCGCCTTCATTATCTGGAATTGAAAGCAAGCCAGGAGTCCAAATTTGAAGCGGTACCGATAGTTTTTTTTCTTTCCCTCGTTCTCCCGATCCCTCATATCCCCTCCGAATAAACCTTCATGATCTCAACATTAAGTTCATCCGAGTCCTCATACTGCTGAATCGCTTAGGAGCTCTTCATCAAAACAGGCCTCGTCCCTCAAGGTCCTTTATTTTGTATGAGCTTGTGACGCTTGGCCTTATGCCTTCGGACTTCATCTTGAATCCTCGTCTCAGCCTCACCAAGTTGTAGGACTAGGCTTCGATTGGCTGAAGAAAACTCCTCATTTTTCGCCTTCAGGAGTAAGTTCTCTTCAACCAAACCAAAGATTCGGGTTGGTCGAGTTTGTTGATTGGCGGACTTGACCAACCCATCCCTCGTGGCCCTTAATTCATCATCAGATGTCTTCAAATCCATTTTAGCCCGATCCAATTCTATTTGAAGACCGTTGATGGTGTGAAAAGCATCTTCACGACCGGCTCTTTCTCGGTCCAAGGTCGATTTCAAAGATATGTATTTCTTTGTCGCATGAAATCTTCCTCGGCCTCTCCATTTATGTGTGTCTCTGACGCTTGATCGTCTCAAGACGAAGATTAACTGCATATTTTCAAAATATTCAAGTTAAATGTATAAAATACTCGAAGGAAAATAGAGATGTAGAGGAAGAAGTGATTATTGTTTACCTTGGCCAAATAACTCATCCCTCGTCGAGAAGATTTCCGTTCAGTATGATCATCGAACCGGTGGTCGCGTCGGTGTCGAAACGAAAGCTCGAAGAGGTCAAAGGAAAGTCAAGCGTTGAACACGGGGCCAGGGGTCGAGATCCCACTGACCTCTAAGATGATAACTTTGACACGAAGGACAAGGCCGTTTCGGGAGAGGGTCTCGGCCTTTCGGGGAGAAAAAAGTGGGTGCATTCGGGAGGTGTAGGATCTGCGTGAATAGTTTCGATTCATGGGAGATTTGTTTGAAGTGGGTTCTTTGGGTGTTGAAGCGGAGGCGCGGAACTTGGATGGCTATCGAGTATGCGTTTCTCTTCCGGATAAGCGTTGGAATCCTTCGTCCCTGGTCACCATCCTCTTCGATCAGTATTTCTCTGGGGCACGAAAGGGTGGAATGACCAGAGAGGCGAGGAACCCCGAGCTCTTGGCGATTTAAAGGGTTATTTTTGTTTTAATTTTTAATCCTAAGTATACTCCTTCGATCGGGACGATCAAGTAAACCCTTTGATCGAGGAAATGTTTTGGAGATTGGTTACATTTTCGGTGTGGGTTGGGAGGAGTTACGAGAGAGGGTGACTGGGTTTTCGATGACTCTTCTCTCTTTTTGTCGAGGTTGAAGGGTCTCTTACGGTATGAGAACCTCTTGACCTCTTTTTTTTCATTTGAAATTCATCCGTATGAATTTCGGTGTCGACCAACCTCGGGGTAACCGGGTGGTGTAACCTCAATTGCTTCAAGACTTCCTGCATAAAAAATCTTGAACTCCTTTATTTCTACTGAGCTCGATTCGATAAAAGATCTTGCACAAATCAAACAATTCCATGTTATAATTATATATTATGGAATATTTTCAAAAAATATATATATATGAAATAAGCTGGTACTTACACTTATGGTCATATAACCATGCTTGCTTCGAGAGGAGTCCGTATTTCCACTCTTCCTTCGGGAAGTTGTCGAATAGCTCCATCATTTCCACTTCCCGTTCTTCAGAAACATCTCCAAAGTCGGCAGATATTTTTTCGTCAGTTGCCCAGTTCGGGAGAGAAGAGATCTCAGGGCCTTTGACGAAAAACCATTTCTCGTGCCATCCCCTATTGCTCGAAGGGGTGTTCACCAGCGAACGTCTGTCAAATTTTTCTCCAGACTTCGGAGAATGTTTGCTGAGGGCCTTGAACCCCTTCTCCCTGGATTGTACTATCTTGTAGACAGTGAAGAAGAAGTCCAGTGAGGGCTCGACGCCCAATTCATGGCAGAAGGCCACGAAGGCCAGAATGTGGATGTAGGAGTTTGGCACCAGTTGTGAAAATCCTACACCCAAAAACCCCAGTAGGGTCACTATAAAGACGTGAAGGGGGAAACGAACCCCTTCTCCCAAAAGTCTTTTTTGGACTACCAGTCCATCCTTGAGCCGTTGATACATCTTCTCACCAGAACGGGGTACCCTGACAGCATGGGTATCCGGAATGTGGAACCGAGTTCGAACCCTCTTTAATTCAGCCTCAGTTATGACAGAAGGAGTGTTGGCATGCGAGAATCGCTCCGTACTCCTGTAGTATTCGGAGGGGTTTTTGGGTTTTCGTTTGGGATTCGTATTTGAAGTCCCTCATGAAGATTAGGGTTTGGTGGAACCACGGTGATGGGTGTTACAAGTATGGGGAACTCATTCGAGGTTGTGGGAAGCCATTTGTGACGATTTGCAAGAGAGAGAGATCAGAAAGTTTAGAAGGCGCTCGAATTTTAAATGAACAGGTAAAACTGTCAAAATTGGTAAAGTTATCCTTTTATATTGACGGTTGCACGGTGTTCAAGACAGGTGCATTAAATGCTAGTAATAATTTGGAATTTGAATGGGAAGCGTCCGGTTTCGGGTCCGGGTATTTAATGGATAGAGTCTTTCTGAATTGGGCCCTTAAATTCCTTTCATTTCATTTCGTGAGCGATAAATGGGTACGTTTTTAATTACATCTTGTTATTTATTGATTCTCAGTAAAATATCATGGATTGTTTATAGTTTTCTATTAAACATTCTGTTCAACAAAAAACTAGGGGGCAATGTTGGGTCGTGATATTTTATCTCTTTGGGCCGAGTGTATTGGGCTTATTCTTTTTATTCTATTGGGCCTTTATTATTGAATTATGAAAATCATTAAGCCCAATCATCATATTATTTTCATTTCAAACTTATAAGACCGGGTCGGGTCAGTGGATCAATCCTTTAGACATTTTAAATATCTACAATCTTTGACTGTAATGATGAAAAAGCATGTCGGTTGACTAAAGAACCCGCCATGCATTAATGTGGATGGGATCATAATCGGTCGGGCGGTAGTAACAGTGATCAAAAGCAGTGGATAAACTACATGCAGTCGGCAGGACCCATCGAAGTAAAGGGAATGTGTCGTAGTAGTAGTGGTGGCACGATAATTGCAAAGCGAGAGGGTATAACTTGGCAAGGAAGTCTCCACCAAGAGGTACGTTCTCATACACTTCTTCATTTAGAATCACATATTCACAGAGAATTATTATTATCTCTTGATATCAATACATTAGGTAATATAGCCTCCGTTTTTCGATAAACCTTGTGAATTCACATACTGATTCTCACGCCTGAGCTATCCCCCGACGGAACCGCCGTCAAGCTTGTGGTGTTTATTGTGTTTACGTTGCAGGATCAGGACGTTTTAGGTGATTGGGACGTGTGAAAGATCTTGGCGTTAACACTTACCAATAATAACATATTTTAAACTTATTTATACATCAAAAAAAAATATTATATTTACTGATTATACATACACCCTCACTCTCACCCTTACCCCTACTCCCCCACCCCACCCCCACCCGCACCCCCACCTCCACCTACACTCACACTCACACCCACGCCCACACAAAAAATAAAATAATATTTTACGATTATGTATACACTCCTACCCCATCTACCCCAAAAAATAATATTTCATTGATTATATATACACTCCTACCCCACCCCCCCGCCCACCCCCTACCCCCATCCCGTCTCCGACTCCAACTCCGATTCTCGACTCCCCATCCCACCCCACCCTTAACCCCACCCCACCCCACCCCACCCCTACTCCCTCAACCCCATCCAAAAAATAATATTCGGTGATTATGTATACATCCCCACCCCCACCTTTCACCTCTCCCTCTCCAAAAAATAATATTCAATGATTATATATACCTTCCCATCCCCACCACCACCATCCAAAAAATAATATTTACCGATTATGTATACACTCTCACTCCCACCCCAAAAATGATAGTTACTTATTAGAGTAAAGTTTAGATCACCACAGGGTTTGGGCGTTCACCACTTAACCATTGTAGTCGGTAAAGCTACATTTAAACTCTCGACTTTTTGAGTTAAAGTGAAAACGTCACCTTTCCATCCAACTTAACCGCATGCGTGTATGTTAGACGCCAAAAGCGTGAAAAGGGACTATATTGATCAAAAAAGACTAGTAAATGTCCAAAATACCCCCTTCTTCTTACTCAAACCATAATCCTCTCTCATTTCTCACTCCTCAAACCATGCGTCCTCTCTCTCTCATTTCTCACTCCTCAAACCACAATCCCCAATTCTCTCCTCTATAATTTTTCTCCGATCATCATCTGTAGCTGAATGTGCAGCAATTTCTAGTGGCCCACCCCATGGATCTCTACCATACATACTCATTTTTTTAAGCACCAAAGCTTGTAGCTTTACCACCTGAATCAAAACCCCCAAGCATGCAATCGCAAATTTGGAAAAAATTGATTCAATTCAGGTTCTTGTATAGATCTAAGAAGACCCACAAAAGCTTGTAGCTTTACTACCCAAAGATCAAAACCCACCAAGGATGTAATGCAAATATGTAAAATGATTGGATCAATTCGGTTTTGTGCAGATCTAAGAAGACCCAAAATGTAGATCTGAACCCGATTGGGGATCGACAGAGCCCTAAAGTAAAAAACCCCAAAATCCGGATCTCCATTTATAATGCTCACGGCTATCATTGTTGCGATAAGCAGGTTGCAAGATCTCCATTTATCCCTTTCTATTTTGGGTTATTTGGTTTTTGTATTTTACTTGAAAATATTAGCTAAAAGGTTTGAAAGGAGCTTTCTTTCAAGTAGATCATAAAGCACCACAGATTCAATTTGTGCAACAATTAAATTTCTTGATATTTTCCTTGTCTTGAATTGGGGTCTTGTCAAATATTGTTGGGGTTTTAGTCTTGTGCTTGTGAATTTTGTTAGGACTTGGGAGTAAATCTGCTTTGAATTGATTAGTTGAAGATATTAGTAAATTTTACAACATATATTAAGAAGAATTTATTTGCATGATGTATTGATTGGGCATAGCGAGATGATATTTGGTAAGCAACAAGCTAATTGATGTGCGTTCAAGAGTTTTTAACGCCTAACATTTTCTTTTTATCCATGGGTTTATGTTCATTTGTTGAACTCATAATGGATTTGACTTGCCAATTCAGGTTGTAATTATGTTGTTGAGCAAAGTCAAATTCCTCTAAGAATCATCACAGCTAGCAGTGAAAAGATTACATACATGTTAAATTGAGTATACATCTTTTCTATATATACACGCTCTATTTCTTTGGTAGGATCATTCGTCGTTTTCAATATATATATATATATATATATATATATATATATATATAGGTAATTAAGTCTTTAGCCAACTCAAGTAATCTGAGTTAAGGCGGAAAGCATTTATACAACCTGTCAGGCAAAAAATACGACGACATTTATCTTGTGAGTTTAAATACAAATACATATACCAACTCGACTCATATCACAATTGCACTTTACATAAAAGTGCACATCAAAAACTATTTTAGAAATTAAAATCTTTGGAAAGTGCTCAAGGAAACCTTCATACATGGGAGGCCATGAATCTAAGTTATGATAGATATCATATGTCCAGAGAATTATCCTTGGTTAACCCAATAGACCCCAAAGAAAAACGAGAAGATTACTATCATGTTCCTTTCAATGGTGAGTCTTTCTTGACATATAACTATCTCCAAGTGAAAATTATATTTTAAATAAACTCTAAGATCATATAGGTAGTGCTCAGTAAATATACTCAAAGAAGTGGATGTGCACAACCCTATCTTATGATAACACGAGGTTGTATGTCATTAGACATCTTGTATGATAGTGACAAAACACCCTTCCAAAGTTGGGTTCGCTTTCACCCTATTCGATTCACCAAAACTAAATATCAAATGACGATACAATACGACACACTTATCTAAAGTTCTCAAAAAATTATTTCCATACTATTTAGGAGAACCTCCTCAATGACTATAGACCACCGATTCTATTCCCCCGTTATCCCCTTGTCAACCTAACTACACTCTTATTACCTGAAAGGAATTGTGAAGCAAAATGGTGAGCACAACTAGCCCAGTAAAGAATATCATAACTAAAGATAATTAAATTATCAATAACTTTTGTCAATAATAAATCAGAGATTTAGAACATATGGTAGATGATAAAACTTTTCAACCATAGTAGCAGCGGAACAAGCAATCCATTAAAAGAGTCAAATAGACCATCAGGTCAATTATCTTCTCCTTGTTAAAAGTCCACCAATAATATTTTATCCCTGTAACATCAATCAACAATTCCTGTCCACAATCATATGAATGACTCATAATCATAATTGTGATTATGAATTCCTTTTCGCACCCAGGACGAAGATAATTTTCATCACCTATCTTCACCTGAAACATCAAAAATCATGGTTATACCAAATCACAATCCCTGCTCATAATCATACTAATAAATTCATCTTTGCACTACGACCAAAGATATTCATTAACAATTCATCTTTGCACTACAGGCCAAAGACATACAACTATATTTTAGAAGAATCAAGTAGAGCATGATATTTACTATCTTCTACGAATTTAAAAGTTTATTATCAATATTTTATCATTTGAGACTCGACAATAAATAATCCACATCATCGAATCACCCCCAGACTACTACGGCCGAGGATATTCGTTGATATCACATCCATGAATTATCTATGCACTACTACGAGGATATTCATTATTATCGCATTCATGAATTAATATTTCATTCTTTGAGACTCATTTCGATAATTAATCCACATCATCAATTCATCCCCGCACTATGGGCCAAGGACATTCTTTTAGTATCCGACCACGAATTATCCATGCACTACGGGCCAAATATAAGCGTGTTTTCATCAATGATCCGATCACGCCATAAAATAATTAATCTTTGCACCCTCGATGAAGAAGAGAATCCATAGCCATAATCATACCAAAAATTGTCCATCAATGCACTACGACGATGAGGACTTTTTTTCACATCATTTGTAACATTACTACCATGATTATATCGAATAATCCCTCGGTCATAATCATGCCAAGTCCATCTATGCACTACTGGCCATAGATGACTTTCAACATAATATATACATGAGGATGATGACAATGATATAAGTATTAATCAAACGAAAACAAGGATAAATATTAAAGACTTTAAATTTATCCAAATATTATCAACCACTCATAAACTAATATTATTAATATCATAACAATATTTTAATCACTTCTTAAACTTATAAACAATTTATTTCAATTATTTACACTTTACCAAATAATGCATTTAATCATTCAAAAATTCCATACTAATAAGATTTCATCACCAATGATTAAATCCTCATCAAAAATATACATATACCTTATATAGGATTTCCAAGCCATAAAATTCTATTTTTCAACTTTGTTACTTCACATAACATATTTAACTCATTTACTCATAACTAGATCATTTTCATGAAAAATACCAAATCAGTTCCAAAAATATTTCTATTCTGAGATTTAGCAGAATATAGTCCCATATTGAACATATATTTTTCTCGGAATTTTTAAAATTCATTTACTATTTTTCAAAAATTAATTTCTAATTAATTCCTTAAGAAATTAGCTACCTCAAGTTTAACTCCAGAAAATCCCAAATCTTGGCAGGATCTTACACATGTTAACGTGATCTTCCAGTTTAAATTTCATGGTCATCGGAGTTATAAAACTCCGGTTATAGCATTTTTTGTCGGAAAAACCTAAATATTGAAATGGTCATAACTTGCTCATTTTAAGTTGGAATGAGCTCATTTTTGGACAGGAGGTACTTTATACCATATATTTTCATGTCCTAAAAGGCCAAAATTTTTCTCACAAATTAAGTGGTCAAAACATCCCTTACAAAATCTGGACAGTAGCATTTCGGTAATTTCTAGCTTTTTCATCCTTTACTAAAATCAGTCCACACGAAAATCTACAACACCTTTTCCAGTGATTCCACTTGGAGATGCTACAAAACTCATAGATATAACTCTAGAACTTGACCACACTCAAAATTCAAAATATAATAGGAGATATGGTGATTGAATTTCATGTTCCATTTTCACCAAAATCTAATTTTCAACCCTTTGTGATTTCTAAGAAACTTTCATGTTTTCACATAATAACCAACATAACTCATCATGACAATGACATAATTATTTAATAAAACAAGTTCAAGAATAAATTTATCCAGGAACTAATAACGTCCAAATTGTCAACATGATACTTCTTTGTAGAGTAAAATTCAAGAATGCTCAGAAGAATATTTTCATGAAAAGATCTTTTAGATGAAGGGCAAATATCAAGGATATTCCACTAATTTCATGGAGTATAGAAGTCAAAACTTTAACCAACTGAGTATAATAAAGAATGGAATTATAAAAGAAATCACCATGCATGTGGTAATTCGCATAGACAGGTTATTCCAACAGAATAATAATTAACGGAACCGAGGCAAAGCGTAATACGACCAAGCGAGGATATTCCACGAGAATAATAAAGAATAAAATAACAATGAAATCACCATGCATGCGGTGCAGATAGTAACGAGTTATTCAATAGAATAATAAATGATGGAACCAGTTAAAGCGTAAACGCATACGTACGAGGATATTAAGCGAGAATAATAAAGAATGGAATAACAACAGAAATCACCATGCATGCGGTACTTTGCAGATAGACAGGTTATTCTAATGTAATAATAAATGATGGAACCAGTGTGCGGTGTAAACGCACATACTGAGGATATTACGACGAATAATAAAGAATGGAATAACAACGAAATCACCGTGCATGCAGTACTTTAAGATAAACATGTTATTCTATCGAATAATAAATGATGGAAACAGGTCCGCCAGAAACGCTTGCATGGGATATTGAGAATAATAAAGAATGAAATAATAGAAGAATTTCACCATGTATGAGTTACTTTTGCATATATAAAAGTTATTCTAACATAATAATAATGAATGGAATAACATAAGTTCTCTTCATGAATGAATGAAAGAAATAATACCTCTTACAGTCTACAACAACAAATAATATCCTTACCTTTGAAAGAAGAGTATTCGACCCGGTAGGGCGGGAGCGGGAATATACTTGAAGAAAACTTGCACTATCTCCTACGCTCAAAACTTTCTTAAACTCTAAAGAAATACGCTCGAGATTACAGAAGAAGAACTCTCTCTATAGTTTCTCTCTCTAGAGTTTCAGTGAATTCGTAAGAAATAATGAAGGAATGAGCTTCTATTTATAGAAGAATGAACTGCATAGTAACTAATTCATGAACGGTCCAGATTGATTTACTTTTAATCGGATGGTCCATATTTAAAGCAAAATCTTTTAAATAAAATATAATATATTCTATTTATAATCTAATAAAACGAATAACTTTATAAAAGTATTTACATTTTATATAAAAGATTTTACTATGCAAATACTATGCGAGCACTATGCATAATAAAATATAATATATTATAATTATTGTCTAATAAAATGATAACTTTATAAAGTATTCATTTTATATAAAAAGATTTTACTATTAGCTTAATAAAACGAATAACTTTATAAAAGTATTACATTTTATATAAAAAGCTTTTCTATTTTATTACATTAATAATACTAATAAAACAAAACTTCATCATCACTTACTTTGAAATATTTTCAAATGTCACCCTTAACTTTAAACTTTTATCAATTTAAATATTCACCAAAATAAAAAAATTGAATACTTTTATTTCATAAAATTCGGGGTCTCACATATACACCTCACCCCCCCACCAAGCTCACCCCTTCCCAAAAAATAATAATAGTATTTAGTCTTTGTCTTTAGTAAGTTTTAAATTACCAATAATAATAATGTGAAATTACATAATATTATGGTCATTTAAAAAAAAAATTGAGGTTAATTTTGTCTAGCAATTTTAATCTCAAATGGTAGGGATTATAATACCGGGTAGTAACATAGTATTAGATAATCCCACTTCTTAAGCTATTTACTAATAGTCCCAAACTCAAATTTAAAAACAAACAAGATACTTGAAATTAATAATTCTATCTAAGTATAATCCTTACAAATAAACATAACCTACATATTTAAATATTAGGTAAATTTAAAAGCAAGAGCAAACTTACATATCTAAAGTTTGAAACTTTGTAAATGTGGTTATTTTTGTGGTACAAGCTAGTGTGAATATATATACAATTGTCAATGAACTAAATCTAAATCGTAATTTAAATTAATATTTTAAATAAATCACATTATAGATTAAATTTAATTTATGATTGATCCACCACATAACAAAAATAAAAATAAAAACTACATATCCGATCTCATTCTTTGTGATTTCATTATGGCTCGTGACGCAAGGACTTAGCGGTTAAAAATACTCCCTCTGTTCCTAAAAGATTTTCGTTTTAGAAGAAAAAATTTGTTCCAAAATGTTTGTCGTTTATAATTTTTGAGGAGAATAAATTATTTACTTTCCTATATTACCTTTACCTTCTCTCATTGTCCCAAGAAATTCTCTCCCATATATTAATAATGGAGTAAAGTTTAGATAACCACCTGGGGTTTGGGCTCTTTCACACTTAACCACCTGTAGTCAGTAAAGCTATATTTAAACTCTTGACTTTTTGAGTTGAAATGAAAAAGTCACCTTTTTCATCCAACTTAACCGTGCGTGTATGTTAGACGCCAAAAGCGCGTGAGAAGGGGCTGTAGCGGTAAAAAACAACTGGTAAATGTCTGAAATACCCCTTCTTCTTCTTCTTGGCTTTTAAGAGCATATCTGAATCATTTTGTTCTACCCTATTTCAGCTCCATCGCAGACAAAATTGAAGGCTACTAGCAGACCAAATTCAGTTAGTATACTTCTTACCAACTTAAAAGTTCAGTTATTCCTTCCCTTGGCTTACTGTCTTTCTTGATGGTGAATAGCCGCTCTTTGATTTGATAGAGGAAGTGACATCTAAGGGGAAATAAGCTACTTCTTAACTAAAGCTCCAAAAACCGTAGCACACAGTGAGAGAAGAAAAAGGAATTCTAATGTTAAAGGAGAAAGAATTGAAGCAACAACCATTTTCAATTTAAAGAAGGTAAGTTTTCCAATCCCTTCCATTCCTTTTCATTCCATCCTTGTTAAGAAAATGACTTTCATGGTAGAATGTTTGGACATGAACTTGAAGGATTTTTTTTGTCTTTTTAGTTGCTATATTGCTACTTGTAAATTTAGTTCACCGGGTATACCTCTTGTTATGTATGGAAATTAGGCACAAGGAGATAGGTTGGGTCAATGTGGAGTAATAAGGATGTTGTTATGGGTTGTTATTGTAAACAATGGCTATGAAATTAGTAACCTAAAACTATGCCTATCATTTGTTTGATAAAAGTTCTAAAAGAACTATTTTATTTGAAAACTATATATTAGACCAAAGTAAAGCTTGGAAGCGACATTTATCTTATATGGTGTTAATTAGAAATTTTGAAGGTATTAGATTAGAGCAAAAAAGAAAATTCAAGCTAAAACTAATATATATACATTTATGGTCTACTTTTTGATATTATTCTTCGTGTTGTTTATGTGAATCAGGAGTCATATCTTCATCAAGCAATGATGTAGGATGGATGAACCGATGAATGGTGACTTGCGCTACATACCTAGGTGATGTAAATGTGGAAAAAAAGCAAGTGTAAGAATTGTTTACTCGAACAAACCATCGAGTGGGAGGTTATATTTTGTATGCGATGAATGTGCGTTTTGGGCATGGTGCTTGCTTTCTACAACAAACTCAAGTGGAATAATCGGTGGGCCCAATGAAGAGAAAAATGAGAATGGGGATATTGGTGAGTGGAACAAAATGCAAGTGTTAGTGTGAAATTTGAATAACATACCAAGTAGGATGATAGTTGTTAAAAGTAATGTGAAGATGATAATTGTTGTTGGGCTTGTGTTGTATTTCATGTCATTCATGATGTATTTTATTAGTAACAAATGAATGTATAAACTAAATGAATATAGTTTAGGAGACCAATGGTAGCAAGCCTTTTTCTTCATTAGACTTTATGTTATGGATCCATGGAATTAGTTCTTCATCTTAATTTAAATTATTGGATTGCAATTTTGTTTTATATATGTTCTTTAATTGGACATAACTTGTTGGATTTATGTTAATAGTAGCTGATTTTGCTGTATGGATTTCACTCAACATTAAATGTAATTCACATAAAAAAGAGAGATAATGTTTAATGTGAAGATGATAAGTAGAAATTCTATGGATGATAGTTGTTGAAAGTAATGTGAAGATGGTAATGTTTAATTTTTAATGGTAATGTTTCATGGAATGTATAAACTATCTTAATGGAATGAAATATTGCAAGGTGATTAAACAAAGTGCAGTAAAGCAATATTGCAAAAATAATTCCAAAATGGACAATCAACATTGTCAAAACACTGCCAATTGATGCCAACTAGTAGACAAAGTATATGACTGTACCTACTATTAATTCTACCAACTATAAAACACTGTCCAAAAACTACCCATTGATGCCAACTATAGTAGACAAAGTATACACAATCAACATTGTCAAAAACAGTTACAAGACAAAAATGCTCCAAAAACTACCCATTGAAACATTAAAGCCTTAATCCCCTCAGTCCTCCCTTTTTTGGTGATCTGCCTATCTTGCTCTTTATGGATCCCTTCTTTATGTTCTTCCTCGTAGGTTGTGATCTTGAAGCAGGCTGATTACTCCACATAGTAGACAAAGTTGGTGTGGGAATAGGTTGAGAGCTTGATTTGGGTTGATTAGGTATTTCTGAAGTTGTTGTAGCAGTAGCAGTCCCTTTACTTGATTGTCCTCTAGTCTGCAGCTTTTGTGGCCTGAGATTTGGCTGAAAAGTAATGCACAAAACTGTTTGTGCTTTTTCTTCCAAATACTGTAAATCCCACTTAGGATTATCTCTCAAGTCACGCATATATTTTTTGGCCAAGTATCTCTCTTGTCAACAAGATGATTCTTATCCATCCAAGACATGTATGCCCCCAAAGATTTTATCTTAAAAGTTAATTTACCCTGTTTGATTGATGCATGAATCCTCCATTTATAATTTTCTCCTTTACACTTAGTAGTTATTCTTTTTCTTTCTTTTTGAATATACTTTATGTCAAACCCCCCTTTAACTGAAAATTCAACTAATGCTTGTCTAAAAATTTCATGATTTAAAAATTTCATTCCAATCTCAAATTCTATCTTACTCATATCGGTTGACGCCCCCAAAATAGGTATACAACACTCATTACGAGTCGCCAAAATACATGGTACGAAACAACTACAACTTTATTAATACAATTATGCGGCAAAATACGACAACACATAAAGCTGTGAGTTTAAATACAAATATTGTCATCTATTTAATATCCACACTCAAATAAGTCCTCATTACAATTATTGATACATTATTTTACAAAATGGTGAGGACTACTAAAATAACTCTCTAGAACCATCATTCCATACCCCACTAGAACTCGTTACATTCTCGCCTCTTGAGAAGAAAAATGGAACAAAAAGGAAAAGGGTGAGCTCAACTAACCCAAGAATAATATTATGACTAAGATAATATAGAACAAATTATCGTTAGTCTTCAACAAGGAAAAATCGATAAAATACAATAGACAACAAGTTTTAGATCAATATTATGAAAAAAAATAATAATTCATAGATGAGTTACGTAGAGAATGAAATCTACCATAATCTATGAATTTAAAAGTCCATCATCAATATTTTAAACCAGTAACATCAATCAATATACATCTTGAATCAAATATTCATCTTTGCACTACATACCAAATATATTCATCGACAATTGGTCATGTTCATCTCAACACCTATACATCTTTGCACTCTGGGCCAAAGATATTCATAAGAAAATCAACCATCTTTGCACTACAGGCCAAAGATATTCAGTAATATCATCATTTAGGGCTAAGGATGATGAAAAATATTTTAAAGAAAACGAATCCAGTGAAACAAAAGAACAAATAATAAGGATTCATACTTTAAACAGTCCAAGTTCAAATATACTTCATAAATAACCATAGTGAAGTAAAATTTAAGAATGATCAAAACATTGATACAATCAAAGCTAGTATCCATAATAGATATTTTGGACAAAAAACGAAAAACTAATTTTTCTGTGAATGCCGTATACGTGAATAGTGACGTATACGTGAATAGTAATCCCGACACTAGAAAGACAAAAATTTCACAAGAAAAATCTTCCAATATTCCATCATAATGATATTGAAGGAAATAATATCATTTATAAAAAATAATATCCCTTACCTCGAAAAGAATAAGACTTACACGGAATATCGATATATACGTGAAGGAACTTGCAACGATAAAGAACACTCAAAGTATCAAAATACTCACAAGAATACGCTCGATAATATAGAGAGAAAATTTGAGTTTACGGTGTGATTTTCAATTCTAACCTAAGCACCTATTTATAGGAAAATGCTTAGAACACCAAAAAAAAAATTTAATAAAATAATATATATATATATATATATATATATAATTTTCATGCCCACCTTAGACAACTGATCTCAGCACATTTATATCACATGTGAGCCCACTTAATTGCAAAAAAAAAACGTTTTGCTTAAATAAAAAAATTAAAACTTCAAATTAATTATTTTAGAACTTCGGAACTTCAATAATTCATAATAAATAGCCCTTTTATCAGAAAAATTCAAAACTCATGTCCATTTCATAGGAAAATCCATTATCTACAACTTTGCAGAAGAAAGTTTTTCCAAATTCCAAACAGAAGTTGACCGAAATCCACAAACGGACGATTTTAAAGGCTATAATCAAATTTCAGTCAAGAAATGGGCCCACAAACATGTTTAACATGTTTTAAATATTTTTAATAACAAAAATATTCCTCCTCCTCATAAACTCATATATCCCACATTCATTGTAAAAATATCACCATTATTATATTATTAAAATATAATAATATATTTAAATAAATTATTTATTAGAAAAGATAAAATATCAATTTTTCAAAATTGTCACTTTAAAATTTTCTCCATCTATATCCACATAAAATAAATATTTTCCACGATCATATAAATTAATAATTAATTATTCACAAATAATATTATACAGAATCACAATCTGGCAACCGGTAGTTCCTAAGAAAAGAGGGCTTTCAATAAGGATTTCTCTCATGGGCGCCTTGCAATTAGGTGACCAAACCTCTCTTTAAGCGTAAATTTCTAGACATTGCCAATAATGTTATCTAATAATATTATTCAAATAATATGAATTATTAATCAGATAGTGAAAATACTGTGTAGTGACAATTATTGAAATAGCAACAATATAAAATATCAACGTAGCAATTATTGAATCAATAAAATAAAATATTGAACAGTAATTATTGTAACAATTATTGAGTAGTGCCTTCATACGTAAGAATCAATAATTTGGGGTCTTACAACCTCCCCTCCTTATGAAATTTCGTCCTCCGAAATTGGCGACGACGTACTGTTGTTTGAAAAGGTGAGGATACCTCACTTTCATTTACGCTTTCAAATCCAGGTCATTTCCTCTATAGCATGGTTCCTCCACAAAACTTTGACTTGTGGTATGACCTTTGTGCGTAGGACATGCTCCTTCCTATCTAAGATCTTGACAGGTACCTCTTCGTACGTTAAGTCTTCGTCTATCTCGTCCGGTTCTAACTCAATAACGTGGTTTGGTTCTTTCACATATTTACGTAAGTACGGATATATGAAAAACATTATGAACACGAGACATACTTGGAGGTAACGCAGTCTATAGGCTACATTTCTACTACTCGGTCAAGAATCTAAAATGGACCAATAAATCGTGGATTGAGCTTTCCTCTCTTCCCAAATCTTGTAACTCCCTTTCATGGAGCAACACGCAACAATACATGATCCCCAATACTAAATTCCACGTCCTTTCGATGAAGATCCACATAACTCTTTTGTCGATCCTGTGCCATTTGTATACGTTGTCGAATCATTTGGATCTTTTCTATAGTCATACATACCAACTCTGGTCCCAATAATGTTGCTTCACCCACCTCGTCCCAACATACTGGAGAGTGACACTTTCGTCCATACAATGCTTCAAATGGGGCCACACCTATACTTGCCTGATAACTGTTGTTGTAGGAGAATTCCACCAATGGTAAATACTTATCCCAACTCCCTTTGAAATCTAGGACACAGAGTCTTAATAGATCTTCAAGAGTTTGAATAGTCCTCTCTGATTGTCCGTCCGTTTGAGGATGGTATGCCGAACTGAATCGTAAATCCGTGCCCATAGCTTTTTGCAAACTAACCCAAAATCGTGAAGTGAATCTTTGGTCACGATCCGAAACTATGGATACTGGCATGCCATGCAATCTCACAATCTCATTTACATACATATGAGCAAGACGTTCAAGGGAATAAGTCTCCCGTATCGACAAGAAATGAGCAGACTTTGTTAATCTATCAACAATAACCCAAATAGCATTTATGCCTTGAGAAACTGTGGGAAGACCTGCAACGAAATCCATGGTAATGTGTTCCCACTTCTATTTCGGAATCTCAAGTGGTTGCAATAAACCCTTAGGTACTTGATGCTCCGCCTTTACACGTTGACAAGTTAAACATCTCAAGATAAACTTCGCGATCTCTCTCTTCATATTGTTCCACCAAAATGTATGTCGAAGATCATGATACATTTTGGTACTTCCAGGATGGATTGCAAACGGTGTATTGTGTGCCTCCATCATGTTCTTCAAATCAGAATCATTAGGAACACAAAGTCTGGAGTGGACTCGAAGTATTCCTTCTTCATCGATTCTTGCCTCTGGGATAACACCTTCTTGTACTTTCTTCTTCATACGCATCACTCAAGATTACGTGGCTTGAGCAACTTTAACTTTATCGATTAAAGTTGGTTCTATGCGTATACTTGACATCATCACACTCGTTCCTGTATATGATCTTCTACTCAACGCGTTAGCTACCACGTTTGCTTTTCCTGGATGGTATTGAATGGTGTGGTCATAATCTTTTAACAACTGGAGCCAACGTCGTTGCCGCATGTTGAGTTTCTTTTGGGTGAAGAAATATTTGAGGCTTTTATGGTCTGAATATATCTCCACTTTCTCCCCATATAGATAGTGCCTCCAGATCTTTAATAAGAAAACGATCGCTACTAACTCTAGAACATGAGTAGGATAATTCCTCTCATACTCTTTAAGTTGTCATGAGGCATAGGCTATGACTTTTCCACGTTGCATGAGAACACATCCTAACCCTTTGCCTGAAGCATCACTGTAGATAACAAATCCATCCGAACCAGATGGTATTGTCAGAACATGTGCCAAAATGAGTCTCTTCTTAAGCTCTTGGAAACTCTTCTCGCATTCCTCGCTCCATACTTAATTTTGTATCTTTTTGAGTCATTTGAGTTAACGGAGTAGTAATTCGAGAAAATCTTCCATAAATCTCCGATAATAACAAATTTAAACCCGTAAAAGCTACGTGACTTTGATCACCGAACTTTGGTTGCTCCCAACTTTGTATTTCTTCAATCTTCGCCGGGTCAATAAATACTCCATGTTTTGACACCACATGCCCAAGGAATGCTACTTCCTCAAGCCAGAACTAGCATTTCTTCAACTTGGCATATAGCTTGTTTTCACAAAGCATTTGGAATACCAACTTCAAATGGTGCTCATGATCTTCACGGCTTTTAGAATATATGAGGATGTCATCAATAAAGACAACAACGAACTGATCCAAATAATCCTTGAATACTCGGTTCATCATATCCATGAAAGTCGCAGGAGCATTAGTCAATCCAAAAGACATGACTAAGAATTCATAATGCCCATACCGAGTTCTGAAGGCAGTCTTTGGAATATCCTCAGTTCTAATCTTCAGCTGATGATATCCAGAACGAAGATCCATCTTTAAGAAGAATTGTGCTCCTTGCAACTAGTCAAACAGATCATCAATACGAGGTAGAGGATACCTATTCTCGATGGTGACATGGTTTAATTCCCGATAGTCAATATAAAGTCGCATACTCCCGTCTTTCTTCCTTACAAATAAAACAGGAGCACCCCAAGGAGATGTACTAGGACGAATGAAACCGATGTCCAACAACTTCTGTAGTTGGACCTTTAACTCCTAAAGTTCAATAGGAGCCATTCGATATGGGGTTTTAGAAATGGGCTTTGTACCCGGTTCAAGATCAATAAAGAATTCAACTTCACGTTCTGAGGGTAGACCGGGAAGTTCTTCAAGAAATACATAAGGAAATTTACTAACAACAGGAATATTATTCAAATCTGACGTGTCTTTATTCAAATCCATAACATTATCTAAGAAAGCTTGACATCCGTTTTTCAATAAACGAATTACTTTATAACTTGATATGATAGTGATTGATTTTAATGGTTTAGTTGCTTGAATTCGTACAACAGGTTGGTTAGGAATATGAAAACTAACAACCTTACGAAAATAATCAATTTTGGCATGATAAGTAGTTAACCAATCAATCCCTAAAATCACATCAAAAGCAAGTATCTTTAAAGAGATGTGGTCGACAGGTAATGTAGTGGTGCCAACTTGGATCAAACAAGATTTATAAACAGTGGTGCCAAATTGGTGCAATCTGGTGCTTCTTGTGTTTTAACCAATAAGGGTATTCCAACAAAGATAATCAGTAATAACTACGCAAGTTATTTATAAACAACTTATACTTGTCGTTTTCTTCATCCAATCGCTTTCGCTATGGGGCTCACATTAAAGTTGTCTTGTCGCATCTAATATTCCCCGACAGTAAGAATATTCCACGACCAAACTAATATTCCCCGACAACAATGAATATTTTATAACCACTTATTTATTTGAAATATTTGCGCATTTTACCAATAACTAACCATATTAATCAAATCAACCCTTACTATCTCAAAATAATAAATAGAGGAAATTCAATTTCATTAATAATAAGCTGGGGTCTTACATCAGTTGCCTCATTAAACTCCATACATCCATCCCCTTCTAATTTGTCCTCATCATCTGACAGAACAAACTTCCTCCTTAATGCATCTTTCCCTTCTCCATCATCACAATCACTCCACCAATCCTCTACAAAGACATTATTCATTTTCACCTTTGGTTCATCTTTTTTTTTTGCCTTCTTTGAATATATCATCATCCTCAGGCCCCTCTAGATCCTCATCCATCCATGGTGGATGCTCTGTTTCTTCCCCAATATCATTATCAGCCTGTTTTTTAATTTTTTTCCTTTGTATGTTTTGTTTGTTTTTTAGGCTTTCTAGTTTGTTTCCCTTTTCCTTTGTTATGCATTTCTTTTCTCACGCCATTTATCTATTTTTTTGCTTCCCTTTATCAAGTAGTACCACTTTGGTTAATGTTATCAGTTGTTTCACTTTAAACACCAAATTAAGTCTTTTTCATTTTCACTTTGGTTCATGTTATCAGTTGTCAAACCACAAATATGCCTAACAGTTTGGTTAATGGTAGCATTTTCAACTTCTTCTGGCCTAACAACTTATATGGGACCCTCCATTTCTTGTCCATATATATGCACCTCCTCACTCTGCATTAACTAAGAAATCAATCATATCAATGACATCTTTGTCATTTTGCATATATAATGCCCCACCCTCCCAAATTTCATATCCCGGTACAAGATAATAAATATTCACATTTGAAACTAGACGTCCATAAAGTAGAGTAGTATTCATGTATACTAAGCAAATAAAGGTAATCCAACCCAAAATTCTCTACTATTTATTCACTACCCCCAACATATTTATGTACTGGATCTTGAACAAACTTTCCACCATAATGAAAAACAATTCTGACAGACATTCTGCATTAAACAAATGAAGGAGAAATATTTGAATAATATACAAAACATTATAACAAGTATCACAAAAAGGGGAAAAAATTCAGTGACAGACACTGGGGGACAATAATAGTAAAAAAGAAAGGGGGGACCATAGTACTGAGTATAATTTATCCAGGACCAAATATACTAACTAATTCCACAAAAAAACATGCATGCATATACAACAAACAACTCAAAAAGTGAACAAAGTACATATGATATCTATCAGACAAGTAGAAATTTACCTAAATCGGTACCAAATTAAGTATCACAGACCCTAATCGAAGGTGGGAACCCAGTAAATCACGAAGATCCACCACGAAAACACTAACCCACACCCTATTTCTCTTGTCTCTCTAGCCATAGATATCACCACGATCGCTCGCTTCTCTAGTCCTAGATATCAAAGCTGAAATGAAATGAAACAAAACCCTTATCGCATCTGTCATTTTCAATATATATATGGAGGGTAATTAAGTCTTTAGCCAACTCAAGTAAGCTGGAGCGGAAAATATTTATTCACTTCAACTCAAAAAGTCGAGAGTTTAAATGTAGCTTTACTGACTACATGTGGTTAAGTGAGAAAGCTCCAAAACCTCAGGTGGTCATCTGAACTTTACTCTTAATAATGAGCATAAATTATTTACTTTATTATATTACCCTTACCTTCTCTTATTGTTCCGAGAAATTCTTTCCCATGTATTAATAATTTTTAACTTCCCATAAAGGAGTAGTGATGGAATTTCAAACAAATTTTATTTAATAAATGATACTTTCTTAATTCATGTATAAAAACCTTAAACGATAATCTTTTAAGAAATGAGGTTGTAGTACTTTGACGGGGAAGCTTTTATTGGAACCATACAAGTATAATTATAACAACCTATTGTCATGACATACAACTTTACCATTAACGAAAAATATAAAAATTAAATAACGATGTGAACTTATGTAATATATAATCAACTTTTTTAATTTATTTATAATATTTATTATATTAATAAAAATTAAATAGATTAACATCAGTCTAAATTTTACTTATTGACAAATAAATTAAAACTCCACTTGCGAAAAAATAAATAAACTTCTTTCTTTCAATCAAGTGTTCCAATATTTTTTATTCCAATCACCGACGTAATTTGTGTAATGGTGTCACTTTTTTTGCTTTTTGTCCCTATAAGTTTAGTTATATTATTAATTTATCTTTTTTATATTATTATTTTTTATTTAATCCTTGAAAATTTATTTGAGGTAATGTATGGCATAGTTGGAAGATTAAAATGGAAGGGAGATTTGTAATGTTGTTGTATAATTGTATTCTTTGATAAAAACGGTTATTAGGTACCGCACTAACCGTTGGTCTTGCATGACTCTTTCTCTTTCCTCTAGCATTCCCTTGGCGTCACAGCACACAAAATCTCTAAAATAAAAAAAACACCATGCCAATTCATGTCCTCTTTCTCCATCATCCTTCCTCACAAACCCTAACCCTAGGCCTAACCCTATCCCAACACCTTTCATTTAGCAAAACATAGACGATGAAGATTTGCGATTTTAATATGTTCCTCAACATAACATGATGGGCTGACAACAAATTAAAAAAATTCTTATCATTTTGGAGCAGCATTAATTATTTATATATATGCTGAAATCTGTAGATTTGAGAGAGAGGTTTAATTAATTAAGGTGGATTTGATAAGGGTATTGTGAGAATATATAATGTCGAATTTGCATGGAGATTTTAATTCAAAGATTGATTACGTATTCAAAATTGTGTTGATTGGAGACTCGGCAGTTGGGAAATCTCAGCTCTTGGCACGGTTTGCTAGGAATGAATTCAGTGTAGATTCAAAAGCAACTATTGGGGTTGAATTCCAGACCAAGACGCTAGTTATCGATAACAAGACCGTCAAGGCCCAGATTTGGGACACCGCTGGCCAAGAAAGGTATGCCATTGCAATTTCCCTATCATACTTGACGTGCAATTCTTAATTCAAATGCGGCCGGGTTAATTTAATTATCATTACATTAATCCTGAGAAACCAAAAACTAATTCATTTTCAGGTTAATTAATACAGTAGACATATCAATGATTAACTAGATAGATAGAGTCCGATTACAGGAACTTGCATGTCCCTAAGCCGATCATCCAATCTGTGCTTAAATAGCTGGTTGTACGTAATTAATCAGATAGTTTTGATCACGTTTTCTAAAGAAACTATATATTTTTATAAAGAAAGTGACGCCGCCACCCCCCCTCACATTGGTTAATTTGGCGAAAACATTTCATTTTTTGAATCTCTAATGGATTCTCGATCTCCTCATATATATATATATATATATATATATATATATATATATATATATATATGTATGTATCTCATGTGATAAAAAATGAGACCCTTCACCTGGTTCTTTGAACAGCATAATTAGTTTGGGACCTATAAACTTTACTCATGGAGCTCTAGATTATTTTATGATTTAACTTGTTGTCAGAAATAATTCAGGTCGAATATTGAAAAACTCTGCCAAGTGATAATATATATGTATTCCTTCTAATTTTCAAAAGGATGTTGATTTTTATCTAATATTTTTTCCTCAGTTCCAAATGATAAGCAAAATGCAAATATTTTGGAAATAAGGGACTATTAGATATAGAAACTCAGTTTGTATACAAATTTATGCATTCCGATTTGCGTCATGTGTTATTTTTCTTGAATAGTACATATGCAATTAGTTAGTTAAGTGACTAATTAATATATATTTTGGCTTTGAAATTCTTTATTTAATTTTGTATTTATAGTTGTGCATGGTGCCCTCTTTTTTGCATGTTGGAGGATTAATTCACTTCTATGGTTTTAATATTTCTACATATTCCATCTTTGTTTTTGTTGAAAATGTTAACATATTGTTGTCGTCTTTGCGAGTTACACTACTCTTGGAAGTACCATAGACTCTTCTATCAGCCTTTTGATCGAGCATGACAATATTGATTGAATAAGATATGGCTACTTTGTTTTGGAGAAGTTATAGAAGATGAATATGCTGTTGTTTAATCAACATTATATATATCTTAGCTTACTGAGGATACTTATTGACGTTGGTTTACTACTTGTTCTGAAAGATACATTTTAAAAACAGTTATTGAAGATTGGATGAGCAATTGGATAAAATCAGCATTCAGATGTATTGAGAAACTATTTAGTCTCCATGGAATGTTGAGTTTGGACTTGCATACTCTCGAACAGATACATAATTTGTAAATGTAGCATATATGGAGCTTGATTAAGTGCAATTGATTACTCGTATTATGCTGCAAGCAGAGGAAACTGTAACTGGACCCAATGGAACTCATCGTACTAGAATTTATAGGCATGGCAGATTGACCAACACATTATTTTTTGAAGAGACATCCACTTCTTTGACCTTTATGTGTGCAACAAACCATTTTTTTGCAGTTTTAAGTCGCATCAATTTTAGTCGAAATCTGCTCAATAAAAAATCCGATGATATAGTTTCTGAAATACAGGGATAACCATAGCATAATTCTTTGTTCATTTGCTTTTCCTTTCAATTTTTTTCCATCGACTCAGGGTAGGTTATGATGCTTTATATATAGGAAGTCAGAACTTTTAAAATCAGTTTAATTGTCCTAAACTGTTTTACCATCCAATCACTGGTACTAATATCAGTCTATTATCTGTTTATTTCATATATATTTCCTTTCCTTATACTAGTATTTTACTTATCTTTAGTATAACTGCATAGTTCCAATTCCTTTATTAGTGTGAATTAATACAACAGTTGCTTATGGGAGATAAAATCCATAGTCTTGTTTCAAATTTGCAGCTTTTAGTTGTACATGTTTGCAGTCTGACTACTGTTAATTAACATGGTTTTTTAGGTATCGGGCAGTGACAAGCGCATATTACCGAGGTGCAGTTGGGGCAATGTTAGTGTATGACATGACAAAGCGTCAATCATTTGACCACATGGCTAGGTGGCTTGAGGAACTAAGGGGACATGCTGATAAGAACATTATGATTATGCTAATTGGCAACAAGTGCGACTTGAGAAGTCTTAGAGCAGTGCCAACCGAAGATGCACAGGAGTTTGCAGAAAGAGAAAACCTATGCTTTATGGAGACATCGGCCCTTGAGGCTACCAATGTTGAAAGTGCATTTCTGACGGTTTTAACAGAAATTTATCGGATCATAAGCAAGAAGCCCCTCACTGTCAATGATGTGGACTATGCAAAGTCTGCGTCTCTCAAGGGAACTAAGATCATTGTTCCTGGCCAGTATTCAGACTCTGGCGGAAGGCGTGGTGGCTGTTGCTCCTAGTAATCTTCATATTCTGCATTCTTTTATTTCATTTTTTCTACTAGCTACTTGGAATGAATATATTCTTTCAATTAGGAATTAGAATGTTGTTGTTTAAACATAAGAATATTGTGTATACAGATCAGATTGTTATATTAGGGGCCCGGGGAAAATGTGCATTGATCATCATGTGTGTGTGCTATTAATTTATTGTGTATAACACCAATGTCCGTTTGTGGATCGAAATCAATCTTTCCAAGGAAAATGGAGAAAGGGGTGAGTATCTGCAGCAATTTTCTTAATTATCAAAGGAGCATTAAGAGAGTTCATAGAATAATTTCCTTGTTTTTTCCATTCAATTGTTAGCTAGCTTCCAGCCACCCAACACACAATCACACAGACAATTTTTTTGGTGTTTGCATTCTGAATACAGAAATATGGAGTCTGAGTATCCTAAATAATCGATCAACCATGTAACTAATGACAATTTTCTAATGAAAATTTTGGCTTTGTATATTTGATTATATTTAGAGTTTAATTTTACTTCTTTAGGGGCCTTGAAATTACAAAATCGACTTATATTTTAAAAGTTAAAATATTAACTTCATTATGTTTAAATTAAAGTTAACCACTCTTTTAAATTATAACCGTAAATGAATTGAGTTGCCTATGAGCTCGACCCGACTCGTTGAACAAGTCAAGCTCAAATAAACTATTTTGTGCAATGTGGTGTACGACTAGAGTAAATTACCTGACTTGCTAAATATTTATTTATTTTCTTAATTTTATAATATAAAAGTTAAACGAGTTAGCTTAATCTCAACTAGTAGGATAGGCTTGTTTTAACTAGGCTTAAGCTTGTTTACAAATTAATTGAGTTCATATATCAAATTTCAAACTCGTTTAAAACCTGATTCAACTCGTTTAGATTTTAAATGAATCAAACTCTGCAAATTAAAGTCCAACTCGACTCATTTACAATTATATTTGAAATTTTGATTTAAGTGGAGTATCTTATTTTTAACAAATATTATTGAGCCCAATTTCCTGCATTGACCAAGTTGAATAAAACTCTCACAAACTTTATATAAATTAACTTGTCCAAGTCATGTAAGAAATTCGAGTATATTCTTTCTAATATCACATACTTAAATGTTCTCTACATTAAGCTCATGTCCTTTTTAGAGCTGGCAAATCAACCTCAAGCTCGCGTGCTGAGATGGCCCGCCCGTTATAATCGGACTTTGGGCTGCAGAAATTTAGTCCAATAAAATTCGGATCTTTTTGGCCAGTCTAATTTTGGAACCCGTCCGTTTGGGCCAAACTCAAAAAAATAGTATAAAATAGATATGAATTGGTCTCGGCCCAATCGCCCATTTGCGAGTTGGGCTTTTAAAACAGAATTTTAACCTAACAAAACCCGGGCAATTTTAGTGCTACCACTTTCACTCAAATTTCGTTTGGACTTGGTCCGCTTGGTTGCCAGTGTAGTCCTTTTCTATGCTTTGTCTTGGGCTCGTAATGTAAAGGCCAACTTATTATTAATGAAATTTAATTTTCTCTATTTATTATTTTGAAATAGTAAGGGTTGATTTGATTAATGTGGATAGTTAGGGGTAAAATACATAAATATTTCAAAATAAGCAAGTGGTTATAAAATATTCATTGTTGTCGGGGAATATTCGTTTGGTCGTGGAATATTAAATGTCTTTGTCGGGGAATATTAAATGCGGCAGTAGCGACCATGTGTGGGCCCCATGCTTGAGCGATTGGTTGGAAGAAAGCGACAAATATAAGTTGTTTAAAAATAATAACGTAGTTATTACAGATTAATCTTTGTTAAAATACTCGGTGGTTAAAACACAAGTAGCATCGGTATTGCACCAATTATTGATTCTTACGTGAAGGCACTACTCGATAATGGTTACGATAATTCTTATTCGATATTTTATTGATTTAATAATTCTTTGCGTTGATATTTTATATTCTTTGTTGTTTGATAATTGTCATTTACACGTATTTTTCATTATCGAAGCAATAATTCATATTATCTCGAATAATATTATTAGATAACATTATTGGCGATGTCTAGAAAGTTACATCTAAGGAGAGGTTTGGTCACCTAATGCGGCAGCCAAGTAAGGAGAAATTCTTATTGGAAAGCCCCTGCTCTTTCTGAGAGGCGCACGGTTGTCGATATTGTGATTACGTAATATTATTTGTGAATAATTAATTATTGATTCATATGATGAGAAAAATATTGATTTTATGTGGATATAGATGGAGAAAATTTTAATGTGACAATTGTTGAAAATTGAAATTTTATCTTTTTACGATAAAATAATTCATTTAAATATATTATTATATTTTAATAATATAATAATGGTGATATTTTTACAACGAATGTGGGATATATGAGTATACGAGGAGGAAGAGTATTTTTGTTGCAATAAATGTTTAAAACATGTTAAACATGTAAATTGGACCCCATTTATTGGTGAAATTTGATTATAGCTTTTGTAAAATCGCTTTGTTTTGTGGATTTGGTCCAATTTTTGTTTGGAATTTGGAAAAACTTTCTTACGCAAAGTTGTAGAGAATTGAATTTTCTATAAAATATCATGAGTTTCAATTTTTTGACAAAAGAGCTATTTATTGTGAATTATTGAAAGTTCGAAGCTCGAAATAATTTATTTTGGAAGTTTAAAATATTTTAAATATGAAAAACGTTTTTGTCATTATTATGGGTCTTGCATGTGTTGAAATTTGCTGAATTCAGATCCTTAAAAGTGGGCGTAGAAATTATAATATATATATTAATATTTTATTAAATTTTACGCTTTGGTGTTACAAGCATTTTCTATAAATAGGGTGTTTAGGTTAGAATTGAAAATCACACTGTAAAGCGAAATTTTCTCTCTCTATATTATCGAGCGTATTCTTGTGAGTATTTTGAGTATATTTTGAGTATTGTTATCTGATTGCAAGTTCAAGTCATACTTTATATCCAGGTGTTTTAATTTAGAAATCTTGATCTTTTCGAGGTAAGGGATTTTTTTTGTAATGATATTATTTCTTCAATATCATTATCTTTGAAATATTGATCTGAAGTTTTTATCAAATTTGGAACTTTTGGTGTCTGAGATTCTTATTCACATATCTGGCCTTTATTATTCGATATCTGATCTTATTCACGAATACGGCACTATTCATCGAAAAATGAAAATTTTCCTTTTCGTCCAAAATATCTATTATGGATACTAGCTTTGATTGTATCCATGTTTTGATCATTCTTGAATTTTACACCACTATGATTATTTTTGAGGTATTTTTGGACATGGATAAAACAAAGTACGAATCCTTAATCCTTAATCCTTGTCATTTTGTTTCCTTTGGATTCGTTTCTTTAAAAATATTTTTCATCATCCTCGGTCTTAAATGATGATATTATTGAATATCTTTGGCTGTAGTGTAAAGATGAATGATTTACGATGAATATCTTTGGCGTGAAGTGCAAAGATGAGCAGTGTTTAGATGAACATGACCCAGTGATGAATATCTTTGGCTGTATAGTGCAAAGATGAATATTTGATTCGGATGTATATTGATTGATGTTACGGGGATAAAAGAAAGGCGATGAACTTTTAAATTCATACATAGAAGATAGTAGTTTGCATTCTCTCTTAACTCTTCTAATGAATTATTATTTCATTGCGAATATTGATTTAAAACTTGTTGTCTATTGTATTCTATTAGATTTTTTTCCCGGTTGAAGACTAATGATAATTTGTTGTATATTATCTTAGTCATAATATTCTTTCTTTGGGCTAGTTGAGCTCACCCTTTTCCTTTTTGTTCCATTTTTTCTTCTCGGGAGGCGAGAATATAGCGAGTCTGCAGTCGGGGTATGGAATGAAGGTTCTAGAGAGAGTTGTTTAGTAGTCCTCACCATTTTTGTAAAATAATGTATCAATAAATGTGATGAGGATTTATTTGAGTATAGATATTGTCAGAAGATAATATTTGTATTCAAACTCACGATTTCTTGTTGTAATAATAAAGTTGTAGTTGTTTCTATACCATGTATTGACAACTCGGAATGGGTGATGTATACCTATTTTGGGGGCGTCACGGTTTTGTATCGAGCTTAGGGATATGATCTCTGGCGGAGATCGGGGAATAGAACTAGGAGGGAGAGATGAGTAAATCCTTCGCTTAGTGTGTGTTCTACTAAGCTTATTTGTTAGTTGGTCGATATATAGGGATATTATGTGATATATTGATTTCCTTAATTAACCCTTGTTTTATGGCGGTATTTGAGAATGTTGACCGAGAATATTAACAATGGAAATGAGGCCGTGAGAGCGCTTTGTACTCACCAACGAGGAGAGCGTGCAACAGTGGCAATGTTCCTCCTGTGAACAACACCACCGAAAGCGAGATGATGAGCGAGGGGATGTTTAGAAGCTTTTTGCAGTTCATGCAAAATCGACGAGGAGACTCGTGTTCAAAATCTGAGGAGAAATGATAGCAATTCACGGGTTGTCACTGACCAAGCGATTCAAAGAGTTGGGACCACGAATTTAAGAGAAAGCGGATCCGATCATGGCGAAAACATGGGTCAAGCAAATTACCAAGATATTCGATGTCTTGGGATGCACGGAGGAACAGAAGGTTCCATTCGCCACCTTTATGTTAAAGTGGCGAGAGACATTCTTGGTGGGAGTCGTGAAGCGTACCCATCCGTACTTTTCGGCATGTCTTGGGAGACATTTGAAACTATTTAATGACAAATACTTTCACGAAAGTGTTCGTCGTATGAAGGAAGTGGAGTTTATTAGGATGGGAGAGAACAACATGGCGGTGTCTCGAGACGAGGCAAAGTTTGCAAAGTTATCGAGGTTTGCACCTCATTTGGTGGAGAATGAGGAACGTATGACGCGAGATGTTTCTTAGAGGTTTGAAACCCTAAGATACGTCGATATCTCATTTCTCGTAAATTTTCTCTCTATTAGGATGTTGTAAACAAGACTCATTTATTAGGCGTGATAAAGAGTACGGTCAATTTGAGGACCACAACCGAGGATCATCTAGGAGATGGTAGTCAACAAAACAACGATAACCGGCACGGAGAAAGAAAAAGGCGGACAAAAATGGTAACCACTCTGGTGGTAATCATGGCCATGAAAATAGAAGAAGGGAGTCGGGAGGAAATTTAAAAAGAGGAGACTTAACAACGACGTATGAAGGCGCGAAGTCTTAAGAGCAACTAGGGCGCCCCCAAAATAGGTATACATCACCTATTACGAGTTGTCAATACATAGTATGAAACAACTACAACTTTATTATTACAACAAGAAAGCTGTGAGTTTGAATACAAATATTATCTCTTAGACAATATCTATACTCAAATAAATCCTCATCACATTTATTGATACATTATTTTACAAAAATGGTGAGGACTACTAAACAATCCTTTCTAAAACCTTCATTCCATACCCAGGGCTCGTACTCCATTATATTCTCGCCTCACGAGAAAAATGGAACAAAAGGAAAAGGGTGAGCTCAACTAGCTCGATAAAGAATATTATGACTAAGATAATATACAACAAATTATCGTTAGTCTTCAACAGGAAAAAAATATAATAGAATACTGATAGACAACAAATTTTAAATCAATATTCGCATGAAATAATAATTCATTAGAAGAGTTAAGTAGAGAATGCAAACTACTATCTTCATGTATGAATTTAAAAGTTCATAAATCTATCTTTTATCCCTGTAACATCAATCAATATACATACGGAATCAAATATTCATCTTTGCACTCTGAGCCAAAGATATTCATCGATTAGTCATGTTCATTTAAACACTGTTCATCTTCTTGACTACGGCCAAAGATATTCTTCAGAAATCATTCATCTTTGCACTCTGAGCCAAAGATATTCTTAAGAAATCATTCAATTTGCTCTGAGCCAAAGATATTCCATAATATCATCATTTAAGGCGAGGATGATGAAAATATTTTTTTAAAGAAAGCGAATCCGGTGAAACAAAATGACAAGGATTAAGGATTAAGGATTCGTACTTGGTTTTATCCACGTCCAAAAATACCTCAAAAATAATCATAGTGGTGTAAAATTCAAGAATGATCAAAACATGGATACAATCTCGAGTTAGTATCCGAATAGATGTTTTAGACGAAAAGAAGAAATTTTATTTTTAATTGAATAATCACGTATATCGTGAATAAGGTCAGTATCGTGAATAGTCTTAGATATCGTGAATAAGTAACTCAGACACCAAAAGATAGAAATTCACAAAAATATCTTCACGCTTCATGAATAGTACTCGTGAATAGTAACTTCGTGAATAGTAACTCATGAATAAGTAACTCGTGAATAGTAACTCATGAATAGTAACCCGACATGAAAAAGTTCCAAATTTGATAAAACTTGGATCAACATTTCGATTATAATGATATTGAAGAAATAATATCATTCTGAAAAATAATATCCCTTACCTCAAAGATCGAAGCTTCTAGCTAGAATCTAAAGGGTATAGTCTTTGAAGGAACTTGCCAAATCTAGCAATACTCAAAGTATACTCAAAATACTCACAAGAATACGCTCGATAATATAGAGAGAGAAAACTTTAGTTTACGGTGTGATTTTCAATTCTAACCTAAGCACCTATTTATAGGAAATTGCTTAGAACACCAAAGCGAAAATTTAATAAATTAATATATATATATATCAAATTCATACGCATGACCTTAGAATTCAGATCCTAGTATTTCCCACATGCCACCTTCTAGAAAAGTAAGAAAAAAAGCGTTTTCATAAAATAAATAATTAAAACTTTCAAAAAATCAATTATTTCGGAGCTTCGGAACTTCAATAATTCATAATAAATAGCCCTTTCATCAGAAAATTCGAATCTCCGAATTTTAACATGTTCCGAAGCTATTCCTCCTCGTATACTCATATATATTGCAACAAAAATACTCTTCCTCCTCGTATACTCATATATCCCACATTCGTTGTAAAAATATCACCGTTAATATATTATTAAAATAATATATTTAAATGAATTATTTTATCAGAAAAAGATAAAATATTAATTTTCAACAATTGTCATTTTTAAAAATTTTCTCCATCTATATCCACATAAAATCAATATTTTCCTCATCATATAAATTAATAATTAATTATTCACAAATAATATTACAGAATCACAATATTGATGACCGAGGCGGTTCGAGGAAGAGGGGCTTTCGATAAGAATTTCTTCTTCTTGGTAGCATGATTAGGTGACCAAACCTCTCCTTGAGGCAGAACTTTCTAGACATTGCCAATAATGTTATCTAATAATATTATTAGGATAATATGAATTATTGCTTCGATAATGAAAAAATCTTGTGTAATGACAATTATTGAAACAACAACAATATAAAATATCAACGCACAATTATTAACTCGATAAAATCTTGAGCGGTAATTCGTAACCATTATTGAGTAGTGCTTCTTACGTAAGAATCAATAATTGGTGCAATACTGGTGTCAACCGCTTTCAACAACAGCGTATTAGTGTGTTTTAACCACAGGGTATTCCAATGATGATACGGCAACAACTACGGCAGTTATTTAAAAACAACTTATATTTGTCGTTTTCTTCATCGAATCGCTTTCAAGTTATGGGCCCACACATGGGTCATGCTGGCAGTCGTGCGAATATTCCCCAAAGCGCATGCGAATATTCTACGACCAAACGAATATTCCCAAACAACAATGAATATTTTATAATCACTTGCTTATTTTGAAATATTTGCGTATTTAACCCTTAACTATCCACATTAATCAAATCAACCCTTACTATTTCAAAATAATAAATAAAGGAAATTCCTTTTTATTAAAAAAAATTTTAGGGTCTTACAACCTCCCTCCTTATGAAATTTCGTCCTCGAAATTGGCGTCACGATACACAGTGTTTGAAAAGATGAGGATACCTCGCTTTCATTTTCGTTTCCAACTCCCGTGTCATTTCCTCTATAGCATGATTCCTCCACAAAATTTTAACTTGTGGTATGACCTTTCTTGGCGTAGGACATGCTCCTTCCTATCCAAAATCTTAACAGTACTTCCTCATACGTTAAGTCTTGGCTATCTCGTTCGGTTCTAACTTTCGATAACATGGTTTGGGTCTTTCACATATTTACTGAAATACAGATATGTGAAACACATTATGAACACGAGACATACTCGGAGGTGCTTGCAAGTCTATAGGCTACATTTTCTACTCGGTCAAGAATTTGAAATGGACCGATAAATCGTGGATTGAGCTTTCCTCTCTTCCCAAATCTTGTAACTCCCTTCCATGGAGCAACTTCGCATGACAATACATGATCCCCTACATTAAATTCCACGTCCTTTTCGATGAAGATCCGCATAACTCTTTTGTCGATCTTGTGCTTGGTTTGTATCGTTGTCAGAATCATTTGGATCTTTTCGGTGATAGTCATATCTTACTAACTTCGGGTCCCAACAATGTTGCTTCACCCACCTCATCCCAACATATTGAGAAGCGACATTTTCGTCCATATAATGCTTGAATGGAGCCACACCTATACTTGCTCGATAAGCTGTTGTTGTAGGAGAATTCCACCTGATGGTAAATACTTATCCAACTACCCTTGAAGTCTAGGACCACGAGTCTTAATAGATCTTCAAGAGTTTGAATAATCCTTTTTCGATTGTCCGTCTGGTTTGGGGATGGTATGCGAACTAAATCGCAAATCCGTGCCCATAGCTTTTTTGCAAGCTAACCCAAAATCTTGAAGTGAATCTTGGGTCACAATCCAAAACTATGGATCTGGGCATGCCATACAACCTCACAATCTCATTCACGTCACATACTAGCAAGGCGTTCGAGGAATAAGTCTCCGTGTCGGCAAGAAATGAAGCGGAGACTTGGTTAATCTATCAACAATAACCCAAATAGCATTGATGCCTTGAGAAAGCCGTAGGAAGACACATAATGTGAAATCCATAGTAATGTGTTCCCACTTCCATTAGGAATCTCAAGTGGTTCTGCGGACCCTTAGGTACAAGATGCTCCGCCTTTACACGTTGGCAAGTTAAACACATCGAGATAAACTTTGCAATCTCTCTCTTCATATTGTTCCACCAAAATGTATGTCGAAGATCACGATACATTTTAGTACTTCGAGGATGGATTGCAAATGGCGTATTGTGTGTGCCTCCACCATAATCTTGTACTTCAAATCGAGTCGTTAGGAACACAAAGTCTAGAGTGGACTCAAGTATTCCTTCTTCATCAATTCTCGCCCTAGGAATAGCTCCTTCTTGTACTTTCTTCTTCATACGCATCATTTCAAGATTCGGTGGCTTGAGCAACCTTAACTTTTTCTATTAAAGTTGGCTCTATCGTATACTTGACATCATCATTTTCGTTCTCGCATATGATCTTCTACTCAACGTCGTCCTACCACGTTCGCTTTTCGAGGATGGTATTTAATAGTGTGATCGTAATCTTTCAACAACTCAAGCCAGCGTCGTTCTTAGCATGTTGAGTTCCTTTTACGTGAAAAAATATTTGAGGCTTTTATGGTGCGAATATATCTCCACTTTCTCCCATATAGATAGTGCCTCCATATCTTTAAGCAGCGAAAAGCATTCTTTGCTGACTCTAGATCATGAGTAGGATAATTCCTCTCATACTCTTTAAGTTGTCATGAGGCATAGGCTATGACTTTCCACGTTGCATGAGAACACATCCTAACCCTTTGCACGAAGTATCATTTGTAGATAACAAATCCATCCGAACTAGATGGTATTGTTAGAACAGTCTTGAAATAAGTCTCCTCTTAAGCTCTTGGAAACTTTTCTCGCATTCTTCGCTCCAAACAAATTTTGTATCCTTCCGAAGTTAATTTGAGTTAATGGAGTAGCGATTGAGAAAACCCTTCCACGAATCTCCGATAATAAACTACCTAAGCCCAAAAAGCTACGTACTTGATCCACCGACTTGGTTGCTCCAACTTTGTATTGCTTCAATCTTTGCGGATCAGCGGATACTCCATGTTTCGACACCACGTGCCCAAGGAATGCTACTTCCTCAAGCCGAACTCGCATTTCTTCAATTTGGCATATAGTTTGTTTTCACGAAGCCTTTGGAGTACCGACTTCAAATGGTGCTCATGATCTTCACGGCTTTTGGAATATATGAGGATGTCATCAATAAAGACAACAACGAATCGATCCAAATATTCCTTGAATACTCGGTTCATCATATCCATGAAAGCCGCAGGAGCATTAGTTAGTCCGAAAGACATGACGAAGAATTCATAATGCCCATACCGAAGTTACGAAGGCGTCTTTGGAATATCCTCGATTCTAATCTTGGTGATGATATCCGAAGCGAAGATCGATTTTTGAAAAGAATTGTGCCCCTTATTTGGTCAAACAAGTCATCAATACGAGGTGAGGATACCTATTCTTGATGGTGACATGGTCAATTCAGATAGTCGATACAAAAGTCGCATACTCCGTCTTTCTTCTTTACAATAAAGCAGAGGAGCACCCGAGGAGATGTACTAGGCGAATGAAACCGATGTCCAACAATTCTCGTAGTTGGACCTTTAACTCTGAAGTTCAATAGGATCCATTCGATATGGGGTTTTAGAAATGGGCTTTGTACCAGTTCAAGATCAATAAAGAATTCAACTTCACGTTACGGGGTAGGCCCAGGAAGTTCTTCGAGAAATACATCGGGAAAGTCGATAACAACGGGAATATTATTCAAATTTGGCGTGTCTTTATTCAAATCCATAACATGGGCTAAGAAAGCTTGACATCCGCTTTTCAATAAGCGAATAGCTTTATGATTAGATATGATAGTGATTGATTTTAATGGTTTAGTTGCTTGAATTGCATACAACGGGTTGGTTAGGAATATGAAAACTAACAACCTTACGAAAACAATCAATTTTGGCATGATGAGTAGTTAACCAATCAATCCCAAAATCACATCAAAAGCAAGTATCTTTAAAGAGATAAGGTCAACGGTAAGGTGATGGTGCCAACTTGAATCAAACAAGATTTATAAGCAGGTGGATGTGATGAAAGTTTTCTCTAACGGAGTTTCCACAGATAGGTCAAAGTCTAATTTCTCCTCCCTTAGAACCGATTCTTTCTTAAGACTTTGTCATCTTCACATGGTCGTTGTTAAATCTCCTCTTTTTAAAATCTCCTCGACTCGCTTCTTCTATTTTCATGGCCATGATTACCACGAGTGGTTACCATTTCTGTCACTTTGTTTCTTTCTCATGAGTTATCATTATTACATTGATCGCTATCTACGATCACGATCCTGGTTGTGGTCCTCGGTTGGTAGTACTTCGTTATCTCGCTCTAATAATTGAGCCACATTTACAACAACATCCGAATAAAGAGAAAATTTATGAGAAATGAGATCTTGGCGTATCTGGGTTTCAAACCTCTAAGAAACATCCGCGTCATACGTTCCTCATTCTCCACCAAATGAGGTGCAAGCGGATAACTCTGCAAACTTTGCCTCGTCTTTGAGACACCGTCGTGTTGTTTTGTTCAATCGATGAACTCCACTTCCTTCGTATGACGATCACTTTCGGAAAGTATTTGTCATTAAATAGCTTCAAACGTCTCCCAAGACATCTTTGAGAAAATTTGGATGGAGTACGCTTCTGAGACTCCCACCCGATGAGTCCGCCTTTCGCCACGGAACATAAAGGTGGCGAATGGAACCTTCATTCTCTCCGTGCATCCCAAGACATCGAATATCTTGGTAATTTGTTTGACCCATGTTTTCGCCATGATCGGATCGGCTTTCCCTAAATTCTGGTGGTCCCGACTCTTTGAACTACTTGCATTTGTGACAACTTGGTGAATTGCTATCATTTCTCCTGTATTTTGAACACGAGTTTCCTCAAATGCGATTTTGCGTATGAGCTGCAAAAAACTTCTAAACATCCCCTCGTTCATCATCTCGCTTTCAATGGTGTTGTTCACGGGAGGAACATTGTAAGACCAAGAAATTTTTTAAATAAAAGGAATTTCCTTTATTTATTATTTTGAAATAGTAAGGGTTGATTTGATTAATGTGGATAGTTAAGGGTTAAATACATAAATATTTCAAAATAAGCAAGTGGTTATAAAATATTCATTATCGTCGGGGAATATTCGTTTGGTCGTGGAATATTCGTCTTCGTCGGGAATATTCGCATAAATGACGGTTGATGACCATGTGGGCCCCATAACTGAAAAGCGATTGGATGAAGAAAACAACAAATATAAGTTGTTTTTAAATAACAGGCGTAGTTATTCTTTATTATCTTGTTGGAATACCGGTGGTTAAAAAAAAACACTAATCTGGCGTTGTTGAGCAAGAAGATGCGGTATTGCACCAATTATTGATTCTTACGTACGTGAAGGCACTACTCAATAATGGTTACTGATAATTCTTTATTCAAATATTTTATTTTATTGATTCAATAATTGTTGCGTTGATATTTTATATTCTTTGTTGTTTTGATAGTTGTCATTACACAAGTATTTTTTATTATCGAAGCAATAATTCATATTATCTGAATAATATTATTAGATAACATTATTGGCAATGTCTAGAAAGTTACATCTAAGGAGAGGTTTGGTCACCTAATTACTGCTGCCAAGAAGAAGAAATTCTTATTGGAAAGCCCTCTTTCTGAGGAAGCGCACGGTTGTCGATATTGTGATTACGTAATATTATTTGTGAATAATTAATTATTGATTCATATGATGAGGAAAATATTGATTTTATGTGGATATAGATGGAGAAAAATTTTAAAATGACAATTGTTGAAAATTAATATTTTATCTTTTTACGATAAAATAATTCATTTAAATATATTATTTTAATAATATATTAGCGGTGATATTTTTACAACGAATGTGGGAAATATGAGTATACGAGGAGGAAGAGTATTTTTGTTGCAATAAATATTTAAAACATGTTAAACATATGTAAATTGGACCCCATTTATTGGTGAAATTTGATTATAGCTTTTGTAAAATTGTCCGTTTGTGGATTTGGTCAATTTCTATTTGGAATTTGGAAAAACTTTCTTACGTAAAGTTGTAGAGAATTGAATTTCCTATAAAAACACGCGAGATTCAATTTTACGATGAAAGACCTATTTATTATGAATTATTGAAGTTTGAGTTCCAAAATAATTGATTTTTGGAAGTTTTAAATATTTATATTAACAAAAACGTTTTTATATGTTGAGGGCATATTTAACATGTGTTAGGATGGCTGAATTCAGATTCATGGATGCGTAGGAAGATGTGGAAAATAAATAATATTAATTTATTAAATTTTTACGCTTTGGTGTTCTAAGCAATTTCTATAAATAGGGTCTTGGGTTAGAATTGAAAATCACAATTAAAGCGAAGTTTTTCTCTCTATATTATCGAAAGCGTATTCTTGTGAGTATTTTGAGTATACTTTGAGTATTCTTTATCTGATCTGCAAGTTCAAGTCATGCCTTTATATCAGGTGTTTCAATTTAAAGATCTTGTCTTTCAAGGTAAGGGATATTATTTTTTTTCGTAATGATATTATTTCTTCAATATCATTATCTCTTGAAATGTTGATCTGAAGTTTTTATCAAATTTGGAACTTTTTCATGTCTGGGGTTACTTATTTATGGGTTCTTATTCATGAGTTCTTATTCACGAGTTCTATTTATTATGAGTTCTTATTCATGAAAGTTCTTATTCACGAGTACTATTCATGAAGCGTGAAGATGTTTTGTGGAATTTCTATCTTTTGGTGTCGGAGTTACTATTCACGTATCGGCCTATTCACGATATCTGACCTTATTCACGTATCACGGTCTTATTCATAGAAAAATAAAATTTCTTCTTTTCGTCCCAAAACATCTATTACGGATACTAACTACGATTGTATCCATGTTTTGATCATTCTTGAATTTTACACCACTATGATTATCTTTGAGGTATTATTGGACATGGATAAAACAAAGTACGAATCCTTAATCCTTAATCCTTATCATTTTGTTTCTTTGGATTCGTTTCTTTAAAAATATTTTCATCATCCTCGGTCTTAAATGATGATATTATTGAATATCTTTGGCCCGTAGTGCAAAAGATGAATGATTTCTGAAGAATATCTTTGGCACATGTAGTGCAAAGATGAGCAGTGTTTAAATGAACATAATGACGGTGATGAATATCTTTGGCCTTTAGTACAAAGATGAGCAGTGTTGAGATGAACATAATCGATTGATGAATATCTTTGGCTGTAGTGCAAAGATGAATATTTGATTTGAGATGAATATTGATTGATGTTACTGAGGATAAAATATTGATGATGGTCGTTAAATTCATAGATTATAGTAGAATTCATTCTCTACGTAACTCTTCTATGAATTATTATTTCATTGCGAATATTGATACGAAACTTGTTGTCTATTGTATTCTATCGATTTTTCCTGTTGAAGACTAACGATAATTTGTTGTATATTATCTTAGTCATAATATTCTTTTCTTGGGCTAGTTAGGTTCACCCTTTTCCTTGTTGTTCATTTTTTTCTTCTCGGGAGGCGAGAATGTAGCGAGTCTTAGTCGGGGTATGGAATGAAGGTTCAGAGAGAGTTGTTTAGTAGTCCTCACCATTTTGTAAAATAATGAATCAATAATTATGATGGGGATTTATTTGCGTGTGGATATTGTCTAGAAGACAATATTATATTTAAACTCACGATATATATTGTCGTATTTCACACGACATTTGTATTATTGAAGTTGTAGTTTGCTTCTTGTACCATGTATTTGGCGACTCGAGAATGGGGTGTTGTGTATACCTATTTTGGGGGCGCCACAAACATTGCTTGACTGTTGCACGTTCTCCTCGTTGGTGAGTCTGAGCGTCTCCACGGTCTCATTTCCATTGTTAATATTCTCGATTCGACATTCTCAAATCATGTCATAAAACAAGGGTTAATTAAGGAAATCAATATATCACATAATATCCCTATATCTTGACCAACTAACAAATAAGCTTAGGTAGGACACACTAGCGAAGGATTTACTCGTCTCTCCCTCCTAGTTCTATTCCCGATCTCCGCATGGAGATCATATCCCTAAGCTCGATACCATTTGTGGCGCCCCCAAAATAGGTATACATCACCTAATACGAGTTGTCAATACGTGAGATGCGAAACAACTACAACTTTATTATTACAACAAGAAGCTGTGAGTTTGAATACAAATATTATCTTCTAGACAATATCTATACTCAAATAAATCCTCATCACATTTATTGATACATTATTTTACAAAATGGTGAGGACTACTAAACAATCCTTTCTAAAACCTTCATTCCATACCCAGACTGTACTCGCTATATATTCTCGCCTCACGAGAAAAATGGAACAAAAAGGAAAAGGGTGAGCTCAACTAGCTTCGAAAAAGAATATTATGACTAAGATAATATACAACAAATTATCGTTAGTCTTCATCAGGAAAAAATATAATAGAATCTGATAGACAACAAATTTTAAATCAATATTCGCAATGAAATAATAATTCATTAGAAGAGTTAAGTAGAGAATGCAAACTACTATCTTCTATGTATGAATTTAAAAGTTCATCGTCTATCTTTTAACATCAATCAATATACATCTGGAATCAAATATTCATCTTTGCACTACAGGCCAAAGATATTCATCAGTTGGTCATGTTCATTTAAACACCTGTTCATCTTTGCACTACGGGCCAAAGATATTCTTCAGAAATCATTCATCTTTGCACTCTAGGCCAAAGATATTCTTAAGAAATCATTCATCTTTGCACTACTGGCCAAAGATATTCCATAATATCATCATTTAAAATGAGGATGATGAAAATATTTTTTTTAAAGAAAGCGAATCCGGTGAAACAAAATGACAAGGATTAAGGATTAAGGATTCGTACTTGGTTTTATCCACGTCCAAAAATACCTCAAAAATAATCATAGTGGTGTAAAATTCAAGAATGATCAAAACATGGATACAATCGGAGTTAGTATCCGAATAGATGTTTTAGACGAAAAGAAGAAATTTTATTTTTAGGTGAATAATATCAAGTATATCGTGAATAGTCTTAGTATCGTGAATAGTAACTCCGACACCAAAAGATAGAAATTCCACAAAAACATCTTCACGCTTCATGAATAGTACTCGTTTGAATAGTAACTCGTGAATAGTAACTCATGAATAAGTAACTTCGTGAATAGTAACTCATGAATAGTAACCCATGAATAGTATCCTTAGGAACATGAAAAAGTTCTAAATTTGATAAAAACTTCAGATCAACATTTCAAATATAATGATATTGAAGAAATAATATCATTCTGAAAAAAAATAATATCCCTTACCTTGAAAGGCAGTCTTAGTTGAAACAGGATATAAGCTATGACTTGAACTTGCAACAGTATAGCAATACTCAAAGTATACTCAAAATACTCACAAGAATACGCTCGATAATATAGAGAGAAAACTTGATTTACGGTGTGATTTTCAATTCTAACCTAAGCACCTATTTATAGGAAATTGCTTAGAACACAAAAGTTAGAAAATTTAATAAATTAATATATATATATATATATCAAATTCATACGCCAACCTTAGAATTCAGATCCTAGCATTTCCCACATGCTACCTTCTAGAAAAGTAAAAAAAACGTTTTCATAAAATAAATAATTAAAACTTTCAAAAATCAATTATTTGAACTTCGAACTTCAATAATTCATAATAAATAGCCCTTTCATCAGAAAATTTGAATCTCTCGAGTTTTTATAGGAAATTCAATTCTCTACAACTTTGCGAAGAAAGTTTTCCAAATTCCAAATGAAAATTGGCCAAGAAATCCAAAAAGCGATTCGATTTTTGTGGTATAATCAAATTTCGATCAATAAATGGGGTCCACCGAGCATGTTTAACATGTTTTAAATATTTATTGCAACAAAAATACTCTTCCTCCTCGTATACTCATATATCCCACATTCATTTGTAAAAATATCACCAGATTAATATATTATTAAAATAATATATTTAAATGAATTATTTTATCGAAAAAGATAAAATATTAATTTTCAACAATTGTCATTTTAAAAATTTTCTCCATCTATATCCACATAAAATCAATATTTTCCTCATCATATAAATCAATAATTAATTATTCACAAATAATATTATGAGAATCACAATATTGACAACCGAGTGCGGTTCAGGAAGAGGGCTTCCAATAAGAATTTCTTCTTCTTTGGTAGCAATTAGGTGACCAAACCTCTCCTTGAGCGAGAACTTTCTAGACATTGCCAATAATGTTATCTAATAATATTATTAGGATAATATGAATTATTGCTTCGATAATGAAAAAATCGTGTAATGACAATTATTGAAACAACAACAATATAAAATATCAACGCAAACAATTATTAACTCAATAAAATCTTTCGAGCGGTAATTATCGTAACCATTATTGAGTAGTGCCTTCTTCACGTAAGAATCAATAATTGGTGCAATACCTGGTAATCATTTGCTTTCAACGCGATTAGTGTGTTTTAACCACCGGGTATTCCAACAATGATAACTTAGAATAACTACGCCAAGTTATTTAAAAACAACTTATATTTGTCGTTTTCTTCATCCAATCGCTTTCGTTATGGGCCCACACATCATTTGGCCGTAAATACGAATATTCCCGAATAGCACGAATATTCTACGACCAAACGAATATTCCCAAACAATAATGAATATTTTATAACCACTTGCTTATTTTGAAATATTTGCATATTTAACCCTTAACTATCCACATTAATCAAATCAACCCTTACTATTTCAAAATAATAAATAAAGGAAATACCTTTTATTTAAAAAAATTTGAGGTCTTACAAAGAATCGGTTCTAAGGGAGGAGAACGACCACCCATTATACGCTACAAATGCGGAAAAGAGGACATATCACCAAACCGCGCCACAACAGTTCAAGGTATGCTATAATTGTGGAAAGGAAGGACATATCGCTCAAGGATTGTACGAGAGTGGCGAAGCCTAGTTCAATGGGATGGTGATTCAAAAGATTGTCCCGGAAAAATCAAAGTCAATCGGTTCTGAAAAGAAGTTTGTTTGTTTTGGTCAAAATGCGAGGAACCCAAACGAGGTGATCACGGGTAAAATTTAATCATAAATTCTTGTGAAGTTTATACTTTACTAGATCTGGGTGCTACCCATTCATTTATCTCTCCTACTTGTGCTCAACGTTTAAATTTGACTCAGGAGAAATTAGACTTTTTGACTATCTGTGAAAACTCAGTTAGGAGAAACTTTCATCACATCCATTTATAAATCTTGTTTGATTCAAGTTGGCACCATCACCTTACCTGTTGACCTTATCTCTTTAAAGATACTTGCTTTTGATGTGATTTTAGGATTGATTGGTTAACTACACATCATGCCAAAATTGATTGTTTTAAAAGGTTGTTAGCTTTCATATTCTTAAACAACTCGTTATACGAATTCAAGCAACTAAACCATTAAAATCAATCAACATCATATCTAATCATAAAGCTATTCGTTTATTGAAAAATGGATGTCAAGCTTTCTTAGCCCATGTTATGGATTTGAATAAAGACACGTCAAATTTGAATAATATTCTGTTGTTATTGACTTTCGACGTATTTCTGAAGAACTTCCGGTCTACCCCGTAGCGTGAATTTGAATTCTTTATTGATCTTGAACTTGGTAAAAAGCCCATTTCTAAAACCCCATATCGAATGGCTCTATTGAACTTCAGGAGTTAAAGGTCCAACTCTGAGGAATTGTTGGACATCGGTTTCATTCGATCTAGTACATCTCCTTGGGGTGCTCTGTTTTATTTGTAAAGAAGAAAGATGGGAGTATCGCGACTTTGTATTGACTATCGGGAATTGAACCATGTCACCATCAAGAATAGGTATCCTCTACCTCGTATTGATGACTGTTTGACCGATTGCAAGGAGCACAATTCTTTTCAAAGATCGATCTTCGATTCGGATATCATCAATTTGAAGATTAGAACTAAGGATATTCAAAGACCGCCTTTAGAACTCGAGACGGGCATTATGAATTCTTAGTCATGTCTTTCGAATTGACTAATGCTTGCGGCTTTCATGGATATGATGAACCGAAAGTATTCAAGGAATATTTGGATCGGTTCGTTGTTGTCTTTATTGATGACATCCTCATATATTCCAAAAGTCATGAAGATCATGAGCACCATTTGAAGTTGGTACTCAAAGGCTTCGTGAAAATAAACTATATGCAAAATTAAAGAAATGCGAGTTACGGCTTGAGAAGTAGCATTTCTTGGGCACAATGGTGTCAAAACATGGAGTATCCGTGGACCCGCGAAGATTGAAGCAATACAAAGTTCAGAGCAACCGAAGTCGGTGGCCAAGAAATCACGTAGTCGGGCTTAATTTGGTTATTATCGGAGATTCGTGGAAGGATTTTCTCGAATCGCTACTCCATTAACTCAAATTGACTCGGAAAGATATAAAATTTGTTTGGAGCGAAGAATGCGAGAAGAGTTTCCAAGAGCTCAAGAGGAGACTCATTTGGTAGGCTACCGTTTCTAACAATACCATCCGTACGGATGGATTTGTTATCTCTGATGCTTCGTGCAAAGGGTTAGGATGTGTTCTCATGCAACGTGGGAAAGTCATAGCCTATGCCTCGCGACAACTTAAAGAGTATGAGAGGAATTATCCTACTCATGATCTAGAGTTGGCAGCAGTCGTTTTCGCGCTAAAGATATGGAGGCACTATCTATATGGGGAGAAAGTGGAGATATATTCAGACCATAAAAGCCTCAAATATTTTTTCACGTAAAAGGAACTCAACATGCGGCAACGACGTTGGCTTGAGTTGTTGAAAGATTACGATCACACTATTAAATACCATCCTGGAAAAGCGAACGTGGTAGCTGACGCGTTGAGTAGAAGATCATATGCAGGAACGAGTACGATGATGTCAAGTATACGCATAGAGCCAACTTTAATAGAAAAAGTTAATGTTACTCAAGCCACCGACCCGGAGCTGATGCGTATGAAAAAGAAAGTACAAGAAGGAGCTATTAGGGCGAGAATTGATGAAGAAGGAATAATTGAGTCCACTCTAGACTTTGTGTCCCTAACGACTTCGATTTGAAGTACAAGATTATGATGGAGGCACACAATACACCATTTGCAATCCATCTGGAAGTACCAAAATGTATCGTGATCTTGACATACATTTTGGTGGAACAATATGAAGAGAGAGATTGCAAAGTTTATCTTGATGTGTTTAACTTGTCAACGTGTAAAGGCGAGCATCTAGTACCTAAGGGTCCGTTGCAACCACTTGAGATTCGAAATGGAAGTGGGAACACATTACCATGGATTTCGATTCTACGGGTCTTCCTACGGTTTCTCAAGGCATTAATGTTATTTGGGTTATTGTTGATAGATTAACCAAGTCTGCGCTCATTTCTTGCGATCACGGAGACTTATTCCTTGAACGTCTTGCTAGTATATATGTAAATGAGATTGTGAGGTTGCATGGCATGCCGGTATCCATAGTTTTGGATCGTGACCCAAGATTCACTTCAAGATTTTGGGTTAGCTTGCAAAAAGCTATGGGCGCGGATTTCTGATTGATTCGGCATACCATCCTCAAAGCAGACGGACAATCGAAAGGACTATTCAAACTCTTGAAGATTTATTAAGACTCTGTGTCCTAGACTTCAAGAGGCGGTTGGGATAAGTATTTACCATTGGTGGAATTCTCCTACAACAACGATTATCGAGCAAGTATAGGTGTGGCTCCATTTGAAGCATTATATGGGACGAAAGTGTCGCTCTTGGTATGTTGGGGACGAGGTGGGTGAAGCAACATTGTTGGGACCCGAGTTGATACGTATATGACTACGGAAAAGATCCAAATGATTCAAAACGTAAAAAGCGGCACAAGATCGACAAAAGAGTTATGCGGATCTTCATCGAAAGGACGTGGAATTTAGTATGGGGATCATGTATTGTTGCGAGTTGCTCCGTGGAAGGAGTTACAAGATTTGGGAAGAGAGGAAAGCTCAATCCACGATTTATTAGTCCATTTCAAATTCTTGGACCGAGTAGGAAATGTAGCCTATAGACTCGCGCGTTACCTCGAGTATGTCTCGTGTTCATAATGTGTTTCACATATCGTACTTCAGTAAATATGTGAAAGACCCGAACCACGTTATAGAGTTAGAAGCTGGGCGAGATAGTAGAAGACTTAACGTATGAGGAGGTACTGTCAAGATCTTGGATAGGAAGGAGCATGTCCCTACGCCATGAAAGGTCATACCACAAGTTAAAGTTACGTGGAGGAATCATGTTATAGAGAAATGACACAGGAATTGGAAAGCGAAATGAAAGCGAGGTATCCTCACCTTTTCGGAAACACCGGTATGTGACGTCAATTCCGAGAGGACGAAATTTCATAAGGAGGGAGGTTGTAAGACCCCAACTTATTATTAATGAAATTTAATTTTCTCTATTTATTATTTTGAAATAGTAAGGGTTGATTTGATTAATGTGGATAGTTAGGGGTAAAATACGCAAATATTTCAAAATAAGCAAGTGGTTATAAAATATTCATTGTTGTCGGGAATATTCGTTTTGGTCGTGGAATATTAAATGCGTGGGGAATATTAAATGCGACGGTAGCAATGACCATGTGTGGGCCCCATAACTTGAAAGCGATTGGTCAAGAAAAGCGACAAATATAAGTTGTTTAAAAATAACAATAGTAGTTATTCTTTATTATCTTGTTAAAATACTCGATTGGTTAAAACACACGAAGACACGGTATTGCACCAATTATTGATTCTTACGTAAGAAGACACTACTCAATAATGGTTACTGTAATTCTTTATTCGATATTTTATTGATTTAATAATTGTTGTGTTGATATTTTATATTCTTTGTTGTTTGATAATTGTCATTACACACGTATTTTTCATTATCGAAGCAATAATTCATATTATCTCGAATAATATTATTAGATAACATTATTGGCAATGTCTAGAAAGTTACATCTAAGGAGAGGTTTGGTCACCCTAATTGCGTGCCAAGAAAGAGAAATTCTTATTGGAAAGCCCCTCTTTCACAGGAGCCGCTCGGTTGTCAATATTGTGATTCTCGTAATATTATTTGTGAATAATTAATTATTGATTCATATGATGAGAAAAATATTGATTTTATGTGGATATAGATGGAGAAAATTTTAATGTGACAATTGTTGAAAATTGAAATTTTATTTTTTACGATAAAATAATTTATTTAAATATATTATTATATTTTAATAATATAATAATGGTGATATTTTTACAATCTAATGTGGGATATATGAGTATCTGAGGAGGAAGAAGTATTTTTGTTGCAATAAATGTTTAAAACATGTTAAACATGTCGGTGGACCCCATTTATTATTTGAAATTTGATTATAGCTTTGTAAAATCGCCTTGGTTTGTGGATTTTGGTCAATTTTTGTTTGGAATTTGGAAAAACTTTTCGCAAAGTTGTAGAGACTTGAATTTTCTATAAAATGTCATGAGTTTCAATTTTCCGACAAAAGAGCTATTTATTGTGAATTATTGAAGTTCAAGCTTCAAATAATTTATTTTTGGAAGTTTAAAATATTTTAAATATGAAAAACGTTTTTTGTCATTATTATGGGTCTTGCATGTGTTGAAATTTGCTGAATTCAGATCCTTAAAAGTGGGCGTAGAAATTATAATATATATATTAATATTTTATTAAATTTTACGCTTTGGTTTTCTAAGCATTTTCCTATAAATAGGGTCTTGGGTTAGAATTGAAAATCACACCGTGAATCAAATTTTTTCTCTCTATATTATCGAAGCGTATTCTTGTGAGTATTTTGAGTATATTTTGAGTATTGTTATACGGTGCAAGTTCAAGTCATAGCCTATATCCGATGTTTTAGCTAGAAGTACTGATCTTTCGAGGTAAGGGATATTTTTTTTTTGTAATGATATTATTTCTTCAATATCATTATCTTTGAAATATTGATCCAAGTTTTTATCAAATTTGGAACTTTTGGCGTCAGATTCTTATTCACATATATCTGGCCTTATTCATTATCATAGTGGTGTAAAATTGAGAATGATCAAAACATGGATACAATCAAAGCTACTATTCACGAATACGGCACTATTCATCGAAAAATGAAAATTTTCCTTTTCGTCCAAAATATCTATTGTGGATACTAGCTTTGATTGTATCCATGTTTTGATCATTCTTGAATTTTACACCACTATGATTATTTTTGAGGTATTTTTGGACATGGATAAAACAAAGTACGAATCCTTAATCCTTAATCCTTGTCGTTTTGTTTCACTGGATTCGTTTCTTTAAAAATATTTTTCATCATCCCCAGTCTTAAATGATGATATTATTGAATATCTTTGGCCTGTAGTGCAAAGATGAATGATTTCTGATGAATATCTTTGGCCCGTAGTGCAAAGATGAACAGTGTTTAGATGAGCATGACGGTGATGAATATCTTTTTGGCTGTAGTAAAGATGAATATTTGATTCCGGATGTATATTGATTGATATTACGAGGATAAAAGATGAGCGATGAACTTTTAAATTCATACATAGAAGATAGTAGTTTGCATTCTCTACTTAACTCTTCTAATGAATTATTATTCCATTGCGAATATTGATTTAAAACTTGTTGTCTATTGTATTCTATTAGATTTGTTTCCTGTTGAAGACTAATGATAATTTGTTGTATATTATCTTAGTCATAATATTCTTTATTGGGTTAGTTGAGCTCACCCTTTCCTTTTTGTTCCATTTTTTTTCTCGTGAGGCGAGAATATAGCGAAAGTGTAGCAGTCGGAGGTATAGAATGAAGGTTCTAGAGAGAGTTGTTTAGTAGTCCTCACCATTTTTGTAAAATAATGTATCAATAAATGTGATGAGGATTTATTTGAGTATAGATATTATCAGAAGATAATATTTGTATTCAAACTCACGCTTTTCTTGTTGTAATAATAAAGTTGTAGTTGTTTACATCTACGTATATGACAACTCAGAATGGGTGATGTATACCTATTTTGGGGGCGTCACACATAAGATTAAGAAATGTAATAGTATAGACTCCTCCAAAATAAAATAAAATTAAAGCTTTGTTAAATTAGTTCATTCCAAAAGGACTAAATTGTAAACTTGATAAAAGTTGAAAGAAATTACGGTAATTTTACGAAAGAAACGTGGAAGAATACCGTATATTGAAAGTTGAAACAAATTTGAAAATTTAAAATTTCACACGAAGTTCGCACACGTGCACATTTTACTTTTTCATTTATTTTTCTTAAACTTTTTGGGCTTCTTGAAATTTAATTTTCAAAGTCTATAAAGAACCGCCCAAATTTCACTTTGAAAATTTGCCATTTCGCCTCTCTCAAAGCTTTCCATTTCTTCTCCGACTACAAAGAGAGATCCATATGCAGAGCGCAGCCACACCCCATTCCCCATATCATCATTCGCCTTCAAGAGACCCTCCGGAGCCCTAACTTCAGAAGGTCAGTTAGCTTCTTCTCTCTCCGATTTTCTACATTTTACATTCGAAACTTAATCAGAAATGTAATGGTTGGAAAGTGAAATTCTCATTTTTGGATTTTAGTGAAACCCCATTTTCAGATCTATGTATTTATTGTTTATTTTTCTTTCTGATCTATTTTTCTGTTCAGTTGAAACAGCTCATTACGATGCCGGAAGCAAGAGATAGACTATCGAGGCCAGGCGATGTTACAGCAGTGTTCAGTCGTCGCCAGAGGTCGATCGGTAGCATAGAAGTTCTAGCTGATGAGCCGGAGGTCAATGCCGGAGCTCCGTTCCGGTGGGGGGCGACGGCGATGACGGGTACACTTGGAACAACGGGAGTGGCGGCTACGCGCGGTCGTGGTGTTAGGAGGGGTAATTTTGGTACACCGAGAGTTTGGAATGGGCGTAGACGGAGTATATATGGAACTCCGGCGGCATATGGACGTCAGAACACTCCGGCGGGAACAGGCCGGATAGTACAAGGAAGCCGCAGTGTATTACCCTCTTGGTACCCAAGAAAGCCTCTTCACGACATCACTACTGTTGTGCAGGTACTTTTGTGGACAGTATATCTTAATCATTCTCTCATTTCTTGCTATTTGATTTTCATTTTCTTTGGTGTTTTTGTAACTGAGTTCCTCACTATATTTGGTTATTTTTTTTATTATTTAGATTAGATTAGGGATTCTTCTTACCGTCAATTTTTGAGTCCATAGGTTAGTTGTTGGTTCGTACTTCATTATTGTATTTGTTCATATTGCAAATTCACAATTAGATAGTTACACATTAACATTTAGATTGTCCTCATCACTTACTATAAGTTCACAGTTAGTAATAAGTAAAGATTTGTGGTACCTATGCTAAATTCATGATAATTAATCAATATGTGCACGTACTTATTTCTGTTTTATCCATGGTCTGAATTCTGTATATTTACTTGTAGTTAAAAACACTCAAATGTGTCCATTTGAATATTGGATTGCATTGAAGTGACATTGATTTATATTGGGACACATTGTTCAATTAGTAATGGATGTGCAATGCCATATGGATGTTGGATAACATACAATTGACTTAATAATGTTTTTGCCTAAATAATCAGTTTAAATGTATATGTTTGATGAGTTCATAATTATTCCATCTATGCCTTGTAATACTGTTAAAAATAAGGAATGTAAAAATGTATTGATAACTGACTTTAGTTCATCCTCCAATAGCTTATATCACCTGGCTCTTTTGAATTATGTGAGCAATGAATGTGTTTTCTGTTTCTTTATTCTTTTTGGCCAAGCAGTTTCTTACATTAAAGATGAAGTAGATTATTGAGGTTCACTTTCAATAATTTATGACATATTAGACTTGTATGAAAATTTTCAGAGAATGTGGTATCTACTTTTCTCCATAGCTGAGCTGAGTTTCATCACATATTGATATCCAACCTTCAAGTTTCCTAGTTAAAAATGTTAGCTTCAGTTGATATTTTTATTTCTAATCATTTTTATCTATAATATAAGCTGGTCAAAAAGCACTAATTCTTATATGCCTATGTGCAATTCTGATCTTATGTTGATCTTTGAATAGCAATGCTATTCTTATATGTCTATATACTAGTTTTTTTTAACAAAGTTCAGTTTATTTTAAGAAGATAGGATGTTCAGTACTTTATATTAGATTGAGACCCCTTTATTGCATGTTCTAACTTGCAATCTCAAATGCTGGTTTAATCATACCATCTGCTCCACTTGAGTATATGGATTCTATTTGGAAACACAATAATAAACTTTCTGAAGGTCAAGAGGTAAATTTTTACATGAACTATTGATCTCTTGAAATGTTGCATCCTGGTGTCACTGTAGAAGTTCAGTAGAAGTGGAAAACGAGCAGATGCCATGATTATTTGGGTTCCTGTTCTCATAATTTATTTTATTGGGCTTAATACCATTCTGTATAAATTTGATTGTGAATAGATTCTTTTGGCAGGCCATTCAAAGAAGAAGAGCTCGTTTGAGAGAAAGTGAAGGCCAACAACTTGAGAGTCCAATACCCCAGGGTCAAAGTGTTCATATTCCTTCTATATCTGCAATTGGTGCTCCACTCGAGCACGACCTTTCTATGATCTCTCCAAGTCCGACAATTGGAATTAGGCAATGCCCACCATCCGTTGGTAAAGTACCAAAGATATTGCTTGATATCGCTAATCAGAATGCCGGAGAATCAGATTTCCTTACACCCGAGAAGAAGCTCCTGAACTCAATTGACACAGTTGAGAAAGTGGTGATGGAGGAACTGCGCAGATTGAAGAGAACCCCCACTGCCAAGAAGGCGGAGAGGGAAAGGAAGGTTCGCACTCTGATGTCAATGCGCTGATTGACACAATTTTCTAATTTGACTTGGATATCAACTCTTGTTGAGAGCAAAGAGACTAAGGATTTTGGGAGGAGAGAAAAGGAGATGGGCAATACAGACCTGTGTTGTAAGATTTGATCATCTGCTGATGATCTTTGGGCTTGCAAAGTTGATTTACCTTTTTTCCTATTCACTGAATTTTAACCTTGAGCTGAAGATCTTTGTTTAGGATTAGTTAGTAGGCAATTATGCTTGTTTCATGGGTATCTCTTTTTCTTGTGGTGGTTGTCTTGGTCTTATTTGGAACTGATTGTATATAGATAGATGTATCTGAAATAGCAGGTTTAGTACTGCATCAGATTGTTAGCATTTGTAACATTTTTCTTCAATGCTACAAGGAACTACCAATTTCGCTAAAGCTGAAAATTTCTACTTGGTTCTTGGCATTGTTCGTGTTGATTAATGTGTTCTGAATTTACTCTTTTATGTTATTCTTGATACTCCTTATTATTCTAATATTGGTTCTGGTTCTGGTTCTGGTTCATGGACTTGTCAAACAATAAAAAGTACAACAAGGAGTTAGTTAGACCGCACTATTATTATGTAAGCTCATTTACAGTGTTTTTATAGTGTTTTTTTTAATAAAAATATACTTATTTTTATAGTTTTTTGTTCAAATTTGCTCTATTATTTTTTATTTATTATTTTCATAATTGTGATAAAAAAAAAAAAAAAAAGGGGTGCACGGGACGGTACCGTGGTCACAAAGTGCACGGACCGCCCCCCAATTGAGATTAATTAGGTTGTTCTTGTCTATTATGTAATAATAGTGATATTTAATATATATATATAACTAATGACAAAGTTAAGTAAACAGAATTAGAAAACAAAAATAAAGTCAAATTCTGGAAATTTATAATTGAATAATTATTTTCTAAGATAAAACGAATTTTCAGTTCTTAATTAAAAGCACTTCAAAATTAAGAACATTTCGAACACAATTCTATGTTATGTGATGCATGAAGACAATTGGGAAGAAATGAAGAAAAAACTTACTGCACAGTGTTTGTCTAAACTTCGGCAGAGAACGAAACGGGAACTTTTGCAGAAACGGGAAAAATATATGTAGAACGGGAAATAAACTTGTGAAGGAACGAGATCCCACATAGTTTATTTATAATATCAAGATATGACCGTTGGTTTGTCAAAATGACGTAGTATCGTGATCAAAAATATTAAACAAATTTTGTCTAAAAAATATAATATCACGATGCTTAAATTAAGCCTCAAAATATTTAAATATTTATTTTGTCAAACCCATTTTTAACGGTTCTCAACCAACTTAAACCTAATTAAGGATAAATTTGTACTTTCTAATTTTATTGTGTCATCTCATGTTTCAGAGGAGAGGAATATTATTATTGTAAGCTAATTATTGTTGATATAACGAAGATTCGGAGTTGGACTCACGATTTTTTTTCTTTTAATATTTTATGTTAAATATTGTGTCATACTTGAAGTAGACGATTAATATTGTGTTTATTTTTGTTCTATTATCGAGTTTTTAATATTTACTTGCACAAAGAGAAAAATAATTCTTGAAATTGAAATTACTTTAGCTTAACTTTTTCCAACGGCAATATATATATAGAGAGAGAGAAAGACTGGTGATATTTTAGAGATCAAATTTAACATTAAACTTTATTTACTTCCTTCATTAGTCTTAGAAGACGTAATTAAAAGTAGAGTTTTGGTTAAATTGACCGAAATAAGTTAACAACACACCTAGCACGGCGGTAACGGAGCCCCAAACAAACAACGGTTATGAAAATAAACAGAGTAGTCAAAGCTCCGCAACTTCCCTCCGCTCGGAATTTGGCCACACAGTCTATTATAACTCACATTAAAAAACTGCAAATCAATTGCAGTCAATCCCAACGGAAGACTGCCATAGATCCCGTTATGATTCAAATCCAAATAGTGCAAATCCACTGGGAAGAACTCCACCTTCGAAAAATCAAACTTAAACAAATTTCTCGAAAAATCCCCAATTTGCATGGCCTTATTGGCGCCAAATAAGAATGAAATGTCACCTTCAAGCTTGTTACGTGATAGGTCGATCACAGTGAAATTCATGCGGTCAAAAGATTTTGGGACAGAGCCGGTGAGTTGGTTGTGGGAGAGATAAAGGTAGAAGTCTTCTCCGGCGAAGTTTCCGAAGGACTCCGGGATATTCCCGGTGAGTCTGTTCCGGTCCAAATGAAGGGCGCCGAGGTTGGGGTGGAGAGAGAGTGACGGAGGGATTGAACCGGTGAGCTGGTTGAACGATAAGTCGAGGTACGTTAAGTTTTTGAGCTGGCTAAAGAACGTCGGAACTGGACCGGTGAGATTGGTCCAGCTCAGTCTCACCATTTTGAGGTTGGAGAGTTTGGCAATGGCAGACGGGATTTGTCCGGTGACATTAGTGAGATGCCGAAAGATTAGGGTTTCTAAATAAGGGAGGTCTCCGACTGCTGCCCGAATCTGGCCGGAGATGTTACCAGAGAAGATGATCAGGGCATTTACGCGGTTTGTTTTGAGGTCACACTCCAGGCAGTACCAATCACAGCAGTCATTGTCCGGGTTCCATGAGGCTAAATGGTAAGGGTTGTTCAGGGATTTTTTGATTTGTAGGACTTTTTAGTCCTTTGGGTTGCAGCGATCGGAGAGAGTAGGAGACGGCGGGGAGAGAACAGAAATAAGAAAGAGGCAAAGTATGGAAATCAGCGAGTTGTTCGTCATGTTGAATTGGTAGCAACTAAGAAATTGAGTTCCATGTATATATATATAAAAATAATTTCTCCGACGAACCAAAAAAGACAAACCCAGATCCATTGTCAGAATCCGAATATTTTTTGAGGGAGGTCAAAATATATCAGTAAAAAATTATTTATTAACGCTTGAAGTGTTTTTTTTTAAATTATTTTTGCCTAATTATATTATTTCACAACATTCTATTTTAATCATATATAACCTTTGAGTTATGAGCCTAATAACTTTAAATATATATATATATATATATATATATATATATATATATATATATATTAATTTTCCTCGAACTATGAGACCGTTAATCAAATTTTTAATTTTTTGATAATTTGATTAATTACTTTTATAGGTAATTTACAAATTATAATATTATATATTCAAAATCTTATATTGTGATTTCGATCATTTTTTTTGGAAAACCTGAGATGAATGGCTACCAATAAAGAAAGCAAGAAAATAAATTAAGTTATTCTCATTTACAAAAAATTAATATTAAGATATGATTAAGTCAGTAAGACAAATCAGTGCAATATTAAGTAATTAATCATCAAACTTATTTAATATTATTTTATCTTATAGTAATATTGTTAATTTATTATAGGTGGAAAGACATGAGTAAATAAATAAATTAATATCATCTCATAATAAAGATCAAATTTAATTAATATTAATATGCTTTAGATTTCAGAGTTGGCCTCCACTAGTTCCGCCCATGCCCGGATCTTAATTCCGGCTTAAAGTATGAACATGGTCTATCATTTTTCCAGTTGGAACTAATTTTAAAAAAAGAATTCTTAAATTCACAATATTTTTTGTTATTTTCACAACAAAAATATTACTATAGATGTATAACGACAGTGAAAACCGTCGCTATGTGATTTATAACGATACTTTTATTGTGAAAATAACAAAAAAATGTAGTAGATTTAATAATTTTCTTTTAAAAAACCTAAATGAAATGTAATCATCAATAAAGAAATGGTATTTATTTTGATTAGTCAAAATAGAGGGCTGATTTACATTTATTGGAGTGGTATTTATCCAAGACAAGAATAGGTGCTGGATCCAACTAGTGAAAATCCTTCACTAAACAAGGCATTTTCCAAGATTTCACAAACACCAGAATCTAGCCACCCTACCACCACCAGTATAGGATTTGGACCATTTGCTAGTGCTGACAAATTTGACTCAAGATGTGAATGTCCATAACTACATCTAACAAGTAGTAGTATTTTTATTTTGACATAAAACACACAATTATATTATTCCTTATGTTCCTTAATATAGATCATTTTAGAGTTGTGCACAAATATTAAAGAAATAATTATAAAACATTAAATATACTATCAATTGTCTATATTTCCCTTGTCTTGAAAAAAAGAATATTATTTATTGGTCAAAAAATAGTGAGAGAACCAAAGTTATATTTATTATTTGAGATAATATTAAAAATTAAATAATTAATGCGTATTTGAAATTCTCAAACGATTTATATTTAAAAACAAAAATATTTCTCTAAAACGACCTATATTGAAACAAACGGAGGGAGTATTACCATAAAACAAACAAACATACTTTTGCCACCAAATTTCCATGCACAACTTTACAACACAAAAGGATGTAAAACAAACAAACATACTTTTGCCACCTAATTTCCATACACAACTTTATATTTTTATTTTAGGTACAATTGAAAGATTCTGTAAATTTAAAAATAATTTAAAGACAAATTAAGTATTATTGGATCAAGGGAGCTAAAATTCAAATGGGTCACAGATTATTTGATCAAATATATATATGATGTGGGCCATGGTTTATATTACTTAGCATATTTATCATATTCAATTTTCTCACAATCTGATTCATGGAAGAAGCCATGCACGGATTCCAAAGTAACATTATGGCAAATTCATATTCAGCACATATATATATATATATATATATATATATGTTCAAGTGGGCCACGAATTTATTTAATTAGCAGCCACGGTTTTAACAGCTTGCAAAGGAGTGATAAAACAAATATTAGCAAACGACATCCATGCAAATCACTTGGTCATGCGGAAATCCGAATTCGACATGGAAAATCATTCACGCGGCAAGATTGCAATCCGAACGCGACAAGGAGTTTTAAGCACATGTTAATTGTGGAATTTAATTCCAATATTAAATATGATTTTTGCATTTTAAAAAATTAGTTTTTATAATTCTATTGTAATTAGAATTTGTTTTAGACTAGAATTTATTTTCAAATTAAATTATTATAGGTCATTTTAGAGTTGTGCACAAATATTAAAAAAATAATTGTGTAGCATTAACTATAATATCAATTGTCTATATTGTTCTTGTATTAGAAGAAGATATTTTTTATTTATTGGACAGAAAATAGTGAGAGAATCAAAGTTGCATTTAATATTTAGGATAATATTGGAAACTAAACAATTAATATTTACTTGAAATTCTCAAACTACTTATATTAAGAAACAAAAACATTTCTCTAAAACGACTTATATTAAAGAACGGAGGTAGTATATTTATTTATGAAAATTTGGATTTCTAATTCCCATAGGATTTAGGATTTTGTTTAGCACTATAAATAGAGGATGAGAGTAAGAGTTTTATTTATTCAACAATTAACTATCATTTATTGGAGTGCAGAGGTAGAACCTTGCTACAAGTAATTGATTAATTGAGTGTTATTATTTAGTCCTTCTTGTGTGAAATTTCTTCTGATAATCTGTTTTCATTGATTGCATGCTAATTGATCTAATTAATTTGATATGACCAATTGAGTTAATTTGATCATTATCATCTGCTAGATTAAGATTAGTATTACGTGTTATTGATATCTGTCTTCATCACAAGTAGCAACTTGATAATACTAATTGTGGACAAGCTTTTGTGTATTGCTAAGATTATTAGAAAATAAATTAAACAAATCGAACTTATGTGTTTGTTGCTTGGATTAGTCTAATTCTCTATTTCTTAATACTACTATTATATTAAATCTTACAGTGATAATCTAAGGAGAATTTCAACTAGCATAGCTTATTGTTATCTAGGACTAATAGTTTCATTGAATAGAAAATAATAATAACTTGATTAATTGATTACTGTAATTGGTGAAACTGAACTGCAAAACTGAAATTTTTACATATTTGGTTAATTTCATCATTAATTCTTATTCTCTTATTCTCTTAGTTTAAAAATAATTTTCAAAAATCCCCATCTTTATTTTCTGTTAAAATAGTAGAATAATTCTAAAAATAACTTTATTTCCTATGGGATCGATCCTTACTTGCCACTGTGCTAATTATTATAAATTGTGAAGTGAAAGTGAGGTTAATTTAAGAATGTCAACGACAGCTCCGACAAACAAACATACTTTTGCCACCAAATTTCCATACACAATTTTACAACACAAAAGGATGTAAATTAGCAAATATTGAGCCAAGGGTTAGGTTCTAATTAACTCCATAATTTGCAATTGTAGCCATGGTTCGATTGAAATCCACAGCTTAAAAATCAGTAATTCCAAAAAAAAAACAACTTATTTTTCACTGTTTTTTATTGTGTTTCCAGACTTGACTGAACAACAATCTGTCCTCATGATGAGGAAAGTTTTCTCAGGAAAACAAAAGAAACAAAGAATGTTGCTCAACACCCCTTTTTCTTTTCCCTGGGTGCTTTTACATTTTAGCTATAAAATTCAGTTTACGGGTTAACTGGTTTAAGTTAAGAGTTAAATGTGAATACGTAAATACCAGATAAATCATCCAGTTGCTTCACTTGCTGTGTCATTGTCACAAGGGAGACTCCTTCCACTGTATTCTGTTAAGCCCATCCACGATTGCTTTGCGGAACTCTCCATTGTGGAGAATAAAGGATGAGACATGCCCACCTGTAACCCATCTCACTTCTGAGCCTGGCCAAGCTTTTTGGAGCTCCAACACTGAATGCTTTGGGATGTACCCATCATCCTAAAAATCGGAGAAATACAAAAACCTCAAATTCCAGTTTAATTAAAACAGTATCCTACAATATAAGTATATATGACAATTCCACTAGAGAATTTACTACAAGGCAGGCACTAAAAGAAAATTCTTTCAAAAGGAGGAATTGTAATGAAAAACCTGACATACAACACTTGCAATATTTGGATGTTCATGGTCTAGACTCTAGACACATCTTTTCATCAAGCACTTTGAGCAGCAACGTCAGATAACAGATGACCAAACTTGAAAACCTAAGCACATATAGGGTCTAGAAGGATGAATTACACATACAAGGCTGCATTCATATAATCTATAAAATCTTTTTTTTTTTACAACTAGCCAGAGGGTCTTCCAGTATTTGAAATAAATGCTAACAGTCAGATCTGTCACTTACAGTAGCAGCAACGAATATTACAGAATTAGGATTTTTGGGAATTGGAAAGCGTGTGACATCTGTGAGAGATAATACATTTCGCATCCTCTCTCTCACTTCCTCAAGTGTCATTGCAGCTTTCTGCACGGAAAGATCCTCTTTTAAAGCCTCCCATGCAGTGGCATGTTTTAATATCCCTTCACAGAATGCCACAACAGCTGAGTGCGGAGAGAGAAATGGGAGTGTAGCAATAGGTGTAGGGTGCAATGCTCCAACCATAGCAGCATGTACTCCGCCTAAATACCATTGAAGAATCAAAGCTTTGTACAAGAAGAAAAAAACTGTGACTTGGTATAACATGTTGATATATTTGCAATTGTATGATATGGAACGATTATGCTAAAAGTCTCAGCTTCCTATTTCTCTTTTGATAATAGAAAAAAAAATGTTACCGTACATGTGAAGTGAAACCAAAAGGAAATATAAAGGAGCTGGAAGCCTGGAACTATTCCAAACCTATTGAATATTCAGAAAAGGATTCCGTAATAAGATACAAATACAATGCGCACTTAACTGCTTAAGAGACGTAGAGCTGATTCAAAGGGGAGACTTTCCTAAATATATCCAAAGGACACATCTAAAAACTAACATATCTCTATTTTTTCTAGAGCTTAAAAATATTTTCCTTTCATTAGCTTCACTACTGTAAATGCAATCCTAGACTTTCAAGGGCTCCGTAAATTAGGCTTAAAGACTAAGAAAAGGAAAAACATAGTGAACACAGATTTCTGAATGCAAACAATGTGTTATCTTCTAAACTAATCCTACTTTTCCAGCAAATAGAGGTATGTGAAAAGAATGTGCAAGTCCAAACTTCAAAAAGGACCAGAACTGGAAAAAGCTCTAGGTCTTTTATTCATATGATTTGTCGCGATAATAATCTAATGGTTTTTAGTAACTAAATTAACTCTTTCAAAGTGAAGTATGACCCAAAGTTGTCCCAAAAAGTTGAGTTTCCAAAGGCTTCTTGTACTTTCTAAAAATTAAGATTGTGATCAAGAATAGCCTGAATAGGGTTTGAGGTTTTACCCATGCTAAGTCCACAAACACCCATTTTTCCAAACCCTGCTTCAGAGTCTAACCAATGTAAAAGACTGCGTGCCTCTTCAATGGTAACTCTTCCTAATAACAGCAAGTCACTCACACACAATAGTTTTGCACCACGCTGCAGCATTGGTCGCCTTTGTCCATAAAAAGGACTGCACAAAACAAATTCACGTTGAATCAGGAACCATTAGATCACATGAAATACTAGAGAAAATTTTCTATTCTCACCTCTCAAGTACCATGGTTGCTATGTTTTCCTTCAATAGTGGTCCACCAAGGCGTAATCTCCGCTCAAAAGTATGATCTCCAGTCCCTGCAAAAGAAAGACAGAACTTGTAACCAAGTGTTAAAGTTTTATCATTCTAATTTCCCATATCAAAGATAGCGGAGAAGGATAATAAACAGACGTGTATCAACAAAACTGGATGCCAAGCAAAAATTCTGATGGTGGGATCTTCTCTACTAAACAACTAATTTTTTTTTTTAAAAAGAAGATCATGTATAAAAAATGACGAGGCAGCAGCCCTTGTGATACTCTAGGACCGTTATTTGTCTGTAATAAGTGATAAATCCGAATTTAGTTCATTAAAGTTCCATAAAAACAAAAATCAAAGATAATAATTTAAGGCAGCCCTTTACTTCAGCCACTCTACAAATATACCATTAGCCATCACCCATCAGGCTTAACTTTAATATTACTAGTATTACCTGCCACCCCAAAATGATGCAGGTTAAAGCCTGCCACATTGGGAGATAAATGTATGGGTATGCAAGACATAATACAACCACAACCTTGATTTGTATTTACCGACTTTCTTTCTTTTATCACGATTACTGTTATACTTATGGGGATTAAAAATGTATCATACATAAACATCTTTGCAAATGACACACCCTTCACAGACAACAGAGTACATATCTAAACTTGAGAGCAGTAGCAAGCATCTGGATTACGATTATAGTTTTAACCTGGTCTCATAGGCAACGTCTTCCTTTATCTTATCTAACATAGCATTAACAAAAAATGGTTGAATTTTTTTTGGCATCCTCTGGGAATCAGATCCAGTGTGCATTAAATTCTATTTTCTCGTAACTTTTTTCCACAGCTGTGTTAGATAAGTTGGTTTGATATTTGATTATTCTCTATAATAACAGAACCTAATATTGCATTTCAGTCTTGCTTGACCAAAAAATTTTGGATTCTTAAGTAATGCTCGTTGTTCTAACTTAAAATTAACCGCAATTTCAGATAAATCACTCTGTATATGTTTCAGGTACTGCTACGTCATTTATATGATTTCATCATATTGTTTAGAAGGGGAAAACAGCTTCCACATACTGTCTCACAGGCATAAAGCAAATAAATAGTTCAATAATCTCATCTCATGAATTAAACGTTGTTTAATAAGTCTCTTGTAAAATCTCCTTGTTTTGCTTATTAAACCACAAGATACTCTGTGAAACATCATCATAGGAATCTTCATTTAGAGAAAGTAATAATTCTACCATCTAACCATCTAGATTGCACTTTTTCAGATTGACTGAATACTTATTCTATACCATTAAAGACTGATTTCTTTTTAATGAAAACAGTATCAACTACAAGCTCTATAAAAATCCCTTAAACAAATTAGTTTTTCAAAAACAATTAAATTTCTCATTTCAGAAACCTTGTCCGAATACCCCAAAGAAACAACTGGGAGATTGAGTATCAATTATCTCAAGCCAAACTTCAAGGTCCTAAATTGAATCTAGATTCATATAAAGACTAATTATTTACCATATTAATCTTCAAATTTTCACCTCTTCAGAATTCTCATATGAAAAAATGCAGGTATAAAATAATCTTATTCGAAATGCTACCAATTTAATGATTGTCTAAACAATTTTTAAATCCAAACTCTGGACTATATAAAGAAAATACAAGTAGAAGTGTCAATGCAGATAAAAACCATAATTTCAGCTGCCAACCCATAAAACTACAACAATCGAACTTGCAGGAAATAAATGTATAAAATTTCAATAAGATAGCTAAGCCATAAATTTACACTAGTACCAGCAAGATGAACCACACAGGCCATCTTCTGTGGTGGCACAAACTTTGGGGCAAGAAAAGCAACCCTTGCATTGTGACTTTCAGGAGGCAATGCACTTAGAAGCTGCTCATCACAAGGAGTCCTGAAAACCCCCTCTCTTAAACAAGCAGTCTTAGTTTCCCAAACTGCTTTCCAAATGGGTTGGATCAAAGATGGAGTCCAGTTTTGACCACCTTCAATCTCAGGAAATAGCTGATTGATCATTCTCTCAAGAAGCTCAAGCTTTGAACCACCCCATCCTCTTGAAAAAAATGGCGGACTTAACTTTGTTCTGTGCATAAATGCACCATATACATGGTCCAAAACATAATGGAGGATTCCAATATTCACACTCACCATATTTGAGACAAACCCACCAATTCAAACACCCCAAAAGATAAAATTTTCAATCAAATTGCACCAATTTGAAAGGAACCCAGAAAAAAATAATTTGATACAAGCTTTAGAAAGAATCGGAATTCACAAATATTTCGACAAAAAATATTTCTTGAACCAAAAAGTTCATAGAATGCAGATAAAAACAAATTGATATAACCAAAATTTCGAGTGACAGAATAATTTTAATTCAATTCAACACCCGGCGAAAAGATTGGACAGAAGTATCTCCGATATTAATGTGATCTAACCAGCCAAATTAGACAGGGAGAAGTTGATGAACACAAGTTGAAGGTTGAAACCAAGAAGATCGATGGAAATCGAACATTTAGCACTGGGAGATCATTATAGAGATTAATTAGGGGGAGGGGGGAGGGGAGGGGGGGGGGGAGAGGGGGGAAGTGAGAGAGTATTGGTGTGAGAATCGAGGGGAGGGGATATATGACAGAGAAAGCGAAGTTAAACTACATCCCCTTAATCTAAATTGAAACTGTGGGCGGGGAACAAGGTGTAGTGAAACGGCCGGTGTGTCTTTGGTGCGAATGTCCCTTACTCCCACACTAGCCATGATAGCCTACTCCGCATTTTTATTTTTTCCTTATTAGGACAACCTTTTTGTTTGTCGGACTGAAAAGCTCACCTCTGTTACTTTATATGAAAAGTTTTATAGAAATATTTTTGTTTTTTAATATAAGTTCGTTTGAAAATTTTAAGTAAATATTAATTATTTAATTTTTAATATTATTTAAAGTATTAAATATAATTTTAGTTCTCTCGCTATTTTATATCTAATAAATAATAATATTTTCTTCTAATATAAGGGCAATATAGACAATTGATATTATAATTAATATTATACAATCATTGCATTAATACTTGTGCACAATTCTAAAACGACCTATATTAAGGAATGGAGGGAGTATATTGGATCTAACAAAATATAAATAATTTTGAATTTTTCGTTCATTTTAATAAATCATTTGGGTCGTTCAAAATTTAGGATAAATCTCACCGTCCATGTAATACCGGAGGCACGGGACACAGCTAGTTTATGTACACTATATCTAAAAATTGGTGGGATATTTTAGATGATTGGGATATTTTAGATGAGCACAAGATGATTATTCAATGCGTTTGGCAACACAATAAATTATAATTTGAGTTGGGTGGAGTATGATTTGAGTTGAGTGGAGCGGGTTCAAGATGGCTGTGAAAAAATTGCTTAGGGTGAAGGGTTCACAAGGAGCAAATGTTATATTCCCACGTTTACCTCAGGTGTTAGCCCCTTAGTGGGTTGACACGGGCTTGGCATGCGGGACGCTCAGATAGTATGTCAAGCCAAGCCTTGGCACTCATATGTGGGGCAAGGCGTGTGCGGCAAAGAAGATGTCACGACAACAATCGGCTGACCAAAGTATCAGGCGCTAAGGTTGACAAACGAGCTTGACACTTAGTTATTTAAGTCAATGAGCAGCATTGTGTAGCAGTGGGCGACACTAGGCAGCAAGTTGGGTCATTGTGCAGCAAATGGGCTATGTCAGAAAACTAGCAAATCTACATGGTTTGCATTATGCTTCTTCAGACAGGTCTGATGTCTAGTGCTGGCAGTTTGAAAATTTTCATAAGTGCTACTATAGGGGGTGCTCCGTGAAGGTCACCCGGGACCATGGGCAGGTGCCATGGGCGATGAGTGCTGGACGTTGAGATATTGTTGGGCTCCCCTACAACAATGTCTAACATCGGATTGGGAAGCTTGGATCGAATCAAAGACTTGTTCATGGGTTGGGCATGAACAAACAAGAACGTTGCTGAGCGTGACATCGGTTGGGCATGACATAGGCGTGCGCCTAGCATGTCAAAGCATGGCATGGAAGTGAGCCCAAAGATCCAACAAAGCGAACGTGTGGGACAGACTGACGGGTGGACGTGCAAGCAAACTTAGACAACACCTTGGGCAAGTGTTGGGCTAGTTGGAAATTCGTGGACAAGATGGACAACATTTTGTGGCAACATGATTGGGCAACTTCGTGGGCTGAGACAACAACAATGTGGGCTGACACTAGTGAGTGAAGGACATCAAAATGGTGGGTTGACACTATGGGCAATTTTGGATTGGATGACTGGAGCATGACCCAACTGAAATGTAAGACCCCGAATTTTATGAAATAAAAGTATTCAATTTTCCTATTTAGTAAATGTTTAAATTGATAAAAAGTTAAAGTTAAGGGTGATATATATAAAATTTTTAAAATACGCAAGTGGTTATAAAATATTCATTTCTGTCGGGGAATATTCGTTTGGTCGTGGAATATTCTTGTTGTCGGGGAATAATTAAATGACATAGTAATGACCATTTGTGGGCCCCATAACTGAAAAGCGGTTATATGAAGGAAAATGACAAAGTATGAGTTTTTATAAATAATGCACAGAAGTTATTTACAATTAACACCATTGGAATATCCGATTGGTTAAAAATACGATAATATGTGTGGTTGCACAAAGAATATAGCAGTATTGCACAATATTTTGAATTATTGATCCTTACGTAAGAAGGCACTACTCAATAATTGTTACGGTAATTCTTTATTCAATATTTCATTTTATTGATTCAATAATTGATGCGTTGATATTTTATATTATTGTTGTTTCAATAATTGTCACTGCACAGTATTTCTCATTATCAGATCAATAATTTATATTATTTGGATAATATTATTAGATAGCATTATTGACAATGTCTAGAAAGTTCTGTCAAGGAGAGGTTTGGTCACCTAATTGTGCGCCAGTAAGGAGAAATCCTTATTGGAAAGCCCCCTCTTTCCTGGGAACGGCCTGCTTGTCATAATTGTGATTCTGTAATATTATTCGTGAATAATTAATTATTAATTTATATGATAAGAAAATATTTATTTGATGTGGATATAAATGATGAATTTATTTATATGGTTATAAATGAAGGAATTAATATTGAGGTGTTTTATCAGTATTTTTTCGGATTGGAGGTATTAAAAACTCAAATGAGTGTTCTTAAATCTCTATTGCGTGAGTTATAATTTTAATCCGACCGTTGGATCATTGTGATTTTTGGATATGTTATACATATATAAATTGAGTATATGTCCACAAATTTTGAACCGTTAAAAATTAACGTATGATTTGTTATGAATTTTATGAGGTATTGAATCGGATATTTTTGGTTTGGAATTTGGAAAAACTTTCTTCTGCAAAGTTGTAGAGAATTCGATTTCATGTGGAATGGACATAAAATTCGTATTTTTCTGATAAACGGGCTATTTTCTATGAATTACTGAAGTTTCAAAAAATAAAATAATTTTTATTAAAATTGGGTGGGACCCACTTTTTGGTTGGTGTTGAATGCATGTGCTGAATTGAGATTCAAGTGTGGTGGGATGGTCTTAAATGGCTGTTGCGTAGGAAATGAGAAATAATTAATATATTATTTTATTAATTTAGTCTCCTTTGGCGTTCTAGCATTTTCCTATAAATAGTTGTTTATGTTAGAATTAAAAATCACACCCGAAATATAAGTTTTCTCTCTCTATATTGTCAATCGTATTTTTGTGAATATTTAGATACTTTGAGAGTTACTTTTCAGTGCAAGTTTCTTTCGGTTTTTCATCCGATGTTCCAGTTAGAAGTACTGCTCTTTTGAGGTAAGGGATTTTAAGGGTTATGTTTTTCATGTTTCGTAACTTTTCAGACCTTCAAAAATTTTGAAAAAATTTAAAATAATAATTTGATGAGTTTTATTGATTGTATCCAAAAATGGCGATTTTTGGATGTATAGATTAAGAGTTATGAATTTTATAGGAAGAGATTATTTTAAAAGTAAACTCTTATAACTCCTTGTGGTTAACTCCAAAATTGGTGAAATTTTTATTGGGAGTACATATATATAACATAAGTATACTCTGTAAATTTCGAAATTTTTGGACAAACGTACAATTTATGATAAATGTTTAAATATTCGGCAGTTTTGGCCAAGTGAAAAATAGTAAATGAATTTTAAAAATTCTAAGAAAAATATATGTTTAATATGGGACTATATTATGCTAAATCCCAGAAAAGGAATATTTTTGGAACTGATTTGGTATTTTTCATGAAAATGGTCTAGTTATGAGTAAATGAATTAAATATGTTATGTGAAGTAAGAAAATTGAAAAATAGGATTTTGTGGTTTGAGAATCCTATGTAAGGTATATACAGATTTTTGATGAGGATTTTGTTTATTGATGATGAAATCTTATGAGTTTGGCATTTTAGGATGATTAAATGCATTAATTAGTAAAGTGTAATCAATTAAAATAAATTGTTTATAAGTTTAAGAAATATTATTCTTTCAATATCATTTTACCGAAATATTGGTATGGATTTTATTGTGGAATTTCTACCTTTTTTATGTCGGGGTTACTATTCACGAGTTACTATTCATGACAAAATTGGTTTCTTTTTGTGACCAAATTATCGTTGATTTATGAATCTTACTCTTGAAATTAAATCCATGTTTTGATAATATTATTTTTATTATCATATATAACATTTTTATAATCCTGGTGAAGAAATTTCTCTTTGACTTGAGTGTAAAGATGGGTAGATTATTGGTATGATCGTGACTATGGGTTCTCTTTGGCCGTGAAGGCAAAGTTGAATCGATTGGTTGGTATGATCATGACCATTGAATTTATAATTGAATATTTTTAACTTAAGTGCAAAAGGTGAATTGATCAACATGGTTATAATTATTGTTTATATAAATTCGAAATGATTATATATTTCTTTGAGATATTAATATCTTTGGCCCGTACTGCAAAGATGACATGTTGTTGAATATCTTTGGTCTGTAGTGCAAAGATAAACTGTTAATGAATATCTTTGGTCCGTAGTGCAAAGATGACATATTGAATATCTTTGGCATGTAGTGCAAAGATGACCTGTTGCTGAATATCTTTGGCCTGTAGTGCAAAGATGAACTGTTAATGAATATCTTTGGCCCGTAGTGCAAAGATGAACTTATTAGTATGATTATGAACAGGAATTGTGATTTGGTATAACCATGATCTTTGATGTTTCAGGTAAAGACAGGTGATGTAAATTATCTTCGTCCTGGATGAGAAAAGGACTTTGAAACCACAAATATGATTATGAGTTATTCATATGATTATGGACAGGAACTGTTGATTGATGTTACAGGGATAAAACATTTTTGGTGGACTTTTAACATAGAGAAGATAATAGACATTATGGTCTATTTGACTCTTTTAATGGATTGCTCGTTCCGCTGCAACTATGGTTGAAAAGTTTTATCATCTACCATATGTTCTAAATCTCTGATTTATTACTAATGAAGGCTATTGATAATTTAATTATCTTTAGTCATAATATTCTTTACTGAGCTAGTTGTGTTCACCCTTTTGCTTCACAATTCTTTTCAGGTAATAAGAGTGTAGCTGGGTCGAGCGGGGATAACAGGGGAATAGTGTGGTGGTCCGAGACTGTCAAAGTTTCTCAACACATTATAAAACAGCATGACATACAATATATAATTGTATTGAGGACCTAAGATGTGTGTATCGTATATTATACGTCACTTCATAATTGATTTTGGTGAATAACAATAGGGTGAGGTGAACCCAACTTTGGAAGGGTGTTTTGCCACTATCATACAAGATGTCTAATGACATACAATCTCTTGTTATCATAAGAAAGGGTTGTGTACATCCACTTGCTGAGTATATGTGACGCCCCCAAAATAGGTATACATCACCTATTCTCGAGTTGTCAATACATGGCATGTAAACAACTACAACTTTATTATTACAACAAGAAAGCGTGAGTTTGAATACAAATATTATCTTCTAGACAATATCTATACTCAAATAAATCCTCATCACATTTATTGATACATTATTTTACAAAAATGGTGAGGACTACTAAACAATCCCTTTCTAAAACCTTCATTCCATACCCAGAGCTCGTACTCATTTATATTCTCGCCTCCGAGAAAAATGGAACAAAAAGGAAAAGGGTGAGCTCAACTAGCTCATAAAGAATATTATGACTAAGATAATATACAACAAATTATCGTTAGTCTTCAACGAGGAAAAATATAATAGAATACAATAGACAACAAATTTTAAATCAATATTCGCAGTGAAATAATAATTCATTAGAAGAGTTAAGTAGAGAATGCAAACTACTATCTTCTATGTATGAATTTAAAAGTTCATCGTCTATCTTTTATCCCTGTAACATCAATCAATATACATCTGGAATCAAATATTCATCTTCGCACTACAGGCCAAAGATATTCATCAGTTGGTCATGTTCATCTAAACACCTGTTCATCTTTGCACTACGGGCCAAAGATATTCTTCAGAAATCATTCATCTTTGCACTACGTGCCAAAGATATTCTTAAGAAATCATTCATCTCTTTGTACTACGAGCCAAAGATATTCCATAATATCATCATTTAAAGACCGAGGATGATGAAAAATATTTTTTTAAAGAAACGAATCCGGTGAAACAAAATGACAAGGATTAAGGATTAAGGATTCGTACTTGGTTTTATCCACGCCCAAAAATACCTCAAAAATAATCATAGTGGTGTAAAATTCAAGAATGATCAAAACATGGATACAATCGAGTTAGTATCCGAGAATAGATGTTTTAGACGAAAAGAAGAAATTTTATTTTTGGTGAATAATCACCAGTATACGTGAATAGTGCTTAGTATCGTGAATAGTAACTTCGACACCAAAAGATAGAAATTCCACAAAAACATCTTCACGCTTCATGAATAGTACTACGTGAATAGTAACTCGTGAATAAGTAACTCATGAATAGTAACTCGTGAATAGTAACTCATGAATAGTAACCCATGAATAGTAACCCGGCATGAAAAAGTTCCAAATTTGATAAAAAGTTCCAACCAATATTTCAAAGATAATGATATTGAAGAAATAATATCATTCGAGAAGAAAATAACATCCCTTACTTGAAAGATCAGTCTTAAATTTAAAAACAGGATATATAGGCTATGACTTGGACTTGCAAGTATAGCAATACTCAAAGTATACTCAAAATACTCACAAGAATACGCTCGATAATATAGAGAGAGAAAACTTCAGTTTCTGGTGTGATTTTCAATTCTAACCTAAGCACCTTATTTATAGGAAAATGCTTAGAACACCAAAGCAGAAAATTTAATAAAATAATAATATAATTAAACAAATTCAAGCCCACCTTAGACCAACTGAATTCAGCACATTTATATCACATGTGGGATTGCAAAAAACGTTTTTCTTAAATAAAACAATTAAAACTTCCAAAAATTAATTATTTCAGAACTTCAGAGCTTCAAAAATTCATAATTAATAGCCCTTTCATCAGAAAATTCGAATCTCGCGAGTTTTTATAGGAAATTCAATTCTCTACAACTTTGCAGAAGAAAGTTTTTCCAAATTCCAAACAGAAATCGACCGAAATCCACAAACGGGCGATTTTACAGGCTATAATCAAATTTCAGTCAATAAATGGGGTCCACCGACATGTTTAACATGTTTTAAACATTTATTGTAACAAAAATACTCTTCCTCCTCATATACTCATATATCCCACATTCGTTGTAAAAATATCACCGTTAATATATTATTAAAATAATATATTTAAATGAATTATTTTATCGAGAAAAAGATAAAATATTAATTTTCAACAATTGTCATTTTAAAATTTTCTCCATCTATATCCACATAAAATCAATATTTTCCTCATCATATAAATTAATAATTAATTATTCACAAATAATATTACGTAATCACAATATTGATAAACAAAGTAGGTTCGAGAAAGAGGGCTTTCAATAAGAATTTCTTCTTCTTCGGCCTTGCAATTAGGTGACCAAACCTCTCTTTAGGCGTAACTTTCTAGACATTGCCAATAATGTTATCTAATAATATTATTCAGATAATATGAATTATTGCTTCGATAAAGAAAAATAATCGTAATGACAATTATGAAACAACAAGAATATAAAATATCAACACAAAGAATTATTAATCTCAATAAAATATTTGAGCGATAATTACGTAACCATTATTGAGTAGTGCCTTCTTACGTAAGAATCAATAATTGGTGCAATACCGTGTCTTCTTCTTGTTCAACAACGGCAGATTAGTGTGTTTTAAACCAAGGGTATTCTAACAAGATAATTGGTAACAACTACGTAGTTATTTAAAAACAACTTATATTTGTCGTTTTCTTCATCCAATCACTTTCCGTTATGGGACCCCACATGGTCATTTGCTGGCCGTCGACGAATATTCTCCGACAAAGCACGAATATTCCACGACCAAACGAATATTCCCGACGATAATGAATATTTTATAACCACTTGCTTATTTTGAAATATTTGCGTATTTAACCCTTAACTATCCACATTAATCAAATCAACCCTTACTATTTCAAAATAATAAATAAAGGAAATTCCTTTTTGTTTAAAAATTTCGGGGTCTTACAGTATATCTACGAGCACTACCTATATGATCTTGGAGTTGGATTGAAACATAATGTTCAATCGCAGACGGTGGAGATAGTTATATGTCAAGAGAAGACTCACCATTGGAAGGAACATGATAGTAATCTTCTCGTTTTTCTTTGGGGTCTATTGGATCAACCAAGGATAATTCTCTGGACATATGATATCTATCATAACTTAGATTCATGGCCTCCTATGTACGAAGGTTTCTCTGATGCCCCCAAAATAGATATACATCACCCATTCTGAGTCGTCAATAACATGGTAAAACTACAACTTTATTAATACAACCCATAAACTGTGAGTTTAAATACAAATATTGTCATCTAGACAATATACATACCCAACTAAGTCCTCATTATAATTATTGATACAATACATTACAAAAATGGTGAGGACTACTAAAAAAACTTCCTAGAACCTTCATTCCGTACCCCGACTAGTACTCGCTATATTCTCGCCTCCTGAGAAAAAAATGGAACAAAAACGAAAAGGGTGAGCTTAACTAGCCCAGTAAAGAATATTATGACTAAGATAATATAGAACAAATTATCGTTAGTCTTCAACAGGGAAAAATCTAATAAAATACAATAGATAACAAGTTTCAGATCAATATTCGCAGCGGAAATAATAATTCATAGAAGAGTTACGTAGAGAATGAAATCTACTACTACTTATGAATTTAAAATTCCATCATCAATATTTTATCCCTGTAACATCAATCAATATACATCTTGAATCAAATATTCATCTTTGCACTACAGGCCAAAGATATTCATCGATCGGTCGTGTTCATCTCAACACTGTTCATCTTTGCACTACTGGCCAAAGATATTCATTATAAAATCATTTATCTTTCAGACTACACAGCCAAAGATATTCAATAATATCATCATTTAATATTGAGGATGATGAAAATATTTTAAAGGAAAGCGAATCCAATGAAACAAAAGAACAAATATCAAGGATTCAGTATTTCGCCTATTTCATGTCAAAAATACTTCATAAATAATCATAGTGAAGTAAAATTCAAGAATGATCAAAACATGGATACAATCAAAGCTAGTATCCATAATAGATATTTTGAGACGAAAAGGAAAAATTTTATTTTTCGATGAATAGTCTTAAGTATTAAGTGAATAGTCTTTGTATAACGTGAATAGTCAAGTATCGTGAATAAGTAACCGACGACACAAAAAGTTTCAAATTTGATTAAAAGTTCAAACCAATATTTAAGCATAATGATATTGAAGAAAATAATATCATTTAAAAAGAAAATAATATCCCTTACCTCGAAAGAAAAAAGATTTCTAGTTGAAACAGGATATAAGCTATGACTTGAACTTGCAATCAGTATAGCAACACTCAAAGTATCAAAATACTCACAAGAATACACTCAATATATCGAGAGAGAAAGAGAGAGAAGATTTCAGTTTCTGGTGTGATTTTCAATTCTAACCTAAGCCCCTATTTATAGGAAAATGCTTAGAACACCAAAGCAGAAAATTTAATATAATATTATTATATTTACAAAATTGTCAAGCCCACCTCTTGAATCTGAATTCAGCCACCTTGCACATGTTTAATGCAGCCCACCAAGCAAAAAAAACGTTTTTGTAATTATAAATAATTAAAACTTTCAAAAATCAATTATTTCAGAACTATGGAACTTCAATAATTCATAATAAATAGCTCTTTTATCAGAAAAATTCAAACCACATGTCCTTTCCATAGAAAATTTCATTCTCTACAACTTTGCAGAAGAAAGTTTTTCCAAATTCCAAACAAAAATTGACCGAAATCCACAAACGGACGATTTTACAGGCTATAATCAAATTTCGGTCAAGAATTGGGGTCTACCGACACACAAAACATGTGTTAATCATTTAATGCCACAAAATACTCTTCCTCCTCATATACTCATATATCCCACATTCATTGTAAAAATATCACCATTAATATATTATTAAAATAATATATTTAAATGAATTATTTTATCAGAAAAAGATAAAATATTAATTTTCAACAATTGTCACATTAAAAAAATTCTCCATCTATATCAGATAAAATCAATATTTTCCTCATCATATAAATCAATAATTAATTATTCACAAATAATATTACGAGAATCACATTCTTGACAACCAAAGGCGGTTCGAGGAAAGAAGGGCTTTCAATAAAGATTTCTCCTCATTGGTAGCCAGCAATTAGATGACCAAACCTCTCCTTAGACTGAACTTTCTAGACATTGCAAATAATGTTATCTAATAATATTATTCAAATAATATGAATTATTGATCTGATAATGAAAATATTGTTCAAAGTGACAATTATTAAAACAACGATAATATCAACGTAGCAATTATTGAATCAATAAAATATAATATTGAACAGTAATTACTGTAACAATTATTAAGTAATGCCTTCTTACGTAAGAATCAATAATTGGTGCAATACCGTGTGTTTCTGTGTTTAAACCACCGGGTATTCTAACAGTATTAACGGTAACAACTACGCCGTTATTTATAAACAACTTATTCTTGTTGTTTTCTCCCTCCAATCGCTTTCCGTTATGAGGCCCACACAAGGCTGTGCCGTCGTACGAATATTCCCCAATAGTAAGAATATTCTACGACCAAACGAATATTCTCCAACAATAATGAATATTTTATAACCACTTGCATGTTTGAAATAATTGCGTATTTTACCCATAACTCACCACATTAATAAAATCAACCCTTATTATTTCAACATAATAAATAGAGGAAATATAATTTCATTAAATAATAAGTTGGGGTCTTACAACCTCCCCTCCTTATGAAATTTCGTCCTCGAAATTGACATACGTACCTGGTGTTTCGAAAAGGTGAGGATACCTCGCTTTCATTTCTGTTTCTAACTCCCAGGTCATTTCCTCTATATCATGGTTCCTCCATAAAAATTCAATTTGTGGTATGACCTATGTGCGTAGGACATGTTCCTTCCTATCCAAGATCTTGACAGGTACCTCTTGGTACGTTAAGTCTTCGGCTATCTCATCTGGTTCGAACTCAATAACGTGGTTCGGGTCTTTCACATATTTACGAAGTACAGATATGTGAAACACATTATGAACACGAGACATACTCGGAGGTAACGCGAGTCTATAGGCTACATTACTTACTCGGTCAAGAATTTGAAATGGACCAATAAATCGTGGATTGAGCTTTCCTCTCTTCCCGAATCTCGTAACTCCCTTCAATGGGGCAACACGCAACAATACATGATCCCCAATACTAAATTCCACGTCCTTTCGATGAAGATCCGCATAACTCTTTTGTCGATCTTGTGCCATTTGTATACGTTGTCGAATAATTTGGATCTTTTCCGTAGTTATACGTACCAACTCGGTTCCCAACAATGTTGCTTCACCCACCTCGTCCCAACATAATGGAGAGCGACACTTTCGTCCATACAATGCTTTAAATGGAGCCACACCAATGCTTCTCTGATAACTGTTGTTATAGGAGAATTCCACCAATGGTAAATACTTATCCCAACTCCCTTTGAAGTCTAGGACACAGAGTCTTAATAAATCTTCAAGAGTTTGAATAGTCCTCTTTGATTGTCCGTCTGTTTGAGGATGGTATCTTAGAACTAAATCAGAATCCGTGCCCATAGCTTCCGCAAGCTAACCCAAAATCTTGAAGTAAATCTTGGGTCACGATCCGAAACTATGGATACTGGCATGCCATGCAATCTCACAATCTCATTTACATATATATGAGCAAGACGTTCAAGGGAATAAGTCTTCTGTATCGGTAAGAAATGAGCAGACTTGGTTAATCTATCAACAATAACCCAAATAGCATCGATGCCTTGAGAAACCGTAGGAAGACCCGTAACAAAATCCATGGTAATGTGTTCCCACTTTCATTTCGGAATCTCAAGTGGTTGCAATGGACCCTTAGGTACTTGATGCTCCGCCCTTACACGTTGAAAAGTTAAACACGTCGAGATAAACTTTGCAATCTCTCTCTTCATATTGTTCCACCAAAATGTATGTCGAAGATCACGATACATTTTGGTACTTCCAGGATGGATCGCAAATGGTGTATTGTGTGCCTCCATCATAATCTTGTACTTCAAATCAGAGTCGTTAGGAACACAAAGTCTGGAGTGGACTTGAAGTATTCCTTCTTCATTGATTCTCGCTTCCGGAATAACACCTTCTTGTACTTTCTTCTTTATATGCATCAGCTCCAGGTCGGTGGCTTGAGCAACCTTAACTTTTTCTATTAAAGTTGGCTCTATGCGTATACTTGACATCATCGCACTTGTTCCTGCATATGATCTTCTACTCAACGCGTCAGCTACCACGTTCGCTTTTCCAGGATGGTATTGAATAGTGTGGTCGTAATCTTTCAACAACTCGAGCCAACGTCATTGCCGCATGTTGAGTTCCTTTTGAGTGAAGAAATATTTGAGGCTTTTATGGTCTGAATATATCTCCACTTTCTCCTCATATAGATAGTGCCTCCAGATCTTTAGCGCGAAGACGACTGCTGCCAACTCTAGATCATGAGTAGGATAATTCCTCTCATATTCTTTAAGTTGTCACGAGGCATAGGCTATGACTTTCCCACGTTGCATGAGAACACATCCTAACCCTTTGCCCGAAGCATCGCTGTAGATAACAAATCCATCCGAACTAGATGGTATTGTTAGAACAGGTGCCGAAATAAGTCTCCTCTTAAGCTCTTGAAAACTCTTCTCGCATTCATTGCTCCAAACGAATTTTGTATCCTTCCGAGTTAGCTGAGTTAATGGAGTAGCGATTTGAGAAAACCCTTCCACGAATCTCCGATAATAACCAATTTAGCCCGTAAAGCTACGACTTTTGGTCCACCGACTTTGGTTGCTCTAACTTTGTATTGCTTTCAATCTTCACGTCAACAGATACTCCATGTTTAGACACCACATGCCCAAGGAATGCTACTTCCTCAAGCCAGAACTCGCATTTCTTTAACTTGGCATATAGCTTGTTTTCACGAAGCCTTTGGAGTACCAGCTTCAAATGGTGCTCATGATCTTCACGGCTTTTGGAATATATGAGGATGTCATCAATAAAGACAACAACGAACCGATCCAAATAATTCTTGAATACTCGGTTAATCATATCCATGAAATCCGCAGGAGCATTAGTCAATCCAAAAGACATGACTAATAATTCATAATGCCCGTACCGAGTTCTAAAGGCAGTCTTTGGAATATCCTCAGTTCTAATTTTCAACTGATGATATTTAGAATGAAGATCGATCTTTGAAAAGAATTGTGCTCCTTGCAATCGGGTCAAACAGTCAACAATACGAGGGTAGCGGATACTATTCTTGATGGTAACATGGTTGATTCCGATAGTCAATACAAAAGTCGCATACTCCCCGTCTTTCTTCTTTACGAATAAAGCAGAGCACCCCGAGGAGATGTACTTGGGGCCAGATGAAACCGATGTCCAACAACTCTTGTAGTTGGACCTTTAACTCCTAAAGTTCAATAGAGCCATTCGATATGGGGTTTTAGAAATGGGCTTTGTACCGAGCTTAAGATCAATAAAGAATTCAACTTCACGTTCGGGGTAGTAGGAAAGTTCTTGAGAAACACGCCGGAAATTTACTAACAATGGGAATATTATTCAAATCGGCGTGTCTTTATTCAAATCTATAACATGGGCTAAGAAAACTTGACATCCATTTTTTCAATAAGCGAATAGCTTTATGACTAGATATGAGCGGTGATTGATTTTAATGGTTTAGTTGCTTGAATTGCATAACAAAGGTTAGTTAGGAATATAAAAACTAACAACCTTACGAAAGCAATCAATTTTGGCATGATGAGTAGTTAACCAATCAATCCCTAAAATCACATCAAAAGTAAGTATCTTTAAAGAGATAAGGTCAACAGGTAATATGATGGTACCAACTTGGATCAAACAAGATTTATAAACAGTGGATGTGATGAAAGTTTCTCCTAATGGAGTCTCCACAGATAAATCAAAGTCTAATTTCTCCGTAGTCAAGTTTAAACGTTGAGCACAAGTAGGAGAGATAAATGAATGGGTAGCACCGGTATCAAGTAAGGAATAAAATTCGCAAGAATTAATGATTAGCTTACCCGTGATTGTGAGACCCCAGATTTTATCAATAAAGATTTAAATTTTGTCAAAATAATTTTTTAATATTATGGTGTGAATTTGAGATAATATTATAGTTGTGGGTAGTATTTATAAATTTTGCAAAGTATGCAAGTGGTTATATTATATTCGATTGGTGGGGAATATTCGGTTTAGCAGGGAATATTAAATACAATGGCTCAATCATTGGTGGACCCTAATGTAATTATTGCCGGATTGAGAAAGCGACAAAAATATTTTATTGAAATAACGGCGGAAGTTTTTACCGTAGTTCTTGTTGAACTACTCGGTAGTAAAAGTACGATAATAAGTGTGGTTACATAGTAGTACACACGGTATTGATTATTGATGCTTATGTGAGAAGTCACTCGGTTTGATTCCATTATTGTCGATTAATAATATGAATTATTATAAGCGATAATGACGTTTTATTTTATTAGTATTATTAACGTAATAAAATAGAAACATCTTTTATATAAAATAGAATACTTTATTAAAGTTATTCTATAAATAGAATATATTATATTTTATTATGCATAGTGTTGCGTAGTGTTTTGCATAGTGTTTTGCATAGTATTGCATAGTGTTTGCATAGTAAAATATTTTATATAAATAGAATATATTATATTTTATTTAAAAGATTTTGCTTTAAATATGGACCGTCAGATTAAAGTAAATCAATACGGACCGTTCATGGATTGATTACTATGCATTCTATTTTCTATAAATAGAAGCTCATTCCTTCATTATTTTCTTTACAATTCACTAAAACTCAGAGAGAGAAATTATAGAGGGAAGCTATAGAGAAAATCTATAGAGAAAGAAGAAGAGTATTACAGTACTTCACTACTTTGATATCCATGTCTTTTACGGTAAGGGATATTATTTGTTGTACCAGTAAGGTGTTATTCTTTCTTCTTGAAGAGAACTTACATTATTCCATTCATTATCATTACATTGGAATAACTTTGTAAAAAGTGGCATACCCTATACATAACTTGTGCACGCTGGCATACCCTATACTTGGTGAAATCCTTATGTTATTCCATTGCTTATTATTACATTGGAATAACTTTTGTATATATGATTTACCCTATACTTGGTGACATTCTTTATTATTACATTGGAACATCACATGCATGTGTTTTAATGCGGACTGGTTAGATTTTATTATTCTGTTGGAACATCACATGCGTGTGTTTTACCAGGACTGGTTAAAATCTTTATCATTCGGTTGGAATATCCTATCGTGTGTTTTACTGCCGGATCTGGTTCCATCTTTATTATTACTGTTGGAACATCACCGCCGGTGTGAATTTCACGACACGGTTCCGTTATTATTATTACATTGGAATAACACATACATCTAATCCGCATGCATGGTGATTTCTTTTGTTATTCCATTCTTTATTATACCCGGTTGGTTAAAACTTTGACTTCTATATTCCATGAAATTAGTAGAATATCCTTGATATTTGCGTTTCATCGATATCTTTTTCACGGAAATATTCTTACGATCATTCTTGAATTTTACTCTATGAAACAAAGTATTATGTTGACAATTTGGACGTTAATAATTCATGGATTAAATAATTCTTGAACTTGTTTTATTGAATTATTATGTCATTGTCATCATCCTCATGTTATATTATGTTATCTTTGGCTTACGTGCGTAGATGAACTTAGTATGATTATGACCGAGGATCATTCGGTATAATCATGACTTGATATAAATGATGTGACAAAAGTCCTCGATTGGCACGTAATGCGATGATGGATAATTTTGGTATGATTATGACCGAGAGGTAATTCGGTATAGTCATGACCATTGATAACTTGATGAAAATCCTTGGTAGTAGTGCGGGGATGATTAGATGTGGTGGTTTATTTATTAAAAGTGAGTCTCGGTGATAAAAATTGATGAAAACCTTTTAAAACCTAAAAGATAGTAGACTTTATTCTCTACTTGACTCTTTTAATGGATTGCTTATTCCGCTGTGATTAAAGCTGGTTGTCTATTGTATTTTATCGGTTTAACATCTTTGTTGAAGGCTAATGATAATTTATTACGCATTATCTTAGTCATAATATTTCTTCTTGGGCTAGTTGAGCTCACCCTTTCTTTCTTTATTCTCTTGAGGAAATGAGAACATATTTGAGACAGTCGGGGAGCGAAGTAATGGTCGAGAGGATAGCATTAGTAGTCCTCACTATTACGTGAAATAGTGTGATAATAGTTGTAATGAGGACTCCTTTTGAGTTTGTATAATATCTAGTAGACAATATTTGTATTCAAACTCACGATTTTTTTATGTCGTATTGTATACAGTGATTATATTAGTAAGTTGTATTTGAATTTATGTACCATGTAAGTGGCGACCCAAGATGGGTGGCGTATACCTAATTTTAGAGGCGTCATAGTTGGTATCGAGCTTAGGGATATGATCCACAGCTAAGATGTGAGAATAGTACTAGGAGGGAGAGACGGGGAATTCCTTGTTAGTATGACCTACCTAAATTTATTTGGTATTTAATTGGTGATTGAGTATAGGGATAATATGTGATATGTTAATTAACCCTTATTTTGTGGCGGTGTTTGAAAATGGCATCAGAATGTTGAGAATAGCAATGGAGCATGAGGACTGTTGATTCTCCACGGATCGATAATCGGGATAATGTACAACAGGATGGCGATAATCCTCCTGTAAACAACAACAACGATCAATTGACTAACGATTTGATACGTTTAAGAGGTTTTAGAATTCATGCAACATCGGTAGCGACTCACATCCAAAACGTGGGGTGGAAACACGAAAACTCTCGTGGCGGTCACCGCATTAAACAATTCAAGGAGGCTGGGACCACCGGAGTTTAAGGGAGAGCCAAAACCACTTACGGCGGAAGCATGGATAATGATTACCAAGATATTTGATGTCTTGGGATGCTCAGAGAAGCAAAAGGTTCCTTTTACCGCCTTTATGTTGCGGAGGCGGATTCTTGGTGGGAATCGGTAAAAGCGTACTCAACCTTCTTTGTCTTGAAGATATCTTGGGAGAAGTTCAGAGTCATTCAACGACAAATACTTTCACGAAAGTATTAGCCACATGAAGGAGGTGGAGTTTATCAAGTTGGAACAAAACAATATGACCGTGTCGCATGATACGAGGCAAAATTTGCGGAGTTATCACGGTTCGTCCCACTTGGTGGATAATGAAGAGAGAATGGCGGCGAATGTTTTTAAGAGGTTTGAAGCGGAGATCGTCGACATCTTATTTCTCATAAAGCGTGTTTTATTGAGATGTTGTAAATAGGGCTCGATTAGTGGAGTAGCGATAACGAGTCAACCTTAACTAAAAGAAGCGGTAAACAAAATTATAATACTAGCGAGAGTAGTCATGAGCGGTGACAACAAGCGTGGAGGGGAATCAACGGGCGAGATATGGTAACCACTTCCGGTGGTAATCGGGGCCAATATAATAAGAATGGACATTTCAAGAAAAGGAGACTCAACAATGATGGAAAGGCGTCAAAGACCAAGACTGTTGTTAAGGAAGGAGAAGGACCACCTATTGTATGCTTCAAATGCGGAGGAGAGGGACACATCAGTCCGAACTGCGCCATGCCATCCAAAGCATGTTATAATTGTGGAAGAGAAGGTCATTTAGCTCGATTTTGTCGTATAGTGAAGTCAAGTCCAGCTGGGATAGTGGCACCAAAGGCGGATACGGACAAAACAAAGTCGGTGGTTTCAGGAAGAGCGTTTTTCGTGACTTCTCAAAAAGTGGGTAACCCGAACGAAGTTAGCACGGGTTAGTTAATTATAAATTCTTGCGAAGTCTATACCTTATTAGATACCGGTTCTACCCATTCTTTTATCTCTCTTGCTTGCGTTCAACGTTTAAATTTGACTCCAGAGAAATTGGACTTTGATTTATTCTGTTTAAACTTAGTTGGGAGAAACCTTCGTTACCTCCACTGTTTATAAATCTTGTTGATTCAAATCGAAACTTTCACGTTACCTGTCAATCTTATCTCTTTGAAAATATTTGCCTTTGATGGGATTTTAGGAATCAATTGGTTAACTACTCATCATTCTTTTCGTAAGGTTGTTAGCTTTTATATTCATAACCAACTTGTTGTGCGAATTCAAGTAACCAAACTACTCAAGTCAATTATTGTCATATCAAGCCATAAGTAAAGAGCCCCGAACCTTTCGTTGTTGACTTCCTTGTATGGAATGCTGCAGAAGCGGGACTTTACGTGGGCGACATCGTGAATGAAGATGGCAAGTTTATAGGTATCATTGTGAGGTCTTTATCGAGGTTAAGGGATAGAAGTCACAATTGGTATTAATGTGACGTCTTATCCAAGTCTTGGGACGAAAGTATGATTTTGAATGATATTTCTATCATTAATAAATTTCTTGACGTATTCTTGAAGATTTCCTAGCCTACTCTAGAGCGTGAAATTGAATTTTGTATTGACCCCAGTACAAAAACCCATTTCTTAAACCCTCAAATATTTCTTCAACTAAATGAACAGTTTACGTGGTTTATGATGAAAGTCATAATAAAAGCATTGGAATAATGAAAATCATGGGTATTCGTGGTATTAGTAAGTTTTATGATGAGTTATGTTGGTTAGTATGTAAAAACATGAAAGTTTCTTAGAAATCACAAAGAGTTGAAAATCAGATTTTTGTGAAAAACGTAACATGAAATTCAATTGACCATATCTCTTATTATATTTTGAATTTTTGAATGTGGTCAAGTCCTAGAGTTAGATCTATGAGTTACCTAACTAATCCAAGTGGAATTACTGGAAAAGGTGTTGTAGATGTTTGTGTGGACTGATTTTAGCAAAGGAGGCCAAAGCTGTAAATTTCGAAAATGCTACTGCCCAGAAACTTTAAGGGGCTGTTTTGGCCACTTAAATTATGAGAAAAATTCTGGCCTTTTGGGAAATGAAGGTATATGGTGTAAAGTATCTCCTGTCCAAAAATGAACTCATTCTGACTTAAAATGAGCAAGTTATGACTAGTTCAATATTTAGGTTTTTCCGACAAAAAACGCTATAACCGGAGTTCTATAACTCCGATGACCATGAAATTTAAACTAGAAGCTCAAGTTAACATGTGTAAGATCCTGCCAAGATTTGGGAATTTTTGGAGTTAAACTTGAGGTAGCTAATTTCTTAAGAAATTAATTAGAAATTGATTTTTGAAAAATAGTAAATGAATTTTAAAAATTCCGAGAAAAATATATTTTCATCATGGGACTATATTATGCAAAATCTAAGAAAAGAAATATTTTTGGGACTGATTTGGTATTTTCATGAAAATAGTTTAATTCTGAACATATGAGTTAAATATGTTATGTGAAGTAACAAAGTTGAAAATAGGATATTATGGCTAGAGAATCCTATATAGAGTATATGCATATTTTTTTGATGAGGATTTGATAATTGGTGATGATATTTTATGAGTATGACATTTTGAATGATTAAATGCATTATATGGTAAAGCGTAAACAATTAAGATAAATTATTTATAAATTTAAGAAGTGATTAAAATATTGTTATAATATTAATGATATTAGATTATGAGATTATTAAGTGATTGAAAACATGGGGATATTCTTGAATCTGGATAAATTATATTATAAATGTTTAATATTTATCCTTTATCTCATTTGATTGATTCTTTATATCATTATCCTCATGCTTATATTATGTTGAAAGTCATCTGGCTGCTTTTGTAGATGGACTTGGTATGATTATGACGAGGATTGTTCGGTATAATCATAATAGTAAATGAATACACAATTATCTTTGGTAGTAGTGCATGGATAATTTGTGGTCGTGATGATCTTAATGAATACACAATTATCTTTCGTAGTAGTGCATGGATAATTTGTGGTCGTGATCTTAATGAATACACAATTATCTTTGGTAGTAGTGCATGGATAATTTGTGGTCGTGATACTAATGAATACATAATTATCTTTGGTAGTAGTGCATGGATAATTTGTGGTCGTGATACTAATGAATACACAATTATCTTTGGTAGTAGTGCATGGATAATTTGTGGTCGTGATCTTAATGAATACACAATTATCTTTGGTCGTAGTACATGGATAATTTGTGGTCGTGATACTAATGAATACACAATTATCTTTGGTAGTAGTGCATGGATAATTTGTGGTCGTGATCTTAATGAATACACGATTATCTTTGGTAGTAGTGCATGGATAATTTGTGGTCGTGATATCTTAATGAATACACGATTATCTTTGGTAGTAGTGCATGGATAATTCGTGGTCGTGATGATCTTAATGAATATCCTTGGCACAGTGCGGGGATGATTCGATGATATGGATTAATTATTGAAGGTGAGTCTCAAAGAATGAAATATTAATTCATGGATGTGGTAAAAGTCATCTTTGGTAGTAGTGCATTGATGGACTTGGTATGATTATGACTGGGATTATTCAGGTATAATCATGGTAGTAATTGAAAACACGAATATCCTTAGCCGATGGTGCATGGATAATTCAGTAATTGTGATCTATTAAGTCGAGTCTCGAGATTATTGGTTTTCTGATTATATATATTTGGCACAGTAGTGCAAAGATGAATTGTTAATGAATATCTTTGGTAGGATTGCGAAGATGAATTTAATATTTTTAACGATAAAGGTATTGAGGTATCCTCATCTCTTTATCATATATCAGTGCGTACCCTAATTTCAAGGGCGAAATTCCATAAGGAGGGAGATTGTGAGACCCCAGATTTTATTAATAAAGATTTAAATTTTGTCAAAATAATTTTTAATATTATGGTGTGAATTTGAGATAATATTATAGTTGTGGGTAGTAGTATTTATAAATTTTGCAAAAGTATGCAAGTGGTTATATTATATTCGATTGGTGGGGAATATTCGGTTTAGCGAGGGAATATTAAATACAACTACTCAATCATTGGTGGACCCCACAATGTAATTATTGTCGGATTGAGAAAGCGACAAAAATATTTTATTAAAATAACGGCGGAAGTTTTACCGTAGTTCTTGTTGAACTACTCGGTAGTAAAAGTACGATAATAAGTGTGTGGTTGCATAGTAGTACATTGCGGTATTGATTATTGATGCTTATGTGAGAAGTCACTCGGTTTGATTCCATTATTAGCCGATTAATAATATGAATTATTATAGCGATAATGACGTTTTGTTTTATTAGTATTATTAACGTAATAAAAGCGAAACATCTTTTATATAAAATAGAATACTTTATTAAAGTTATTACATAAATAGAATATATTATATTTTATTATGCATAGTGTTGCATAGTGTTTTGCGTAGTGTTTTGCATAGTATTGCATATAGTGTTTGCATAGTAAAATGTTTTTATATAAATAGAATATATTATATTTTATTTAAAAGATTTTGCTTTAAATATGGACCGTCAGATTAAAGTAAATCAATCTGGATAGTTCATGGATTGATTACTTATGCATTCTATTTTCCTATAAATGAAGCTCATTCCTTCATTATTTTCTTACTTAATTCTTTGAAACTAGAGAGAGAAATTATAGAGGAAGCTATAGAGAGAAAATCTATAGAGAGAAAGAAGAAGAGTATTCGGTACTTCACTACTTTGATATCCGGTGTCTTTTACGGTAAGGGATATTATTTGTTGTACCGTAAGGGTGTTATTCTTTCTTCTTGAAGAGAACTTACATTATTCCATTCATTATCATTACATTGGAATAACTTTGTAAAAAGTGGCATACCCTATACATAACTTTGTATACTGGCGTACCTATACTTGGTGAAATCCTTATGTTATTCCATTGCTTATTATTACATTGGAATAACTTTGTATATCGCAGTTTACCTATACTTGGTGACATTCTTCTATTATTACATTGGAACATCACATCGTGTGTTTTACATGGGACTGGTTAAAATCTTTATTATTATTCATTGGAATATCCTATCTCGTGTGTTTTACAGGATGCGGTTCCATCTTTATTATTACATTGGAACATCACAGCCGATTGTGAATTTCACGACGACTGGTTCCATTATTATTATTCTCGTTGGAATAACTTTGTTTATCGCAACCGCATGCATGGTGATTTCTTTTGTTATTCCATTCTTTATTATACCCAGTTGGTTAAAACTTTGACTTCTATATTCCATGAAATTAGTAGAATATCCTTGATATTTGCGTTTCATCCAGTATCTTTTCACGGAAATATTCTTCTGATCATTCTTGAATTTTACTCTACGAAACAGTATTATGTTGACAATTTGGACGTTAATAATTCATGGATTAAATAATTCTTGAACTTGTTTTATTGAATTATTATGTCATTGTCATCATCCTCATGTTATATTATGTTATCTTTGGCTTACGTGCATAGATGAACTTAGTATGATTATGACGAGGATCATTCGGTATAATCACGACTTGATATAAATGATGTGACAAAAAGTCCTCAAAGTGGCACGTAATGCGTTGATGGATAGTTTTTGGTATGATTATGACCGGGGTGATTCGGTATAGTCATGACCATTGATAACTTGATGAAAATCCTCGAGTGTAATGCGGGGATGATTAGATGTGGTGGTTTATTTATTGTCGAGTCTCGGCCGATAAAAATTGATGAAAACCTTTTAAAACCCTAAAGATAGTAGACTTTATTCTCTCTTGACTCTTTTAATGGATTGCTTATTCCATTATGATTAAACTGGTTGTCATTGTATTTTATCGGTTTAACCTTTGTTGAAGGCTAATGATAATTTATTACGCATTATCTTAGTCATAATATTTCTTCTTGGGCTAGTTGAGCTCACCCTTTCTTTTCTTCGTTTCTCTTGAAATGAGAACATAATTTGAGACAGCCTCGGGGAGTAAGTAATGGTCGAGAGGATAGCATTAGTAGTCCTCACTATTACGTGAAATAGTGTGATAATAGTTGTAATGAGGACTCCTTTTGAGTTTGTATAATATCTAGTAGACAATATTTGTATTCAAACTCACGATTTTTGTCGTATTACACGGCAGTTATATTAGTAAGTTGTATTTGAATTTATGTACCATGTAAGTGGCGACCCAAGATGGGTGACGTATACCTAATTTTAGGGGCGTCACGGTGATCACCTCGTTTGGGTTCCTCGTATTTTGACGGTCACAACAAACGCTCTTCCGAGAATCGTTGACTTGACTTTTCGGGGGATGACCTTTTGAGTCACCCCCACGGACTTGATTTCGCTCTGCGTCTAATCTCGAGCGATATGTCCTTCCTTTCCACAATTATAACATACCTTAAAGCTGTTGTGGGCGGTTTGGTGATATGTCCCTCTTTCCGCATTTTTAGCATAAGACCGATGGTCGTTCTCCTCCCTTAGAACCAGTTGCTCTTGGCGCTGACGTCTTCACATGGTCGTTGTTGAATCTCCTCTTTTTAAAATCTCCTCCCGACTCGCTTCTTCTATTCTCATGGACATGACTACCACCAGAGTGGTTACCACTTTTGTCCGTCTCTTTTTTTTTCTCATTGGTTATCGTTATTACATTGATCGCTATCTCAAATTATGATCCGGTTGTGATCCTTGGTTGGCCGTACTCTTTATCTCGCTTTCTAACAATTGAGCCACATTGACAACATCTGAATAGAGAGAAAATTTATGAGAAATGAGATCTCGACGTATCTTAGGGTTTCAAACCTCTCAGAAACATCCGCGTCATACGTTCCTCATTCTCCACCAAATGAGGTGCAAACCTGGACAACTCTGCAAACTTTACCTCGTACTGGGACACCGTCATGTTATTTGGTTCTAGTCTAATAAACTCCACTTCCTTCATATGACGAATACTTTCAGGAAAGTACTTGTCATTGAATAGCTTCTGAAACGTCTCCCAAGACATGCTGAGTGCGGCTGGATGGGTACGCTTCACAGATTCCCACCAGTAATCTGCCTCATTACGGAACATAAAATTAGCGAATGGAACCTTCTGTTCCTCCATGAATCCCAAGACATCGAATATCTTGGTAATTTGATTAACCTACGTCTCTGCCTTAATCGGATCCGGCTTTCCCCAGAATTCTGGTGGTCACAACTCTTTGAACTGCTTGGCTGTGACAAACCGTGCGCTGCTTTCATTTCCAACTGTATTTTGAACACGAGTCTCTCTCAAATGCGATTTTGCATAAAGCGCAAAAAGCATAAACATCCCGTCGTTCATCATCACGCTTTCGATTGGCGTTGTTCACGGGAGGAACATTACCCGACTGCTTTGACGTTTCTCCTCATTGGTGAAGTCTGGCGTCTCCACGGTCTCATTTACTCCACTTTTAACATTCTCGGTCGACATTCTCAAATCGCCATAAAACAAGGGTTAATTAAAGAAATCAACATATCACATAATATCTCCATATATAGACCAACTAACAAATAAGCTTATGTAGGACACACACTAGCGAAGGATTTACTCGTCTCTCCCTCCTAGTTCTATTCGCCGATCTCAGCCAGAGATCATATCCCTAATCTCTGATACCAACTGTGACGCCCCCAAAATAGGTATACATCACCCATTCTGAGTCGTCAATAACATGGTACAACTACAACTTTATTAATACAACCCATAAAGCGTGAGTTTAAATACAAATATTGTCATCTAGACAGGCGATATCATACCAACTAAGTCCTCATTACAATTATTGATACAATACTTTATAAAATGGTGAGGACTACTAAAAAACTTCCTAGAACCTTCATTCAAGTACCCCCACTAGTACTTTCGCTATATTCTCGCCTCCGAGAAGAAAAATGGAACAAAAGGAAAAGGGTGAGCTCAACTAGCCCGGTAAAGAATATTATGACTAAGATAATATAGAAAAAATTATCGTTAGTCTTCAACAGGAAAAATTTGATAAAATACAATAAAATAACAAGTTTGGATCAATATTCAGCGGTGAAATAATAATTCATAGAAGAGTTACGTGAGAGAATGAAATCTACTACTATTTATGAATTTAAAAGTCCATCATCAATATTTTATCCCTATAATATCAATCAATATACATCTTGAATCAAATATTTATCTTTACACTACAGGCCAAAGATATTCATCAGTCGGTCATGTTCATCTCAACACCTGTTCATCTTTGCATTACGGGCCAAAGATATTCATTATAAAAACATTTATCTTTGCACTACAGGCCAAAGATATTCAATAATATCATCATTTAGGATTGAGGATGATGAAAAATATTTTAAAGGAAACAAATCCAGTGAAACAAAAGAACAAATATCAATGATTCGTATTTCAGCTATTTCATGTCCAAAAATACCTCATAAATAATCATAGTGAAGTAAAATTCAAGAATGATCAAAACATGAATACAATCAAAGCTAGTATCCATAATAAATATTTTGGACGAAAAAGGAAAAATTTTATTTTTCGATGAATAGTCTTAGTATTCGTGAATAGGTTTGTATCGTGAATAGTCTTGAGTATCGTGAATAGTAACTTGACACAAAAAGTTCCAAATTTGATTAAAAGTTCAAACCAATATTTCTAAGCATAATGATATTGAAGAAAATAATATCATTTAAAAAGAAAATAATATCCCTTACTCGTCAGAAAAACAAGATCTTTAGTTGAAACAAGAATATAAGCTATGACTTAAACTTGCACCGTATAGCAACACTCAAAGTATCAAAATACTCACAAGAATACACTCAATATATCGAGAGAGAAAGAGAGAGAAGATTTCAGTTTCTGGTGTGATTTTTAATTCTAACCTAAGCACCCTATTTATAGGAAAATGCTTAGAACATCAAAGTAGAAAATTTAATATAATATTATTATATTGACAAAATTGTCAAGCCCACCTCTTGAATCTGAATTCAGCCACTTTGCACATGTTTAATGCAGCCCACCAACAAAAAAAAAAAAACGTTTTGTAATTAAAATAATTAAAACTTTCAAAAATCAATTATTTCGGAACTACAGAACTTCAATAATTCATAATAAATAGCTCTTTTATCAGAAAAATTCAAACCACATGTCCTTTGCATAGGAAATTTCATTCTCTACAACTTTGCAGAAGAAAATTTTTTCAAATTCCAAACAAAAATTGACCGAAATCCACAAACGGGCGATTTTATAAGCTATAATCAAATTTAGAATTCAAGAATTGAAATTCTCACAAACACACAAAACATGTGTTAATCATTTAATGCCACAAAAATACTCTTCCTCCTCATATACTCATATATCCCACATTCATTGTAAAGATATCACCATTAATATATTATTAAAATAATATATTTAAATGAATTATTTTATCAGAAAAAGATAAAATATTAATTTTCAACAATTGTCACATTAAAAAAATTTTCTCCATCTATATCCGCATAAAATCAATATTTTCCTCATCATATAAATTAATAATTAATTATTCACAAATAATATTACGAGAATCACATTCTTGACAACAATATACGGTTCCCGAGAAAAGAGGGCTTTCAATAAAGATTTTCTCTCTTCGGCATGCGATTAGATGACCAAACCTCTCCTCCTAGGCGTAATTTTCTAGACATTGCCAATAATGTTATCTAATAATATTATTCAAATAATATGAATTATTGATCTGATAATGAAAATATTGTTCAGTGACAATTATTAAAACAACAATAATATCAACGTAGCAATTATTGAATCAATAAAATATAATATTGAACAATAATTATCTTTGTAACAATTATTGAGTAATGCCTTCTTTACGTAAGAATCAATAATTGGTGTGCAACACAGGTGTGTGCTACTTATCGTGTTTAAACCACCGGTATTCTAACAATGATTAATTGGTAATAACTACGCCAGATTATTTATAAACAACTTATTCTCGTCGTTTTCTTCCTACTGATCGCTTTTCAGGTTATGGGGCCCACACAATCTTGCTTGGCGTCGCATGCGAATATTCCCCAATGACGGTAAGAATATTCCACGACCAAACGAATATTCTCCAACAATAATGAATATTTTATAATCACTTACATGTTTGAAATAATTGCATATTTTACCCATAACTCACTACATTAATCAAATCAACCCTTACTATTTCAACATAATAAATAGAGGAAATATAATTTCATTAAATAATAAGTTGGGGTCTTACAATTTTCTTGTGCACTTCCCAAAGATTTTAATTTCTAAAACAGTTCTAGATTGTTCCTTTATGTAAGGTATCACTGTGAGGTGTTGTCTATAGTTGGGACATGAGTCACAGTTGGTATTAAAACTCACAGTATATGTATTGTTGTATTTTGCACGACAATGGTAGTAATTAAGTTGTAGTTATTTTCTGTACCATGTATTTGACGACTCAGAATAGGTTGGATGGATTGGACCTATTTTGGGGGTGTCACATGAAGTGCAGTTGGTGGCAGTAACCTCTATGCAAATGACTGGCATGTCTCCAGCCGGTTGCACATCATGGGGCGCCTAACACCTGTTGGTGGGCGGTTGATGGACAGTTGCACATCATGGGGTGCACACACATACGCTAGTGGGGCGATTGAGGAAGCGATTGATGGAGCGATTGGACATCATAGGGCACACACATCTCGCTAGTAGGCGGTTAGTGGCGATTCTTGATTCAAAATCTTTGGTTTTCTATTGGTTCTGAATGACCTAGCAGTTGGGGGTGTCAATTGCAGCCTAATGTGTATATATATGTGTAGCCAAGGGCTTGGCAAGGGATGTGAGATCACTGAACAAGTGTAGCCTGCGAGCCCTAGTCATATATTGTATTCCTTGTTATTGAGTGAGCAATAAAAGGTTGGGACGTTGTCCTGTAAGCACTGTGTATGCTTGTGTGCGTGGCTTGTATAAATAGACTGTGCTTGTGTGACTGACAAGTTGCTGACTGGTTGGGCGAACCAGTGCATCACAAGGAGGACATAGACGCGAAAAAAAATAGTGTCAAATTGTGCACCCTGTGACGTGTGGTGGAGTAGTATTATAGTTCAAAAAAAGTGTGCTTAATGTTAACTACTATAATGAATTAATGTGAGATGGATCGTGCAATTCTGAAAATATATTTAAGTATAAAATAGTACTGAATGAGCAGAAAGAAAAAAAGTGATATGAAAAGAAGAGAGAACTATTTTATTATTTCATATATATATATATATATATATATTTTACACTTAGATGTGTCTTTGAATATATAATTTGGGTGTGTATATAAATATTTACATATATGTATATCCAATTATCCATTTGGTACCTTAAAATATTATTCCCTGCGTTTCACGTAAAAAAAACTTTTTTACAAATATTTTATTTGGAAAAATAGCGTCCAAAATAATATAAAATACTACAATATTTTCAAATTCACTAATATAATTCTATTATAAAGTTAAATTTACTCATAATAAATAAATAAATAAGGTAAAAAGTTTAACCTTAAATTGCTCTAGTGAGAATAAATATTTTGATGAATTATTACTTAATACTTTTAAATTTTTTATGATAAATATTAATCAATAGTAATTTTTATTTAATAGATTACTTATTGTTATTTATATTAAAATTAATTAATTTGGTATCGATTTTAGATTTATAAATTTGGTAGATATACATTAAAAGATTAAAATGTACTTTAAATTTGACATTAATCATCTCAATAAGAGTTGAGTAAATATGTTTTTTTATCTTATGAATGTTTGATTTGGTGTTGGATTCCATTAGGAGCATGTATTGCGATAGAAATTTTAGGACCACTTGGGTAATTGATTTCCAAGTACCAATTTCTCAATTAGCATGTAGTATCACTTCCATCCAAAATTAAATTTGTTACAGAAAATGATAGCGAGAGCTTGTAGTAACCATAGGCCTAGAGGTGTGCAACCAGTAAAAATCAATCCGAATCAGATCGGTATCGATTCGAATCGGTATACCGAATCGATTTATTGAATCGGTACCGGTTTTTACCGAAAATTAATATAATTATTATTTTATTATTATTTTTTTTATTATTATAATCATTATTTTTATTATTAATTATTTATTAATAAAAAAATTAAAAAATCGGTATATACCGGTCCGATTCGATAAAACCGAACCATAAATAAACCGTACTAATTTTTTGTATCGAAGTCGGGCTGATTCTTTTTATATTGAACCGATCGATTCGATTCGATCCGGAAAATCGAAAAAATCGGAAATGATGCACAGTCCTCCTACATGGACGGACTTGAGTGGTTTGTGTAAAATATGCATCTGCTTTACAGATTGAAATTGAATGATTAGTATTTTCTTATAAATTCTAATAATGATATATATGCATGATTGCATCCAAATCATCAAATCCTCTGTTAATATCCTATCCTTGTCACATATTTCTTAAATCTTACGGTTAATTATAAATGTTGTAATTTATATATATATATATATATATATATATATATATATATATATATATATATATATATATATATGCAGGGCGGATCCATAAATTTTGCCCAATGAGGAGCGGATTTTAATTATTTTTTTTTGTTGAAATTAAATAAAAAATTGAACTAATCATAATATGAAGTAATTATAATAATGTTTATAAATTGTAATAAATATTCATAATTCAAACTAAAAAAGAATTTCAAATAAAAAATATTTAGATACAATTTAGAAACTTATTTCGGCTACTTGTCATAATTCAATAATAATTCTCTAAATGTTCAAAGTCTCAAACCAAAATTTCTTTCTATATTCAAACAAAACCATGAATTAATTTCAAAGCATAAACTAGTTTTGATATATTTTTATAAATTTCAAATAATTTTTTAGCCCCTCCAAATTTAACTTTTCTATTAATATGTCCTTTAAATTATTAATTTATATATTTTCCCTACCCCTATACCCATATAAAAAAATTGTAGTAGGGCAGCTGCCTCTTGCTTTAGATCCGCCACTATATATATATATATATATATATATATATATATATATTATATATGTATATCTGTAACTATGTATTACACAAATTGGTCAATTATACTTGTAATAAGAATAGCTATGGCATGAGTTATAATTTAAAAATCCGTCATGTATAATTGAACGCATGTATCTGTAATACATTTTATATATATATATATATATATATATATATATATATATATATATATATATATATATATATATGGGTAAGGACTAGGTGGCAAGGTTAAGCTAAAAATTACATGTTTACAACAGACATAACTAAAGATAAAAATAAAAACAAGCAATTTCCCAAACTCCTACCTACAACAACCAAAGCAAAAAAGAGGAATAAAAAAAACAAAACATCTACTCCTAATACCAGTATAATATGATCAACAAGGAAGACAAGAATTCATAAGCAGGAGCAACAGGCATGAAAATACATTTTGAATCATAAAGTGCACCAAATTCTTTGCCAGATGAAGCTCATAAACACGATGGAACAAATGGCAAAAGGATTCCAGATACGAAGGGAATTAACTTTATTTTTGGTATTAGTTCACCCTTTTGCTCACAATGCAAGTGGTAGAGGTTAATCATTTGGCAAGAGTACTAGTCTCCAAAGGGCTGATATGTCTAATAATAGGATAACACACCAGTGGGTGAGCCATGCCTGCTGTTACTCCTGAAGAATCTTCTTTCATATCAACCTTTACTCTCCCACCTTGAACCACCTCAAAATCAAAGCACTGGACCAATCCCCCAGTCACCGTATGCATTACAGTTAGTGCAAGATTTGCACCGGGGCATGCTCTACTTCCACTCCCAAATGGCAAATGATTAAGATTCTGACCCTTCATATCCACCTGATGATGCTGATTATTATCTATGGAGTTCTCAAGAAACCTCTCTGGTATAAACTCTGTCGGGTAATTCCATGTGTCTGGATCTCGCATGATGGCGTACGTGTTGATCATTATTCTGGAATTTGATATAACATCGTAGCCATTGATTTTGCAGTCTTCCTTGCATTTTCGCAATATCAATGGCGAAGGAGGGTGTAGTCGAAGACTTTCCTTAACAACTGCTTGCAAATAGGGGAGTTTTGGAACATCTGAATGTTCAACTAGCCTATGCAGCCCTACAACTCCAATGATCTCTTCTCTCAGCCTGTTAAAGACATTTGGATGGTTAAAGATCTCTGCTAGTGTCCATTTCAATGCCACACTTGATGGTTCTAAGCCCGACATAAAAATTTCCTGTCACAAAAGTATTCTTTTGGTAAGAAGTTGAGTTTTTTTTTATAAACAAAAACACATTTACAAGGGGCATAGCCGCAGGAAACTAAACTACAAAAAACACTGAACTGGTCTAATAGAGAATTAGGACACGCAGAAACAAATATCCTTGAATAGCAAGAAAGATCCAACATAGAGAAATTACTATATAGAAGAAACTATTAGTTAACCACTTAAAATCTCAACTGCTACTACTAATTTAATTAAGAAACCAACTTTTCATTTCTTTTCTTGATCAAAGTTCAAAAGAATGATATGTTAAAACTACAATATGTTACAAAAGATAAAATGATTACAATAAAAGAACTTAAATAGTAATTCTTTCTAACAAAATTAGAGATATTCAACAAAATCTAAAAAATAAGCCGCCATAATAACGCTACATCTAAATCTAAAAAATTTATCTTCAACAACAATTCATACACCGGAAAAAATCTCACGAATAAAAAAAAATCCCAAACAGAGAAAGCAAAATCTTCCTGGTAGAGAAAGAAATCAGTCATCTCATAAAAAAACAAGTCAACAAAAGGAGAAACCAAACCTTACAAGAATGGAAAATAATTTATTAGAGAGGGTATCTCCAAAAGGAGAGCCCTCCCCAGATCAAAGATGTAGGTTCTTGATTAGAGAGAAAAGAATGAAGAAAAAAAGAGAGAAGGGAAAATTTAAGAAACTAACTTGAAAAGGGCAACTTCTTATGATAATAAAGCCCCTGATGATCCTGCTATACACATTAAAGTGATAAGATCCAACCAATCTGATCCTATGAAGGCTAGGCATAAAACAAGTGAGAGAGAGAATGATTTTTTACCAGTAATAATCCCTTGATATCATTTCTAGTTAGCTTCACCTCAGCAGCTCGATCCTCGTGAATATCTAACAGAATATCCATTAAATCCTGCTCTCTGATCAATCTTTCACGGCCGCCATATCGCCTACCCTCATCATGTTCCACCATGATCTCTTCCACCAACCCATCAAATTGCAATACCAAAGCTTTCATCCTTCTTCCATATCCAAACAAACCCAATTTCCCTAAACGACCCAATAATGCTCAAAAACCCGACTTGACTCCAATCTCCACATTAATGCCATTAACAACCTCCCTGACCCGCTTACTTCCATTACTACCACTTCCAATACTCATAGTCATCTGGCATATTATACTATTAGTCAACTTCACCAACTCCAAGCCCAAATCACATGCCTCCCCTTCCTTTGAGCACTTCACTAGAATTTCAAGTAACTTCAACATCTCTTGCTTTTGCATATCGGCAAAATGATGAAACTGCAGACGAGATACAAGTTCTGTTTCATATAGCTTTCTCAAATCTACGTCATATAACATAAGGTAATCATGGGAGTTTGGCTTAATTAAAGCAAAATTTGGGTCGTGGGTATTGTCCAAAACTTGTTTGGCAATGGATGTGTTCGATACAACCAACCATTTGGATGTCCCTATAGAGATTTTCATGAATGGGGCACATCGAAAAGCTAGAGTTTTTAAGGACTTGTGCAAGGGATCAGTACGGCTTATTAGTAAAGGGAGATGGCCAATTATAGGTAGTGCCGGTGGGCTTGGTGGGGGACGGAGTTGGACTCGCCGGCGGCGGTTCTTGGTGAAGAATTGAAATAGGAGAGCTGAAACAAAGTAAATCAAAAGGAAGCAGCAAAAGTACTTATCCATGGTAGTCACGGCCATGTTAGCTTGCCTGCTGTTGTATGACTTGTTTTAGCTGATCTACTCCAACGGAAGGGCAGGCTTCTTAATTGAAATTATCTTGACAAATATCTTGACCAAGTCTCATACTTTAAGAGTAGACTCAACCAGCATTTATATCAAGGTAGCGAGAGAATTCTGCTCACAAAATATAGATTTTTAAATTCTTTTATCAATAAAAATAAATAAATCTAATAAATATATGTTTTTTTAATATAATTATAATTAAATAATATACTATTCACAAAAATAGAATACTCTCTTATTTTTCTAATATTTTAAAGCTTCTCCTACCAATAAAAGGTAAATCTAATAAGTATATGTTATTTTTAAACTTCTTCTCAAATTAAATTTATTTTTTTATAATTATAATTAAATAATATATCAAATAAATTTCAACATTAAACTAAATAAATATTATATAACCCTACATGAGATTACAAAAAAAATAGTTCTACTTATCATAAAACCCCACATCTGGTTTATATGCGTATTTTGATACCGCGTGACTTTGCTGCATGCGTGAGTCGTCAAAATACGATAGAATATAATGAACGATTTTATTCGATAGTAGAACTTACTGTATAAACAAAGGTGTGACAATTCATCAGCCAAAACGTTGGTATGATATCATAACAAAGGGCATATGCGCCATGTAGTAATTTGTCTATTTCCAACAAATTCTTTTTCTTCTTAATTATTTATTTCTTTTGAATTGTTAATTCATTTTTGCTATCAATTGCTACTAATCTCATATCTCTACCCTTTGATTTTAGGGCTTAGTATTTGGGATAAGAGGATTTTGACATTTATCAATGAACATGATGTTTGTGTTTTAATTATAATGTCACTTAGCTGTGATAGTATGACGTTATTGATCTAACTTAAATATCTTTGATCAATATTGTTATAAACAAATGTTCAACTTCACACACTTATTATATACCCAGACATATGGCAAGCAATGGCTGGCCCAAGCAAGCAGAGCTAAAAAGGCCCGATTTTTACTGGGCTAAAATTACTGAAATTACTCAAATCTTTAGGCTGTGTGGGCCGGCTTAAGTTTATCACTACGTCGCCGAGACCACTTTGTGTCTATTTTATGCTATTTTTTTGGGTTTGACCCAAAAGGGCTGGGCCGGGCCAAAAACGAGCGGGCCAAAAAGGACTAAATTTTATTGGGCTAAAAAGCATGATGGCTTGACCCGTGGTGAGGCGGGATGAGCCCGCCCGCCATGGCTTGACTGTAGTTTTCTAGGTCTATATACACCATGAAAAATCTTAAACTCACCCTAACTGTAAAACCCCAAATTTTACGAATAAAGGTTTACTTTTCTCGAAATATTTTTTTTATATTATGGTGTGGATTTGAGATAATGTTATAATTGTGTTTTTAAATAAAAAGGAATTTCCTTTATTTATTATTTTGAAATAGTAAGGGTTGATTTGATTAATGTGGATAGTTAAGGGTTAAATCATAAATATTTCAAAATAAGCAGTGGTTATAAAATATTCATTTTTTGGGGAATATTAGTTTGGTGGTGGAATATTAAATGCTTTGTCGGGGAATATTAAAAATGACCCAGTATGACCATGTGTGGGCCCATGTGAGCGATTGGATGAAGAAAGCGACAAATATAAGTTGTTTTTAAATAGCTTGGCGTAGTTATTCACAGATTATCTTGTTGGAATACCGGTGGTTAAAACACACTTGTCTGGCGTTGTTGAGCGGTTTACTGCGGTATTGCACCAATTATTGATTCTTACGTGAAGGCCTTTACTCGATAATGGTTACGATAATTCTTATTCGATATTTTATTGAGTTAATAATTTTTGCGTTGATATTTTATATTCTTTGTTGTTTGATAATTGTCATTACAGTATTTTTCATTATCGAAGCAATAATTCATATTATCTGAATAATATTATTAGATAACATTATTGGCAATGTCTAGAAAGTTACATCTAAGGAGAGGTTTGGTCACACTAATTGCGGCGCATGATAAGAAGAAATTCTTATTGGAAAGCCCCTCTTTCTGAGGAGCTGCACGGTTGTCGATATTGTGATTACGTAATATTATTTGTGAATAATTAATTATTGATTTATATGATGAGGAAAATATTGATTTTATGTGGATATAGATGGAGAAAATTTTTAAAATGACAATTGTTGAAAATTAATATTTTATCTTTTACGATAAAATAATTCGTTTAAATATATTATTTTAATAATATATTAGCGGTGATATTTTACAACGAATGTGGGATATATGAGTATCTGAGGAGGAAGAGTATTTTTGTTGCAATAAATGTTTAAAACATGTTAAACATGTCGGTGGACCCCATTTATTGGTTGAAATTTGATTATAGCTTTGTAAAATCGCTTGGTTTGTGGATTTCGGTCAATTTCTATTTGGAATTTGGAAAAACTTTCTTCTGCAAAGTTGTAGAGAATTGAAATTCCTATAAAAACTCATGAGATTCAATTTTTCTGATGAAAGGGCTATTTATTATGAATTATTGAAGTTAGAAGCTCAAAATAATTGATTTTGAAAGTTTAATTAATTTTAATAAGAAAAACGTTTTTTTTTTTGTAATTAGTGGCTCACATGAATTATAAATGATCTGAAATCAGATTTCTAAGGTGGGCTTGAATTTAATATATATTATATTATTATTTTATTAAATTTTTAACTTTGGAATTATTCTAGCGTTTTCTATAAATAGGGTCTTGGGTTAGAATTGAAAATCACGAAGCTGAAGTTTTCTCTCTCTATATTATCGGCGTATTCTTGTGAGTATTTTGAGTATACTTTGAGTATTGCTAGGCGGTGCAAGTTCCTTGACCTTTATACAGCGTTATTACAAAATAGAAATCTTGATCTTTCGAGGTAAGGGATATTATTTTTTTTCGTAATGATATTATTTCTTGATATCATTATCTTTGAAATATTGATCTGAAGTTTTTATCAAATTTGGAACTTTTTCATGTCGGGGTTACTATTCATGGGTTCTTATTATTCATGAGTTCTTATTCACGAGTTCTTATTCACGAGATTCTTATTATTCATGATTCTTATTCACGATTCTTATTCACTAAAGTACTATTCATGAAGCGTGAAGATGATTTTTGTGGAATTTCTATCTTTTGGTGTCAGGAGTTACTATTCACGTATCGGCCTTTATTCACGTATCTGACCTTTATTCACGTATCTGGTCTTATTCATAGAAAAATAAAATTTCTTCTTTTCGTCAAAACATCTAATACGGATCTTACTAACTCGATTGTATCCGTGTTTTGATCATTCTTGAATTTTACACCACTATGATTATTTTTGAGGTATTTTTGGGCGTGGATAAAACCAAAAATCGAATCCTTAATCCTTAATCCTTGTCATTTTGTTTCCTTTGGATTCGTTTCTTTAAAAAAAAAAATATTTTTCATCATCCTCGGTCTTAAATGATGATATTATGGAATATCTTTGGCTGTAGTGCAAAGATGAATGATTTCTTAAGAATATCTTTTGGCTGTAGTGCAAAGATGAATGATTTCTGAAGAATATCTTTGGCGTAGTGCAAAGATGAGCAGTGTTTAAATGAACATGACCCGGTGATGAATATCTTTGGCTGTAGTGCGAAGATGAATATTTGATTTCGGATGTATATTGATTGATGTTACGGGGATAAAAGATGAGCGATGAACTTTTAAATTCATACATAGAAGATAGTAGTTTGCATTCTCTACTTAACTCTTCTAATGAATTATTATTTCATTGCGAATATTGATTTAAAATTTGTTGTCTATTGTATTCTATTATATTTTTCCTGTTGAAGACTAACGATAATTTGTTGTATATTATCTTAGTAATAATATTCTCTTGAGCTAGTTGAGCTCACCCTTTTCCTTTTGTTCCATTTTTTCTCGGGAGGCGAGAATATAGCGATGCAGTCGGGGTATGGAATGAAGGTTTTAGAAAGGATTGTTTAGTAGTCCTCACCCATTTTTGTAAAATAATGTATCGATAAATGTGATGAGGATTTATTTGAGTATAGATATTATGCAGAAGATAATATTTGTATTCAAACTCACAGTTTCTTGTTGTAATAATAAAGTTGTAGTTGTTTACGTACCATGTATTGTGATTTCGGAATAGGTGATGTATACCTATTTTGGGGGCGTCGCGGTTAGTATCGAGCTTAGGGATATGATCTCTGGCGGAGATCGGGGAATAGAACTAGGAGGGGAGGCGAGTAAATCCTTGCTAGTGTGTCTACTAAGCTTATTTGTTAGTTAGTCGGTATATATAGGGATATTATGTGATATATTGATTTCCTTAATTAACCCTTGTTTTATGGCGGTATTTGAGAATGTCGTGAGAATATTAACAATGGAAATGAGGCCAGTGGAGATTTGTACTCACCAGCGAGGAGAGCGTGCAGCAGTGGTGATGTTCCTCTGTGAACAACACCATTGAAGCGAGATGATGAGCGAGGGGATGTTTAGAAGTTTTTTGCGGTTCATGCAAAATCAGACGAGAAACTTCGTGTTCAAAATCTGAGGAGGAAATGATAGCAATTCACGGGTTATCACTGAAAGCGATTCGAAGTTGGGACCACGAATTTAAGGAAAGCGAGATCCGATCATGGCGGAAACATGGGTCAAACAAATTACCAAGATATTCGATGTCTTGGGATGCGCGGAGAAACGAAGGTTCCATTCGCCACCTTTATGTTAAAGTGGCGAGGCGGACTCTTGGTGAGATGCGTGAAGCGTACCCATCGGTACTTTTCGGCATGTCTTGGGAGGCGTTTGAAGCTATTTAATGACAAATACTTTCACGAAAGTGTTCGTCGTATGAAGGAAGTGGAGTTCATCAGATTGGAACAAAACAACATGGCGGTGTCTCGATGCGAGGCAAAGTTTGCGAGTTATCGGTTTGCACCTCATTTGGTGGAGAATGAGGAGCGTATGGCGGATGTTTCTTAGAGGTTTGAAACACGGCATACGTCGGTATCTCATTTCTCATAAATTTTCTCTCTATTCGGATGTTATAAGCAGAGGCTCAATTATTAGGCGAGATACTTGAAATGCGGTCGTTGAGGACCCTGACGAGGATCGTATCGAGATAGCGATCAGCAGAATAATGATAACTGCGGAGAAAAGCAGAAGCGGACAAAAATGGTAACCACTCTGGTGGTAATCATAGCCGTGAAAATAGAAAAGCGAGTCGGGAGGAGATTTTAAAAAGGAGATTTAACAACGACCGTATGAAGATAGCGGTCTTGGCGACAAGCTGGTTCTAAGGGAGAGAAGCGACCACCGGTCGTATCTTCAAATCACGGAAAAGAGGACATATCGGTCAAGCGCCCTGATGATTCAAGGTATGCTATAATTGTGGAAAGGAAGGACATATCGCTCGAGATTATGCGATGGCGAAACCTAGTTCGGTGAGGACGGTGACTCAAAAAAACATCCCGAGAAAAGTCAAAGTCAGCGATTAGGGAAAGGCGTTTGTTGTATTTGGTCATAATCGAGGAACCAAGCGAGGTGATCACGGGTAAGCTATTTATAAATTCTTGCGAAGTTTATACCTTACTTGATCTCGGTCTACCCATTCATTTATCTCTCTGCGTGTGCTCAGCGTTTAAACTTGACTCAGGAGAAATTAGACTTTGACTATCTGTGGAAACTCAGTTAGGAGAAACTTTCATCACATCCTTTGTTTATAAATCTTGTTTGATTCAAGTTGGCACCATTACCTTACATTGACCTTATCTCTTTAAAGATACTTGCTTTTGATGTGATTTTAGGGATTGATTGGTTAACTACTCATCATACCAAAATTGATTGTTTTCGTAAGGTTGTTAGTTTTCATATTTCTAACTTGACTTTGTTATGCAATTCAAGCAACTAAACCATTAAAATCGATCTTTGTCATATCTAATCATAAAGCTATTCGTTTATTAAAAAGCGGATGTCAAGCTTTCTTAGCCCATGTTATGGATTTGAATAAAGACACGTCAAATTTGAATAATATTCTGTTGTTATTGACTTTCTGGCGTATTTCGAAGAACTTCCGGTCTACCCCCGAGCGTGAAGTTGAATTCTTTATTGATCTTGAACACAGTACAAAGCCCATTTCTAAAACCCCATATCGAATGGCTCTATTGAACTTGAGGAGTTAAAGGTCAACTACGAGGAATTGTTGGACATCGGTTTCATTAAATCTAGTACATCTCCTTGGGGTGCTCTGTTTTATTTGTAAAAAGAAGAAAAGGCGGGAGTATCGACTTTTGTATTGACTATCGGGAATTGAACCATGTCACCATCGAGAATAGGTATCCTCTACCTCGTATTGATGACTTGTTTGACCGATTCTGAGGCACTGATTCTTTTCAAAAATCGATCTTAGATTACGGATATCATCGGTGAAGATTAGGCGAGGATATTCAAAAGCGCCTTGAGAACTCGGTATGGGCATTATGAATTCTTAGTCGTGTCTTTCGGACTAACTAATGCTCTGCTGACTTTCATGGATATGATGAGCAAAAGTATTGAGGAATATTTGGATCGATTCGTTGTTGTCTTTATTGATGACATCCTCGTATATTCAAAATAGTGAAGATCATGAGCACCATTTGAAATTTGGTACTCGAAGGCCGTGAAAACCAACTATATGCCAAATTGAAGAAATGCGAGTTACGGCTTGAGGAAGTAGCATTCCTTGGGCGCGTGGTGTCGAAACATGGAGTATCATTGATCCGTGAAGATTGAAGCAATCTGAAGTTGGGAACAAGCGAAAGTCGGTGGTGAAATCACGTAGCTTTTGGGCTTAATTTGGTTATTATCGGAGATTCGTGGAAGGTTTTCTCGAATCGCTACTCCATTAACTTCGGCTAACTTCGGAAGGATACAAAATTCGTTTGGGCGAAGAATGCGAGAAAAGTTTCAAGAGCTTAAGAGGAGACTTATTTATTTTGTTCTAACAATACCATCTGGTTCGGATGGATTTGTTATCTCTGATGATGCTTGAGGCAAAGGGTTAGGATGTGTTCTCATGCAGCGTGGGAAAGTCATAGCCTATGCCTCGCGACAACTTAAAAAGTATGAGAGGAATTATCCTACTCGTGATCTAGAGTTAGCGGCCCGATCGTTTTCAGCGCTAAAAATATGGAGGCACTATCATATGGGGAGAAAGTGGAGATATATTAGGACCATAAAAGCCTTAAATATTTCTTCACTCAAAAAAGAACTCAACATGCGGCGGCGGTGACGTTGGCTCGAGCTATTGAAGACTACGACCACACTATTGATACCATCACAGTAAAAGCGAGCGTGGTGGTGGCGCGTTGAGTAGAAGATCATATGCGAGGAGCGAGTGCGATGATGTCAAGTATCGCATAGAGCCGACTTTAATAGAAAAAGTTAAGGTTGCTCGAGCCCGCAGGCCGGGGCGATCGTATGAAGAAGAAAGTACTGAAGGAGCTATTAGGGGCGAGAATTGATGAAGAAGGAATACTTGAGTCCACTCTAGACTTTGTGTTCTAACGACTCGATTTGAAGTACAAGATTATGATGGAGGCACACAATCGCCATTTGCAATCCATCTGGAAGTACTAAAATGTATCGTGATCTTGACATACATTTTGGTGGAACAATATGAAGAGAGAGATTGCAAAGTTTATCTCGATGTGTTTAACTTGCCAGCGTGTAAAAGGCGGAGCATCTTGTACCTAAGGGTCGTTGCAACCACTTGAGATTCCGGAATGGAAGTGGGAACACATTACTATGGATTTAGATTTCGGGTCTTCCTACGGTTTCTCAAGGCATCAATGCTATTTGGGTTATTGTTGATAGATTAACCAAGTCTGCTCATTTCTTGCCAATCACGGAGACTTATTCCTTGAGCGTCTTGCTAGTATATATGCGTGAATGAGATTGTGAGGTTGCATGGCATGCTGTATCCATAGTTTGGATCGTGACCCAAGATTCACTTCAAGATTTTGGGTTAGCTTGCAAAAAGCTATGGAGCGCAGTTTGCGATTTAGTTGACATACCATCCCCCAAGCGGACGGATGATCGAGAGAGGACTATTCAAACTCTTGAAGATCTATTAAGACTACGTGTCCTAGACTTCAAGGGTAGTTGGGATAAGTATTTACCATTGGTGGAATTCTCCTACTGACAGCAGTTATCGAGGCAAGTATAGGTGTGGCTCCATTGAAGCATTATATGGGCCGAAAATGTCGTTCTCCGATATGTTGGGATGAGGTGGGTGAAGCAACATTGTTGGGACGAGAGTTGAAATGCGCGATATGACTAGAAAAGATCAAATGATTCGACAAGCGTATACAAGCGGCACAAGATCGACAAAAGAGTTATGCGGATCTTCATCGAAAGGGCGTGGAATTTAATGTAGGGGATCGTGTATTGTTGCGAGTTGCTCCATGGAAGGAGTTACAAGATTTGGGAGAGAGGAAAGCTCGATCCACGATTTATTGGTCCATTTCAAATTCTTGGCCGAGTAGGAAATGTAGCCTATAGACTTGCGTTACCTCGAGTATGTCTCGTGTTCATAATGTGTTTCACATATCGTGCCGTAAATATGTGAAAGACCGAACCACGTTATTGAGTTAGAAGCAGGACGAGATAATAGAAGACTTAGCGTATGAGGAGGTACTGTCAAGATCTTGGATAGGAAGGAGCATGTCCTACTGCATGAAAAGGTCATACCACAAGTTAAAGTTTTGTGGAGGAATCATCTTTATAGAGGAAATGACACGGGAATTGGAAGCGGAAATGAAAGCGAGGTATCCTCACCTTTTGAAAAACACCAGTCGTCGTCGATTTCGAGGGCGAAATTTCATAAGGAGGGAGGTTGTAAGACCCGAAATTTTTAAATAAAAGGAATTTCCTTTATTTATTATTTTGAAATAGTAAGGGTTGATTTGATTAATGTGGATAGTTAAGGGTTAAATCATAAATATTTCAAAAAATAAGCAGTGGTTATAAAATATTCATTATTTCGGGGAATATTCGTTTGGTGCGTGGAATATTAAATAAATTTGTCGGGGAATATTAAATGCTGACAGTAGCGACCATGTGTGGGCCCATGTGAAAGCGATTGGATGAAGAAAGCGACAAATATAAGTTGTTTTTAAATAATGGCGTAGTTATTCACAGATTATCTTGTTGGAATACCCGGTGGTTTAAAACACACTAATCTGGCGTTGTTGAGCGGTAGCTGCGGTATTGCACCAATTATTGATTCTTACGTGAAGGCACTACTCGATAATGGTTCTGATAATTCTTTATTCGATTATTTTATTGAGTTAATAATTCTTTGCGTTGATATTTTATATTCTTTGTTGTTTGATAATTGTCATTACTACGGTATTTTTCATTATCGAAGCAATAATTCATATTATCGAATAATATTATTAGATAACATTATTGGCAATGTCTAGAAAGTTACATCTAAGGAGAGGTTTGGTCACTAATTAATTGGCATGCGATGAGAAGAAATTCTTATTGGAAAGCCCCTCTTTCAGGGGGCGCACGGTTGTCGATATTGTGATTACGTAATATTATTTGTGAATAATTAATTATTGATTTATATGATGAGGAAAATATTGATTTTATGTGGATATAGATGGAAAATTTTTAAAATGACAATTGTTGAAAATTAATATTTTATCTTTTACGATAAAATAATTCGTTTTAAATATATTATTTTAATAATATATTAGCGGTGATATTTTTACAACGAATGTGGGATATATGAGTATCTGAGGAGGAAGAGTATTTTGTTGCAATAAATGTTTAAAACATGTTAAACATGTCGGTGGACCCCATTTATTGGTGAAATTTGATTATAGCTTTTTGTAAAATCGCTTGGTTTGTGGATTTCGGTCGATTTCTATTTGGAATTTGGAAAAACTTTCTTCTGCAAAGTTGTAGAAATTGAAATTCCTATAAAAACTCGCTTGAGATTCGAATTTTCTGATGAAAGGGCTATTTATTATGAATTATTGAAGTTACGAAGCTCAAAATAATTGATTTTTGGAAAGTTTAATTAATTTTAATAAGAAAAACGTTTTTTTTTTTGTTTTAGTGGCTCACATGTGTTATAAATGATCTGAAATCAGATTTCTAAGGTGGGCTTGAATTAATATATAAATATATTATTTTATTAAATTTTACGCTTTGGTGTTTAGCGTTTTTCTATAAATAGGGTCTTGGGTTAGAATTGAAAATCATCTTGAAGCTGAAGTTTTTCTCTCTATATTATTATCGTATTCTTGTGAGTATTTTGAGTATACTTTGAGTATTGCTAGGCGGTCTGCAAGTTTCCTTGACGTTATTATATTCGGTTATTCAGTAGTCTTCTTGATCTTTCGAGGTAAGGGATATTTTTTTTTTCGTAATGATATTATTTCTTGATATCATTATCTTTGAAATATTGATCTGAAGTTTTATCAAATTTGGAACTTTTTCATATCGGGGTTTATTCATGGGTTTTCTTATTCATGAGTTCTTATTCATGAGTTCTTATTCACGATTCTTATTAAGCGAGATTCTTATTCACGATTCTTATTCACGAGTCTTATTAATGAAGCGTGAAGATGTTTTTGTGGAATTTCTATCTTTTGGTGTCGGAGTTCTTATTCACGTATCGGCCTTTATTCACGTATCTGGCTTTATTCATATATCTGGTCTTATTCATAGAAAAATAAAATTTCTTCTTTTTCGTCAAAACATCTAATACGGATACTAACTACGATTGTATCCGTGTTTTGATCATTCTTGAATTTTACACCACTATGATTATTTTTGAGGTATTTTTGGGCGTGGATAAAACCAAATACGAATCCTTAATCCTTAATCCTTGTCATTTTGTTTCCTTTGGATTCGTTTCTAAAAAAAAAAAAATATTTTTCATCATCCTCGGTCTTAAATGATGATATTATGGAATATCTTTGGCTGTAGTGCAAAGATGAATGATTTCTTAAGAATATCTTTGGCTGTGTAGTGCAAAGATGAATGATTTGAAGAATATCTTTGGCGCGTAGTGCAAAGATGAGCAGTGTTTAAATGAACATGACCCGGTGATGAATATCTTGGCTTTTGTAGTGCAAAGATGAATATTTGATTCAGATGTATATTGATTGATGTTACGGGGATAAAAGATGAGCGATGAACTTTTAAATTCATACATAGAAGATAGTAGTTTGCATTCTCTACTTAACTCTTCTAATGAATTATTATTTCATTGCGAATATTGATTTAAAATTTGTTGTCTATTGTATTCTATTATATTTTTCCTGTTGAAGACTAACGATAATTTGTTGTATATTATCTTAGTCGTAATATTCTTCTTGAGCTAGTTGAGCTCACCCTTTTCCTTTTGTTCCATTTTTTTCTCGGGAGGCGAGAATATAGCGATGCAGTCGGGGTATGGAATGAAGGTTTTAGAAAGGATTGTTTAGTAGTCCTCACCATTTTTGTAAAATAATGTATCGATAAATGTGATGAGGATTTATTTGAGTATAGATATTATACAGAAGATAATATTTGTATTCAAACTCACGATTTCTTGTTGTAATAATAAAGTTGTAGTTGTTTACGTACCATGTATTGACAACTTTCGGAATAGGTGATGTATACCTATTTTGGGATTACGTTGGAATAACACATCATGTGAATTATCACATGCATGGTGAATGATCCTTTGTATTCATTCCTTATTAAATTTTGGAAATGATGTATTCAAGTGGATTCTGGCGCATGTATGGCGAAAATCCATTTGCGATTTTTGTAAGACCGAATTTTATGAAATAAAAGTATTCAATTTTCTTATAATTATTATTCGGTAAATGTTTAAATTGATAAAAGTTTAAAGTTAAGGTGATATATATAAAATTTTCAAAAAATACATGATGGCTATAAAATACTTGTTGTTGTTGTGGGGAATATTCGATTCGATTCGTGGAATATTCTTGTTGTCGGGGAATATTAAATGCTGACAGTAGCGATCATTTAATGGGCCCCATAATAGAATAATTTGTTGGATGAAAAAAATGAAAAGTTTGAGTTTTTATAAATAATGGCGTAATTATTACTGAATTAACCTTCGTTAGATTACACGGTGGTTAAAATCTGATGTCTGGCGTGGTTGCATAGTAGTATTCGCGGTATTGATTCTTACGTAAATGAAGGCACTACTTAATAATTATTACGATAATTACTATTCAATATTTTTTTATTGATTGATAATTATTGCGTTGATATTTTATATTATTGTTGTTTGATAATTGTCTTTTTTGATATTTCCCATTATCAGATCAATAATTCATATTATTTGAATAATATTATTAGATAGAATTATTGGCAATGTCTAGAAAGTTCTGTCAAGGAGAGGTTTGGTCACCTAATTGGGCGCCAGTAAGGAAAAATCCTTATTGGAAAGCCCCCTCTTTCCTGAGAACGGCCTGGTTGTCATTATTGTGATTCTGTAATATTATTTGTGAATAATTAATTATTGTTAAGGAAATATTTATTCGATGAGGATATAAATGATGGATTTATTTATTTATGTGGTTATAAATGAAGGAATTAATGCTGAGTTGTTTTATTATTATTTTGTAGAAATGAATAACGAAATTTAGACATTTTTAAAAAATTAGTTTATTACTTGATTTTGTAAAATCTATAACTCTTTGTGTATAATGAGTTAGGAGATGAGCTATATATTAAAAAAGACAGCCCAGGAAGTAAGCTAAACGTAGAAATTTGAATCACCCAAAAATCCTTTGTAGATTTATCATGGTGAATTTTTGAATGAAACTGGTTCGAAGGACTCATAATCCGAAAAATCAGTGTTCTTGAGATATATTGCGTGAGTTATAATTTTTAATCCAACCGTTGGATCGTTGTGATTTTTGGATATGTTATACATATATAAGTTGAGTATATATCCACAAATTTTGAACCGTTTAAAATTAATGTATGATTTGTTATGAATTTTAAGAAGTGACTGATTCAGAAATTGTTTTTATAAATGATTTTGGTGGAGATTTCTAGAAGGAGGGCCCCACTTTTTGGTTGGTGTAGAGAACATGTGCTGAATTATTCTTTCAATTGTGGTGGACTGAATTCAAAGGTGGCGTAGAAGGAAGATTAATAAAAATATATTATTTTATTAATTTAGTCTCCTTTGGCGTTCTAGCATTTTCCTATAAATAGGCGTTTAAGTTAGAATTGAAAATCACACCAGAAACAAGTTTTCTTTCTCTCTATATTATCGAGCGTATTTTTGTAAGTATTTAGATACTTTGAGAGTTCTTTATTCGGTCTGAAGTTTTCTTGACTTTACATCCAGATATTCAGTTAAATCTTTGCTTCTTTTGAGGTAAGGGATTTTAAAGGTTATTATGTTTTTCAGTTTCGAAATTTTTCTGAACTTCAAAAATTCTAGAAAATTTTGAAATGATAATTTGATGAGTTTTCTTGATTGTGTCCAAAAATGGCGATTTTTAGATGTATAGATTAGGAGTTATGAATTTTATGGAAAAAGATAATTTTAAAAGAAAACCCTTATAACTCTTTGTGGTTAACTCTAAAATTGGTGAAATTTTTATTGGAAGTACATGTATATAACAGAAGTATACTCTGTAAATTTCGGAATTTTTGGACAAAAGTACAGTTTATGATAAATGTCTAAATATTAATAGATTTTGGCCATATGAAAAATAGTAAATGAATTTTAAAAATTCGAGAAAATATATGTTCAATATGGGACTATATTACGCTAAATCCCGAGAAAAGAAAATTTGTTTGTACTGCTTTGGTATTTTTCATAAAAATGGACTAGTTATGAGTAAATGAATTAAATATGTTATGTGAAGTAACAAAATTGGAAAATAGGATTTTATGTCTTGAGAATCCTATATAAGGTATATGCAGATTCTTGATGAGAGTTTTGGTTATTGGTGATGAAATCTTATGAGTTTGGCATTTTAGGATGATTAAATGCATTAATTAGTAAAGTGTAAACAATTAAAATAAATTATTTATAAGTTTAAGAAATGATTAAAATATTGTGGTAATATTAATAATATTAGATTATGAGATTATTAAGTGATTTATAACATTTGGATTAAGGTGTTATGAAATCATTGATTTATGAATCTTACTCTTGAAATTAAATGCAGTTGTTGATTATATTATTTTTATTATCATATATAACATTTTTATAATTCCGGTGATGAAATTTCTCTTTGACTTAAGTGTAAAGATGGGTAGATTATTGGTATGATCGTGACTATGGGTTCTCTTTGGCGAGAAGTCTAAAGTTGAATCGTTTTGGTATGATCATGACCGTTGAATTTACAATTGAATATTTTTAGCTTAAGTAAAGGTGAATTGATCAACATGATTATAATTATGGTTTATATAAATTACGAAATGATTATGTATTTCTTTGAGATATGAATATCTTTGGGCCATGTAGTGCAAATGACCTGTTGTTGAATATCTTTGGCCCGGTAGTGCAAAGATGACTGTTGTTGAATATCTTTGGCTGTTGTGGCGCCCCAAAAAATAGGTATACATCACCCATTACGAGTAAATCAATAACATAGTGCGTAAACAACTACAACTTTATTAATACAACACATAAACTGTGAGTTTGAATACAAATATTGTCATCTAGACAATATTCACATCCAAATAAGTCCTCATTACAATCATTGGTACATCATTATACAAAAATGGTGAAGACTACTAAAATGACTTTTTAGAACCTTCATTCCATACCCGACGGTAGTACTCATTACATTCTCGCTATACGAGAAGAAAAATGAAACAAAAAGGAAAAGGGTGAGCTCAACTAGCCCAGTAAAGAATATTATGACTAAGATAACATAGAACAAATTAGCGTTAGTCTTCAACAAGGAAAAATCTGATAAAATACAATAGACAACAAGTTTCAGATCAATATTTGCAGTGGAAATAATAATTCATAGATGAGTTACGTAGAGAATAAAATCTACTATTATCTATGAATTTAAAAGTCCATCATCAATATTTTATCCCTGTAACATCAATCAATATTCATCTTGAATCAAATATTCATCTTTGCACTACAGGGCAAAGATATTCATCAGTCGGTCATGTTCATCTCAACACTTGTACATCTTTGCACTACAGGCCAAAGATATTCATAAGAAAATTAACCATCTTTGCACTACAGGCCAAAGATATTCAGTAATACCATCATTTAGGACTGAGGATGATGAAAAATATTTTAAAGAAAATGAATCCAATTGAAACAAAAGAACAAATATTAAGGATTAAGTATTTTAAACAATCCAGAAGTTCAAAAATACTTCATAAATAAAGTAGTAGTGAAGTAAAATTCAAGAATGATCAAAACATGGATACAATCAAAGCTAGTATCCATAATAGATATTTTGGACAAAAATAAAATTTTAATTTTTTTGTGAATAGTCTTAGTATTCGTGAATTGTGCCGTGATTATCGTGAATAAAGGTCATATCGTGAATAGTAATCCCAACACAAAAAGTTTCAAATTTGATTAAAAGTTCACCGATATTTGGCGATAATGATATTGAAGAAAATAATATCATTTAAGAAGAAAATAACATCCACTTACCTTGAAAGGACTATACTTCTATTTGGAATCTGAGGATATAGTCTTTGAAGGGAACTTGCAGACCAAATATAGTAACACTCAAAGTCTCAAAATATTCACAAGAATATGCTCGATAATATAGAGAGAGAAAATTTATTTTTACGGTGTGATTTTCAATTCTAACCTAAGCACTTATTTATAGAAAATGCTTAGAACACCAAAGCATAAAATATAATAAAATATTATTATTAATAACAAAATTCATACGCATCCTTTGAAATCAGTTTCGTATGCCCACCTTACAGAAAAAGTAAGAAAAACGTTTTTCATAAAATAAATAATTAAAACTTTCAAAAATCAATTATTTCAGAACTTCGGAACTTCAATAATTCATAATAAATAGCCTTTTTGTCAGAAAAATTCAATTATACTCAGTTGGTTAAAGTTTTAACTTCTATACTCAATGAAATTAGTGGAATATCCTTGATATTTGCGTTTCATCCAGTATCTTTTCATGGAAATATTCTTCTGAGCATTTTTGAATTTTACTCTACAAAGCAGTATCATGTTGACAATTTAGACGTTATTAAACTCTGGATAAATTAATTCTTGAACTTGTTTTATTGGATTTTTATATCATTGTCATCATCCTCATGCTTATATTACGTTGAAAGTCATATGTGGCCTGTTGTGCATAGATGGACTTGGTATGATTATGACCAGGGATTATTCGGTATAATTATGATCGTAATGTTACAAATGATGTGGTAAAAGTCCTCATTGGCCCGTAGTGCATTGATGGACAGTTGTTGGCATGATCATGAACATTGATGAATACACGAATATCCTTGGCCGTAGTGCAAGGATGATGTGGATTATTTATTAAGCTGAGTCTCAGCGATAAAAGTGATGAAAAACCTTTTTAAATCATAGAAGATAGTAGATTTTATTCACTACTTGACTCTTTTAATGGATTGTTTATTCCGCTGCAGTTAAACTTGATGTTTGTTATATTTTATCAGTTTAACACTGTTGAAGGCTAACGATAATTTATTCTGCATTATCTTAGTCAAAATATTTCTTACTGGGCTAGTTGAGCTCACCATTTTGCTTTCATTGTTCTCTTGAGGAAATGAGAGCGTGGCGAGGGGACTAGTCGGGGAACGAGTGATGGTCCGGATGATAGCATTAGTAGTCCTCACTATTACATGAAATAGTGTGTTAATAAATGTATTGAGGACTTATTTTGAGTTTGAATACGCCAGAAGATAATATTTGTATTAAAACTCACAGCTCATGTTGTATATTTAAGATTGTATTTGTATTCTGTACCATATATTTGGCGACTCAGAATAGGTGATGTATACCTGTTTTGGGGGCGTCACACTAACCAATAATCATAAAATCATAATGGGTACACCAATATTCTCACAATATTGACCAACACAAAATCATTAATTATAAGTAAATTTATTGTAATATTATTTCAAAATCATTAATTACAATAAATTTTAAAATTAATGAATAACACAAATAAATTTAATTGAATACAATGTATATTAATTTTGTTCTATAGTATAAATAATTAAGATATGCATATACAGTATAAATGAAAATATATTATATCTTAATATAGGTAATATATTAATATTTACGGAAATGAAATCAATAAACTTCTAATAATAAGTCGTATGGTTATAATATATGCATATTATTATGATTTTAATTATAAATACACACAAAATGATATATGTATACAGGTAAATATATACGATATACAATATTTAATATGGATAATAGCAATAATTATAATGATATATGTGACGCCCCCAAAATAGGTACACATCACCCATCTTGAGTCGTCAGATACATGGTACAAAATACAAATACAACTTAATTATACAAACGTCGTGTAAACAATACGACAAAACATAATCTAAGAGTTTTAATACGTATATTGTCATCTAGACAGTATACAACTCAATGAAGTCCTCATTACATTTATTATCACACTATTTTATAGAATAGTGAGGACTACTAAGACACCATCTCGGACCGTCACTCCGTTCCCCGACTCGTCCCAGCTATATTCTCATTTCCTGAAGAGAACATTCCATTAAAAGAGTCAAGTAGAGAATAAAATCTACTATCTTTTATGATTTAAAAAGTTTTTCATCACTTTTATCGCTGAGACTGAGCTTAATAAATAATCCACATCATCAAATCATCCATGCACTACTGTGCCGAGGATATTATTTAGTATCACGACCACGAATTATCCATACACTGGTGCCAAAGATAATCGTGTTTTCATCAACGAGTCTGATCATGCCATAAAATAATTCATCTTTGCTCCTTTGGTAGAAGAGAATCCATAGCCATAATCATACCAAAAGCGTCCATCAATGCACTACGGGCCAATGAGGACTTTTTCCACATCATTTGTAACATTACGGTCATGATTATCTTAGAATAATCCCTGGTCATAATCATACCAAGTCCATTTACGTAATACAGGCCATAGATGACTTTTAACATAATATAAACATGAGGATGATGACAATGACATAATAATTCAATAAAACAAGTTTAAGAATTAATTTATCCAAGAACTAATAATGTCCAAATTGTCAACATGATACTGCTTTGTAGAGTAAAATTCAAGAATGCTCAAAGAATATTTCCACGCAAATATCCAGGATATTTCACTAATTTTAAGGAATATAGAAGCCAAAGCTTTAACTAACTGAGTATAATAAAATATATGAAACTGCAAATGGATTTTCACCCGTCATGCGGTAATCCACGTATACAGATCATTTCCATAATTTAATAAGGAATGAATACAAAGGATCATTCACTATGCATGTCGTAATCCACATAGACATGTTATTCCAACAGAATAATAAAGAATGGAATAACATAAGGAGTCACCATGCGTGCGATAGGCGCATGCATGAGGTTATTCCTACGAGAATAATAAATAATGGAACCGGTCCGCCAGTAAGCATATTGTGATAGGATATTACGGACGAATAATAAATAATGGAACTGTTGAGTGCGGCGTGGCGCACGCACGTGATATTAAACGAGAATAATAAATAACGGAACCGTGTCGAAGCGAAATTACGCGCAAGCAGGATGTTCTAAAGAATAATAAAGAATGGGATAATGAAGAATTTCACCATGTATGCGGTACTTGCGCATGCATGAGTTATTCGACATAATGATAAAGAATGGGATAATGAGAAGAATTTCACCAAGTATAGGGTAATCACAGCGTATCTGAGGTTATTCCAACGAGAATAATAAAGAATGGAATAATAAAAGTTCTCTTCATGAATAAAAAGAAATAATACCCTTACGAAAGTACAACAAATAATATCCCTTACCTTAGAATAAAATTTGGATATAGGAGTAGTGAAGTAGCGAGAATACTTTTTCTTCTTTCTCTCTATAGTTTCTCTCTCAGAGTTTTAGTGAATTCATAAGAAATAATGAAGGAATGAGCTTCATTTATAGAAGAATGGGTGAATAGTAACTAATTCTGAGCGGTCCAGATTGATTTACTTTTAAACGGACGGTCCAGATTGGTTTACTATAAAATATTCTAATAAAACAAAATCTTTTAAATAAAATAAAATATATATTATTTATTGTCTAATAAAACAAATAACTTTATAAAAGTATTATGTGTGACGCCCCCAAAATAGGTATACATCACCCATTCTGAGTCGTCAATAACATGGTACAGAAACAACTACAACTTTATTAATACAACACATAAACTATGAGTTTGAATACAAATATTGTCATCTAGACAATATTCACACCCAAATAAGTCCTCATTATAATCATTGGTACATTATTTTACAAAAATGGTGAGGACTACTAAAATGACTTTCTAGAACCTTCATTCCATACCCCGACTAGTACTCGCTACATTCTCGTCTCCTGAGAAAAAAAATAGAACAAAAAGAAAAAGGGTGAGCTCAACTAGCCCAGTAAAGAATATTATGACTAAGATAACATAGAACAAATTATCGTTAGTCTTCAACAGGGAAAAAATCTGATAAAATACAATAGACAACAAGTTTCAGATCAATATTTGCAGCGAAAATAATAATTCATAGATGAGTTACGTAGAGAATGAAATCTACTATTATCAATGAATTTAAAAGTCCATCATCAATATTTTATCCCTGTAACATCGATCAATATTCATCTTGAATCAAATATTCATCTTTGCACTACAGGCAAATGATATTCATCAGTCAGTCATGTTCATCTCAAAACCTGTACATCATTGCACTACGGGCCAAAAAATTCATAAGAAAATTAACCATCTTTGCACTACAGGCCAAAGATATTCAGTAATACCATCATTTAGGACTGAGGATGATGAAAAATATTTTAAAGAAAACGAATCCAGTGAAACAAAAGAATAAATATTAAGGATTCGTACTTTAAACAATCCGAGTTCAAAAATACTTCATAAATAACCGTAGTGAAGTAAAATTAAAGAATGATCAAAGTATGTATACAATCAAAGCTAGTATCCATAATAGATATTTTGGACAAAAAATGAAATTTTAATTTTTCTGTGAATAGTGCCGTATTCGTGAATAGTGTCGTATACGTGAATAGTAACCCCAACACAAAAAGTTCCAAATTTGATTAAAAAGTTCACCAATATTTTGGCATAATGATATTGAAGAAAATAATATCATTTAAGAAGAAAATAACATCCCTTACCTTGAAAAGACATGTCTTTACAAAAATCTGGGATATAGTCTTTGAAGGGAACTTGCACCGTATAGTAACACTCAAAGTCTCAAAATACTCACAAGAATACGCTCGATAATATAGAGAGAGAAAATTTGAGTTTCTGATGTGATTTTTAATTCTAACCTAAGCACCTATTTATGAAAAATCTTTAGACGCCAAAAGCGAAAATTTAATAAAATATTATTATTAATAACAAAATTCATATGCATCCTTTGAAATCAGATTTCCCATATGCCCACCATCTAGAAAAAGTAAGAAAAATGTTTTTCATAAAATAAATAATTAAAACTTTCAAAAATCAATTATTTCAGAACTTTGGAACTTCAATAATTCATAATAAATAGCCTTTTTGTCAGAAAAATTCAAACCTTATTACTTTTCCATAGGAAATTACATTATCTACAACTTTGCAGAAGAAAGTTTTTCTAAATTTCAAACAAAAATTGACCGAAATTCAAAAATAGGCGATTTTACAGGCTATAATCAAATTTCAGTCAAGAAATGGGGTCCACAAACATGTTTAACATGTTTTAAATATTTTTAGTAACAAAAATACTCCTCCTCCTCATATACTCATATATCCCACATTCATTGTAAAAATATCACCATTATTATATTATTAAAATATAATAATATATTTAAATGAATTATTTATCGAAAAGATAAAATATCAATTTTTCAACAATTGTCACTATAAAATTTTCTCCATCTATATCCACATAAAATGAATATTTTCCTTATCATATAAATCAATAATTAATTATTCACAAATAATATTACGAGAATCACAATCTTTGTGACAGTAGTTTCGAGAAAGAGGGCTTTCAATAAGGATTTTTCCTTATTAGGGCGCGCAATTAGGTGACCGGACCTCTCCTTAGATGCGAACTTTCTAGACATTGCCAATAATGTTATCTCTAATATTATTCAAATAATATGAATTATTGATCCAGATAATGGAAAATATCGTGTAATGATAATTATTGAAACAATGATAATATAAAATATCAACGTAGCAATTATTGAATCAATAAAATAAAATATTAAGCAAGAATTCTTGTAACAATTATTGAGTAGTGCCTTCTTATGTAAGAATCAATAATTGGTGCAATCTGGTAATCTTCTTGTGTTTTAACCATAGGGTATTCCAACATGATATTAATGAATAACTTCTGTAGATTATTTATAAACAACTTATTTTTGTCGTTTTCTTCATCCAATCGCCTTGGTTATGGGGCCCACACAAAAAAAGTCTTGGCCGTAAATACGAATATTCCCAAGCGGTAAGAATATTCCACGACCAAACTAATATTCAAACAACAATGAATATTTTATAACCACTTGCTTATTTGAAATATTTGCGCATTTTACCCATAACTAACCACATTAATCAAATCAATCCATACTATTTCAAAATAATAAGTAGAGGAAATTTAATTTCATAAATAATAAGTTGGGGTCTTACAACCTCCCCTCCTTATGAAATTTCGTCCTCGAAATTGGACGACGCATACAGTGTTTGAAAAGGTGAGGATACCTCGCTTTCATTTCCATTTCCAACTCCCAGGTCATTTCCTCTGTAGCGTGGTTCCTCCACAAAACTTTGACTTGTGGTATGACCTTTGTGCATAGGACATGCTCTTTCATATCCAAGATCTTGACAGGTACCTCTTCGTACATTAAGTCTTCGGCTATCTCGTCCGGTTCTAACTTAATAACGTGGTTTGGGTCTTTCACATATTTACGAAGCACAGATATGTGAAACACATTATGAACACGAGACATACTCGGAGGTAACACGAGTCTATAGGCTACATTTCCTACTCGGTTAAGAATCTGAAATGGACCAATAAATCATGGATTGAGCTTTCCTCGTTTCCCAAATCTTGTAACTCCCTTCCATGGAGCAACACGCAACAACACATGATCCCCAATACTAAATTCCACGTCATTTCGATGAAGATCCGCATAACTCTTTTGTCGATCTTAAAGCCGTTTGTATCGTTTGTCGAATCATTTGGATCTTTTAGTGAGTCATACGTACCAACTCGGGTCCCAAAAATGTTGCTTCACCCACCTCATCCCAACATATTGGAAGCGACACTTTTCGTCCATACTGATGCTTGAATGGAGCCACACTATACTTGCTCGATAAGCTTGTTGTTGTAGGAGAATTCCACCGATGGTAAATACTTATCCCAACTCCCTTTGAAATCTAGGACACATAGTCTTAATAGATCTTCAAGAGTTTGAATAGTCCACTACGATTGTCCGTCTGGTTTGAGGATGGTATCTTCGAATCAATCGTAAATCCGTGCCCATAGCTTTTTGCAAGCTAACCCAAAATCATGAAGTGAATCTAGGGTCATGATCCGAAACTATGGGTACTGGCATGCCAGGCAATCTCACTGTGACGCCCCCAAAATAGGTATACATCACCTATTCTGAGTCGCCAAATACATGGTACAGAATACAAATACAATCTTTAATATACAACAAGAAAGCTGTGAGTTTTGATACAAATATTGTCTTCTAGAAAATATCCACTCTTAGAATAAGTCCTCATTACATTTATTGTCACACTATTTAACAGAATAGTGAGGACTACTAATACTATCATATGGACCATCACTCCGTTCCCCGACTAGTCCCGATTACGTTCTCATTTCCTGAAGAGAACAGTGAAAGAAAGGGTGAGCTCAACTAGCCCAGTAAGAAATATTATGACTAAGATAATACAGAATAAATTATCATTAGTCTTCAACAGTGTTAAACTGATAAAATACAATAGACATCAAGTTTAAGCTGCGGTGAACATGCAATCCATTAAAAGAGTCAAGTAGAGAATAAAATCTACTATCTTTTATGATTTAAAAGGTTGTCATCACTTTTATCATTTGGGACTCGACTTAAAAATAATCCACATCATCCCGCACTACTACCGAGGATATTCATTAGTATCACAACCACAATTTATCCATGCACTACGGGCCGAGGATATTTGTGTATTCATCGATGGTCATGATCATGCCAACAAGCGTCCATCGATGCACTCACGGGCCGATGAGGACTTTTATCACATCATTTGTAACATTACGATCATGATTACACCGAATAATCCACGGTCATAATCATACCAAGTCCATCTCATGCACCACAAGCCACGGATGAGTTTCAAAAAATACAAACATGAGGATGATGACAATGATATAAGAATTGATAAAACAAGTTCAAGAATTAATTTATTCAGGGAACTAATAACGTCCAAATTGTCAACATGATACTTCTTTGTAGAGTAAAATTCAAGAATGCTTAGAAGAATATTTTCATGAAAAGATCTTTGGATGAAGCCTTGAAATATCGAGGATATTCCACTAATTTCATGGAGTATAGAAGTCAAAACTATAACCATTTGAATATAATAAAGAATGAAATAACAAAAGAAATCACCATGCATGCGGTGCTTGATAGAGCGAGGTTATTCAACGTAGAATAATAAATAACGAAACGAAGTCGGACAAAATTGCACTAACGAGGATGTTCCAAAAGAATAACAAAGGCGGAACCCGGTCCCGGCAGAAAAGCCGATGACAGGATATTCAAATGAATAATAAAGAATGGAATAACAGAAGAATTTTACCAAGTATAGGGTAGCCCGCGTATACAGGTTATTCCAACAGAATAATAAATAATGAAATAACATAAGTTCTCTTCATGAATACAAAAGAAATAATACCCCTTACCGTAAAAAAAAGTATTTCGACTAATAGGGCGAGGATATTTTTGAATAAAACTTGCACTATGCTCAAAGCTTCTTAAAACTCTAAAGAAATACGCTCAAGATTATAGAAGAGAATTTCTCTAAATTTCTGGTGTGATTTCAATTCTAACTAAGCATCCTATTTATAGGAGAATGGAAGGGTACTGTTAAGAAACGGACGCAACAATTATTTTTAAAAAAAATAAATCACGGACGAATATCACAGCTTCACTGATCCAACGCATCAGTAATCCTTTTTCAAGGAGTTGGCCAATTAGAAAAATTACACATGTTGTAAGACCCCAGCTTTTATAAATAAAGATGAATTTTTCTATAAATATTATTTTTGAATATTATGGAATAAATTTGATATAATGTTATAGTTGTGGGTAATATTTATAAATTTTGCAAAGTATGCAAGTTGTTATAAAATATTCGTTTGGTGGGAATATTCTTTTGTTAGGGAATATTAAATACAATGGCTCAATCATTGGTGGACCCCACAATGAAATTATTGTCGGATTGAGAAAGCGACAAAAATATTTTATAAAAATAACGGCGGAGGTATTCTACCGTTAAAGCTGTTGAACTACCCGGTGGTAAAAAAATGCGATGTCTGGCGTGGTTGCATAGTAGACACGGTATTGATTATTGATGCTTACGTGAGAAGTCACCATTTATGCTCGATTATTGCTATGATAATCTTTGCATCATATCTCTTATATTATTGATTCAATTATTGTCACAGTATCATCAGTATAATATGTTATAGTATTAAATCAATAATTGAGGCGACAAGTTATAAATGATTAATAATTGTTGAAAGATTAAATATGTGTTGATGAAAAAAAAAATGATTTATGGTAAGTTTGATTATTTTATGGGGGCTCATATGTTATCATCTAAGAGTCTCTTCGTCGATAGTATTTACCTCGTCAATCGATAGTAATTACCTTCATCGATAGTAATTACCCTTGTGAATAGTATTTACCTTCATCGTCGATAGTAATTACCTTCATCGATAGTAATTACCCTTGTGAATAGTATTTACCTTCGTCAATAGTATTTACCTTCGTTAATAGTAATTACCTTTACAGACGTCCGAACCACTTGTCGTTTCACATTACAAAGCGCCGAACCACTTGTCGTTTCATATTACAAAGCGCCAAACCACTTTTCTTTTCACATCATTAGTCGTCGAGCCACTTGCCTTTTCACACGGCGGTCTTAAGCTAGAAATCTTCTATAAATAGAGGCCTAGGGCTTCATTATTTTCACTTAATTCATTCAAGCTATAGAGAGAGAAAGTATAGAGAGAAAGAGAGAAAGAAGAAGAGTATTTTATTCTTACTACACCGCTGCGATATTCAATCTCCTACCAAATGTAAGGGTGTTATTCTTTCTTATTCATGAAGAAGAAGCATTGTTATTCCATTGCTTATTATTACATTGAAATAACTTTTGTATCGCGGTTTACCTATACTTGGTGACATTCTTCTATTATTACGTTGGAACATCCGTAAAAGTGTGTTTTACAGGACTGGTTAAAATCTTTATTATTATTACATTTGGAACATCACATGCATGTGTTTTACAGGACACTGGTTAAAATCTTTATTATTATTACATTGGAACATCACATGCATGTGTTTTTACGGGACTGGTTCATCTTTATTATTATTACATTTGGAACATCACATGCATGTGTTTTATCTGGGACTGGTTCCATTCTTTATTATTACATTGGAACATCACATGCATGCGTTTTACATGGGACACAGTTCCGTTATTTATTATTACATTGGAATAACTTTGCTGTGCGATCTATCGCATGCATGGTGATTTCTTTTGTTATTCTATTCTTTATTATACCCGATTGGTTAAAACTTTGACTTCTATACTCCATGAAATTAGTGGAATATCCTTGATATTTGCGTTTCATCCGATATCTTTTCATGGAAATATTCTTCCGATCATTCTTGAATTTTACTCTACAAAAAAATGATCATGTTGATAATTTGGACGTTAAAAATTCCGGATAAAATAATTCTTGAACTTGTTTTATTGAATTCTTATATCATTGTCATCATCCTCATGTTTATATTATGTTGAAAGTCATACGTGGCACAGTAGTGCGTAGATGGACTTGGTATGATTATGACTGAGAGACTATTCGATTGTAATCATAGTAGTAATGTTACAAATGATGTGATAAAAATCCTCAGTGGCCGTAGTGCATTGGTGGGACAGTTGTTGGCATGATCATGACCATTAATTAATACACAAATATTCTTGGCCCGTAGTGCATGAATAATTGTGGTCGTGATACTAAAGAATATCCTTGGCAGTAGTAGTGCGAGGGGTGATTCGATGATGTGGAATATTTATTAAAAGTGAGTCTCGGCTATAATGATGATGAAAAACCTTTTAAAACCTAAAAGATAGTAGACTTTATTTTCTACTTGACTCTTTTAATGGATTTTATTCACTTGCAGATTAAACTGGTTGTCTCATTGTATTTTATCGGTTTAACATTGTTGAAGACTATTGATAATTTATTACGCATTATCTTAGTCATAATATTTCTTCTTGGGCTAGTTGAGCTCACCCTTTCTTTTCTTTGTTCTCTTGTGAAATGAGAATATAGGTGGGATAGAGTCGGAGAAACGCAGTGATGGTCCGAAGATAGCATTAGTAGTCCTCACTATTTCGTGAAATAGTGTGATAATAATTGTAATGAGGACCTTTTTTTGAGTTTGTATAATATCTAGTAGGCGATATTTGTATTTAAACTCACGGATTTATGTCGATTATACCGGCGAGTTATGTTAATAAGTTGTATTTAAATTATGTACCATGTAAGTGGCGACCCAAGATGGGTGATGTATACCTAATTTTGGGGGCGTCACACATGTCAATAAGGAAGTCTTAACCAATTAAAAAGCAGCCTACATCACAAGTTGTCCAAAATGCTGCATAATTGAAAAAGGTTGGCCAATAATGTGCAAGTTTGAAAAATTCTCCCATAACCTGCCAAAATCATTCCTCATTCACCCACATGTTTCAAATATATATATATATATATATATATATATATACACACCTTTAGTTTATATATAATAATCAATCCCTTACCAATACGTAAACCTTTCCCACCCTTATTTCCATTCTTCATCCCACATGTGGCCCCCACATGTGGCCCGCCTTTATTATATAAAATAATTTTCTACCGATTATTTTGAAAATTGGGTAAATAAGGGTCCATAAAATAAGCAAAATTTACATAAATACATCATAAAAATACCCTCAATATTTTTTAACAACATTTATCATTATTATTATAATTCACAATATTAATCGACAGTGTCGTTCCCGTGAAGAGAGGGCTTTCAATAAGGATTTCTCCTATTGGTAGCGCAATTAGGTGACCAAACCTCTTCTTGATGAACTTCTAGACATCGTTAATATTGAAAATAATAATATTAATAACTTTGTCATCTCAATTATTGATTTAATAATATATAAAATATTGACAATAATTGAATAAAACTTAATGATTTCTTACATAAGCATCAATAATCAATCTGGTGTGTAACTATGCAACCACAGCGTATTCATCGTACTTTTACTACTGAGAGTAGTTCAGCAAGATTAACGGTAAAACTTTCATTAGTTATTTTTAATAAAAATATTTTGTCATTTTTCAACTTAAACAATAATTTAGTTGTAGGGTCTACCAATGATTGTCTTAGTCGTCACGAATATTCCCCTGTTAAAAGCGAATATTCCCCAGACCAATCGAATATTATATAACAACTTGCGTACTTTGCAAAATTTATAAATATTACCCACAACTATAACATTATATCAAATTCATTCAAAAATGATAATTATAGAAAATTCATCTTTATTCGTAAAAGTTGGGGTCTTACACTCACAATCTCATTTGCATACATATGAGCAAGATGTTCAAAGGAGTAAGTCTCCCGTATCGGCAAGAAATGAGCAGACTTGGTTAATCTATCAACAATAACAGCATTTATGCCTTGAGAAACCGTGGGTAGACCCGTAACGAAATCCATGGTAATGTGTTCCCACTTCCATTTCGGAATCTCAAGTGGTTGCAATGGACCCTTAGGCACTTGATGCTCCGCCTTTACACGTTGACAAGTTAAACACCTCGAGATAAACTTCGCGATCTCTCTTTTCATATTGTTCCACCAAAATGTATGTCGAAGATAACGATACATTTTGGTACTTCCAGGATGGATTGAAAATGGTGTATTGTGTGACTCCATCATGATCTTGTTCTTTAAATTAGAATCGTTAGGAACACAAAGTCTGGAGTGGACTCGAAGTATTCTTTCTTCATCGATTCTTGCTTCTAGAATAGCACCCTCTTGTACCTTCTTTTTCATACGCATCAGCTCTGGGTCTGTGGCTTGAGCAACTTTAACTTCATCGATTAAAGTTGGTTCTATGCGTATACTTGACATCATCGGACTCGTTCCAGCATATGATCTTCTACTCAACACGTCAGCTACCACGTTTGCTTTTCCAGGATGGTATTGAATGGTGTGGTCATAATCTTTTAATAGCTCGAGCCAACGTCGTTGTCGCATGTTGAGTTCCTTTTGGGTGAAGAAATATTTGAGGCTTTTATGGTCTGAGTATATCTCCACTTTCTCTCCATATAGATAGTGCCTCCATATCTTTAGCGTGAAAATGACTACTGCCAACTCTAGATCATGAGTAGGATAATTTCTCTCATATTCTTTAAGTTGTCGCGAGGCATAGGCTATGACTTTCCCACGTTGCATGAGAATACATCCTAACCCTTTGCCTGAATACATCTTTAAGTTGTCGCGAGGCATAGGCAGTCTTTGGAATATCCTCAGTTCTAATCTTCAGCTGATGATATCCAGAACGAAGATCGGTCTTTAAAAAGAATTGTGCTCCTTGCAACTGGTCAAACATGTCATCAATATGACGTAACGGATACCTATTCTTGATGGTGACATGGTTCAATTCTCGATAGTCAATACAAAGTCGCATACTCCCGTCTTTCTTCTTTACAAATAAAATAGGAGCACCCCAAGGAGATGTACTAGGGCCGAATGAAACCGATGTCCAATAACTCCACGTAGTTGGACCTTTAACCACGAAGTTCAATAGGAGCCATTCGATATGGGGTTTTAGAAATGGGCTTTGTACGAGTTCAAGAAAAATAAAGAATTCAACTTCACGTTACGGGGTAGACGCGAGAAAGTTCTTTGAAACACGTCAGGAAATTTACTAACAACATGAATATTATTCAAATCTGACGCGTCTTTATTCAAATTCATAACATGGGCTAAGAAAGCTTGACATCTGTTTTTGAATAAACGAATAGCTTTATGACTAGATATGACAGTGATTGATTTTAATGGTTTAGTTGCTTGAATTCGTACAACAGGTTGGTTAGGAATATGAAACTAACAACTTTACGAAAACAATCAATTTTGGTATGATGAGTAGTTAACCAATCAATCCCTAAAATCACATCAAAAGCAAGTATCTTTAAAGAGATAAGTGTTAGGTTTGTAATATTCATGAACGCAATCAAATTGCAAAAATAAGCGGAAACGTGTAAAAATCAGAGTTTTAAAATTTTACAAACCATATACCCGGATCACCCTTTATGCACAATTATTAATTAAACGAAAGGATAAAGAATAAAATCATACCCTTGAAGATCGAGCTTCCTCAGGTACAAGTTCACCTTCAAATCCTTTCGTGTTCAACTTGAATTCACCGGGTTTGGTACCTTCCTTTGATCAACGTTAGCCACCCAAGTGTTTGGCCTCTAGAGGTAATCCACTGATGAGTAGGTTTTATACCTATGAATCCGATATTATTAAACTTAATTATTGTTATCTTTAATTGTTTTTTAGTATCTTTTTATCTGTTTTTGTGTTTATTTTGTGTAGGTTGGAGTTGGAGGGACAAATTGGTCATTTCATAGAAGAAAAAGGTCAAAAATCATTAAAATTAGAGCTGAGTGGCATTTTGTAATTACGTGGTCTGGTCGGCGCTTTAAGCGCTTGAAATGAGCCAGTGATGGCGCTAGGCGCCGTCGTGTGTAAAAAGGAGGATTTTCTACTTCCAAGTGGGTTGTGGAAAGGAAAAAAGGAATCGAATGAGAGGGAGACTAATACAAATAGGAGGAGACTTTAGAAAAGACGGATCACTCAATTTTTCAAGGGATTCGCAGAGAGAACAACGAAGAAAAATACGAAGGAAAATTGCAAGGGCTGAAGATCAAAGAGAGATTATTGGAGAAAATTTAGAGTTTCTTCTTCTTTTCTCTAGTTTTATCTTTTGTATTTATCTGGGATGTTTGGATTATTAATTTGGATGATGTTTTTCTTTATTATTAGCATGAACTAAATTTTCATTAAGATTGCAACGGAACTTGGTATGTAGTTTAAATTGAACCTTCCCATTGAATGAAAGTTGGTTTTTATTGAATTGTTTATTATATCTTTTGCTTATTGATTAATTGTTTGGCCAACAATTATTGTGATAATCTATATAAAATTGGAAGATGGAGTATAGATTAAGATCCGGATATGATAACATCATTTCATATAATCTGAATAGGGTTAATATGATTAGCATGTAGGATAGAAATATACTATGTGTCTTTTATATCCTTTGAAAGAATTTATCGTAAACCCTAATTAACTTGATTCACATAGGAATATAGTGAATTAATTGAGAAGGGTGTTCCTTGTAATTTTGTGTCTTAAGGATCGGAGTTAGGAGGATTTGTTCACGTGTTTTGGAAAAAGTGTGTGAATTTTATAAATCATTCTTGGATAATGATTCATATTAATTAATTGCTTTAAATGGGAAGTGAATTGATTTAAATGAAATACCAAGGAAGTTGTAATCTTAACCTATTAAATCTGCGATTATTCTTGTGAAATTTTGATTTTAATCATTAGTTTTGTTAAGTTTAAATTTCAAATCAAAACAAAATTTAAGTAGTTTAAAATAGGATTAATTGCATTAGAATTAGTAATTGATAAATATTAGTCTATTTCTCGTGGGAGCGATATCCTCGCTTCTTTGAATATTATAATTGAACGCGTATACTTGCGTGGTAAAGTGCTATTAAAAATTAGGCAACATCCACCAAGGAAGAAGAAGGATTCAAGAAGATGGGTGGTTGGCTAAACCCTAGTTTTTCTATCTCTATAGAAAAGGCGTACTCTCCAACCATTGGAAATAACGTAACATTGATATTTGATATAAGACTCCTCTTATAAAGATATCAAGTAACCCTATTAAAATAAGGTATTATTTAATTAAACTCTTTTAATTAAATGGGCTCCCTAATCTTATTAGGGATAATTAATTAAAATCCTTTAATTAATTTTTCCTCCTAATCTATTAGGAATAAATGAGAGTACTTATATTAAATTAATTCCTAAACTCTTTTAGAAATTAAAATAATAATAATTGTAATAATATTAATAAGACTCCTCTTATTAATTTATATTTAATATTTTAAAATATTAAATAATAAATATTAAGCTATTTTATTTATTCTATCGCCATAGATTAAATTAAATATACATAACATATTATTACGATTATGCCATTAACTTCTTAAATAATTATTCTTCCTTTTATGGTGTGACCCTTTAGGTTCTCCATATTAAAGGTGCCATGAATAAATCAATTAGAACAATTCTAATCTTATTTAAATAAATAAATTAAACAATTAATTTATTTAAATAAATAATATTTATTCTACAATAGGGATAAGCCTCCCTAGCGATCATCGACTTTCAGATAATATAGATTTCAACATTAATCATAAAAGAACCTTTGAGTAAATAGTTTACCGTGACAATTCAATCCTTCCACCATACAATGTCCCAATTAAATATAAGACATGAAATTACTTTGTCAAGTCTTATTTTATTTAATTATATGTATTTCGACTCTTAAATGCACAACTCAAATAATGCAAATTAGAAACTCCTTTCTAATTTCATTCTCGCCTTGGCCAAGGACTCTTTGGGTTGTCATTTATCGAATCACATAGGACATTTCTCTTTTAATAAGTGGTAGATTCTTTATTGATCATACATTATCTCCATATATAAACTTATTATACCCAAGCATACCCTTTGATATACCCTAAGGGTCTTAAGGAATAAGTCAAAGTATAACTCATCATACACAAGATACTATGATGATCTCAAGTCCAAGGATCACTTGTAGACTACTATCACTACAGAATTCCTATTGACACGCAAGTAAAACTCCATTAGGTATTCCTTAGCGAGCCACGTTCGATGAACTTATTCTCTAATAAGCACCTACATACTTGCTTTAGTGTCTCCACACAAATGATCATGAGATCAATCATCCTCATCCAACGATGAGCAAACGACGTATGTACCCAATCTATCCCGATTTACTAATCCTCAATTTAGTAATCCAACGATTGGAAACTATTTTAGTTTTAAGCTTTCTAAGAATTTAGATCTCATTAGAATGATCATCATCATTATTCTAAAAGCATTGCTTAAAACTATGGGTTTATCACATATTATAAAACAGCATCATGTAGATAATTAAAAGCCTTTAATAAATTAATACTTTTTATTAATAAATGAATAAGATTGTTACAAAGTATATGCTTTATCATCAAACATGATTGGCTTGTGTACATACTACTTTCAATAAGGTCAACAGGTAATATGATGGTGCCAACTTGGATCAAACAAGATTTATAAACAGTGGATGTGATGAAAGTTTCTCCTAACGGAATCCCCACAGATAAATCAAAGTCTAATTTCTCCGGAGTTAAGTTTAAACATTGAGCACAAGCAGGAGAGATAAATGAATGGGTAGCACCGATATCAAGTAAGGTATAAACTTTGCAAGAATTTATGATTAGCTTACCCGTGATCACCTCGTTTGGGTTCCTCGCATTTTGACCATTCACGACAAACGCTCTTCTAGGAACCGTTGACTTTTACTTTTTTAGGACAGCCTTTTGAGTCACCATCCCCGCTGGACTTGGTTTCGTTACCGTACAATCTCGAGCAATATGTCCTTTCTTTCCACAATTATAACATACCTTGAACTGTTGTGGACAGTTTGGGCTGATATGTACCTTTTTTCCATATTTATAGCATACGACCGGTGGTCGTTCTCCTCCCTGTAGAACCGATTCTTCTTTGGAGTTGACGTCTTCACATGGTCATTGTTGAAACTCCTCTTTTTAAAATCTCCTCCCGACTCGCTTCTTCTATTCTCATGGCCATGATTACCACCAGAGTGGTTACCTCCCTTGTTCGTATTCTTCTTTCTCCGCTGGTTATCGTTGTTCTGATGACTTCTGTCACCAGTATGATCCTGGTTATGGTCCATCGGTTGAACGTACTCGTTATCTCGCTCTAACAATTGATCCCTGTAAAGAAAAGGGTGAGCTCAACTAGCCCAGTAAAGAATATTATGACTAAGATAACATAGAACAAATTATCGTTAGTTTTCAACAGGGAAAAAATCTGATAAAATACAATAGACAACAAGTTACAGATTAATATTTGCAGCGGAAATAATAATTCATAGATGAGTTACGTAGATAATGAAATCTACTATATCTATGAATTTTAAAGTCCATCATCAATATTTTATCCCTGTAACATCAATCAATATTCATCTTGAATCAAATATTCATCTTTGCACTACAGGGCAAAGATATTCATCAGTCGGTCATGTTCATCTCAACACTTGTACATCTTTGCACTACAGGCCAAAGATATTCATAAGAAAATTAACCATCTTTGCACTACAGGCCAAAGATATTCAGTAATACCATCATTTAGGACTGAGGATGATGAAAAATATTTTAAAGAAAATGAATCCAGTGAAACAAAAGAACAAATATTAAGGATTCGTATTTTAAACAATCCGAGTTCAAAAATACTTCATAAATAACCGTAGTGAAGTAAAATTCAAGAATGATCAAAACATGGATACAATCAAAGCTAGTATCCATAATAGATATTTTGGACAAAAAATAAAATTTTAATTTTTTTGTGAATAGTGCCGTATTCGTGAATTGTGCCGTATACGTGAATAGTGTCATATACGTGAATAGTAATCCCAACACAAAAAGTTTCAAATTTGATTAAAAAGTTCACCAATATTTCGGCATAATGATATTGAAGAAAATAATATCATTTAAGAAGAAAATAACATCTCTTACCTTGAAAAGAGTGTACTTCTAGCTGGAATACCGGATATAGTGCTGAAGGAAATTTGCACCGTATAGTAACACTCAAAGTCTCAAAATACTCACAAGAATACACTCGATAATATAGAGAGAGAAAATTTCAGTTTCTGGTGTGATTTTCAATTCTAACCTAAGCACCCTATTTATAGGAAAATACTTAGAACATCAAAGCAGAAAATTTAATAAAATATTATTATTAATAACAAAATTCATATGCATCCTTTGAAATCAGATTTCCCACATGCCCGCCTTCAAGAAAAAGTAAGAAAAACGTTTTTCATAAAATAAATAATTAAAACTTTCAAAAATCAATTATTTCGGAACTTCGGAACTTCAATAATTCATAATAAATAGCCTTTTTGTCAGAAAAATTCAAACCTTATGACTTTTTCATAGGAAATTCCATTAACTACAACTTTACAGAAGAAAGTTTTTCCAAATTCCAAACAGAAATTGACCGAAATCCATAAATAGGCGATTTTACACGCTATAATCAAATTTCAGTCAAAAAATGGGGCCCACAAACATGTTTAACATGTTTTAAATATTTTTAGTAACAAAAATACTCCTCCTCCTCCTATACTCATATATCCCACATTCATTGTAAAATATCATCATTATTATATTATTAAAATATAATAATATATTTAAATAAATTATTTATCAGAAAAGATAAAATATCAATTTTTCAACAATTGTCACTTTAAAATTTTCTCCATCTATATCCACATAAAATGAATATTTTCCTTATCATATAAATTAATAATTAAATATTCACAAATAATATATGGAATCACAATCTGGTGACTGTGTAGTTCCGTGAAAGAGGGGCTTTCAATAAGGATTTCTCCTCTACTTGGCGTATGATTAGGTGACCAAACCTCTCCTTAGAGCGAGAACTTTCTAGACATTGCCAATAATGTTATGTACTAATATTATTCAAATAATATGAATTATTGATCCGATAATGGAAAATGACAATTATTGAAACAACAATAATATAAAATATCAACGTAGCAATTATTGAATCAATAAAATAAAATATTGAACAAAGTAATTCTTTGTAACAATTATTGAGTAGTGCCTTCTTTACGTAAGAATTAATAATTGGTGCAATACTGGTGTCTTCTTGTGTTTTAACCATAGGGTATTCCAACAAGATTACTTCAGTAATAACTACTGCAGTTATTTATAAACAACTTATTTTGTCATTTTCTTCATCCAATCGCCTTAGTTATGGGGCCCACACAAAGTCGCTATTGCGCATAAATAAATACGAATACTTGATAATAATATTCCACGACCAAACTAATATTCTCCGACAACAATGAATATTTTATAACCATTTGCTTATTTGAAATATTTGCGCATTTTACTCATAACTAACCACATTAATCAAATCAACCCTTACTATTTCAAAATAATAAGTAGAAGAAATTTAATTTCATAAATAATAAGTTGGGGTCTTACATTCTGTTTTATATAAAAAGATTTTACTATGCAAAACACTATGCATAATAGAATATAATATATTCTAATTATTGCCTAATAAAACGAATAACTTTATAAAAGTATTACATTTTATATAAAAAGATTTACTACTATCATAATAAAATATAATATATTCTAATTATTGCCTAATAAAATAAATAACTTTATAAAAGTATTACATTTTATATAAAAAGCTTTTTACTTTTTATTACATTAATAATACTAATAAAACAAACTTCATCATCATTATTATAATTCACACTATTAATCGACTGTGTCGTTTAAAGGAAAGAGGGCTTTCAATAAGGATTTCTCCCTATTGGCGCTCAACTTGGTGACCAAACCTCTCCTTGGCAGAATTTCTAGACATCGTTAATAATGCAAATAATAATATTAACAACTTAATTATCTCAATTATTGATTTAATAATATATAAAATATTGACAATAATTGAATCAAATAACGTGAGATACTATGCAGCAATTACTGAACCAATAATTGAACAAAACTGAGTGACTTCTCACGTAAGCATCAATAATCAATATCGTGTGCTACTATGCAACCACGCGTATTTCTGTACTTTTAACACTGAGTGTTTCAACAATTAACGGTAAAACTTCCGCCGTTATTTTCATAAAATATTTTTTTTTGTCGTTTTCTCATTTCGATAATAATTCCGTTGTGGGGTCCACCAATGATTGTGCCATTGTACGAATATTCCCCGACAAAAAGAATATTCCCCGACCAATCGAATATTATACAACAACTTGCATACTTTTGCAAAATTTATAAATATTACCTACAACTATAACATTTTATCAAATTCACTCCATAATATTCAAAAAAATATTTTGAGAAATTTAAATCTTTATTCATAAAATTTGAGGTCTCACAATATATACATAAATTTAATAAAAAAAATCTTTTCATTTTTAACTTTTATGTGACGCTTTCAAATTTGGGCTTACACAATCTAATTTGCAAATTAGAATGAACATTAGAGATTCGTAAATTGGGTTGTCTAAGCCCGAATTTGGGAGCGTCCCATTCTTTTTATTTGTTATAATTTGCATATATCATCTTTAACTTTAATCTTTTATCAATTTAACGTTTTACTATTTAGAATAATATAAGAAGATAAAATAAGTTTTATTAATTAAAAGTTGGTGTCTAACATTTAATATATTATGTAGAGTCCAAAGTCATTAGCATAATATTATTGATGAATTTAAATCATAATATTAAAATTCACAAAAAAATATAAAAATATTAATATATTTCCAAATATATTAATTAATCTAATATGAAAAATAAATCCAAATTCATCTATCTTTTCTGTATATTAGAATATTATGAATCTAGATCATAATATCAAATTACGAAATAACATGGGAATACTAGTATCTTTCGAAATATCTTAATCTAATATGAAAAATAAATCAAAATCCATATATTTTTCTATATTTTTTATTATTCAATTTAATATTAATGAGTAGATATTTAATTGAACTTTAAAGTCTATAATATTCAATTGAATATCCATAAATATCTATAAAATTTTTAAAACAATATATTGCTCAATATTATTATTATTATTATACTAGGCTCGTCGTTTTACATAGTTGCCATTTTTTAATTTTTGGGCCTCCTAAACTAAAACAAGAAACCTTTATTTTAGTATGAATTTTGATAAGGTATTTATATCACTTCACTTGTAGTCTATCAATAGTCAATACATGAAGAAAAATAACAAAACGACAAAAATTAGATTGATACTAGGCAATAAAGAAACAAATTAGAGTGACATATATCTCCATGTTGCAGGCATTGCTCATTTCTTGTGTTGAACTTGGATTATAATTTTGAGTTTGTGCAACAGCATCATATTCTCTAACTAATACAATTTTATTCAATAAACAATAATAGATCACCATCATTATATAGTTTTAAAATAAAAATACATCTCGAATTCAGTAAATTACTGAAAAACCGAATCTATAATTCCCCTTGTAAACCTTCTATGTAAATAGTGTTGCTAATGAGGCACCATTAATCTCTTCCCCTTAATTCCTGCCAAATGTTTGGGGAGTCTTAAACAAATCATTTGGCAAGAGTCAAGGGATTGATATGCATGATAGGATAACAAACAAGTGGGTGAGCCATGCCTGCAGAAATTCCCAACCCCATTTCCATATCAACCTTTTCCCTACCCTTGATTTCCCAATCAAAGCACTGAACCAACGCTGCGATCCCAGCCTGAGTCACAGTTGTTGCAAGTGCAGCACCAGGGCATGCTCTCCTACCACTCCCAAATGGCAAGTAATGGAGCTTCTGACCCTCTAAATTTTCCTCATCACACAGATTAGAGTTTTTTATGGTGCTGCCAAGAAACCTATCTGGCACAAACTCCGTTGGGTTTGTCCATGAGTCGGGGTTTTGCATAATGGCATGAACATTGATCATCATCCTGGAATTTGCCAACACATCATAGCCGCTGATGTTACAATCTTCCTTGTTCATCCTCAGTATAAATGGCAATGGAGGGTGTTAACGCCAAGATCTTCTGCCACATCCCAATCACGTAAGACGCCTCGCGATCCGCGCAAGAACACGATAACACACGAGCTTGGCGGTACATACCGTTCGAGGGATAGCTTCGGTGTGAGAGTCGAACGCGTGTTCACAAGGTTAACAAATGGAGGATGTAATGCCTAGTGTATTGAGAGAGATAATAATTCTCGGGTGTGTGTGTGTGATTATGAATGAGAATGCCGAAGAGAATGCCGAAGAGGATAACGCCATCCGGAAGTCTGTGTTGGTGAAAGAAAGAATCAATCTTGATGTTGCTCTCTTCAACAATGAATGCCTTCGGAAGGATATCGACAAAATCAAAGAAGGACTAAAACGACCAAGGCCACTCATCTAAGTCATCACAATGAGCGAAGAAGAATGAAGATCGACCGAAGTCTAATCGAGCTTAGCGAAGCAAAATAACAATATCCATACTAAAGAAGCAAGATATATGGCGCCGTCAAAAGCTTGAAGAAGAGCTCAAAGAGCCTCAGCCCTTAGAGATTTGGGTCCCTTGTTTCGATCAAGACTTTCGTAAGGAGATCCGCATGAATCTGAGAAAATCCATGAAAAATGAACAATAAGATCGTCCATATGTATGCCAAAGGATATGAAATTTGCCAAGTAAAGGCAAGAAAAAGCTAAGGCCAATGTAGATCCATCTCTTACAGACTCTTTAGATGGTGACGATGAATGAGGAAGAAGCACGAAGATGACCTCTCCTTATCTTTAGTTTGTAGAACTTTACGTAAAAATTCTAACTTGTTGTGAACAATTAATATTAAAATATCAACTTCATGCCTTATTACTTACGAGTGAACATTTCTTGTTAATAATTGAAGATCAATTAATCTGTATGAACTTAACTTAGGACATGAACTAGATAAAGCGCGATAATGCTTAATTTATGAAATGAAGTGGCTGAATTTAATGGATAGAATTTAATGAAGCAAGTATTGAATGAATGATCTCAACACTTGAACAAAATAAAGTAATGTATACTTATCGATGCAAAAGTGTGAGACATGTCGTATGTGAGGTGAATTAATTTGGTCCTCCTTGCACCATCAAAATCTTGCTTACCACTCGGGGTGAAACAAGTATATAAGGACATTTGTTTACCACTCGGGGTGAAACAATTATATAAGGACCAAGATATAAGGATCAATTGTGACCATTGACTTACCACCCTTGGTAAAATCAATATAGGAACATAGGATTTGTCTACCACGCTGGGCAACAAATAAATGGGCTACCATCGAATGGCCAGCGAGTCCTACCATACCTCCTTACACCATTGTGACCTTAGGACAAATAGGACCAGGATCAATAGTGACCATAGGACAAATAGGACTAGGATCAATAGTGACCATAGGACAAATAGGACCATGATTAATAGTGACCATAGGACAAATAGGACCAGGATCAATAGTGACCATTGACTTACCACCCTTGGTAAAATCAATATAGGATCATAAGGACCTTTGTCTACCACTCGGGGTAGAACAATAAGTGGGCTGCCATCGAATGGCCAGCAAGTCCTACCATACCTCCTTACACCATTGTGACCTTAGGACAAATAGGAACATGATCAGTTGTGAAAAAGTGAATATGGATGAGCCATAGAAATCATCTGTCGTCTTTGACTCCCGGTTCTTTCATGAATATCCTGCTGAAGCGCTTTTATAGCCAACAACTTCGGATCAAATGATCGCCACAGATATCTTTGTGAATTTCCCGAAGAACATACTCTACTTTGGATAGAACCAAATGTTTGAGCAATGATGACGAAAAAGGTCCTTCGATAAAGATTCTCATCAATGAGAACAAAATTGACACTCTTGTACTTGATCTTCTTTAGTCGGCATCTGATCTGAAGGAAGGACACCATATGCCATCAAAGTTATAAGCATCCGTAGTAGCCAATTTCGATAATGCATCAGCAACGGAATTGTTATTGTAATCGACCCCTTGATAGCCTGTTGTACTGATGTCCAAAACAGAATATCCATCTGCATGCAATGTCCACGAGCTCTCTACCTTTGAAGAAGGCGCAACGGCTTTGTCAGACTCCTCGGCTTCTCTTTAACTATTATCAGCTTCAGGAAAGAATTGTCCGACCATAATGTCAACCGACCTTGGAAATATTTACCGAAGTGTTCGGATTTCCAAGAGTGCGGCTTATAGATATGCTTTGGTGACGAGTCCTTCGCTGCGGCGAGAACACTCAAGGCAGAGTGCCTTTTTTGCATTCTCGGGTGAATATATTCTTGAATTGCTCCCTCGTCTGTTTGTGCCATAGTCCCGAGAACCCCTAAGATGAGGTACCCTCTTCGGATGCTTAGGAATATAGGTGCATTTTGTGTGCTGAATCTGAACCTGACAGCCTTAGACGGGCATCTCCGAAGAAAAGTATCTACAGGGCGGTGTGCCCTCAGTGGACTCTCGGGAGTGTAATTTCTGGATCTACTTCGGTGAAACTCTCTGTCACGGTGGTGAGGATACTCGAGGCAGAATGTCTTATTTGTATTCTGAGGTGCATGCTCCTTGGATCGATCTCTTAAATGCATTGCGACCATAATTCCGAAAACCGATAGGGCGGAATACCCTTCTTCGATCAATTAGGAAAATGGTTGTTGAATCTTCATCTACTCTGCTTCGACCATAATCCTGAAGACCAATAGGGTGGAGTACCCTCTTCGGTCAATTAGGAAAATGGCTGTTGGGTCTTCATCTACTCTGCTCCGACCATAATCCTGAAGACCAATAGGGTGGAGTACCCTCTTCGGATGCTCAGGAATATGGTTCTTTGGTCTTCTTTGGTCATGAGGATCACCTTGAGATATGTCCTCAAAGTGTATAGACTACTTTCCAACTCACGGTTGTGACGCCCCCAAAATAGGTCCATTCCATCCAACCCATTCTGAGTCGCCAAATACATGGTACTACAACTTTATTATTACAACATAGAAACTCTGAGATTAAATACAGATATTGTCATCTAGACAATATCCACACGCAAATAAATCCCCATCATAATTATTGATACATTATTTTATAAAAATGGTGAGGACTACTAAACAACTCTCTCTAGAACCTTCATTCCATACCCCACTAGTACTTCATTACATTCTCGCCTCCCGAGAAGAAAAATGGAACAAAAAGGAAAAGGGTGAGCTCAACTAGCCCGGTAAAGAATGTTATGATTAAGATAATATAGAACAAATTATCGTTAGTCTTCAACGAGGAAAAATCGATAGAATACAATAGACAACAAGTTTCGGATCAATATATTTATTGAAATAATAATTCATAGAAGAGTTACGTAGAGAATGAAATCTACTATAATCTATGAATTTAACGGTCCATCATCAATATTTTATCCCCGTAACATCAATCAATATTCATCTCAAATCAAATATTCATCTTTGCACTCATGAGCCAAAGATATTCATCGATCGATCGTATGTTCATTTAAACACTGTTCATCTTGCACTACAGCCAAAGATATTCTTCGAAATCATTCATCTTTGCACTACTGGGCCAAAGATATTCAATAATATCATCATTTAAGACCGAGGATGATGAAAATATTTTTAAAGAAAGCGAATCCGGTGAAACAAAATGACAAGGATTAAGGATTAAGGATTAGTACTTGGTTTTATCCACGTCAAAATACCTCAAAAATAATCATAGTGGTGTAAAATTCAAGAATGATCAAAACATGGATACAATCAAAGCTAGTATCCGAATAGATGTTTTGGACAAAAAGAAGAAATTTTATTTTTTAAATTGAATAGTCCAGAGTATCGTGAATAGTCTCAGTATCGTGAATAATGCAAATATCATGAATAGTAAATCCGACACCAAAAGATAGAAATTCCAAAAAACATCTTCACGCTTCATGAATAGTACTCGTGAATAGTAACTCGTGAATAGTAACTCATGAAAAGTAACCCAGACATGAAAAAGTTCCAAATTTGATAAAAAGTTCCAACCAATATTTCAAAGATAATGATATTGAAGAAATAATATCATTTGAGAAGAAAATAACATCCCTTACCTCAAAGAATCGATGCTTGAATGAAAGGTCGGAAGTGATCTTTGAATGAAACTTATCTTTGAACAAAGAACTCTCAAAGTATCTAAATACTCACAAAATCGCCAATAATATATAGAGAGAAAGAGAAAACTTTGTTTTTACGGTGTGATTTTCAATTCTAACTTAGCCCTCTATTTATAGGAAAATGTTAGACGCAAAGCAGAACGACTGACTGCTACGATGGCTTTACACGCTACTATTGCCACCCACCACATTTGAAATAAAATTCAGCACATTTTTTCACCAACCAAAAGTGGGGCCCACCAATTCTAGAATTTTCCACCAAAATCATTTATAACCTAATTTACGAATCAATCACCTCTTAAAATTCATAATAAATTATACGGTCATTTTAACGGTTCAAAATTTGTGGACATATACTCAACTTATATATGTATAACATATCCAAAAATTACAACGATCCAACGGTCGGATTAAAAATTATAACTCACACAATATATCGTAAAAAAATCTTGATTTGATTTTAATACCTCCATTCCGACAAAATTACCGATAAAACACCTCAACATTAAATCATTCAATTATAACCACATAAAACAAATAAATCCATCATTTATATTCATATAAAATAAATATTTCCTTATCATATGAATCAATAATTAATTATTCACAAATAATATTCTGAGAATCACATTTATGACAACCAGTGTTGTTCTCAGGAAGAGGGGCTTTCCAATAAGGATCTCTCCTTCTTGGGGCGCGCAATTAGGTGACCAAACCTCTCCTTAGACAAAACTTTCTAGACATTGCCAATAATGTTATCTAATAATATTATTCAAATAATATGAATTATTGATCTGATAATGGGAAATACTGTGCAGTGACAATTATTGAAACAACAATAATATAAAATACCAACGCAGCAATTATTGAATCAATAAAATAAAATACTAAACAGTAATTACTGTAACAATTATTGAGTAGTGCCTTCTTACGTAAGGATCAATAATTGATGCAATACCGTGTGCTACTGTTCAACAACGCGTATTAGTGTGTTTTAACCACCGGGTATTCCAACAGTCTTAACGGTAACAACTACGCCGTTATTTATAACCACCCAAACTTTGTCGTTTTCTTCATCCGACAGTTATCCGTTATGGGGGCCCACATGCGGTTATGGTCGTCGCATGCGAATATTCCTGAAGCATCTGAATATTCCACGACCAAACGAATATTCCCCGACAACAATGAATATTTTATAACCACTTGCTTATTTTGAAATATTTGCGTATTTAACCCTTAACTATCCACATTAATCAAATCAACCCTTACTATTTCAAAATAATAGATAAAGGAAATTCCTTTTTATTTAAAAAAAATTTCGGGGTCTTACAACGGTTGTCCATCTTTAGGCGTATCACATCTTTCAGACTGGACATAATTGAGCGCTTTGTCCTCACTTGGCAATCAAGAAGAATGCGACAACTATATCCTTGCTCGCTTCGACTACATCCTCGCCTCCAGACAAGAACATCCTCGCTCCGCTCAAGAGAACCTCAAATCTCTATCTGTTTTCGTCCACCATCTTTATCAGCCTGACCACTTCGGTGCCAAATTCTAGGCGGGGTGCCTTTTACTTGCCTTTGGCCATGATCATGCTCTTTGTCAGCAACAAAGACCAACCATCTTCAGGCTTCGCCGCGGGATCTCGAACGAGAACCCCCTGATTGGTGCCATAACTTCCGATGTAGAACAACTGGAAATATTGTGATTGATAGCTCAAGAACACTAGAAAGCGCCTCCTTCTAGCGCCAATGTTAACGCCAAGATCTTTCGCCACGTCCCAATCACGTAAGACATACTAATCACGCGACATAAACACGATAAACACCACAAGCTTGGCGGTACATTACATCGGGGATAGCTCAGTGTGAGAGTCGATGGCGTGTTCACAAGGTTAACAAATGGAGGATGTAATGCCTAGTGTATTGAAAGAGATAATAATTCTCGGGGGTGTGTGTGTGATTATGAATGAGAATGTGTATGAGAACGTTAACGTACCTCTTTGTGAAGACCTTCTTGCTATGATATACTACAGGACCTGGTTTACCGTGCCAATGACCCTCCTGACACCTGTTAATCTCATCCACTCTGTCCACCGCTGGCCAATTGTCCAATCCTTATTAATGCCATGTAAGATATCAGTCGGACATATCTTTGTCATCATCACCGGTTCAGAACCCAAGTGAAGATATTTAAATATATGATGTGTCGACCCACTGATTTGGTCCGATATTAGAAGGACTTAACAAAGATAATAAAGTGACTAGATCCAATAATGTCAACACCCGATAGTGAGCACCCAATGGGACTAATCGATATATGTAGGCGTCCATTTTAGGCTAATAGGAGAAATATCACGACCCAACAGAGGGTGCATCCACAGGCTTTCTTTGACAATTGCTTGCAAATAAGGCAGATTCGGAACGTCTGATTCTTCCACCAGCCTGTTCGGCCCCACAACCGCCATGATTTCCTCTCTGAGCTTTTTGAGTGCATCTGGATGGTTAATGAGCTCAGCTAGTGTCCATTGCATGGCTGCAGTTGTTGAATCAGTGCCGGCCAAGAACATGACCTGTGTGACAATAACTGAATCAATATTTGTCTTTCTCCTACTTAACAAAAAAACTCAAAAACTAGTATAGTTGGATAGTAGGATCATATTTGTAAACTACTCCCTTTGTTCAACAAAAAGAGACGTGCAAAAAGACATTATCATGTCACCACTAAAACTAAGGTATTGTAATTTTTAGGGGCAAACATAGAACGAAGCACACTCTTAATAAATTGGACTCATCTTGTGGAACAAAGTGGCTAATTGTTATTGAAAAGGAGAGTAAAAGGAACAAACCAGGAAAAAGAACTTGATATCATTTCTGGCAACCTTCACTTGAGCAGTTTTATCCTTGCTAATTTGTAAGAGAACATCCATCATATCCTTTCTTTCTCTTTCACCACAATGCCTCTCCTCTTTGTCATTCATTATCCCTTCCACCAACTTATCAAACTTCATTAACAAGGATCGAAGCCTTCTACCATATCCGAACAGATCAAAATTCTTCAAAGGACCAAGCACTTCTCCGAAACTCAACTTTGCACCAAGTTCTCCAATCGCACTTACAAACTCCCTGATTTTTTGACTTTCATTGGCACTTGCGGAGCATCTTGCGTTCATTGTCATTCTGCATATAATGTTGTTTGTCATCGTCATTAGCACTGCACCTAGATCACATGCCTCACTTTTCTCGGAGCACTTGAAAACAACTTCCAACAACTTCATTAGTTCTTGCTTTCGAATATCAATGGACTGATTAAGCTGCTGGGTCGATAGCAGCCTTGTCACGCATACTTTCCTCAAGAAACGCCGACAAGTGCCATCACCAGCACTAAGGAAAGAGTCATTGTATATTCTGAAGTCAGAGGACCCAAAATCAGGCCTTAAGGAAAAATTGAGGTCATGGGCTTTCATAACTTCTCCGGCGACCGTTGCATCAGATACAACTAGTGAAGTAGATGAACCAATGGAGATCCTCATGAGGGGGCCATAACGAGAAGCAAGGGTTTGGAGGGACTTGGGTAAGATTTTACCAAGTAAATGAATATGGCCAATGACAGGTAATGCTGGTGGGCTTGGAGGGTGACGGACCATTTTACCATTGGATTTCAGGAGCTTATTTGTGAAAAAGTAAACTAACAGAGTTGAAATGAACCATAAGATAAAAAGGTAGTAAGTGTCTGTAATGGTAACCATGGCTAATAGCTAATATGAAGTTTGATAAAAACTTGTAGCTAGCTAGCCGATATTTATACGCAACATACTTGTGTAAACAACTTGTTATGATGCAGCGGCAGGTTTGTCTCATCCATGAGGATTCCAGTGGTCAGCGGTCAGCGGTGCCTTAGTTTTCGTTGGTGTATCTTTGTCTGTTCTCTTTGTGCGAAGCCAAACCCATTTAGTGTGCCGTCCCTTTTCTTATTTAATACTATGAAAAAGACTAAAACTACGACATATGTCCCAAAGACGTGCGGAGCTGCAGTTATCAATGTGCTGTGCGTCTATCGAGTTTTTTTTTTATTTAATTAGATTATTAGTAATAATTATATTGTCAAAATAATAAATATTTTTAAAAGCATAAATGTTATTAAATTAAACGTAAAAGTGTGTTAAATATATATTTATTTGAAAATATAAATATTGTTTTACTATTATTGACGGCCTTTATGTTTGTTTATTCGTGTCCATATATTTTGCTAATCAAGGACTTTGATATTCTTGATGGGGTGGTTGAGAATTTGACTATTTAAATGAGCTTACCTAAGATAATACTAATAATAATGTGATCATTAGCACTTTATTGTACGATCTAATACTCGATCCTTTTTATTTTTTACCAAGTCCGATAGGTGCATTCATTGACCGAAAAATCATCGGCAAACGAATATTAAGATTAGGGACGCATAAAAATAAAAACCGAAAAAAAAGGAAAAAAAAATAGCAAAAATAAAAACCAATAGAAATTTCAATAAATCGAAATCGAAAAAAATCGATCACATTTGATTACAACAATGATTACTAACAAAAAATCGCATCAAATTAACCGAACCGAATCGAACTGAACCAATACACACATACACACGTAGACACATATACATACACGTCTGATAAAACTTTAGTATATAATTACTAACTTAATAATAGAAAGTGTATGCATGCATGAATGAATTAATTTTCTGTGTTGCTAGCTTTTTAGTTGTTTATATAATTTTTTTTGATAGTTTAAACTGAATTTAAACACACATTCTACCTTGACCAGTGCCAGGGATTGAACCAAACTTGTGGGCATTATTCATAGCCTTTTTTCATAGCATAATGTTACTTCTAAGTTCTAATAATTTCATAGATGCATTAGTAACAATATTAATAGTGGGTAATAGTGGTGGTTTGAAATATTAAATTCTTTATTATTCGCTTGCTTATTTACTTCTTTTATCCAAATTTGAATAGTATATTATCAAAACAAAAAAAAATGGTAAGGACAAAGTATTAATCAAAAGCAACGGTTACTTATATAATATTAACGCACTGCACGATTTGATTATGGTAACACGTTGTAAGCATATCAAATCGCGATTAGTATAGCTGTTCCGAACACATTAATCAACAAGAACAATGAAAGAATGGCAAGAACAAAGTAGGAATTTCAGTTTTAGTGAAATTGGTACTTGTCACATTGAAGAAGAAATGTTACAAATGCTAACAATCTGAGGCATGCAGCTCCTCCACCACTTTCTCAACTGTGTCAATTGAGTTCAGGAGCTTCTTCTCGGGTGTAAGAAAATCTAGCAATATCTTTGGTACTTTACCAACAGATATGATGGTGGGCAATGCCTAATTCCAATTGTCTGACTTGGAGGAGAGATCATATATAGAAAGGTCGTGCTTGAGTGGAGCACCAAGTAGAGATACAGAAGGAATTAATATGAAGACTTTGGCCCTGGGGGTAATGGACTCTCAAGTTGAGCAGATGTTATGATTAAACCAGCATTTTAGATTGCAAGTTAATTATAACATGCAATACGTACAGGGATCTCAATCTAATACTATAAAGTACTGAACAGCCTATCTAGTTAAAATAAACTTAACTTGGTTCTGAGAAACAAGTAGAGTAGTATATTATAATAAACAAATAACATTGCTATTCAAAGACTAATAAGCACATGAGTAGATAACAACCGCACAAATTAAAGCAGATAAGAATTATGACTTTTCAACCAGCTTATGTTATGGACTAGAAATAAATATATCAACTGAAGCTGACATATTAACTAGGAAACTTGGAGGTCAACTAATTGCTCGACGAAACCCATTTCGTCACTAAGTTAAAATGTGAAGCTAAGACACACAAAGTGATGAAACTCAGCTCAGCTATGGAGAAAAGTAGATACTATATTATCTGAAAATTTCCAGACAAGTCTCGTATGCCATAAATTATGGAAAGTGAACCTCGATGATCTACTTCACCTTTAATGTAATAAACTGACTTGGCCAAAAAGAATAAAGAAAAGAAAAAACACATTCATTGCTCACAGAACTCAAAAAGAGCCTCCCATGATTGGAGGTTGAACTAAAATCAGTTATCAATATATTTCTTATTGTTAAATTATGAACTCATCAAATATATATATATATATATATATAGGAGAATGATCCATAGCATCTATTTGTTATGGATCAAAAAGTGGCATATAGTATCTATACCGTCCATTAGAAATATAAATGGCCCAGATTATAAAGTGATATTCGTCGTCCGCTAGTATTACTAATGGACAGATTTAAAATATTTTTAGGTCGATTATGCCCCCACTCAGGCCATTTAAAAAAGTAATTGAAAAAATAAGGAATGTTTTTGTCCGCTAGTAATACTATCGGACTGTGTTATTACACAAGCAATTGTACATTGGTATTAATTTCATTGTCCAACAAACAGGGTTGAGAGAGGACGACTCATTTTTCTGTTCCTACCTACACTTCCTTAAATCTTTCCATCTCCATGATTTTCGACAACAATTTGGTAATCTCTTCCTCAACTACTTAAATACACTAAAACAATGAGCATGCACAATCTTTTCTGAAACAGATAAATCCCTTTAATTGGCAATCACATGTGGTCAGCAAAGACTCATTGTCCATGAGTCGGGGTTTTGCATAATGGCATGAACATTGATCATCATCCTGGAATTTGCCAACACATCACAGCCGCTGATGTTACAATCTTCCTTGTTCATCCTCAGTATAAATGGCAATGGAGGGTGCATCCGCAGGCTTTCTTTGACAATTGCTTGCAAATAAGGCAGATTCGGACGTCTGATTCTTCCACCAGCCTGTTCGGCCCCACAACCGCCATGATTTCCTCTCTGAGCTTTTTGAGTGCATCTGGATGGTTAATGAGCTCAGCTAGCATCCATCGCAAGGCTGCAGTTGTTGAATCAGTGCCGGCCAAGAACATTACCTGTGACAATAACTGAATCAATATTTGTCAAGTCCTACTTAACAAAAAAAACTCCAAAAAGAATCCAATTTGCCAGAAAAAATAAAAAAATTGTTCCATGAAAAGAGCAACTCCTTTTGTTATTTGCTAGCAAAATGTCATTATCATGTCACCAGTAAAACTAAAGAGTAAAAGGAAAAACCAGGAAAAAAAAAACTTGATATAATTTCTGGTAAGCTTCACCTAAGCAGTTTCGTCCTTACTAATCTGTAAGAGAACATCCATCATATCCTTCCTTTCTCTTTCACCACCATGCTTCTCCTTCTCTTGGTCCTTCATTATCCCTTCCACCAGCTTATCATACTTCATTAACAAGGACCGAATCCTTTTACCATATCCAAACAAATCAAAATTCTTCAAAGGACCAAGTACTTCTCCCAAACTCAACTTTGCACCAAGTTCTCCAATCCCACTTATTAACTCCCTGATCTTTTGAATTTCATCGTCACTTCCGGAGCATCTTGTGTTCTTTATCATTCTGCATATGATGTTGTTTGTCATCTTCATTAGCTCGGAGCACTTCAAAACAACTTCATTGCTTCTTGCTTTCAAATATCAATGGACTGACTAAGCTGTGAGGCCGATAGCAGCCTTGTGATGGATATTTTCTTCAAGAGACGCCAATATGTGCCATCATCGGCAGTTAAGAAAGTCTTTATATATTCTGAAGTCCGAGGACCCAAAATCAGGCCTGAAGGCAAAATTGTGGCCATGTTCTTTTTCATAACTTCTCCAGCGACCGTTGCATCAGATACAACTATAGTCATGAAGTAAACGAACCAACGGAGATCCTCATGAGGGAGCCATAACGAGAAGCAAGGGTTTGGAGGAACTTGGGTAAGATTTTACCAAGTAAATGAATATGACCAATGATAGGTAATGCTGGTGGGCTTGGAGGGTGACGGACCATTTTACCATTGGATTTCAGGAGCTTTTTTGGGAAAAAGTAAACTGGCAGAGTTGAAATGAACCATATGATACTAAAAAGGTAGGAAGTGTCTGTGATGATAGCCATGGCTACTAGCTACTATGAAGTTTGACAAAAACTTCTAGCTAGCTAGCCGATATTTATATGCAGCATACATATGTAACAACTTGTTATGATGCAGCGGCAGGTTTGTCTCATCCATGAGGATTCGAGTGGTCAGCAACAAATTGTTTGTGGAACATAATTATTATCTTTTGTAAAGGGTTTACTTTACAGCAATTACAAGAAGAAGATTGTGTTCATGAGTATAGTTGAATCAATTGTTATTTTAGGCAGTGACCGACAAAGGATTCTCCTTCAATTTCAAGAGGACATCATACTAACTATATGGATAAAAAAACAAAATATGAATGTCAAATATACAAAATTCAAGTCAAAAAAGAAAATATATAATCTAAAATAATCCTATTTCTCTTTCAAAACATGTCACATTGCCAACCATACCATATAATTAAATGATTACTAGCACCCGACGGCACGCGCTAGGTGGGTAAATTATGTGGATAAAATTAAATTAAGATGGTAATATATCTAAAAGGGTAGGAGCAAAAGAGGAAAAAAGGGTAGGGGGGGGGCAAGATTGACACAAAATCACCAACAACACCATGAATGTTTTATAATATAGAAGATAGATAGATGAGCAACAATTATCAAATTAAGTTTGATAGCCACTATGCATTAAAATTTGAAAAATGATATTTTCACATGTTAAAATGACGAGTTTCTCTGGTATGAAGGTGAGACATACTCACTATTCATGTGAGAGGGATGTTGTGGAAATATCACTTCCCTAGAATTTTGGGCAATCAACCGACTCTAGAACAATGAACAAACACACAAAAAAAACAATTAGAATCACATTCTATTCCACCAATTTAACTAAGGAAAACACGTAAAGCCAAGCCCATTTTGTTTGCCGCCGTCCTTAATTATTTGACATTTTAGAGGTGGACATAAAAATTAAGATAATGATTCGAAAGCATTAAATATAGTATTCAATTGTCTATAATACCCTTAAATCTTTTGTTGGGATAAAGAGAGTTTTGTTGGGATAAGGAAAGAGAAAGACAGAAAGAGTTTAAAGTATCAAAAAAATAAAAAAAAAATAGGAAGAGTAATGAGGGGTAATTTTGAAAAAATTATTATTAATTTTTCTAAAATAATTAAAGACAAATAAAAAATTTTAAAACGTCAAATAATTAAAGACGGAGGGAGTAGTATTTAATATGAAAGGACAGAACTAAAACAACGGCATATGTCCCAAAGATGTGCGGAGCTGCAGTAATCAATGTGCGGTGCCTATCGAGTCTTTCATTCTTCTTTATTCTCAACGGCAAAGTATGTTGATATATTTTTTGTTCAAATTTGTACTATTATTTTTTATTTATTATTCTTATAATTGTGATAAAAAAAAAAAAAAAAAGGAGCACCGGACGGTACCGGTCACAAAGTGCACCGGACCGCCCCCAAACCCAATTAATCTAGCTCACCACAAAAAAAAACATGAATAAAGTTTTCAACAAACCGTAGGTAAGTCTCTCAAATTTATTCTTTGGGCACCTTTTCGCTTCTCTCTTAATCATAAGACCATCTCATAGCTTTATTTGTCTTTCATAATTCATTTCAATTATGAATTGAATTGAAAACAACCTTAGACTCACCATATGTTTTTGACTAACAAATTAGGGATTACATTTACTTGTCAAGTTAACAATAATAAAATAATATAGAAAAGAGGGGGAGCATTTAAAATTGATATGAATTTTAGTATAATTGAGTTGATCAACAAAATGTATTTCTAATATCAAAGGCAAGGGAGAATATATATATATATATATATATATATATATATATATATATATATTTTTCTTCCATGAAGAATTCTTATGGATGTATATCTTAACACTTTTTGGATCGTTGATAAACTTATTGAAAGACTGAGATTGAAACATAAATATACCAAGCCGGCACAACTTATACCGGTTTTATTTTAATATGAGGACCCCACATAGTCAACATGTTATCAGTTTGTTTAAATAAAACGAATTTTTAATATTAAATAACTTAAATAGGGACAAGCTCTTCTGGTTTGTAAAAAAAAAAAAAAAATAAACCTAAGCACAACCTCTTAGAATTGTATAAAAATCTAATAGTGGCACAAGTTCTTTATTTGCTATTTTTATAAAAATATTTGTTATTTTATAATAGGATATAAAATAGGATATAAAAATATTTTTATAATTCTTTTATATAACAAATATATTAATTTCTTCCCACTTTAATTTAAAATATTAATTCTTTATGATATTTTATATCCTATTTTATATAACAATAGCATATATTTGTTATATAAAGAATTATAAAAATATTTTTATATCCTATTTTATATCCTATTATAAAATAACAAATAAAGAATATAAAATATTTTTATAAAAATAGCAAATAAAGAATTATAAAATATTTGTTATTATAAAATATTTGTTTTTATAAAATATTTTATATTCTTTATTTGTTATTATAAAAATATTTGTTTTATAAAAATATTTGTTTTTATAAAATAACAAATATTGTTATAAAAATAGCAAATAAATAACTTGTGCCATTATTAGATTTTTTTATATAAGTTCTGTAAGAGGTCAGTTAGGATTAGATTTTTTTTTTTTTTTTTTTTTTTTTTTTACAAGTCGTAAGAGCTGTGTCTGGTTAGTATTTTTTTTTTTTTAATGGTAGTAAGAGCTTGTCGGTCGGGCATTATTTAATATTAAAATTGTTTTATTTAAACAAACCGACAACATGTTGACTATGTGGGGTCCTCATATTAAAATAAAAGCTTTGCAAGTCAGCCATTGGTATATTTATGTTTCAATCTCAACCTTCCAATAAGTTTATCAATCTGCCTAAAAAAGGGTATTGCAGATAAAGATCCATAAGAACCGATTATAACATGGAAGAACTCTCTCTCTCTCTCTATATATATATATATTACACCGACACATTTTGATAAACAAGAAAGTGCATATTACATGCATATTCACATTTCAAAGAAGACGTTTATTAAGCCGCGTCACACTGAACTCACCGGTAATGAGAATTAAAGAAACTTTCCATGCAATAGAAAACCATATATATATATATATATATATATATATATATAGAGAGAGAGAGAGAGAGAGAGGATCTTAAGCTCATCCTTTATCTAACTCATATTAGCTCACCTCCCTTTAGCGACGGACCCGGCGATAATTTGGTCATACAATTGTCGTTTATACTTTTAGCGACGAACAACATATAGCGTCGCTAAAAGTATAGACAACGGTTGTATAATAGAATAAATCATCATTAAAATCACTAAAAGGGGTGATTTCAAGTGAGATATATAAGGGTGAGATTTAAGATTCAGATAAATATATATATATATATATATATATATATATATATATATATATGGAGCCATTCCATGTAATAGGTTCTTTATAGGTCTTTATCTAACACCCTCTTTTGAATAGTTGATAAACTTATTGGAAGGTGAGATTGAAACATAAATATACCCGGTAGTAATAACTTATGCAAAGCTTTTATTTTAATATGAGGACCCCACCATAGTCAACATGTTGTCGGTTTGTTTAACTAAAGCGAATTTTAATATTAATAATACGACGGCAGTAAGTGCGACATGCTAAATTGTAAAAAAAAAAAAAAAAAAATTCCAAATAGTAACAAGCTCTTACGACTTAAAAAAAAAAAAAAAAAAAAAAAAATCAAAATAGTAAGAGCCTCTCTAACTACTAAAAAAAAAAAAAAAATGTCGTAGTAAGAGCCTCTTACTACTTACAAAAAAAAAAAATCATAGCAAATGTTTGTTTTTATAAAACAAATGTTTTTATTTTGTTATAAAATATAGCAAATGTTTGTTTATTTTATAAAAATGTTTTTATTTTTGTTATAAAATATATTATAAAAACATTTGTTATAAAATATTTGTTTTATAAAATATTTTTTTTTTTTTTTTGGTAGTAGAAATAAAAAAAAATGTTTTATAAAACAAATATTTTATAACAAATGTTTTTATTTTTGTTATAAAATATATTATAAAAACATTTGTTATAAAATATTTGGTTTTATAAAAATTTTTTTTTATTTTTACTTAGTAGAAAATAAAAAAAATGTTTTATTAAAACAAATATTTTATAACAAATGTTTTTATTTTTGTTATAAAATATATTATAAAAACATTTGTTATAAAATATTTGTTTTTATAAAATATTTTTTTTTTATTTTATTTACGTAGAAAAAAAAAAAAATGTTTTATAAAAACAAATATTTTATAACAAATATTTTATTTTTGTTATAAAATATATTATAAAAACATTTGTTATAAAATATTTGTTTTTATAAAACATTTTGGTAGAAAATAAAAAAATGTTTTATAAAACCAAATATTTTATAACAAATGTTTTTATAATATATTTTATAACAAAAATAAAAATATTTTTATAAAATAAACAAACATTTCTTATATTTTATAACAAAAATAAAAACATTTATTTTATAAAACAAACATTTTTTATGATTTTTTTTTTTTTTTGTAGTTCGTAAAGAGCTCTTACTACTGACATTTTTTTTTTATTTTTTTAATTTTTTTTTGTGTGTTGGTAGAGAGGCTCTTACGGTTGGGATTTTTTTTTTTTTTTTTTTTTTTGTAAGTAAGAGGCTCTTACGGTTTGTATTTTTTTTTTTTTTTTACAATGTTTGCATGTTTGCTCTTCAGTATTATTTAATATTAAAAATTCGTTTTAGTTAAACAAATGACAACATGTTGATTTATGGTGGGGTCCTCATATTAAAATAAAAGCTTAAACAAGTTGTTACTATTTGGGTATATTTATGTTTCAATCTCACCTTCCAATAAGTTTTTATCAACTATTAAAAAGTGTATATAAGATAAAGATCCATAAAGAACCTATTACATGGAAGGGCTATATATATATATATATATATATATATATGAGGTTTCATTCACAAAGACCGGTTGTTGTCATGAAAGAACTCTTTTTGGTGCATTGAATTTTATTTTTTTTGCTCTGACCAAAATTTTTTTAGCCTAAAAAAAGTTCTTTCCGAAGCTAGGTTGTTATGGATGGACTAACTTTTATATATATATATATATATATATATATATATATATATATATATGCAAAATCTCAGGAAAAGCTTCATTGACTGAAAATATATATTGTGAATAATTTGCCCCCAACCGAATTTTTTTGGACAATTTTATATTTTCTGATTGCACATATATATAAAATATGTATTTGGTTAAAATGTTAATATAATAAATTAATATTAACACTATACACACATACATATAAATATATATAGTTGTTTGTAAATACTTAATTTTTTAATTGTTTCAAAACAAATATATATAAATTAAATTATAATTTATTTTAAGAATATTAAAGAGAGATGTATATATAAAGCATTAGCAGTGGTATGATATTGAAAAAGTTAAAAAAAATCAATTTAACTATGTATATTAAAAATTTTATAAAATTTTAATAGGTCAATTTATATATTACACTTAAATTTTTTATTTATAATTATTATAAAATAATTTGTTTCGCCAGCGGGTCAATTGACCCCCCTCTCCTCCACGTAGCTTCGGCTTGATTTGGTGTAGGTATATTATCAAGTGTGAAGATATATGGAATGATGCACAATTTTGTGCTGGTGCAATATAGTATTCCATCCCGGTGGAATATAGTATTCCATCCGTTCTAAATTAATTATTTAATTTTAATTTTTTAAAATTAAATTGACTATTTTTAATACTAATTTTTTTAAAAATTTTTTTTGAAATATAGGTGAATAAATTAATTATGATATAGACTGTATATCAAATTTATAAAATTCTTAATATCTTTCTCTGCATGAGGCTATGAGCAGAGCAGCTAATATGTAGTGAAGGTTTTTTGCAGTTGGATTGATTGTTAAATACTCCCTCCATTTCTATATGTAGGTCGTTTTAGATTCTTTTTTTTATTCTTAATTATTTGTCGTTTGTGGTTATCTAGGAGAATTGATTACTATTTTTCTCAAATTACCCCTTATTACTCCACCTAATTTTTTGATCCATATTTATGAAATAAGTGAGGTGAAGGGTATTATAGACAATTGATAATATAGTAAATACTTTTCAATCATTTCTTTAATTCTTGTGCACATATCTAAAACGACTTATATTAAGGAACCGAGGGAGTATTGAATATAATAAGTTTTAGTATTTGACTAACGAACATGTTTGACTAGTCAAAACTTAATCATTAGTGACGTGATTGACTTTTTTCGGAAACAGATATTATCGTATTTGAAAATAATATTTTTATTCAAAATATATGACTAACTTATTATGCATATAATTAAGGCAGTAAACGAATCAAACAGTTCGGACTCCACTCAAAAAAATACGAGCGAGACTTGAATTCGTTAATAATATGATTTAAATTTGAGCATTAAAAATAGTTCGAATAAAAATATGTGTAGAATTTGAACAAAGTTATACTCGACTCATTTAAGATTCAAACTACTCAAATTCTTGATTGTGATTCGATACATACTTGATTGATATAGATTTGATTAGATGCTCGATACATTCTCTTGTATTATATATAAATTTAAATCAAATTAGTATAATTAATTATTATTATTTTGTTTTATTTTTAATTTTAATTGTGATTTTATATTTGTAACGTGTATTAGTAAATATATTTTCTTATTTCTAAGTAAAATAATAAATTCAATTTATAACTATATTTATTATAAAGTTAGTCATTATATAGAGACTAGAATTCGAGCTTGAATTTGAATCTCACGAGTAGTTTGAATATAATTTGATCCGAGTTGGATTGAATTCGAGTAATAAATATTCGAGTCAAGTCTGAGTAAAAAATTTCAAATACAATTTAAATTCGAGTACGAATTTATCATTTCAAGTCGAATTCGAACAGCTTTCTGTTCGTTTCGATTCGACTCGTTTACACCCTTACATACAAGAGAAATTGTGTTAGAATATCAATTTTCTCTTTTGTTTTATATTAGGGTTAAATACACTCATGTTCCTCGAAGCATGGCCCATTTTATATACTAGTAATTGCCCGTGCCTGAAGGCACGGTGTAACGAAAAATTAGATTATAATTCGAAAAATACTATATTATGTAAAGACTCTTTACAGCTTAAAATAACTTACAATCAGACATAACAATTATTATAATTTACCACACTACCACAATAATTAATTTACCGTTAAAAATAGATATCCAGAAAAATCTAAATTTGTCTACAAAACTTACAATCATCAATAACAATTATCATAATTCAATTACCACCACCAAATAATAATAATAATAATAATTATTATTATTATTATTATTATTATTATTATTATTATTATTATTATTATTATTGTTATTATTGTTATTGTTATTATTATAATAATTATTATTATTGTTACTATTATTATTATTATTATTGTTATTATTAGTATAATTATTATTACTTTATTACTATTATTATTATCACTATTATAATACTCCCCCCGTCCCAAGATAAAAGTCTTTATTATTATTTTGGGTAATCCCATATTAAATGTTTAATTTCCTTTAATAATCAAATTTTTACACATTTTTTCCTATTATGCCCGTAGCATTAAATATCTCATACTTTTCTTATTCTAATTCTCTCTCAATATTTAATGACATATTATTATGGGCAATTTTATCAGTTTATTTCTCTTTTTAATATGCATGAAAAGTCCACCAAGATTTTTATCCTGGGACGGAGGGAGTAGTATTATTATAATTATTATTAATTTATTATTATAATTATAATTATAATTATTATTATTATTATTATTATTATTATTGTTCTTCTTCTTATTATAATAATAGTTATTATTATTATTATTATAATTATTAATATTTTGAATTAAAATTAAAATGAATCTGAACTGTACTTGTGTTTTTCCGCCCAAATTAATTAGAATGAATCTAAATCTTTATTTTATAGATTATTATTACTATTAATTATTATTATTATTATTATTATTATTACTATTATAATTATTATAATAATAATTATTATTATTAGTACTATTATAATTATTAATATTATTATTATTATTTGTGTGTGTGAAGAAGAGAGTAGAGAGAAAGATTTTGTGTGTGAACATGAAAGAGAGTATGTTGTATGGGTGAATTTGATTTGGGCGGGAAGAAATATGAGCCTTTAGATTAAGTTGGAAGAATTAAGTTAAAATGAATCTAAACCGTCTTTGTATTTTGTCAAATGAAAGATTCAAAATGGATTTTGTTTTATTATATAGATAGCTGCGGCCGGCGCGGATGTCTCCAGCGGTGATGGAGGCGAGGGCGAAGGGGCCAAGGAGGAGAGAGAAGGCGAACCAGAAGAAGATGATGGATTGGATGAGCTCAGATCGGAAGAAGAGGATATAGAGGAAAAATAGAAGGTATATCATGTATTAATATTTTTAATGGTAAAATACAGTTAAATACTTTAAAAATTATAAAAATACGCCCCCCTTAGCATTCAACGTGTTTATTGGGTGAAAAATTTTTTGGGATCACTTTTGTTTACAAGTATACTTGAAATATGCTAATGTAAAATTTTAAACATTAGAGTCACAAGTATATATTATAGATTTGAGAGTAGGAAAAGAAAATTTTACTATACTCAATAATCACATATCTTTTATAAATATAACAAAATACATCGACACATATGTAAATAATTATAATAACACTCATTATCCAAATAATTTTTAAATAAGAGTTAGTACCTTTAATATAAAATATGAACTTAATTTTACAAAACAAAAAAAATCATTTTAAATTTCACACTAATATTTCAAAACAATACTTAACCACAATCCACAACCATAATAATTTATAAATTAGTTTAATAATTTCAAATTAATAATACATAAATACATAATTTATATGATAAAGTCTATCAAATTTTAGTTAAAATAATATTTTTTTTAAGTTTCTAATTCGTTTAATCAGCAAATAGTCTAATCATACTTCTTTACTTCATACCTAATTAAGAAGTGTTTCTGTGACGCCCCCAAAATTAGGTATACGTCACCCATCTTGGGTCGCCACTTACATGGTATATAAATTCAAATACAACTTATTAATATAACTGCTGTGGTATAATATCGACATAAAGCGTGAGTTTGAATACAAATATTGTCTACTAGATATTATACAAACTCAAAAGGAGTCCTCATTACAACTATTATCACACTATTTCACAGAATAGTGAGGACTACAAATGCTATCCTCTGGACCATTACTCCATTCTCCAACTCGTCCAAATTTATGTTCTCATTTCTCAAGAGAACGGTGAAAGAAAAGGTGAGCTCAACTAGCCCAAAGAAGAAATATTATGACTAAGATAATGCAGAATAAATTATCATTAGCCTTCAACAGTGTTAAACTGATAAAATACAATAGACAACCAGTTTAACTGCAGCGGAATATGCAATCCATTAAAATAGTCAAGTAGAAAATAAAGTCTACTATCTTTTAGGTTTTAAAAGGTTTTCATAAATTTTTATCACTAAGACTTAGTTTAATGAATAAACCACAATATCTAATCATCCCTGTACCACGGTCAAGGATTTTCATCAAATTATCAATGGTCATGACTATACCGAATCACCCCTAGTCATAATCATACCAAAACTATCCATCACTGCATTACAGGCCACTTAGTACTTTTATCACATCATTTATAACAAGCCATTATTATACCGAATGATCCTTGGTCATAATCATACTAAGTTCATTTATGCACGTAAGCCAAAGATAATATAATATAACATGAGGATGATGACAATGATATAATAATTCAATAAAACAAGTTCACGAATTAATTTATTCAGGAACTAATGACTTCCAAATTGTCAACATGATACTGCTTTGTAGAGTAAAATTCAAGAATGATCAAAAGAATATTTCTATGAAAAGATACTGGATGAAACGCAATTATCAAGGATATTCTACTAATTTCATGGAGTATAGAAGTCAAAGTTTTAACCAACTGGGTATAATAAAGAATGGAATAACAAAAGAAATCACCATACATGCGGTACTTGAGATGTATGAGTTATTCAACAGAATAATAATAACGGAACGGTCGGTGAAATTCACAAAGCAGGATGTTCCAACAGAATAATAAGTGTGGAATAATAAATAATGGAACCGGTCAATTGTAAAACACATGCATGAGGATATTAAGATGAGAATAATAATAAAGAGCGGAACAGTCAGGTGTAAAACACATGCATGTGATATTCAGCGAGAATAATAAAGACGGAATAATATAAGGATTTCACCAAGTATAGGGAGTCCTCGTATCTGAGTTATTCCAATGAATAAATAAGAATGGAATAACATAAGGATTTCACCAAGTATAGGTACGCATCTGGCATATACTGAGTTATTCCAACCGAATAATAAAGAATGGAATAATGAAGTTCTCTTCGTGAATAAGAAAGAATAACACCCTTACGTAGTACAACAAATAATATCCCTTACCTTAGAAGAAGGCTGAATATTGAAAAAGTGAAGTAGCAAAATACTTTTCTTCTTTTCTCTATAGTTTCTCTCTCAGAGTTTCAATGAATTCGTAAGAAAATAATGAAGGAATGAACTTCTATTTATAGGAAAATAGAATGCATAGTAATTAATCCATGAGCGGTCCAGATTGATTTACTTTAATCGACGGTCCATATTTAAAGCAAAATCTTTTAAATAAAATATCATATATTCTATTTATATAAAAACATTTTACTATGCAAACACTATGCAACACTATGCAAAATACTATGCAACACTATGCATAATAAAATATAATATATTCTATTTATAGAATAACTTTAATAAAGTATTACATTTTATATAAAAGATGTTTCGTTTTATTACGTTAATAATACGAATAAAACAAAACGTCATTATATCGCTATAATAATTCATATTATTAATCGACAATAATGGAATCAAACCGAGTGACTTCTCACATAAGCATCAATAATCAATACATGTGTGCTTACTATGCAACCACACGTATCGTATTTTTTACTACCGAGTAGTTCAACAAAGATCAACGGTAAAACTTCCTCCGTTATTTCAATAAAATATTTTTGTCGTTTTTCTCAATCCAACAATAATTACATTGTGGGGTCCACCAATGATTGAGTAGTTATCGAATATTCCCGCTAAACCGAATATTCCCAGACCAATCGAATATAATATAACCACTTGCATACTTTGCAAAATTTATAAATACTACCCACAACTATAATATTATCTCAAATTCACACCATAATATTAAAAAATTATTTCGACAAAATTTAAATCTTTATTGATAAAATCTAGGGTCTCACAATCTCCCTCCTTATGGAATTTAAGCCCTCGAAATTAGGGTGCGTACTGGTATGATAAGAGGTGAGGATACCTTGAATACCTTTATCGTTGAAAACATTAAATTCATCTTTGCAATCCCAATAAAAAGATATTCATTAACAATTCATATTTGCACTACTGGTGCCAAAGATATACAATTGTAAAACCAATAATCTTTGAGACTCACTTAATAGTATCACGACCACGAATTATCCATTACCTTCTTCGCCGGGGATATTCGTGTTTTAATAACTGATCGTGATTATACCGAATAATCCACGGTCATAATCATACCAAGTCCATCAATGTACTACTACCAAAGATGACTTTTACCACATCCATGAATTAATATTTCATTGCTAAGACTCAAATTTCAATAATTAATCCACATCATCGAATCATCCCTGCACTACAGGCCAAGGATATTCTTTATTATCACGACCACAAATTATCCATGCACTACGTGTCAAAGATAATCGTGTATTCATTAGTATCACAACCACAAATTATCCATGCACTACGTGCAAAGATAATTGTGTATTCATTAATATCACGATCACAAATTATCCATTACTACTACCAAAGATAATCGTGTATTCATTAGTATCGCGACCACAAATTATCCATGCACTACGTACAAAGATAATCGTGTTTTCAATTACGATTATGATTATACCGAACAATCCTCGGTCATAATCATACCAAGTCCATCTATTATTCACTGCCATGTAGATGACTTTCAACATAATATAAGTATGAGGATAATGATATAAAGAATCAATCAAATGAGATAAAGGATAAATATTAAACATTTATAATATAATTTATCCGAGATTCAAGAATATCCCCATGTTATCAATCACTTAATAATCTCATAATCTAATATCATTAATATTATAACAATATTTTAATCACTTCTTAAATTTATAAACAATTTATCTCAATTGTTTACGCTTTTACCATATAATGCATTTAATCATTCAAAATGCCATACTCATACGATATCATCACCAATTATCAAATCCTCATCAAAAAATATGCATATACTCTATATAGGATTCTCTAGCCATAAAATCCTATTTTTCAATTTTGTTACTTCACATAACATATTTAACTCATATGTTCGTAACCAAACTATTTTTATGAAAAATACCAAATCAGTCCCAAAAATATTTCTTTTCTGGGATTTAGCATAATATAGTCCCATGATGAAAATATATTTTTCTCGGAATTTTTAAAATTCATTTACTATTTTTCAAAAATCAATTTCTAATTAATTCCTTAAGAAATTAGCTACCTCAAGTTTAACTCCAAAAATTCCCAAATCTTGGCAGGACCTTACACATGTTAATGTGAGCCTCCAGTTTAAATTTCATGGTCATCGGAGTTGTAGAATTCCGGTTATAGCATTTTTTGTCAGAAAATTCTAAATATTGAAATGGTCATAACTTGCTCATTTTAAGTCGGAATGAGCTCATTTTTGGACACGATGTTCTTTATACCATATACTTTTGTGTCCCAAAAGGCCTTAATTTTTCTCACTAATTAAGTGGCCGAAATAGCCCTTACAAAAACGTGGCATCAGCTTTTTGGACATTTTGAAGTTTTGACTCCTTTGCTAAAATCAGTCCACATGAAAATCTACAACACCTTTTTCAGTGATTCCACTTGGATTAGTTAGGTAACTCATAGATCTAACTCTAGGACTTGACCACACTCAAAAATTCAAAATATAATTGGAGATTTGGTCAATTGAATTTCATGTTACGTTTTTCACCAAAATCTGATTTTTAACTCCTTGTGATTTTTAAGAAACTTTCATGTTTTCACATACTAACCAACATAACTCATCATAACACTTACTAATACCACGTATACCCATGATTTTCATTAGTCCAATGCTTTTATTATGACTTTCATCAAAAACCATGTAAACTGTTCATTTTAGTTGAAAAAATATTTGAGGGTTTAAGAAATGGGTTTTGTACTGGGGTCAATACAAAATTCGATTTCACGCTCTAAGTAGGCTAGGAAGTCTTCAAGAATACGCCAGGAAATTTATTAATAATAGAAATATCATTCAAAACTGTGACTCTCATCCAAGACTTGGATAGTACGTCACATTGATAACAACTGTGACTTCTATCCGTTAACCTAGATAGCACCTCACAATGATACCTATAAACTTGCCATCTCCATTCACAATGTCGCCTACAAAAAGTCTGGCTTCGGTTCATTCCACACAAGGAAGTCAACAACGAAAGGTTCGGGGCTCTTTACTTATGGCTTGATATGACAATAATTGACTTTAGTAGTTTGGTTACTTGAATTCGCACAATGAGGTTGGTTATGAAATAAAAGCTAACAACCTTACTTAAAAGCATGATGAGTAGTTAACCAATTGATTCCTAAAATCACATCAAAGGCAAGTATTTTCAAAAGATAAGATTGACGAAGTAACGTGAAAGTGTTTATTTGAATCAAACAAGATTTAAAAAAATAGTAAGCAGAACGAAGGCTCCTACTAACGAAGTTTCAACCAATAAGTCAAAGTCTAACTTCTCCGAGTCAAATTTAAACGTTGAACGCCTTAAAGAGAGATAAAATAATGGGTAGAACCCAGTATCTTATAAGGTATAGACTTTGCAATTTATAATTAACTAACCCGTGCTAACTTCGTTCGGTTTACTCGCTTTTTGAGAAGTCATGAAAAATGCACTTCCTAAAACCAACGACTTTGTTTTGTCCATATCCACCTTTGGTGCCACCGTCCCAAATGCTAGACTTGACTTTGGTGCACAACAAAATTGGGCTAAATGACATTCTCTTCTTGCAATTTCCACTTCTATTATCTTTGCCATGATTACCAATCAAGTGGTTACCATTCTTGGCATGATAATTTCCCCACGATGGTTATCATTATTCGATAATGGTTGCCACAAGTATGATTATTATCGTGTTGTTGGTCGTTACCTTTTGTTTGAAATTTGAATCAACACTCTCATGTGCTTCATTGCTTATCTCAAAGATTTTCGGATGCCATTCTCAAACACCGTCACAAAACAAGGGTTAATTAACATATCACATATTATCCCTATACTACGACCGACTAATTAAATACCAAATAAATTTAGGTAGGTCATACTAGCGAAGAATTCCCCGCTCTCCCCTCCTAGTTCTTATCTCACATCTCACCTGGGATCATATCCCTAAGCTCGATACCAAATTGTGACGCCCCAAAATTAGGTATCGCCACCCATCTTGGGTCGCCACTTACATGGTACATAAATTCAAATACAACTTACTAATATAAGCTGTCGGTGTACAATACGACATAAAGCGTGAGTTTGAATACAAATATTGTTTACTAGATATTATACAAACTCAAAAAGAGTCCTCATTACAACTATTATCACACTATTTCACGTAATAGTAAGGACTACTAATTTATCCTCTGGACCATTACTCCATTTCCGACTCGTCCCCGGTATATGTTCTCATTTCACAAGAAAACGGTGAAAGAAAAGAAAGGTGAGCTCAACTAGCCCGGAAAAAAATATTATGACTAAGATAATGCGAATAAATTATCATTACTTTCAACAATGATGTTAAAGCGATAAAATACAATAGACAACCAGTTTAAGCTCATGATGAATATCGTAATCCATTAAAATAGTCAAGTAGAAAATAAAGTCTCGCTATCTTTTAGGTTTTAAAAGGTTTTCATAAATTTTTATCACTAAGACTCGGTTTAATGAATAAACCATAATATCTAATCATCCCGTATCACTGGCCAAGGATTTTCATCAAATTATCAATGGTCACGATTTATACCGAATCACCCCCGGTCATAATCATACCAAAACTATCCATCATTTTGCATTCTACAGCCACTAAGGACTTTTATCACATCATTTATAACAAGCCATTATTATACCGAATGATCCCAGTCATAATCATCATACTAAGTTCATCTATGCACGTAAGCAAAAGATAACATAATATAACATGAGGATGATGACAATGACATAATAATTCAATAAAAACAAGTTCACAAATTAATTTATTCAGGAACTAATGACGTCCAAATTGTTAATATGATCATCGCTTTGTAGAGTAAAATTCAAGAATGATCGGAAGAATATTTCCATGAAAAGATCTTTGGATGAAACGCAATTATCAAGAATATTCTACTAATTTCATGGAGTATATAAGTCAAAGTTTTAACTAATTGGGTATAATAAAGAATGGAATAACAAAAGAAATCACCGTACGCATGCAGTACTTTGCGATGTAAAAAGTTATTCCAACAGAATAATAATAACGGAAACGGTCGGTGAAATTGAACATCGATGACGGGATGTTCCAAACGAGAATAATAAGTGCTTGAATAATAAATAATGGAACAGTCCAGGTGTAAAACACATGACGAGGATATTCCGGCTGAATAATAATAAAGATTTTAACCAGGTCTAGGTGTAAAACACACGCATGGATATTCCAAATGAGAATAATAAAGACGGAATAATATAAGGATTTCGCCAAGTATAGGGGAGTCCGCGTATACAGGTTATTCCAACAGAATAAATAAGAATGGAATAACATAAGAATTTCACCAAGTATAGGGTATGCCAGATATACTGAGTTATTCCAATAGAATAATAAAGAATGGAATAATGAAGTTCTCTTCGTGAATAAGAAAGAATAACACTTCTTACAGATACAACAAATAATATCCCTTACCTGTAAGAATGAATATTGAAAAAGTGAAGTAGCGAGAATACTTTTCTTCTTTCTCTATATTTCTCTCTGTAGTTTGATGAATTAATTGTAAGAAAATAATGAAGGAATGAGCTTCTATTTATAGGAAAATAGAATGCGATAGTAATTAATCCATGAAGCGATCCAGATTGATTTACTTTAATCGACCATTCATATTTAAAGCAAAATCTTTTAAATAAAATATCATATATTCTATTTATATAAAAACATTTCTTATCTGCAAAACACTACGCAACACTACGCGAAAAATACTACGCAACACTACGCATAATAAAATATAATATATTCTATTTATAGAATAAACTTTAATAAAATTCATTTTTATATAAAAGATGTTTCATTTTTATTACGTTAATAATACTGAATAAAAACAAAACGTCATTATCATTATAATAATTCATATTATTAATCGACAATAATGGAATCAAACCGAAGTGACTTCTCACATAAGATCAATAATCAATACGAGTGTCTACTACGCAACCACACGTATTCTTGATTTCTTTACTACCGAAGTAGTTCTCAACAAGATCAATCAGTAAAACTTCCGCCGTTATTTCAATAAAATATTTTTGTCGCTTTTTCAATCCAACAATAATTACATTTGTGGGCCCACCAACGATTGAAATTAGTAGTTATTTAATATTCCCCGCTAAACCAATATTATTAAACCAATCGAATATAATATAACCACTGCATACTTTTGCAAAATTTATAAATACTACCCACAACTATAATATTATCTCAAATTCACACCGTGATATTAAAAAATTATTTTGACAAAATTTAAATCTTTATTGATAAAATCTGGGTCTCACAGTTTCCCTATACCTCATTTATGTCCAAGTATTAGACAAAGAGTTTGACAGTTTATGGTTTATTAATCTATCAATTTATTTTTAACAAGATAGTCGACATATAAATATTTTATATTTAAAATTGGGACAGACGAATCTATAAATACAAGACTCAACTTGCTGTATTTTCCACCAATCCAATCCAATCCAGTCCAGTCCAGTCCAAAAACATGAACACCTCTTTATCTTTCTTCCCAATACTCTTTCTCATTCTCTTGCCATCTCCTTCTCTCTCCGATCGCTGCAACCCAAAGGACAAAAAAGTACTCCTACAAATCAAACAATCCCTGAACAACCCTTACCATTTAGCCTCATGGAACCCGGACAATGACTGCTGTGATTGGTATGCCCTGGAGTGTGACCTCAAAACAAACCGCGTAAATGCCCTGACCATCTTCTCTGGTAACATCTCCGGCCAGATTCCGGCAGCAGTCGGAGACCTCCCTTATTTAGAAACCCTAATCTTTCGGCATCTCACTAATGTCACCGGACAAATCCCGTCTGCCATTGCCAAACTCTCCAACCTCAAAACGGTGAGACTGAGCTGGACCAATCTCACCGGTCCAGTTCCGACGTTCTTTAGCCAGCTCAAAAACTTAACGTACCTCGACTTATCGTTCAACCAGCTCACCGGTTCAATCCCTCCGTCACTCTCTCTCCTCCCCAACCTCGGCGCCATTCATTTGGACCGGAACAGACTCACCGGGAATATCCCCGACTCCTTCGGAAACTTCGCCGGAGAAGTACCCGACCTTTATCTCTCCCACAACCAACTCACCGGCTCTGTCCCAAAATCATTAGGCCGTATGAATTTCTCAAGGATCGATCTATCGCGTAACAAGCTTGAAGGTGACATTTCATTCTTGTTTGGGGCCAATAAGGCCATGGAAATTGGGGATTTTTCGAGGAATTTGTTTAAGTTCACTTTTTCCAAGGTGGAGGAGTTCCCGGTGGATTTGATATCGTTGGATTTGAATCACAACAGGATCTATGGCAGTCTTCCGGTGGGATTGGCTGCAATTGATTTGCAGTTTTTTAATGTGAGTTATAATAGACTGTGTGGACATATTCCGATCGGAGGGAAGTTGCAGAGCTTTGATTACTCTGTTTATTTCCATAACCGGTGCTTGTGTGGGGATCCGTTACCGGCGTGCTAGGTAGGGTAGTGGTGCATAACCATATCATCATTGCACTTGCTTAAACTTAATAAAGAAGAACTGAATAAAGTTCAATGTTTTATATTAATAATTACGATTCTCTCTTTAATTTCAGTCACGCTCGTCTTCTTATTTGTAAAAACAAAAAATTGTTAAGAGTCCTGATACTTATCACTTATAAATTAAGAGAATTTATAAGACCGTATTATGTTAAAATTTTAAACTATTAAATGGAGGAGTGTAAATGATCAAATTTATAAATTATAAATTATTATTTATTTTAAAAAGTTAATTTAAAACTTAAATTTAACAGTAAATCTGTTATAGCATAAAATCGCTCACATGCATATTTTGATAGATCAAGTCACGTGGTCCATCAAAATATGCATGTTTGTGAGCGGTTTTATGTGATAATAAATTTAACAAATATTATGAAACAATAAATATCGTATTTAATAATATTTTTTAGATAATTTATAAATATTACCTTTTAAAAAATGAATAATGATCTTATATTTTAAAACAAAAAAAAATATTCAAACTTAAAAAAATGTTTCAAGTTGCATTTTATAAAATGATTAATGATATTATTTTTAAAAACAAAAAGAATATTTTGGAACAGATTATAATGTTAAAGGCTGAAATCATTTGGTTTTTCAACAGCAACATAAATTTTTAAATTTAAGATTGATGTGAAACTATTAATATAATGATTAATCAGTCGGTAATCTTTTGAGTTAGTTTACAATAATAACTAAAATCAAATAATTCATTTAATCAACTAATTTTAATAGGCTTCATTGGCCCCATCTATTGCCTTCAAATCATTTATATTCTTCTTTATTGTCAAAAACAAAATAGAATAAACTATTAACTACATATTAATCACCACCGGATTAGCAACCATGAAAATAAATCAAAGTAATATCATTTATCAAAATTATCAGTAATCTTAACAGCTAACGAAACAAAATAGATCCACAAAACCTATTGCATTAGTGAGCACACTTCTTAATGAGAAAAATCCTCAGCATTGCAAAACTAGAAAACAAGCTCATGGGGTTTCATTCCTGACATAAGGGAAAATCTCGCACTCAGGTAGGTCTTCAGGTCTGGGACACCCTCAATGGACTTTACCAAGATTGCATCCACAGCTTGCTGATCATCCTTCTTACCCTGTGGGAGGAGTAGTGCCTTCTTTTCCTACAATTTGAAGGTAAAAAAAGAATGCATAATTTGATTAGTAACCTAAGCAGTTTTTCACAGCTGCAAAATTTGGAGGTATATGAAGGATGAAAATTACATCTTTCTCAGCTTCAAAAAACTCCCCTTCTCATTTCTTCTTCTTCTTTTCAACTTCTTTCGCAAAGTATTTGTCATCAAAGTTTTCAACATTAATCCCAGATATGTCTACCTTGGTGGAAGTTGCAATCACATATGATTGGTTCACACGCCTCAAAGGGACGCCGTTAATTTTGAATGGACCTACCAAGACAACAGAAATGAAATGCTTTAATATAACTCTGAATAAGAAGGGCCAGTGTGCATAACAAGTAATAACATTAATTGAAGTCGCCATTAATATACGATAGGCATGAAATAAGAAGGAATTGTATCTTGAAGGAGATTACCAAAAATAACTATATGAAACTAAACCAAAAACCAACAAAACTGCTACTCTCAACCTTAACCAGAAAGCTTTACAATAGTTCACATCTTAACAAAATGTAATGTTTTGGGAATTTTTATTGGATTCAACCACTCATCAAAAACATGTAAAGATAAAATTGGATCAAAGTACCAAGATATAAGAAATAGTTGCAAAACCAATATTATCATAACATGGATAGCTTTTTATGCATATGAAACATGATGTGAATGTCATGATTAATTCCTAGTAACATAAACAGGCAGAGCTGAATGATATGTGAAGGGCAAATCAGCCAACTTAACTTTTGAAAGATGCTAACAATGCAAGGAAAAGAATTTGCAGTACTATAGTGTATAGAAAAACGAGGACAAGTTACAATATTTGGAACAATGACGAACTTATATCTGAAACTTATTGCTTTGACCCTCTAATTTTATTTATAAAAAAAGCAGTACTTTTTCTCCACCCCAAAAAAAAACTTCACTGAGGTAAGATGGGGTAACCCTTTCAAAGATCTTATACGTCATATATTTCACAAGTTGTAGCAAAAATATTAGGACAGCTCTAAAGAGTATACCCATAAATAAGCAGGCAGCTCCAACATTCCATGAATTATGAGGATTGCAAAATCTTGTGCTTGACTAGCATGCATGATTAAATATGCCATACATACATATATATGTGTGTGTATATATATATAACAAGCATGAGGAAAATATTGATTGCAGTACTACTACACTAGACTGAAAAATAATCAAAAGTCATTAAATTTGAAAAACAAATCCTCAAGTTTAGATGACTCAAAACATTAAAAATTCCAAATTACAAGGGAGTAAACAGGTCAAGAGGGAATTTTTTTTAATAAAATGCTGAAAATTTTCAATCCTACATATACTACATATATTCTGACTCAAACCTGATTGTTTGAGGCATTATATATTTGTACAATTGACATTAAAAATGACCCAAAAATATCAACTCGTACTTTATTAAGTAAAGATAACAAAAATGAAGCATATTCAGCATTTACAAACACACATTAATTAAGCCGCATCATAATGAACTCACCAGTAATGAGAAGTAGTCCAGATGAAAGCTGCTTGAGGAAAACAACTCTCTTCCCCTTGAACCTGCCTGCCAAAATGATTAAAACTGTCCCAGATGTAATGCTTGCCCTACAAACAAAAGGTATGTCAATTTTTTTAAAATCTAAATAAAGCGCACCAAAGAAAATGTTTCTACAAAAAGTTTACCTGAGCTTGGTGGGTCTGGCCTTGCGCTTGTTAACCAAAGGCTTCTTGACATCGTCAGCTGGATAGTACTTGGGTGGCTTCACCGCTGGCTCCGGTGCCACCAGCTTACGGTTGTGCCTGGGGAATTCCCCGCCGTTTTTGGCCTTGATTGCCCAAAGACCACGCTTGTGGTACATTTTGGATCTTGAGAACTTCCCAACCCCGCGAATCAGTTCTGGATTCCGGGTGGTATTCGCTATACTTGATTTCGGCGCCATTGAAATGTAATTAGCAAAGCTTGCTCACAATTTCTCTCTCCGTGCAAACGTATATGCGGCTTCTATCTAAGATATTCCCTCTAAAACCCTAAATACTACTACTATTGACAAATTGAGATCGCGGGTAGCCGGGTATAATTTGGACTGGACCGCAACAGCCCAGCTCACCACTAGTAACGGGTGGGGTATTACCATTACTTATTTATTGAAAAATATTAGGAGGGCTAAAAATCATTATGCCCAATAAAACTGTAAAATAAATTAAACGATTCCAATTTAATTTATACTGATTTAATTTGAGCTCAACTAAAAATATAAATAATTTTAATATGAATAAATTTTAAAGTTCGATAAAGTATTCCAACATTTTTAAATTGTAATTTTTTATTAATATTTTAATTATATTTACTCTAAAAATTCAAATTTATTCGATTCGATTTGAGAGAAGTATTCTACACTGCATACATAAATTAGTCTCAATTAAATTTTATTTCAAACTCGATAAATTTTTTGAATCAATTCTGAGTAACTCAATAGTTGGCCCAACTCATTTCATTTGCACCCTAATGCCCAATCATCATAATTAATACTTCTTGAATTTGGAGATGAGAGTTCTATATTTTCATTATTTTTTTTAATATAAAAAATTAATAACATTATAATTTTTTTGTGGATGTATTTCTCTTCTATGTTAACCTTCAAGTTCAAAGCATAAAACCTATATTTCATGGGGGGGTGGGATTTATTCTTTTGAGAAATTTATGTTTTAAGTACACTAAATGAAAATTTTAATATTTGAAGAAAATAAGACTAATCTCAAATTAAGATAATAATGAAATACATTATTCAATTACTCCCTCCATCTCAAATTTGTGATATATTTCTAGAATGTCTATTTTAAAATAATTTTACATTTTCAAATGTACCTCTAGCATTAGCTAAGAATATATTAGTGGTAGTGTGATGCTAAAGTTAATAATATCAAATAATGATAAATTAAGAATATCAACTCATTTTATAGATGTTAAAATATAAATGTATCTTATATTATAAAATAAATAAATTATATATATATATATATATATATATATAATTTCAAAACTGTTAGAGTAAGAGAGAATGGATTCCCTTCAGCCCATGGGCTTGGAAGGATCTCGAGCCCTTATCGTGTGAGACAAATACATCACATTATTGTAAATGAAATATTCTGAGTTAACAAATGTATACTCCATCAATACTAAGTAGGGTTATTTATACTTTCTAGTACATTTTTTTAAAAAAAATTATAATAAAATTACATTTAAAAAATATTTATAAAATTAATATATTTTTAATATTTTATTTACAAAATTAGTGCATTTGGTATCCCTTTAATGACCTCCATAAATATCACTATCCATTTATAAAACATGCACATATACATTATCTCAAATTTTCCACTCAAATCAACTCCTATATTTTCCCATGGCGGAAGGAACCAGCACAACCCAGATTCCTCCTCATTCTCTCAAAGACCGAGTTGCAATAGTTACCGGCAGCTCACGAGGAATCAGTCGAGCAATTGCTCTTCATCTCGCCTCACTCAGAGCCAAACTCGTCATTAACTACACCACAAACTTAGCACAAGCTGATCTCATCACCATTCAGATTAAACCTGGCAAAATTGGCCCAAGTCCGCTGGCCGGGCTAGGCCGTCCGTCAAAAAACGGATTTTGGACCTCATTTTTTCAGCCCACAAAAAATCGGGTCGTTTTTGGCCGACTTGTTTGGTGTGAGTTGATCAATTAGTTGTGGAGTAGGTTACTTCAACAAGTATACACAGAAAGATGCATATTTTTGCATTGGGTGGTGCTACGAAAGAAATGCTGGATCTCTCACAGTTAATAAACCCAAAACCATATTGGTGTTCTGAATATAAGCACGTACACTAATGGTAGAGTACGTATAGGTGGCGAGCTATTTAGGAGATTAAGTGGTACGTACGTACGTACCTGTCGAACAAAACCTTCAAGAGTGGAGAGCTTGTTCATGGCCATAGCCATCTGACCCATGTAGTTGGCCATGTTTGGAGGGCAACTTAGAGAATCTGAAACGATTATGTCTGAGAGAGATTGATTCAATGTATCTAACCCTTGAGACAGTGCATCTTCTGCTTCCTGGGTTGACTGTTGTAGTTGACAAATACTCAGCAGCTGTTGTTCTGTCAATGGCTCTATCTGGTTCAGAATTATCTACTCAAACATGATTAGTGTCAGTAATTAAACCAGCATCATTCATATTACATACATATATATATGTATGTTTAAGGAACTGATATTTTCATTCTCTCTGACATAAGTATAAAGTAGGTCCATTCTCGTGTGAGAAAAATTATGTGTAAATATTAAAAATACATGTGAAAATTGTGCTCTCTTATATATATTTATGAACAAGTACACACGCATGCATGCACAAACCGAAACTACCAAAAGAGTGTGGGAAGAGACATGGTTTTATCATTTATGGCTGGGTACGGAATAATTCCCAAATCTACTCGAAAATAATGGAAAGCTTACCAATATTCATGATTTATGTATACCAGTATATGTTTTCATTATGAAGTGTTGCACACCATGCAATTAATAACTCCTCTTGTACGTACCCCTCGTGCAACATGTCTAACAATACGAAAATATTATAGAAAAACCCAAAGAAAAAAAAAATAAAGAATAAAAAAACCAAACTTAATTAGTTAAAGCTATGTAGGGTTTGGTGTGCTTAACCTTTTAAACTTTATATTATTCCTACTAATTAATTAAGTTTAGTACTACAAGTAATTATTGGAAGCTCTCATCATCAATTCTCATTAAACCTAAATTTTACTACCGGTATGTAACTAACTAATTTCCATGTGTGGAAAAATTAATAAATATTTGGAAAATAGTGTTTGCTTTGGAATATATGTTATACCTTGATGAGGTCGGATGGGCGGAAGCCTCCCATCCACATGAAGCAGCGCTCAGCGGGAGTCTTCCAGGTACCGGAAACAAGATGGAAGACGTCGGTTTTAGCGACCTTGCTTTTGAGGTTCATCATCTCATCAAAATGTGCCAAGCAGTTATCTACAAATAGCCGGAGCTCATTCTCCGGTAAATGCTCTTGCACCGCTGCTCGGAGCTCGCACATTATCCGGTGGTGTTCTTCAAGCCATCTCCCATACTCCATATTAAACACTGCCGCATCTAACAAAACTCGTAAATTAGCAAACATACACTGGAGGCTAGGAGTAAAAAACTGTTTAATTCACAAAGATTTTTGAAGAACTAATAGGACGTACCGGAGCTCAGGTTATTTCCCATACCAAGAGGAAGTCCTTGTTCTGCTCCTACAAGAGCACCTCCACCAAAGTAAACTCCCTAATGCAAATTCCAAAAGCTAGTTAGTTTAAAATCTTTAGTAATATTTTTAAAAATAAAATTTAAAAAGCTTCTTCTTTTTTCTTTATCGTAGAAAATAACTATATATATATATATATATATACAGGGAAATTTTAATTATTTATTTTATGTATAAAGCATATATATATATATACATAAGAATTAGTTGTCCAATATTAAGAGCAAATTAAATGGATGAGTACTTGAGCTCTTGCTCTTTGTAGATCTTGTTCCAATTGAGTAAGCTTCATCCTACTTGTCTCTAGCTGCTGAACATAAGCCTGTAATAAGCAATGTTAATCAGTGGATCGATGATTAACAAGTATATATAAATATATATGTCTAATTAAGTAATTAATATTTTGTGTCACCTTTTTCCTAAGTCTGCTTTTTCTAGCTGCCTCTCTATTTTGAGCAAGTCTCCTCAGTGTCCGCTTACAAAGAATTAAATCAAACAACTACTCTCCCATCAAAGAACATGATATTATGATTAAAATAATTTAATTTCCAGAAAAAATGAAGCAAATTTATATAAGGAGATAATTACGTACGCACCTTAGGGTCTGGTGTTTTTGGTCCGTCGTGCTCCGAACTTGATGTTAGACCCTTGCGGACATTTCCATTTCCATTTCCTTCACGCTGACACTTTTAAACCTTTTTTTTATTATACAACACTTTTAAAATATATTCAGGAATCGGCAACATATGAACAATAGGAACCTAATGTCACAATTTGTATATTCATTTACAAATAAATAAATACGTAGTAATTTACATATCCATGGACCATCTTGTTACATAGAGTACACACTTATAGGATATGTAGAATTTCTAAGTGGGCCCCATCTCAACTGCGTAGTGGATCTATTCAACAATCACATGGTGATCGATGGAGTGGATATAGTAGTTGGTATGGCACGGAGAACACAAGTCTAATCCCTATGTACCAGTACGAACCTCAAGGAAAGATGGTTGGTTGTACAAAAGGCATAATTATGTGGACTGGACAGATGTGGGCCTAAACTAAAAATATCTCTATCATGAGAGATTTTAGGCCCATATTTGCGTGATGTCATTATCAGAAACCATTAAACTTGTACATTTTGAACATGGTTTATCTTCTTCATTTTCTTAAGGAAGAAATTAATACTTTTTTAAAAAATTTAGACTAATTATTATAATTATTAATAATTAATAATCCATCGTTTATGTTGTTACTAAAAAAAATATATCTTACATGCGGATAATTTGAGACATCAGACAATTCATCTAATTTGATCTTCTTCTCTACAACTCGTAAAAGCATGAAATGTTTCTTTAAATTAATTCTGAGAATATTTTTATCGTCTCCGCGCTCTCAGCTCTCTTTGGATGATACGACCGCGTCAAGACTAAGAAAAACCCTAGCTAGTTCCCCTCTAGATCTTCTAATTTTATTTCCATAACTACTGTACCTATATATATATATATATATATATATTTATTTATTTATTTATTTCTCTTTAGTGCTATTATAGAGATGTATAGATAGATCAAAAGTAAGTAGATAAAATATAAAGTAGAAGTAGACCTTTCTGTTACTCTATTTTTTGTGTGATTTTGATCTCACTCGATCGCATAGTTGGATAAAATCAATATTAATTTTAGAGAAATACTAAAACGTATACAAATAATTATTATTAAACTAATGCTTTGTTTGGGTTGGAGAAAAAAATGTGAGAATAGAATGACTCATTCGAATGAAATAAAAAATAATTATATTTAATTGCTTCATTAGAATGAAAACAAATATATAAAATACTTTTTATGCTTGAAAAATAACATTATATCCACCGTATTACGAACTCTATAGTTTATACATCAATTTAAATAAATATACGAATTATATTTAACCGGAGTTGGATTATCTCTAATCCACATGTGGACTTTCTATTTTCCATTGCACTTTAAACAACTTAATTTTGTTACAGTACAACTTTGATTACCGATAGAATTAGTACAAGATTAGAAAGTAATTATAAGATTAGTACATCCATAAAATAATTATAAAAAGATTGCAACGCAATAATCGCGTAACACTTACCAAAAAAGCATGGAGATCAAAGGAGAAAGCATTAAAAAAAATAATAGAAAATTCACACGACTACTCTCTGTTCCCATCATGGTTGCATATGTTTAAGAAAACAAATTCAAGTAACACTTGGAAACTGTTCTTAATTTTTTTATAATTAATTGGTAATCCAATAAAACTGAATTATTTACCTTTATATGAAGGTTTGGCTATCAACTGCACCATGAAAAAAAAGTACCGACGGTGACCATTGCAAAATAAACTGTTTGTGTTCATGGTTGCACATGTTAAAGAAAACAAATTCAGATAACACTCGGAAACTATTCTTAAATTTTTTATAATTAATTGGTAACCCAATAAAATTGAATTGATTACCTTTGTATGAAAATTTGGCTACCAACTGCACTATAAAAAAAAAATATACCGGCGACGACCAAATGTTGGGTCGTAGATGTCAGCTTGGACGATGACGGCGCAGGGAGATCCCGCGGCGGATAAGTTTATCTGGATTAGACTTGGCAAACGGGCGGGGCGATGATCCGGAACTACTTGTTGGTGCTGAGTTTGCTGGTGCATGATGTTGGAATTATTAATGGAAGCCATGAAAGGTACTGCTCCACCACCACCTGCAACAAAAAGCTTGTTTTCGTGTTCCAGAGAAGAAGATTGAAGAACAGTAGCTCCTCTTGCAAAACCCATAAGAGAGAGAATATATTACTGATCAAGCTGGGTATCTACTTTATCTTTTTTGTTGACACGATTATATAAGGAATACTAGTTATATATAATGATGGATAAATATTCATGGTGTTTTTCTAGCTAGCTAGCTGATAATCACCACCATCATAAATACATATGGATGAATCATCTAGATGGATGGATATATGGATCAGTCGGTTGCAGATTTGAACAAATTGGAGATAGAATTGAGACCGAAAGAATTGAATGCTAAAGAACCAAAAGACAAAACTATTTTACACCCGCCCCCTTCTCATCTTTCATTTTGATTTCTCTCTTTCTCACTTTCTCTCTCTACATATATATATATATATATCTAAAAAAATACTAACAGACGACTTTGGCTAAACCAATTTTTCAGATAAAGCGGTGTCCAAGTTCAACTTTCTCTCTCTCTAAAAATAGGTTCCATTCCGCAAAACCACTCCAGACCTGAAAGAAACTGCTTTTCTAATGTGAAAATACCGCTCGTCAAGGTCTATATGGCTTCCTTGTTCAACCATCTCAGTTATTGTTTTTCTAAATGACGAAAATGCCCTCACCTACTCTCCTATTTTACTTTTCTCTTCATTTCATGCAGCTTCATATTTTAACACGTAGAACGCTTAGGCGGCCCTTGTAGGAATATATATATATATATATATATATATATATATATATATATATGATTCTATCCATGTACAACCTGTTCTTATGTATAATCGCTCTAACAACCTTTTTTTTAGACTATTGATCAACTTATTGGAAGACTTAGAATTAAACATAAAACATGCCCAAATTTAAGACAACTTATGAGAACTTAAAAACAAGTTATATCGAACTTTTATTTTAATATAAAGTACGTATAGTTAACGTGTTGTCGGTATATTTAAAAAAAACGTAATTTTATTATTAAAAACACCACCAAAGACAAACATACTGGCTGTGTGTTTTTTTTTTATAATGCATGTAAAGCACTTCATTTAGATGTATCCCATGTGAAACATTTACTTCATTTAGATGTCTCATGCATCATTACTATTAGTGTAAAATTTTAAAGATAAACATATTAAAAAAATGCAATATATTTAATTTTAAAATTTTAATTTTAATGTTTAATTTTGTAAGAAAATTTTAATATGTTTAATTTTAAAATTTTAATTTTGTAATAAAATTTTAATGTTTAATATGTTTAATTTTAATAATCAAAATTTAATATGTTTAATTTTAATAAGCAAAATTTAATTTTAATGTTTAATTTTGAACATATTAAAATTAAACATGTTTAATTTAATTTTAAACATATTAAAATTTGCTTGTTAAAATTAAACATATTAAACATTAAATTTTTTACAAAATTAAACATTAAAATTAAAATTTGCTTATTAAAATTATAAAATTAAATATATTAATTTTTTTTAATATGTTTATCTTTAAAATTTTACACTAATAGTAATGATGCATGAGACATCTAAATGAAGTAACTGCTTCACATGGGATAATGCCACATGAGATACATCTAAATGAAGTAAGTGCTTTACATGTGTTGTAAAAAAAAAAAAAAAAAGATACAGCGGTACAAGTTGTGCCGGCTGATGTTTTTTAATAATAAAAATTACGTTTTGTTTAAATATATTGACAACATGTTGATCATATGGGGTCCTTATATTAAAATAAAAGCCGGTACAACTTGTTTTTAAGCACAATAAATTGATAAAAAAAAAGTAAAAAATCAAATTTATTCTTAATGTTAAGATTATATAAAGTGATAAATATTTTAGTTTTTAATATTAATGGACTTACAAAATGACTTAATCATTTTTAAGAACATTGAGAATATATATATATATATATATATATATATATATATAGTCAATAATTTTCCATTTTATTTACTCCATCTTTACATTTATTATAAAAATAACAAAATGAATTATGGTAGCAGCCTTTATCTTGAATTATCTATAAAATTTAATTTATTATTTATTAAGTTGTCAATGCAAGTGTTGAATTTTATTACGGATTGTGAAATATAAATGTATCCCCCCATCTTCATCTGTCCAAGTCAAAATCCACTATATATGTAATGCAACTTCTTTCTACAATTCTTTCAAATTTAAAGCCTCAAACTTTGGCTAATTTACAATTTAGTCGAATCTTATTTTGACTTTAAATAGTTAATTCGTACAATTTTTAAAATAATTTAAATTTAATTTATCTAAAAAGAAAAGAAAAATTCTCACTCGCTTTAATTACAGTTTGTATAGATTACTTACTAATAATGGAAAAATATTAATACAATAATCAACATGTTTGTTTTTGAACCGAAACAAATGTATTGAACAATTACTGCTCGTAACTAGCTAGCTAGCTTATATTTCTTCAATCAACGTACAAGAGTTTTTAATAAGGCTATTATAAATAACAAACTGAAAAATTGTAAATAAATATCTATTAAATCTATGTGGCGTGAATTATGAGGAAAAAAAAATTAATATTATGTCTATTTCAAAATTATAGATACAAATTTACTTTTGAGATTAAATGACGACATATTAAACTTCAAATTTAAGTGAAATTATTTAGTTTTAGTTGATAGAATTATTTTAATTGTATAGTTTATAAAAAAAATTTTATTAATTACAAAATTTGTTTAATTTTAAATTTTTATTAGTCATGTAACTTTTAAAATTTAATATAATATTATTTGACATTAAAAATTAAATTGTATTTTTAATTTTGAAACGGATCGAGCTAGAACATGATGAGAGAAACTATACTTTGGATGGTCAAAACATGGTTTAGCCACGGGCACAAATGCAATAACTGAAAAATCGAGGTCTATGATATGATTGTTGATCAAAGTAAGAACAATTATTTTATCTTTAAATAATTAAACATAACATGATTAAAATGAGAATATTCAAGGATCCGAATAGATGAATAATCAACTTAATTATATTATATACTTCCTTTCAGCAGCATAAAAGTGATATTTGTGTTTTTAAAATTATGTTTGACTTTTTCTTGTTAGGCCCAATATGTTTTTGACACGTGGCAGAGGTCTCCACTCCGCATCACTGAAACAAGAAATAAATTTATTATTACATATAACTGCTTACATATATTCAGATATATATTGGCATGATTCATTTGACTTGCTTTGTAGGTAGACCATATTAATATGTATATAAATGTATGTGAGTAATACGTGAGCGATTATGTAGACTTATTGCTGAAACAGGTTGCATCTGAGATTCTGAGGTCCCTCAGCAATAATATATTCTAGATTTATCAAATTGTGGTTGTGTCTGATGTATTTATTTGTCTCTCAATTTATAATCATTTACACATTAAATAATATTTATATAACGATCAGAAAATTCTAGCTACATATTATTATAACTCTATATATTAGTTAAAACAATTAATTCTCAATTAGTCCAAATACATATTATGTTTGGCTTCTATGGAACGCTGCTTCTTCCTACAACCCTCACCCTTAATTCCACCTACGAGTGAAGCGAAACAACTCGCTCATGAAATTAACCACCATTTATCAGTAGAGATCTACTGAATTATGAGTCAATTCACAATATATTATAATACTAATTACTACATAAGACACTGTTATAGGTATTAAATTTGAACTCTCAAGTACATATTTTATTACGTATATATATATATATATATATATATATATGCAGTTATTGGTTAGATCGAACTCATTATCTTAATGCATTTAGTATTTTACTTGAGACAAATCGAATCACTTGTTTCTCAAGTTCAACTAATTAACTCAATTCGGATTTGCTTAACAAGTGTACGTCTTCATTCAAACTCTGTTTTGGTTGTTCTATGGAAATATTAGTGTCGTGATTTTAATTTCTTTAATTGTTATATATATAGTATCAAAGGAGAATTAACGCTTGCTTTAATTTCTGGCCGTATTAATTAATTGATTAAATTCTCTTAATTTTAACTTATATTAAAATAAAAACATAAAACCATAAAAATAGAGTACGTACTCCCTATGCCTCACTGCCTGAGAATCATATTGTATGTACACCAGTCAATGACTGAAGCCTATAAACCCTAGATTGCAACAATTTTTGTATGAATTAAGAAAATTTGTGTTCATGGTGTCGCTTTTTCAAGTCAAACTTCGCTTTTCTAAGTCAAACTTTACTATATATATATATATATATATATATATATATATATATGTAAACATTAATTATTAAATGCTACTGATGAAATTTCTGTTTTACAAGCATGTTATCTTACCAAACACAAGCGTAATTATTGTTTCCAAACCTTGACCTCCGGTTTGTTAGCTAGATCTAAACTTATTTTACGATAATCTTTTTTTATTAATTATTCGATTTATTAGGAACCACATAAGAATTTTTTTCCTTAAATTATATATGTGGTTATACCTATAGTTCATATAGTTAAGTAGGTGCATTTGGGGATTTCCAAGGAAGAATAAATTTTTCAGATAATATATATATATATATATATATATATATATATATTATATAATCAATATTTATTAGTATTACCTATTAACAATTTTATTTTATTTTGGTAATTTGACTGTCTTGTCTAAGGAGTTTATTTAGCTTAGAATATTCGTGCAGAAAGTGGACAAAGCGAAACAAATCTTTCTATAGATAATAGATGTTTGGCAGTAGCTAGCTAGGATTGTTAGTTAGGTTAAATTATATTTTCACATAATTTTTTTTTCTTTCTTAGTCCCAACCCAACCCAACCCAGCCTCACCTCACCTCACCTCTGTCTGGGAGAGATAGACTTTTTGGTGAATAAAATTTAAATAGATAAAAACAAATAATTTGGGTTAGGTATATCGCTACAAATCCTCTGCATAAATTATTATTGTTAGAAGACTATTTTAGGGTTCTTACCAACTCCTATTGGACGAGACGACCTTTACGATTTAACAATGATAAAAAAAAAAACACTAATAAATTAACTACCTACAGACCCCTATATACTTCATTCTTTTCAAAATTAAAGAGATATTTGTAATTGAAATGATAACTTTAAAAAATACTTTATTTTCTATACATGTTCTTAAATAGAAATGCAGTACTTAGTGACAACGTGATAATGTTCAAAAATATTATAAATAATGGCATATTAAAAACTTTATAGTATCATTTTAAAGTCTAAAAATAAAAATTTATTTATGTAGTTTTCGTTTACAATGACCAGAAAAACAATTTCCATTCAATCATTTAATTAATTTCCTCTTAAGATTTTAACAATGTGGAATCCATTAATTAGCTTAGTTTAGCTTGAATAGAATAGAATAGAATAATTAGCGTATTTGAAAAGACGATACAATGGTCATTCATTTAACAATCCAATCCTTAGCCCTTAGGATGCAAAAACCATACAACTCAACTTGTTTTGCTACAATCGTATAGCTAGCACTTAGCAGCAGTCTTATATAGAATTATACTCTCGTAATGTCACGTGTTCGAGTTTGATACTTATCAAGAAATCAAAATTTAGTATATATACGCTTTTAAAAAATTAAAAGGTATAAGTTTTCCCTAAATTTCCTGTAACTCATGTTCAAAATAATTGTTTACGTACGACTAAAAACTTCTATTAATTAAAAAAATTACTATATCCTAATAAGTAAGAAGAATATATTAATGATGCCTTTAATTCAACTTCCTAATGGTCTAGATTCGGATAATAGTGTCTTGCTGTTGTTTATTGTTTATACTTTGCCTCGAAATTTAGGTCACCCAATCTTCCTTAAAATAATTATCATTATTTTTCAAAATAGCAACAAATAAATAATAAGCTCCATTGATAAGTCAATCATCATTTTTTGACTCTCCCTCAATGAGAAGCATGATCTCCGAGAGAAGGGAACACTGACCTGATCAATATATATATATATATATATATATATATATATATATATATATGAGTGATTTGGTAACCTAAACCCCCCTAATTCACCATAGGAGGGTTCACCAAAAATCTAGCCTAGAGCTCATGACTTGATGTCCAATTTAAAATTTAAAAGAATATATAACAGCAATTTTCATGGCATATATATTAAGGTGGTCAATATTAATATATGGTCATTTAAGCTCTTATCAAATACTCAACGCACTATATAGCTAGCACATCACATCACATCACATTTCATTTTGAGCATCCATCATACACATTCAATTAATTAATGTATCAGCATTTTCGATTTCAAATGACTTTTTATAGTAATTAGTTTGCACCACCTTTCGTTTAATTGTTGACCATCCATAATTGAGTATTTGGTCAACTAGGAATTCCATATCGTTACCAATTAATTAGCAATAACATATACTAATTATTAAATACACATAATTCTTGTGAAGACTTTTGATTTGTTCTTAATTAACTTTAATTTATAATTATTCGACTTACTTGTCTTTCTAATTAATTTGTGCTCACCACTTACTAATTAAATTGGTTTTTCTAAATAGTGTATAGGTTGTCTAACAGTTTCTTAATCCCAGCGTGCTTTTTGACCTAATCTTGGGTTTTCTTAGTTGGTAATTATATATATTGGCCAGCTGACTATCCCGATATATATATATATATATATATATATATATATATATATATATATATATATATATATATATATATATAGGGAGGCCTTTTCATATATAGGTTCTTTATGGATCTTATCTTAATAACTTTTTGGAGTGTTGATAAAACTTATTGGAAAAATTTGAGATTGAAGCATAAATATCTTAAGTAGTAACAATTTATTTTAGAACTTTTATTTTAATATGAGGACCCATAATTATAGTCGACGTATTTGTCGGTTTGTTTAACTAAAAGCGAATTTTTAATATTAAATAATACAATAGAAATGCGAACATATGTCTTGTATAAAAAAAAAAAAAAAAATTCCAAACCGTAGTAAGAGCCTCTTAGAAACACAAAAAAATAAAATAATAATAATAATAATAAAATAAGCACAACCTCTTACGACTTGTATAAAAAATTAAATAGTGGCACAAGTTCTTTATTTGCTATTTTTTATAACAATATTTGTTATTTTATAAAAACAAATATTTTATAATAACAAATAAAGAATATAAAATATTTTATAAAATAAATATTTTATAATAACAAATAAAGAATATAAAATATTTTATAAAAACAAATATTTTATAAAAACAAATATTTTATAATAACAAATAAAGAATATAAAATATTTTTATATCCTATTTTATATTTTATAAAATATAAAAATATTTGTTATTATAAAATATTTGTTATTATAAAATATTTGTTTTTATAAAATATGATACATATATTTGTTATTATAAAATATTTTATAATAAAATATTTGTTATTATAACAAATATTTGTTAGTGTGAGTTTAGATTTTTTTTTTTTTTTTTGTTTTTTTTGTGTTAGGAAGAGGCTCTTACGGTTTGAATTTTTTTTTTTTTTTTATACGTTTGCATGTCGCATTTTGCCAGATATTTAATATTAAAAATTCGCTTTTAGTTAAACAAACCGACAAATACGTCGACTATGGTGGGGTCCTCATATTAAAATAAAAGTTTAAGATAAAATTGTTACTTACCATAGTATATTTATGTTTCAATCTCACCTTCCAATAAGTTTATCAACTATCAAAAGGGTGTGTTCAGATAAAGATCTATAAGAACCTATTATGGAAGGGCTCCCGTATATATATATATATATGGAATTAATCCACGGCACACGCTTTTTTTCGATGCATTCGTGAAACAAGTTTATATCCGATTGATCACAGCAATGAATGGCTCGGATTAAATGAAAAGCACTCCTATAGCTACAGTACATGGAACCAATATTAAAAGGTAATCAACGCCAAGTTTCTGATTTACCCCGAGCAAATATATCAAAGCCTGTGGTAGGAGCTCATGGCGAGCATTATGAAACTTCACCTTCTTTTTGCTTTTTGACCACCTTTTTAACTTTATGACAAAAAGTTGACCTGCTTTTCAGCTTTCACGGAATTTGATGAGTGTCGCTACAAGCTGTAGCGGCAAGGACATTTGTTTTTTAAGTACCATCCTTACTTCTTCCGTTCTTGAATTATCTCTCTCTCCAACCTTTCCTCTCACAGATATCATGTCTTAGTTTTCTCTCGATATCACTTTCCTTTTTTACAGCTTTAGTTTTTTTGGCCTCCGTGGTTGCACACTTTTAATCTCAAGTCAAAACTGAAATTCTTATCCGGCGTTTCTTCCTTCTTATTTCAGAATGGCACACAACATACCTACTCATAAAAGGTTTGTATCAAGTTTTTCAGATTTTGTTGCTAGCTTAAATTATGAAAATACATCTGAGTTTGTAAGTGAAGTTGAAAATAGTAAATCTGAACTGGTGCCATACGTTGGTCAATTATTTTCTAAGTTGGAAGATGTTGAGTTTTTTTACAGGTCGTATGCTAAAAAAATGGTTTTGAGATTAGAATTGCAACTAGTCATAAACATGCTGGTACTAATAATGTGTGGTCTAGGTTGTATGTTTGTAAAAAAGCCGGTACACCAAATTCAGAAAGAGTTTGCACGATGATGAAGATGGTAGTAAGAAAATAACTAGGCGGCGTGAGACTCTATTGGGACTTACATTATCTGCAAAGCTAGAATATTTGTTGTTCATAATAAGAAAGATGACAGTTGGCGTATTTCTACTGTTGAATTAGAGCACAATCATCACCTAGTGACCCCTACCAAGGTAGATTTGATTGAGACACATAGAAATATTACTCCAGTTGCCAAAAAATTAATTAACACTTTAAATAAGTCTGGAATTGGACCTAGTAGGATGATGAACGTTTTGAGCACAATGGGTGGCGGGTTGAAAAATGTTCCTTTTTCTAATGTTAATGTTCAGAATGTGGTGAGGGATTTAAGACGTGATTCTGCAGATGAAAATTGTGAGACCCCAGATTTTATCAATAAAGATTTAAATTTTGTCGAAATAATTTTTTAATATTATGGTGTGAATTTGAGATAATATTATAGTTGTGGGTAATATTTATAAATTTTGCAAAGTATGCAAGTGGTTATATTATATTCGATTGGTGGGGAATATTCGGTTTAGCGAGGAATATTCGTACAACTACTCAATCATTGGTGGACCCCATAATGTAATTATTGTCGGATTGAGAAAGCGACAAAAATATTTTATTGAAATAACGGCGGAAGTTTTAACGTGGATCTTGTTGAACTACTCGGTAGTAAAAAAATGCGATGTCGTGTGATTGCATAAGTAGCACACGGTATTGATTATTGATGCTTATGTGAGAAGTCACTCGGTTTGATTTCATTATTGTCGATTAATAATATGAATTATTATAGCGATAATGACGTTTTGTTTTATTCAGTATTATTAACGTAATAAAATAGAAACATCTTTTATATAAAGCGAATACTTTATTAAAGTTATTCTATAAATAGAATATATTATATTTTATTATGCATAGTGTTGCATAGTGTTTTGCATAGTGTTGCATAGTGTGTTTTTGCATAGTGTTGCATAGTATTTGCATAGTAAAATATTTTTATATAAATAGAATATATGATATTTTATTTAAAAGATTTTGCTTTAAATATGGACCGTCGATTAAAGTAAATCAATACGGACCGTTTCATGGATTAATTACTATGCATTCTATTTTCCTATAAATGAAGCTCATTCCTTCATTATTTTCTTTTAATTCTTTGAAAACTACAGAGAGAGAATTATAGAGAGAAGCTATATAGAGAAAATCTATAGAGAGAAAGAAGAAGAGTGATACAGTACTTCACTACTTTGATATCCGAAGGTCTTTTATGGTAAAGGATATTATTTGTTGTAATTCGTAAGTAAGGGTGTTATTCTTTCTTATTCATGAAGAGAACTTACATTATTCCATTCATTATTATTTTGTTGGAATAACTTTTGTAAAAGTGGCATACCCTATACATAAACCAGATACGCTGGCATACCCTATACTTGGTGAAATCCTTATATTATTCCATTCTTATTTATTACATTGGAATAACTTTGTATACGTGGAATCCCCTATACTTGGTGATATTCTTACATTATTCCATTCTTTATTATTACATTAGAATATCCATGTCTCGTGTTTTTTACTTAGGACTGGTTCCATTGTTTATTATTATTCAAGCATTTATTATTACATTGGATCATCACGTCGGTGTGAATTTCACGACACGGTTCCGTTATTATTATTACATTGGAATAACTGCCTATGCATGTAATCTGCATGCATGGTGATTTCTTTTGTTATTCCATTCTTTATTATACCCGGTTGGTTAAAACTTTGACTTCTATACTCCATGAAATTAGTAGAATATCCTTGATATTTGCGTTTCATTCGAGATCATTTCATGGAAATATTCTTACGATCATTCTTGAATTTTACTCTACAAAACAGTATCATGTTGACAATTTGGATGTTAATAATTCCTGGATTAAATAATTTTTGAACTTGTTTTATTGAATTATTATGTCATTGTCATCATCCTCATGTTATATTATGTTATCTTTGGCTTACGTGCATAGATGAACTTAGTATGATTATGACGAGGATCATTCGGTATAATCATGACTTGTTATAAATGATGTGATAAAAGTCCTCGGTGGCTTTGTAATGCGATGATGGATAGTTTTTGGTATGATTATGACCGGGGTGATTCGGTATAGTCATGACCATTGATAATTTGATGAAAATCCTTGGCCCGTAGTGCGGGGATGATTAGATATTGTGGTTTATTCATTAAACTGAGTCTTAAAGATAAAATTTATGAAAATCTTTTAAAACCTAAAAGATAGTAGACTTTATTTTCTACTTGACTCTTTTAATGGATTGCATATTCAGCTCTTGATTAAACTTGTTGTCTATTGTATTTTATCGGTTTAACCTTTGTTGAAGGCTAATGATAATTTATTACGCATTATCTTAGTCATAATATTTCTTCTTGGGCTAGTTGAGCTCACCCTTTCTTTCAACTTTATTCTCTTGAAAATGAGAATGAAATTTGGGACGAGTCGGGGAAGCAGTGATGGTCGAGGAGGATAGCATTAGTAGTCCTCACTATTACGTGAAATAGTGTGATAATAGTTGTAATGAGGACTCCTTGAGTATGGATATTGTCTAAATGACAATATTCCTATTAGAACTCTCAGTTTATGTATTGTCGTATGTTACACGACAGATGTATAATTAAGTTTGTATTTGAATTTATGTACCATGTAAGTGGCGACCCAAGATGGGTGACGTATACCTAATTTTGGGGGCGTCACAAAAATGATGCACAAACTGCTGTAAATTATTTGTAAAAACTTGCATCCAAGAGTTCGAGTAAATTTTTTTATCGTGTCAAACCAGATGCAACAAATCGCATAGCATGCATTTTGTGGGTCGACGCACGATCAAGGTCTATGTATCAAAATTTCAGAGATGTTGTGACATTTGACAGTACATACAGGACAAATAAGTATGACATGTCGTTTGTTCCTTTTACCGGGGTTAACCACCATTTTCAGTCTATATTGTTTGGATTTGCATTGTTAAGGGATGAAACAGAAGACACTTTCGTGTGGGTATTAGAGACATGGCTCAAAGCCATGGACTACAAGTTGCCTATAACCATCATTGACCCAACAACAAAGCTATGAGTAATCTTATTGCCAAGGTACTCCTTCTACTTATCACTTATTGTGTTCTTGGCATATTAGCAACAAATTTCCTGAGAAATTGCATCATGTTTATTCTGAGCACCCATCCTTCAAAGAGCATTTTAATAATTGTGTGTATAATTCATTATCCATTGGGGAGTTTGAAGAGCGTTGGCAGATTCTGTTGAGGAATTATGAATTGTATAACAATGAGTGGATTAAAAGTTTGTATGATGTACGAAGAAATGGATTCCAAATATACAAAGAGATTTTTTCTTGCGGGAATAACAACCCCTGGAAGAAGCGAGAGCATGAATAGTTTTTTTGATGAGTTTGTCAATGCGTCAACGGGCATGAAAGAATTTGTAGTGCAGAGTCAGAAAGCTATAGCAAAACAATTTATCAGAGAGAGGAAGGCCGATTACATAACACAACATCGGAAAAGGAATATGGTACTCGGTTCATCTTTGGAAGTGCATGCTGCGCAGGTGTACACAAAAGAGATGTTTAGACGTTTTCAGCGTCAATTCGTCGATTCAATAAAGTACAATGTTAGTAAAGTCAGTGAGTTGCGTGGCCCTAAAATAAAGGTTTATGCAGTGTATAAGACAGATGCAGCTGAAAATGGTGGAAGATATAAAGAAATAGTCAACAATAAATGCTGTTGGAATTGGTAACATGTAATTGTCAATTATTTTCACATTCTGGTGAATTGTGCAGGCACATCTTGAGATATTTCTTGTCTAAGAGTATTTCCCAAATTCCAAACGACATGATTCTTTCTCGTTGGACAAGAAACGCAAACAAAACCGATGTTGAAGAATTGCTCTTTAGCCCAACAACTGCTGACTTTGAACAAGATCAAGCAATGCGTTTTAATTATTTGATGATGATTGCGGAGTTGGCAAAAAAGTGCTTGCTCGATTCGAGCTACTAAAACTCACCTTAAGTTAAATGCACGAGGAAAAGCATTAATTGACCAAGTATGATCCCGGACGAGAATGTTCTTGAGTTGGCGGGACGATGACATTGATTGACCTTCATCGTGATACTCAAACAATGGGCTATGACAATAGCGATGAAGATCGCAGAGGAAGAAGCGATGTATCATGGAAATATTCTTACGATCATTCTTGAATTTTACTCTACAAAAGCGATATCATGTTGACAATTTGGATGTTAATAATTCCCGGATTAAATAATTCTTGAACTTGTTTTATTGAATTATTATGTCATTATCATCATCCTCATGTTATATTATGTTATCTTTTGGCTTACGTGCATAGATGAACTTAGTATGATTATGACCGAGGATCATTCGGTATAATCATGGCTTGTTATAAATGATGTGATAAAAGTCCTCGGTTATTTGTAATGCATTGATGGATAGTTTTGGTATGATTATGACCGAGGGGTGATTCGGTATAGTCGTGACCATTGATAATTTGATGAAAATCCTTGGTAGTGATGCAGGGATGATTAGATATTGTGGTTTATTCATTAAAGCTGAGTCTTAATGATAAAATTTATGATAATCTTTTAAAACCTAAAAGATAGTAGACTTTATTTTCTACTTGACTCTTTTAATGGATTGCATATTCCACCGTAGTTAAACCGGTTGTCTATTGTATTTTATCGGTTTAACTTTGTTGAAGGCTAATGATAATTTATTACGCATTATCTTAGTCATAATATTTCTTCTTGGGCTAGTTGAGCTCACCCTTTCTTTCTTTGTTTCTTCGTGAAATGAGAATATATTTGGGACGAGTCGGGGAAGCGAGTGATGGTCGGAGGATAGCATTAGTAGTCCTCACTATTACGTGAAATAGTGTGATAATAGTTGTAATGAGGACTCCTTGAGTATGGATATTGTCTAAATGACAATATTCCTATTAGAACTCTCGGTTTATGTATTGTCGTATATTTACGACGGATGTATAATTAAGTTTGTATTTGAATTTATGTACCATGTAAGTGGCGACCCAAGATGGGTGGCGTATACCTAATTTTGGGGGCGTCACGGTTGGTATCGAGCTTAGGGATATGATCCCCGGTGAGATGTGAGATAAGAACTAGAAAGGGAGAGGCGGGGAATTCATTCGCTAGTATGACCTACCTAAATTTATTTGGTATTTAATTGGTGGTCGAGTATAGGGATAATATGTGATATGTTAATTAACCCTTGTTTTGTGGCGGTGTTTGAGAATGACATCCGAAAATCTTTGAGATAAGCAATGAAGCACATGAGAGTGTTGATTCATTTCAAACAAAAGGTAACGACCAACAACACGATAATAATCATCATCGGTGGTGGCAGTAATTTATCGAACAATGATTACCATCGGGGAAATTATCATGCTTAAGAATTGTAACCACGGTGGTAATCATGGCAAAGATAATAGAAGTGGAAATTGCAAGAAAGAAGGTCATTTAGCCCAATTTTGTTGTGCACCAAAGTCAAGTCTATTTGGGGACGGTGACACCAAAGGTGGATATGGACAAAACAAAGTCGTTGGTTTTAGGAAGTGCATTTTTCATGACTTCTCAAAAAGCGAGTAAACCAAACGAAGTAAGCACGAGTTAGTTAATTATAAATTGCGAAGTCTATACCTTATAAGATACCGGTTCTACCCATTATTTTATCTCTCTTGCTTGCGTTCAACGTTTAAATTTGACTCCAGAGAAATTGGACTTTGATTTATCTGTTTAAACTTAGTTGGGAGAAACATTCGTTACCTCCACTGTTTATAAATCTTTTTGATTCAAATCAACACTTTCACGTTACCTGTCAATCTTATCTCTTTGAAAATACTTGCCTTTGATTTTTGGAATCAATTGGTTAACTACTCATCATGCTTTTCGTAAGGTTGTTAGCTTTTATATTTATAACAACCCTGTTACACGAATTTAAAGTAACCAAACCCTAAAGTTAATCATTGTCATATCAAGCCATAAGTAAAGAGCCCTGAATCTTTCGTTGTTGACTTCCTTGTGTGGAAATGAAGCGGACTTTTTCGTAGAGGCGACATCGTGAATGAAGATGGCAAGTTTATAGGTATCATTGTGACGTGCTATCCAAAGTTGGGATGAAAGTCACAGTTGGTATCAATGTAACGTACTATCCAAGTCTTAGATAAGAGTAGCAGTTTTGAATGATATTTCTATCATTAATAAATTTATTGACGTATTCTTGAAGATTTCCTAGCCTACCCTAGAGCATGAAATCGAATTTTGTATTGACCCCAGTACGAAAACCCAATTCTTAAACCCTCAAATATTTCTTCAACTAAAATGAACAGTTTACGTGGTTTATGATAAAAGTCATAATAAAAGCATTGGACTAATGAAAACCATGGGTATACGTAGTATTAGTAAGTGTTATGATGAGTTATGTTGGTTATTATGTGAAAACATGAAAGTTTCTTAGAAATCACAAAGAGTTGAAAATCAGATTTTGGTGAAAAACGTAACATGAAATTCAATTGACCATATCTCCTATTATATTTTGAATTTTTGAGTGTGGTCAAGTCCTAGAGTTAGATCTATGAGTTACCTAACTAATCCAAGTGGAATCAATGAAAATGGTGTTGTAGATTTTCGTGTGGACTGATTTTAGTAAAGGAGTGCAAAGCTGCAAAAACCGAAAAAGCTGCTGCCATGATTTTAGAGGGGCTGTTTCGGCCACTTAAATTATGAGAAAAATTCTGGACTTTTGGGACATGAAAGTATATGGTATAAAGTACCTCCTGTCCAAAAATGAGCTCATTCTGACTTAAAATGAGCAAGTTATGACTATTTCAATATTTAGGTTTTTCCGACGAAAAACGCTATAACCGGAGTTCTATAACTTCGATGACCATGAAATTTAAACTGGAAGCTCACGTTAACATATGTAAGGTCCTGCCAGTATTTGGGAATTTTTGGAGTTAAACTTGAGGTAGCTAATTTCTTAAGGAATTAATTAGAAATTGATTTTTGAAGTAAATGAATTTTAAAAATTCTGAGAAAAATATATTTTCATTATGGGACTATATTATGCTAAATCCCAGAAAAGAAATATTTTTGGGATTTGATTTGGTATTTTCATGAAAATAGTTTAATTACGAACATATGAGTTAAATATGTTATGTGAAAATAACGTTGAAAATAGGATTTTATGGCTAGAGAATCCTATATAGAGTATATGCATATTTTGAGGATTTGATAATTGGTGATGATATCTTATGAGTATGGCATTTTTGAATGATTAAATGCATTATATGGTAAAAGCGTAAACAATTGAGATAAATTGTTTATAAATTTAAGAAGTGATTAAAATATTGTTATAATATTAATGATATTAGATTATGAGATTATTAAGTGATTAATAACATGGGGATATTCTTGAATCTTGGATAAATTATATTATAAATGTTTAATATTTATCCTTTATCTCATTTGATTGATTCTTTATATCATTATCCTCATGCTTATATTATGTTGAAAGTCATCTCGTGATCTATAATAGTGCATAGATGGACTTGGTATGATTATGATTGAGGATTGTTCGGTATAATCATAATAGTAATTGAAAACACGATTATCTTTGGCAGTAGTAGTGCATGGATAATTTGTGGTCTTGATACTAATGAATACACAATTATCTTTGGTAGTAGTGCATGGATAATTTGTGGTCGTGATCTTAATGAATACACAATTATCTTTTGTAGTAGTGCATGGATAATTTGTGGTCGTGATCTTAATGAATACACGATTATCTTTGGTAGTAGTGCATGGATAATTTGTGGTCGTGATACTAGTGAATACACGATTATCTTTTAGTAGTAGTGTATGGATAATTTGTGGTCGTGATACTAATGAATACACGATTATCTTTGGTAGTAGTGCATGGATAATTTGTGGTCGTGATACTAGTGAATACACGATTATCTTTGGCCGTAGTGTATGGATAATTTGTGGTCGTGATACTAATGAATACACGATTATCTTTGGTAGTAGTGCATGGATAATTCGTGGTCGTGATCTTAATGAATATCCTTGGCTTTTTGTAGTGCGGGGATGATTCGATGATATGGATTAATTATTGGTGAGTCTCAAAGAATGAAACATTAATTCATGGATGTGGTAAAAGTCATCTTTGGTCAGTAGTGCATTGATAGACTTGGTATGATTATGACCAAGATTATTCGGTATAATCATGATCAGTAATTGAAAACACACGAATATCCTTGGCAAGATGGTGCATGGATAATTCGTGGTCGTGATACTATTAAGTCGCTGCCTCAAAGCATTATTGGTTTTCTGAGTTGTATATCTTTGGCAGTAGTGCAAAGATGAATTGTTAATGAATATCTTTGGCCGGATTGCAAAGATGAATTTAATGTTTTCAACGATAAGGGTATTCAAGGTATCCTCACCTCTTTATCATATCAGGTACGTACCCTAATTTCGAGGGCGAAATTCCATAAGGAGGGGAGATTGTGAGACCCCAGATTTTATCAATAAAGATTTAAATTTTGTCGAAATAATTTTTTAATATTATGGTGTGAATTTGAGATAATATTATAGTTGTGGATAATATTTATAAATTTTGTAAAGTATCTGAGTGGTTATATTATATTCGATTGGTTGGGGAATATTCGGTTTAGCGAGGAATATTCATACAACGGCTCAATCATTAAGTGGATCCCTAGCGTAATTATTATCGGTCGGATTGAAAGCGACAAAAATATTTTATTGAAATAACGGCGGAAGTTTTACCGTGGATCTTTGTTGAACTACTTCGGTAGTAAAAAAAAAGAATGTCGTGTGGTTGCATAGTAGCACGGTATTGATTATATGATGCTTATGTGAGAAGTCACTCGGTTTGATTCCATTATTGTCGATTAATAATATGAATTATTATAAGCGATAATGAGTTTTATTTTATTCAGTATTATTAACGTAATAAAATAGAAACATCTTTTATATAAAAGCAGAATACTTTATTAAAGTTATTCTATAAATAGAATATATTATATTTTATTATGCATAGTGTTGCATAGTATTTGCATAGTAAAATGTTTTATATAAATAGAATATATGATATTTTATTTAAAAGATTTTGCTTTAAATATGGACCGTCAGATTAAAGTAAATCAATATGGACCGTTTCATGGATTAATTACTATGCATTCTATTTTCCTATAAATGAAGCTCATTCCTTCATTATTTTCTTACTTAATTCACTTTGAAACTACAGAGAGAGAAATTATGAGAGAAGCTATAGAGAGAAAATCTATAGAGAGAAAGAAGAAGAGTATTACGTACTTCACTACTTTGATATCAAAGTGTCTTTTACGGTAAAAAGGATATTATTTGTTGTACAGAAGTAAAGGGTGTTATTCTTTCTTATTCATGAAGAGAACTTACATTATTCCATTCATTATTATTACATTGGAATAACTTTGTAAAAGTGGCATACCCTATACATAACCTTTGTATCATGGCGTACCCTATACTTGGTGAAATCCTTATATTATTCCATTCTTATTTATTACATTGGAATAACTTTTGTATCGTGGAATCCCTATACTTGGTGATATTCTTACATTATTCCATTCTTTATTATTACATTGGAATATCTCATGCGTGTTTTTTTGGGACACGGTTCCATTGTTTATTATTATTCAAAGCATTTATTATTACATTTGGATCATCACAACCGATTGTGAATTTCACGACTGGTTAGTTATTATTATTCTCATTGGAATAACTTTGTCTATCAATACCGCATGCATGGTGATTTCTTTTGTTATTCCATTCTTTATTATACCCAGTTGGTTAAAACTTTGACTTCTATACTCCATGAAATTAGTAGAATATCCTTGATATTTGCGTTTCATTCAATATCATTTCATGGAAATATTCTTCTGATCATTCTTGAATTTTACTCTACAAAACAGTATCATGTTGACAATTTGGATGTTAATAATTCCTGGATTAAATAATTTTTGAACTTGTTTTATTGAATTATTATGTCATTGTCATCATCCTCATGTTATATTATGTTATCTTTGGCTTACGTGCATAGATGAACTTAGTATGATTATGACCAGGGATCATTCGGTATAATCATGACTTGTTATAAATGATGTGATAAAAGTCCTCGGTGGCTGTAATGCGATGATGGATAGTTTTGGTATGATTATGACCGGGGTGATTCGGTATAGTCATGACCATTGATAATTTGATAAAATCCTTGACCGTGGTACGAGGGATGATTAGATATTTTGGTTTATTCATTAAACCGAGTCTTAAAGATAAAAATTTATGAAAATCTTTTAAAACCCTAAAAGATAGTAGACTTTATTTTCTACTTGACTCTTTTAATGGATTGCATATTCATTTGCTTGATTAAACTTGTTGTCTATTGTATTTTATCGGTTTAACTTTGTTGAAGGCTAATGATAATTTATTCGCATTATCTTAGTCATAATATTTCTTCTTGGGCTAGTTGAGCTCACCCTTTCTTTTCTTTATTCTCTTGAGGAAATGAGAATAGAAATTTGGGGACGAGTCGGGAAAAGCGAGTGATGGTCCGAGAGGATAGCATTAGTAGTCCTCACTATTCACGTGAAATAGTGTGATAATAGTTGTAATGAGGACTCTTGAGTATGGATATTGTCTAAATGACAATATTCCTATTAGAACTCTCGGTTTATGTATTGTCGTATGTTACACGCACGGATGTATAATTAAGTTTGTATTTGAATTTATGTACCGTATGTAAGTGGCGACCCAAGATGGGTGGCGTATACCTAATTTTGGGGCGCCACAAAATGATGGCTTCGTTGTAAATTATTTGCAAAAACTTGCATCCAAGAGTTCGAGTAAATTTTTTTATCGTGTCAAACCAGATGCAACAAATCGCATAGCATGCATTTTGTGGGTCGACGCACGATCAAGGTCTATGTATCAAAATTTCAGAGATGTTGTGACATTTGACAGTACGTACAGGACAAATAAGTATGACATGTCGTTTGTTCCTTTTACTGGGGTTAACCACCATTTTCAGTCTATATTGTTTGGATTTGCATTGTTAAGGGATGAAACAGAAGACACTTTCGTGTGGGTATTAGAGACATGGCTCAAAGCCATGGACTACAAGCTGCCTATAACCATCATCACTGACCAAGACAAAGCTATGAGTAATGCTATTGCCAAGGTACTCCCTTCTACTTATCACTTATTGTGTTCTTGGCATATTAGCAACAAATTTCCTGAGAAATTGCATCATGTTTATTCTGAGCACCCATCCTTCAAAGAGCATTTTAATAATTGTGTGTATAATTCATTATCCATTGGGGAGTTTGAAGAGCGTTGGCAGATTCTGTTGAGGAATTATGAATTGTATAACAATGAGTGGATTAAAAGTTTGTATGATGTACGAGAGAAATGGATTCCAGCATATACAAAGAGATATTTTGCCGCGGGAATAACAACCACTGGAAGAAGCGAGAGCATGAATAGTTTTTTTGATGAGTTTGTCAATGCGTCAACGGGCATGAAAGAATTTGTAGTGCAGAGTCAGAAAGCTATAGCAAAACAATTTATCAGAGAGAGGAAGGCCGATTACATAACACAACATCGGAAAAGGAATATGGTACTCGGTTCATCTTTGGAAGTGCATGCTGCGCAGGTGTACACAAAAGAGATGTTTAGACGTTTTTTTCAGCGTCGAATTAAATCGATTCAATAAAGTACAATGTTAGTAAAAGTCGATTGAGTTGCGTGGCCCTAAAATAAAGGTTTATGCAGTGTATAAGACAGATGCAGCTGAAAATGGTGGAAGATATAAAGAAATAGTCAAAAATAAATCATTGGGAATTCAGAATATGTAATTGTCAATTATTTTCACATTCTGGTGAATTGTGCAGGCACATCTTGAGATATTTCTTGTCTAAGAGTATTTCCCAAATTCCAAACGACATGATTCTTTCTCGTTGGACAAGAAACGCAAACAAAATCGATGTTGAAGAATTGCTCTTTAGCCCAACAACTGCTGACTTTGAACAAGATCAAGCAATGCATTTTAATTATTTGATGACTGATTGCACGGAGTTGGCCAGTAAAGCTGCTTGCTCAGTTCGAGGCTACAAAACTCACCTTAAGTTAAATGCACGAGGAAAAGCATTAATTGACCAGTATGATTCGGACGAGAATGTTACTGAGTTGGCAGACGATGACATTGATTGCACTGTTCGTGATACTCAAACAATGGGCTATGACAATGACGATGAAGATGCAGAGGAAGAAGCGGAAGAACATGAGTTTTTGACACCAGTTATTTCTCAAACAAAGGGTCGCAAAAAACAATCAAAGTTAAAGAGTGCATTTGAAAAAATAGTGGGTTCTAAACCTCATCGAAAATGTGCAATTTGTGGCTTTGAAACCGACCATGATAAGCGCAATCACTATCGAGTGTTAGGGATTCCTGAGCCTAAAAAATAGATCTCGGTTGTATTATTTAAGCGATGTTTTTATTTATGCTCAGTTGTATTATGTTTGTATTTATGCTCAGTTGCATTATGTACGCAATGTTTGTATTAATGCTCAGTTGTATTATGTAAGCTATGTTTGTAAGCTATTATTATTATATTAAACGTAATAATTATAATAATATCCGATAATAATAATATGAATAATAATAATAATAGATGTCTAAAGAGTTCCCAATAATAATTACACCAACAATACAACTAAATATCATCCACATGAAGAAGTCTAGCTTGACATCTAAAGAGTTCCTAGTTCGGTGTCGAAATACCAGTAAATCTTCTGCCGACCATTTTTCTCGACGAATATTTACACTGTTCCTGACAAAATAGTCAACATATTTACAAACGAAAATACCACAGTCATAAGTGTTTGGCTACACAGGTTTGTTTTTTGGTATTAACACACGCGGTGTAAGACCCCGAATTTTTTTTTAATAAAATGGAATTTCCTCTATTTATTATTTTGAAATAGTAAGGGTTGATTTGATTAATGTGGATAGTTATGGGTAAAATACGCAAATATTTCGAATAAGCAAGTGGTTATAAAATATTCATTGTTGTCGGGGAATATTCGTTTGGTCGTGGAATATTTTTGTTGTCGGAGAATATTAAATGCACTGCCAGTAGCGATCTTTGTGGGCCCCATAACGGAAAAAGCGATTGGATGAAGAAAGCGACAAATATAAGTTGTTTAAAAATAACGGGCGTAGTTATTCACAATTAATCTTTGTTAAAATACTCGGTGGTTAAAACACACGGTAGCTTTGCGGTATTGCACCAATTATTGATTCTTACGTAAGAAGGCTTTACTCGATAATGGTTACTGATAATTCTTATTCGATATTTTATTGATTTAATAATTGTTGCGTTGATATTTTATATTGTTGTTGTTTGATAATTGTCATTACACAGTATTTTTCATTATCGAAGCAATAATTCATATTATCCGAATAGTATTATTAGATAACATTATTGGCAATGTCTAGAAAGTTATCTACAGGAGAGGTTTGGTCACCTAATTGCGCCAGAGAAGGAGAAATTCTTATTGGAAAGCCCCTCTTTCTGAGGAGCGACACTGGTTGCGATCTTGTGATTCTGTAATATTATTTGTGAATAATTAATTATTGATTTATATGATGAGGAAAATATTGATTTTATGTGGATATAAATGGAGAAAATTTTAAAATGACAATTGTTGAAAATTAATATTTTATCTTTTACGATAAAATAATTCATTTAAATATATTATTTTAATAATAAATATTTTTATAATGAATGTGGGATATGTGAGTATATGAGGAGGAAGAGTATTTTTGTGGCATTAAATGTTTAACACATATTTTGTGTGTTGGTGGACAATTATTATTAATGAAATTTGATTATAGCTTTATAAAATCGTCAGTTTATGGATTTGGTCAATTTTGTTTGGAATTTGGAAAAACTTTCTTCGCAAAGTTGTAGAGAATTGAATTTCCTATACAAAGTCGCGTGATTCAATTTTTTCCGACAAGGGGCTATTTATTGTGAATTATTGAAGTTCCGAAGTTCTGAAATAATTGATTTTTGGAAGTTTAAAATATTTTTAATTACAAAAACGTTTTTTTCATTTTTGAAACTCATTTAACATGTGATTAGGAAGCTGAATTCAGATTGTTAGTGTGCGTAGAGAATTTGTAATATATATAATATTATTATATTAAATTTTCTACTTTGGTGTTCTAAGAATTTTCCTATAAATAGGGTGCTTAGGTTAGAATTGAAAATCACACCAAAAACTGAAGTTTTCTCTCTCTATATTATCGAGCGTATTCTTGTGAGTATTTTGAGTATACTTTGAGTATTGCTATCGGTGCAAGTTCAAGTCATAGCTTTATATCAGGTGTTTCAACTAAAAGTCTCGCTTTCGAGGTAGCGGATGTTATTTTCTTCTCAAATGATATTATTTCTTCAATATCATTATCTTTGAAATATTGGTTGAAAACTTTTATCAAATTTGAAACTTTTTCATGTTGGGGTTACTTATTCATGAGTTACTATTCACGAGTTCTTATTCACGAGTACTATTCACTTAAACGTGAAGATGTTTTTTGTGAAATTCTATCTTTTGGTGTCTGAGTTACTATTCACGTATACGGACTATTCACGATATCTGACTATTTATTACTAAATCGGCACTATTCATAGAAAAATGAAATTTCTTCTTTTTGTCCAAAATATCTATTCTGGATACTAGCTTTGATTGTATCCATGTTTTGATCATTCTTAAATTTTACTCCAATCTGATTACTTATGAAGTATTTTTGAATTTGGATTGTTTAAAATACGAATCCTTAATATTTGATCTTTTGTTTCACTGGATTCGTTTTTTTTTGAAATATTTTTCATCATCCTCAATCTTAAATGATGATATTATTGAATATCTTTGGCCTGTAGTGCAAAGATGAATGATTTCTAATGAATATCTTTGACCCGTAGTGCAAAGATAAACAGGTGTTTAGATGAACATGACCAACTGATGAATATCTTTGGCTTGTAGTGCAAAGATGAATATTTGATTCCTGATGTATATTGATTGATGTTAGGGGATAAAAGATGAGCGATGAACTTTTAAATTCATACATAGAAGATAGTAGTTTGCATTCTCTACTTAACTCTTCTAATGAATTATTATTTCATTGCGAATATTGATTTAAAACTTGTTGTCTATTGTATTCTATTAGATTTTTCCTGTTGAAGACTAACGATAATTTGTTGTATATTATCTTAGTCATAATATTCCTTCTTGGGCTAGTTGAGCTCACCCTTTTCCTTGTTGTTCCATTTTTCTTCTCGGGAGGCGAGAATGTAGCGAGTCTTAGTCGGGGTATGGAATGAAGGTTCTAGAGAGAGTTGTTTAGTAGTCCTCACCATTTTTGTAAAATAATGTATCAATAAATGTGATGAAGATTTATTTGAGTATAGATATTATGCAGAAGATAATATTTGTATTCAAACTCACAGATTTATATGTTGTAATAATAAAGTTGTAGTTATTTACGTACCATGTATTTGGCGATTTCGAGAATGGGTTGGATGGAATGGACCTATTTTGGGGGGGTGTCACGGTTGGTATCGAGCTTTGGGATATGATCTCTGGCGGAGATCGGGGAATAGAACTAGGAAGGAGAGGCGAGTAAATCCTTCATTTAGTGTGTCTACTAAGCTTATTTGTTAGTTAGTTAGTATATAGGGATATTATGTGATATATTGATTTCCTTAATTAACCCTTGTTTTATGACATGATTTGAGAACGTTAATCGAGAATATTAATGATGGAGTAAATGAGATCGTGGAGATGCTGTCTTTACCAACGAGGAGAGCGTGCAACAGTCGGCAATGTACCTCCGTGAACAACACCATTTGGCGAGATGATGAGCGAGGGGATGTTTAGAAGTTTTTGCGATTCATGCAAAATCAGACGAGGAGACTTCGTGTTCAAAATCTGAGGAGGAAATGATAGCAATTCACGGGTGGTCACTGACAAGCGGTTCAAATAGTTGGGACCACGACTGGGAAAGCCGGATCCGATCATGGCGGAAACATGGGTCAAACAAATTACCAAGATATTCGATGTCTTGGGAAAGTTCCATTCACTACTTTTACTGTTTCAGTAATGAGGCGGATTCATTGGTGGGAATCGTGAAGCGTACCATCCAATTTGCACTTTCAAGATGTCATGGGAGATATTTGAAGCAGATTCGATGACAAGTACTTCCACGAAAGTATTCGTCATATGAAGGAAGTGGAGTTTATTAGATGGAAGAGAATAACGATGGCGGTGTCGATCTGGCGAAGTTCGCGGAGTTATCGAGTTTGCATCTCATTTGGTGGAGAATGAGGAACGTATGACGCGGATGTTTCTGAGAGGTTTGAAACCCGGCATATGTCAGTGTATCATTTCTCATAAATTTTCTCTCTATTCAGATGTTGTCAGCGGGGCTTAGTTATTAGAAGCGAGATAACAAGTACGTTCAATCGAGGCACTTCTGAAAATCGAATTTATAGCGACGACGGTGACCGTCGCTATATAGATAAAAAACCGTCGCTATAGGCTATAGCGACGATCGCTACGATCGTCATTAAAGCCGTCATTTGAAACCTATAATGACGGTCTTTTTGCTTATAATGACGGTCGACCGTCACTAGAAAAACCCATAAAACGCGCTTGAAGGTTTTTTACCGATCGAGAAAGTGGATATCTGAAGCGACCACTTAATAGTCATTATGAAGATTTGGTCGTGAGCTATCATTACGGCAATGGTCGTGCCCGTCGGTATAGGTGAGATTTGGCTATGAGTTATGCACGACGGTCGTACGACGGCCATTATAGGTGAGATTTGGTCAGTAAGCTCTCTGCTGCGATTTTGCCGTGGTCGTTATATAAGCAGATTTGGTGAGAGCTCTTTATGACGGCCGGTGGCGCCGCCATTATATCTTCCCAAATTTTTAAAGATCATCTTTGTTTCTATACAATAATTTTTATTTATTTTTACCTGTTAAGAAACATAACCACATTCAACCATCCAATCTGAATATAACATTTACAACTAAAAGAATAAAACAAATAAAGTCTATTAATGTATAATATCATCTAAATATACATAACCATCCAAAATACTGTTACTATGTATCAAAACAGTACATAACCAATAGCACATTTAACATATTTTTAGTATCACATCTAACAAATTTTCATCAAAAATAGTGTTACATATAACAAATTTCCAGCAGCACGTGACATGTCACAGGTCCTCTATAGGATTATTTGATCCGCTAATATCACCATTATCTCCTTCTGTGTATCGATCCTACAAATTAATTATTAAGTGAACTTGTTAATCCATAAAAACATAATGATAGCCCCAAAAATTTAAGTATAAGTGAAGTGAGAGAGCAACACCTGATTGTTGGATTGAGCATTTGGAATTGATGAATTCTTCATAAATTCTGTCATAATTGATAATAGTTCATCCACTTTCCTTGCAGTATCATCTCCTTTTTCCCGCACCTTTTTCAACTCAGCTTTTAATTCTTGATTCTCACGTTGTACCTCATTATTTGTGTCACGAGGCCCCAAGTGTTTGTAGGCGTGGCACCAACTCCACCTTGTCAAGTCTACCGTATCAGCTCTGGTCCAAGAACTTGTCTGCAAGTATATCATTCCGTCTGTCTCTCTGCTTTCACCAGTCGATTCCTGAGTCTTCTTTAACTCAATAATTTTTTTCCTGTGAAAATATATAAGGCAAATTATACACAACTTAAATATACAAGGCAACTTAAATATACAAGGCAATTCAACATAACTTAAAGAAGAGTAGCAAATAATAGTAGTAATTCTGTTATGTTATTCTATTATTATTTTTAATCTTGTTCTAAAGTAACTTACAAGATATTCTATTCCACTTACTTAAATGTTCCTTCTTTCTATATTGGTTACCTATTTAGACATTGTTCTTGAGATACCATCTTGTATTTAGCTTCCTGAGTATTGAAAATTAAAATAATTACACTACAACAATGAGTATTGAATTTTAAAGAGTGAGAGATTGATTTTTCATCATTGCCACATTTTCCTTTGCTCTTCCTCATTGGTTGCATACCCCATTTGCAAACAACAAACATATAACTTGAAAATTAAAATAATTACACTAATACAAACTAGAAGAGAAGTAACACTATATTTGTTGAGGTCTATGTGATATTGTTTCCACGATATTCTTTTACACTTTATGAAAAGTCTTTCCGAGTTGTTCATTCACGATCTTAGGGGAGAGAATTAGTCCAGATAAATGTCAAGTTCATGACATCATATGTTTAGCTAGAAGCTGCATGTATGGCTATTTTGACTCTACTTATAAGGTTGGACGTGCATTGCTTTGTCCCATATACAACATGTTCAATGACATTAATTTAGTGTGTAATATAGTAGTCGACAACTATTTATATAGAATCATTCAATTTAATTTATTCATTCATACGTGTTTTTATAAAATGAAATGGTCTCTCTATTTATGCTTACTAATTTATTTTGTTGATCTTTTGGGAATTTGATACTCTAGTTTAGTGACTAATTTATTAATGAACAAATTAAAGGTCTATGCTTCTAGGAACATATTAAAGTAGGAAGTTTTTCTTGGTGCCTCCATAATGTGACTTAACTATATTCTTGTAGGGATCACGGTATTTAGAATCGAAAAGGCTGGAGTTTAAATTCATGTAAATGAATGCTCTAAAACAAACTCACACACACATCTGAGGATAAAGAAAAAAAAACCCATTGTTTGAGGATTGATAAATCGTACCACATTCGAGGATGCTCCGGTAAAATTGAGTTATCACTTTGAGTGTGGGATTTGTATATACATATCTGCTTTCGATCAATCTCTTTTTATTTATTTGGTACTACAAATAAAACAAAAATAGTTCATAATTCAAGAAATACTCTATTTATAAAAGTCTAATACATGATTAACGATAAAAAATATTGAAATAACATCAAATATTACCAATTCATGCTTCTTTTTGGAATTGATTTAGTGCCCAATGTATGACCTACCAACAATTTTTTCGATTTTCACAATTTTTGTTGCTATATCCTCGCATTGTATGTATTTATAAATTAATATTAATATATAACAATAAGTAAGAATTGATAATACATAAATTAGAATAAACCACAACTGTGCATCATCATTAGCCAATAATCAACCAATATGACCCATTGATTAGGATTTACTCGATCATTGTTGATAGTATTATTATCGATTTTGTACAGTTACTGTGCACAAAATTATTACTCTTTAAGTTAGACTTCCAATCTCTCCACCTATTGTTCATGATAGTCATCGGTTTTCTCTTAGCATTGGGGTGGATCGTGGTAAATCGTTTCTACAACAAACAAATTTACACATATATTAGTTTGTTTCAATGTGCTTAATGTCAAATTCTATAAAATGGTATGATTAATAACTTTGAATTTCATCCCAAGCCCCTTGTCATGTTAGCCTCGTCATATTGGACCATGTTAGAGTAGTTATTGGAAAAAATTCTCCATTGTGCGAGCAAGACACACGAGAAAAGTGGTTAACTTATTGGCCTCTCCCCAACAGACGGGTTGACCATTTGCATCATAAATTACTTTCTTGGAATGCATCGATATTTGACCATAATTTTGCTCCCATCGTTGGTCCACGCTTCCTCTTAGGTCGAGAACCTAAAAAAGAGAAAGAATCAAGATATATGAACTAAACAAAACTAAAATATAACATGAGGAACAACTTTCAAATGGTATACATAGACAATATAGGGACTCTATACTGACTCACAACTTCAGTCTCAACATGCGAGAAATTGTCAAAACTTGTCAAGAAAAATCAAAACTTGTCAAAACTTGCAAATCAAAATGCGAGAAATTGTCAAAAGAGATCCTAATTCCAGTTTCTTGACATGTTTATTGGGAATATTTATGTAATGAAAAAGATAAATGAAAGGGAAAAAAGAAGAGAGAACTGAAGTCTTTAGGATAGGTTCTCGCTAGTATGAAGAATAAAGGATAAATCATATAGTAGATAAAACTATAAAAAAATGCATTAGCCAGATATAAGTGTTTAATGGTTGTGGATTTACGTTTCTTGTCTTATTTGTAGCATAGAGCTGGTACTGTATCTGTAGTACAGTTAATTTTCTTACACTTCTACCTGTAGAGCAGAAGAGCGAACTCTTTGCTCTTTTGTGTGATTCTTATAAAAACTTTATTGTAACCTCAATAATGTTTTTGCATTTTTGAAGATATGTGTTTGGTGCTGGCATCACATAATGGACATGGCTGAGAAGGACAATATAGAAGGCAGGTGTCTAGCATGTCGTTCCCCTTATAACAAGGAAAAGATTGTGGGGATGGCAGCAAAGTGTGAAAGGTTTTTCATTTAAGAGAATTCTCTTTGACACAAGTTTTTCTATGGATCTTTTTGATATTATTCTGGCTAACATTATGGCGTTGGTGGTTAGGTTGGTGGCTGAGATGAGTATGGAGAAAAAAGTAAAGTCAAAGTCAAAAAGTAAAACACCTGATGGAAGAAAGCAACTTAGCAGTGTGCGAGTGATTCAACGGAATCTCGTCTACATTGTGGGGTTACCTCTTAGTTTAGCGGACGAAGATGTGTGTATATAGATCCTCTCTCCCTTTGTTTCTCTCATCTACATTGTGGGGTTACGCACGATTTATGCGATCCAAGTAGTTGAAGTTGGACCACCAAAAGAATTGCAAGAAAGCGGATCCGATTAAGGAGGAGGCGTGGGTCAAGCAAATTACCAAGATATTCGATGTCTTTGGGATGACGGAAAGAGATTCTTGGTGGAAATCTATGAAGTGTCACCCACCAAACTTAGACATAACATGTTTGGGAAACGCGTTTGAAACTATTGATGACAAAGATCTTTCTCGAAAGTATTAAATCTTATAAACGAGGTAGAGTTTATTAGACTAGAGTAGAACAACATGACGGTGTCCCAGTACGAGGCGAAGTTCGCGGAGTTATCCAGGTTTGCACCTCATTTGGTGGAGAATGAGGAACGAATGACGCGAATGTTTCTAAGAGATTTGAAACCCAACATACGTCAATATCTAATTTCTCATAAATTTTCTCTATATTCAGATGTTGTCAACAGGGCTCAATTATTAGAGGCGAGATAACGAAAGACGTTCAACCGAGGGACCACAAACTGTGGTCATCTTGGTGACAAGTGATCATCGGGAGCAACGATAACCAGCGGGGAAAGAAAAATACGAACAAAAGTGGTAACCACTCTGGTGGTAATCGTGGCCATGAAAATAGAAGACGCGAGTCGGGGGGGGAGATTTTAAAAAGAGGAGATTCAACAATGATAGTGTGAAGACGTTAGCACCAATGTCAACTGGTTCTAAGGGAGGAGAAACGACCCACGGTCGTATCTTTATAAAATGCGGAAAGAGAGGACATATCATTCAAACTGCTCACAACAGTTCAAGGTATGTTATAATTGTGGAAAGGAAAGACATATATCTCGAGATTGTATTGTGGAAAGGAAAGACATATAGTTCAAGGTATGTTATAAGGAGGGGAGGTTGTAAGACCCCGATTTTTTTTTTAATAAAATGGAATTTCCTCTATTTATTATTTTGAAATAGTAAGGGTTGATTTGATTAATGTGGATAGTTATGGGTAAAATACGCAAATATTTTGAATAAGCAAGTGGTAATAAAATATTCATTGTTGTCGGGGAATATTCGTTTGGTCGTGGAATATTCTTCTTTGTTGGGAATATTAAATGACGACGAGCGATCTTTTGTGAACCTCATGCTGAAAGCGATTGGATGAAGAAAACGACAAATATAAGTTGTTTAAAAATACAGCACAGTAGTTGTTACACAGATTATCTTTGTTAAAATACTCGGAAGTTAAAACACAAGAAGCACGCGGTATTGCACCAATTATTGATTCTTACGTAAGAAGGCACTACTCGATAATGGTTACGTGAATTAATTCTTATTCAAAGATTTTATTGATTTAATAATTCACTGCGTTGATATTTTATATTGTTGTTGTTTCAATAATTGTCATTACACGGTATTTTTCATTATCGAAGCAATAATTCATATTATCGAATAGTATTATTAGATAACATTATTGGCAATGTCTAGAAATTTACATCAAGGAGAGGTTTGGTCACCTAATCGCACGCCAAGAAGGAGAAATTCTTATTCGAAAGCCCCTCTTTCACAAGAATGACCACAGTTACCGATCTTGTGATTACGTAATATTATTTGTGAATAATTAATTATTGATTTATATGATGAGGAAAATATTGATTTTATGTGGATATAAATGGAGAAAATTTTTAAAATGACAATTGTTGAAAATTAATATTTTATCTTTTTTCGATAAAATAATTCATTTAAATATATTATTTTAATAATAAATATTTTTATAATGAATGTGGGATATGTGAGTATATGAGGAGGAAGAGTATTTTTGTGGCATTAAATGTTTAACACATATTTTGTGTGTTGGTGGACACAATTATTGATCGAAATTTGATTATAGCTTTATAAAATCGCCTGCTTATGGATTTCGATCAATTTTGTTTGGAATTTGGAAAAACTTTCTTACGCAAAGTTGTAGAGAATTGAATTTCCTATAAAAAGACGCGAGATTGAATTTTCCGATAAAAGGACTATTTATTGTGAATTATTGAAGTTCAAGTTCAAATAATTGATTTTTGGAAGTTTAAAATATTTTTAATTACAAAACATTTTTTCATTTTTGAAACTCATTTAACATGTGATTAGGAGGCTGAATTCAGATTGTTAGTATGCGTGAGAATTTGTAATATATATAATATTATTATATTAAATTTTTTCTACTTTGGTGTTCTAAGCATTTTCCTATAAATAGGGTCTTGGGTTAGAATTGAAAATCACACGTAAACTGAAGTTTTTCTCTCTATATTATCGAGCGTATTCTTGTGAGTATTTTGAGTATACTTTGAGTATTGCTATACTAAGGCAAGTTCAAGTCATAGCCTTTATATCAGGTGTTTCAACTAAAAGTCTTGTCTTTCGAGGTAAAGGATGTTATTTTCTTCTCAAATGATATTATTTCTTCAATATCATTATGCTGAAATATTGGTTGAAACTTTTTATCAAATTTGAAACTTTTTCATGTTGGGGTTACTATTCATGAGTTACTATTCACGAGTTACTATTCACGAGTACTATTCACGAAGCGTGAAGATGTTTTTTGTGAAATTCCTATCTTTTGGTGTCTGAGTTACTATTCACGTATACGGCCTTTATTCACGATACTGAGACTATTCACGAATACGGCACTATTCACCAAAAAATGAAATTTCTTCTTTTTGTCCAAAATATCTATTCTGAATACTAGCTTTGATTGTATCCATGTTTTGATCATTCTTGAATTTTACTCCAATCTGATTACTTATGAAGTATTTTTGAACTTGGATTGTTTAAAATACGAATCCTTAATATTTGTTCTTTTGTTTCACTGGATTCGTTTTTTTTGAAATATTTTTCATCATCCTCAGTCTTAAATGATGATATTATTGAATATCTTTGGCCTGTAGTGCAAAGATGAATGATTTCTAATGAATATCTTTGACCCGTAGTGCAAAGATAAATAGGTGTTTAGATGAACATGATTAATCGATGAATATCTTTTGGCTGTAGTGCAAAAGATGAATATTTGATTCGGATGTATATTGATTGATGTTACTGAGAGGATAAAAGATGAGCGATGAACTTTTAAATTCATACATAGAAGATAGTAGTTTGCTACTTAACTCTTCTAATGAATTATTATTTCAATACATGCGAATATTGATTTAAAACTTGTTTTCTATTGTATTCTATTAGATTTTTCCTGTTGAAGACTAACGATAATTTGTTGTATATTATCTTAGTCATAATATTCCTCTTTGGGCTAGTTGAGCTCACCCTTTTCCTTGTTGTTCCATTTTTCTTCTCGTGGAGGCGAGAATGTAGCAGTACTAGTCGGGGTATGGAATGAAGGTTAGAGAGAGTTGTTTAGTAGTCCTCACCATTTTGTAAAATAATGTATCAATAAATGTGATGAGGATTTATTTGAGTATAAATATTGTCAGAAGATAATATTTGTATTCAAACTCGCTGATTTATATGTTGTAATAATAAAGTTGTAGTTATTTCTGTACCATGTATTTGGCGACTCAGAATGGGTTGGATGGAATGGACCTATTTTGGGGGTGTCACACGCGGATCCTGTGTTGGCCACTCACGTTGTGGATCACCAATTCTCAAACAAACTGGTATCAATTTGACATGCGTGCACATAGTTTTATTAATCAAAGATATACATATATAAAAGTATAACACTAACAATTAATATACCTACCGCAACTTTAACAAAGTCTCTATACATTTGCTGGATGGTCATATACGGGGTATCATCGTATAGAGGGTCAAAGATAGTGACTGCCCATTCGGGCACCAAGAATACAAATAGGATAAAATGCTTGGTCTCTTGAGTACACACTGGCATGAATATATATGTGCATTCGTGTAATGCCGGGTGCACATCTGAGTGGACATAAGGGTGACAAAAATTCTCTGCCCCATTCGCCTGGCTTGAGGATACAACGCTCTTGCCAAGATGCATGAAGAATGATTCCATGAAGCCAAATGTTGCCCACCTTCGAATTCCCTGCGTCATGTAGTACTCCTCTCTATCCCGCAATAATAGAATATACGCGTCCAACGAATGCTCAAAAATCCAAGATGCAAGGCTTATCAAGTTTACATGTGTACCTCACAAATTCGTCAATCTCCTCGCAATTGAGAAGAATGTAAGTATGTGCAGCATGTAATTCTTGCTCAGATAGGAATATGCGCTTCCCTTTTTCATAAGCGCGACCCGATAGACCAAATACAGAGAACCGACCATTTAGTTCAATATTTGCCCCATCATCATGTCTCGATAATCGATTGGCCTTTGTCAAGACTTCGTCTGGAAAATAGTCTGAGACAAATGTAGATATCTCATCGAAACTGTATGCCTCACATATCGACCCCTCGACATAAGCTCTATTCTTCACCTTCCTCTTAAGGTTTCCTATCACCCTCTCGAAAGGGTACATCCATCTATATTGAACTGGACCCCCAACACGAGCTTCATAGGGAAGATGGATTTGCAAATGCTCCATGGAGTCAAAAAACCGGGGAATATTTTTTCCGATTTACACGTGATCTCTATGATGTTCTTCTCAAGTACGAGACATGTCCTTCTCATTTAATGATTTTGAACATAAGTCTTTGAAGAAAGCGACTAAGATCCGTCAAAGCATCCCATATTGGTTTATCAAGCGAGATCCCGAAATGCTATATAGGCATGAGTCTCTCCATGAACACATGACAGTCATGACTCTTCATCCCTTGTAATTTCCCACCCGTAACACATCTTGCAATGTTTAACGCATATCCATCTGGTAGTTTCAAAGACTTAACCCATGTGCACACATCTTACCTTGCATGCGGTTTGACAATCTTACCATTAGGAGATTCATAAAGTTCTAATCCAGGACGCTTACAAATATCTTTCATGTCCAAACATGCCTTATCATTATCTTTTGTCTTCCCCGTAACAGTCAACATAGTGTTTAACACATTGTCAAACACATTCTTCTCAATATGCATCACATCTAGATTATGACGAATCAAATTTGTAGACCAATAAGGCAGTTCCCAAAAAATGCTTCTCCAAACCCAGTTATGAGATTCGCCAATCCCATTGATTATGTTTGTGGCATCAATTTTACTAAATGGGAAAACCGGAAATCTCATCTGTAAGACCCCAAATTATTAATAAATGAAATAGTAAGGGTTGATTTGATTAATGTGGATAGTTATGGGTAAAATACGCAAATATTTCGAATAAGCAAGTGGTTATAAAATATTCATTATTATCGGGGAATATTCGTTTGATCGTGGAATATTCATACTGCTTGGGAATATTAAATACGACGGCTAGCGATCTTTTATGGGCCCCATAACTAAAAAGATTGGATGAAGAAAATGACAAATATAAGTTGTTTATAAATAGCAGGCGTAGTTATTCATCAATTAATCTTGTTGGAATACCCGGTGGTTAAAACACACTAATACGCTGGCGTTGTTGAACGAAGAAGATTACCGGTATTGCACCAATTATTGATTCTTACGTAAGAAGGCACTACTCAATAATGGTTACTGACAATTATCGCTCAAAGTATTTTGTTTTATTGATTCAATAATCTTTGCATTGATATTTTATATTATCGTTGTTTCAATAAATTGTCATTACACAATATTTTCCATTATCGAAGCAATAATTCATATTATCTCGAATAATATTATTAGATAACATTATTGGCAATGTCTAGAAAGTTCGCTCTAAGGAGAGGTTTGGTCACCTAATTACGCCACGTAAGGAGAAATTCTTATTGGGCGCCCCTCTTTCCAAGGAGAACACGGTTGCCGACAAGATTGTGATTCTCGTAATATTATTTGTGAATAATAAATTATTGATTTATATGATGAGGAAAATATTGATTTTATGTGGATATAGATGGAGAAAATTTTTAAAGTGACAATTGTTGAAAATTAAAATTTTATCTTTTTACGATAAAATAATTCATTTAAATATATTATTATATTTTAATAATATAATAATGGTGATATTTTTACAATGAATGTGGGATATATGAGTATCTGAGGAGGAAGAGTATTTTGTGGCATTAAATGATTAACACATGTTTTGTGTGTCGGTGGACCCCATTTCTCGACCGAAATTTGATTATAAATTGTAAAAAATCCGCTTTGAGGATTTCGGTCAATTTCATTTGGAATTTGGAAAAACTTTCTTTCGCAAAGTTGTAGAGAATTGAATTTCCTATAAAAAACGCGAGATTCAAATTTTACGATAAAAGAACTATTTATTGTGAATTATTGAAGTTCAAGTTCAAATAATTGATTTTTGGAAGTTTAAAATATTTTTAATTACAAAAACGTTTTTCAATTTTTGAAACTCATTTAATATGTGTTAGGGTGGCTGAGTTCAGATTCTTGGATGCGTAGGAAGTTGTAGAAAAAATTATAATATTAATTTATTAAATTTTCTACTTTGGTGTTCTAAGCATTTTCCTATAAATAGGTGCTTAGGTTAGAATTGAAAATCACATTTAAACTCAAGTTTTCTCTCTATATTATCGAAAGCGTATTCTTGTGAGTATTTTGAGTATACTTTGAGTATTGATATACGGTGCAAGTTCAAGTCATAGCTTTATATCCTGTTTCAACCAAGATTGTCTTTCGAGGTAAGGGATGTTATTTTCTTCTCAAATGATATTATTTCTTCAATATCATTATGCCGAAATATTGGTTGGAAATTTTATCAAATTTGGAACTTTTTCTACGCGGGGGTTACTTATTCACGAGTTCTTATTCACGAGTTACTATTCATGAGTTACTATTCACGAAAGTTCTTATTTATACGAGTACTATTCACGTAAGCGTGAAGATGTTTTTTGTGAAATTTCTATCTTTTGGTGTTTGAGTTACTATTCACGATACGACATTATTCACATATACGATTAATTATTCACGAATACTTAAGACTTTATTCAATAGAAAAATGAAATTTCTTCTTTTTGTCCAAAATATCTATTATGGATACTAGCTTTGATTGTATCCATGTTTTGATCATTCTTGAATTTTACTCCACTATGATTATTCATGAGGTATTTTTGGACATGGAATAGCTGAAATACGAATCCTTAATATTTATTCTTTTGTTTCACTGGATTCGTTTTCTTTAAAATATTTTTCATCATCCTTAGTCCTAAATGATGATATAACCGAATATCTTTGGCCTGTAGTGCAAAGATGAATGATTTCTTGATGAATATCTTTGGCCCGTAGTGCAAAGATGAACAGGTGTTGAGATGAACATGACCGACTGATGAATATCTTTGGCTCAGTAGTAAAAAGATGAGCAGTGTTTAGATGAACATGATTAATCGATGAATATCTTTGGCACAGTAGTGCAAAGATGAATATTTGATTCAAGATATATATTGATTGATGTTACAGGATAAAATATCGATGATGAACTTTTAAATTCATATATAGAAGATAGTAGTTTGCATTCTCTACTTAACTCTTCTAATGAATTGTTGTTTCATTGCGATTGTTGATTTAAAACCGGTTGTCTATTGTATTCTATTAGATTTTTCCTGTTGAAGACTAACGATAATTTGTTGTATATTATCTTAGTCATAATATTCTTTATCGGGCTAGTTGAGCTCACCCTTTTCCTTGTTGTTCCATTTTTCTTCTCGTGAGGCGAGAATGTAGCGAAAGTACTAGCTGGGGTATGGAATGAAGGTTCTAGAGAGAGTTGTTTAGTAGTCCTCACCATTTTGTAAAATAATGTATCAATAATTATGATGGGGATTTATTTGCGTGTGGATATTGTCTCAGATGGCAATATCTCGTATTTAAACTCAAAGTTTATATGTTGTAATAATAAAGTTGTAGTTATTTTCGCATCATGTATTTGGCGACTTGAATGGGTTGGATGGAATGGACCTATTTTTGGGGCGCCACGGTTGGTATCGTCGAGCTTAGGGATATGATCTCCATGAGATCGGGGAATAGAACTAGGAGGGAGAGACGAATAAATCCTTCGCTAGTGTGTCCTACCTAAGCTTATTTGTTGGTTGGTCATAATATAGGGTATTATGTGATTTGTTAATTTATTTAATTAACCCTTATTTTATGATAGTTTTTAAGAATGGTCGCCGGAGAACGCGTTAACAATGGAGTGAATGAGATCGTGGAGACACCTCTAATCGCCAACCGTGATAATGTGATGTCAAAGTGAAGAAGGAATTAGAGATATCCATATGGTGAGTGAAGAATTGATAGTTGCTTTTAGAGATAATCGCAGAGGTAACAACGGTGAGAGTGAGGAAGAAGAGGAAGAAGAGGTACACGAAGAGAGTTTATTAGAGGTATTTTATGATCAAAATATAGAATTGCAAAATCGTATTCATGAATTAGAAGAGAAAGTCAAGAATTGCGAGGCATGCGTGGAGCAAAAGGATGCAACGATTCAAGCTTCAGGTTACCCGATATGTGATGCTTGAATGAAGCACTCTTTGGCAGTAGTATAAGATGATAAAGTCGAATCGAAATGAAAGAAGAAATAATCGAACGAACAGTGAGAATGAGTGATGCATGGGTAAAAGCCGCACGACGCGTTGATATTATGGAAAGTGATGTCCAATCTAAAAAAGAAGATTTAACGATGATGACGGAAGACGTTTGCAAAGAAGATCAAAGACCAAAGAACAAATTCTAGGGAAGAGAACGATCGCAAGTTAGATGCTACTGAGATGTGAGAGGAGGACATATAAGGTCAAACTGTTCAAAGCCTTCCGAGGTATGTTTTAGTTGTGGAAAAGATGGTCACATAGCTCAATTTTGTCCTATAAGCGAAATCAAGTCGGTTGGGACGCTGGCACCGAGAGGAGGACATGAAAAGTCAAAGTTAACGATTCTCGGAAGAGCGTTTGTCGTGACTTCAATAAAATGCGAGGAACCCGAACGGTTAGCAGGTTAGTTAATTATAAATTCTTGCGAAGTTTATACCTTACTAGATACCGGCTTCTACCCATTCTTTTATCTCTCTTTCTTGCGTTCAACGCTTGAACTTGACTGGAGAAATTAGACTTTGACCTATCTGTGGAGACTCCATTAGGATAAACTTTCATTTCATCCAATCGTTTAGAAATCTTGCTTGATTCAGTTGGCACTATCACATTACCCGTGACCTTATTCCTATAAAGATATTTGCTTTTGATGTGATTTTAAGGTTAACTACTCATCATGCCAAAATTAATTGCTTTCGTAAGGTTGTTAGTTTTCATATTCCTAAGCAACCTGTTATTCGAATTCAGGCAATCAAACCATTGAAGTCAAACATTTTCATATCAAGCCACGAAGTCATTCGTTTATTACGGATGTCAAGTTTTCTTAGTCCATGTTATGGATTTGAATAAAGACACGCCGATTTGAATAATATTCTTGTTGTTATTGATTTTCCCGACGTATTTTCCAAGAATTTTCGCTTACTCCCAAAGCCCGATATTAAATTTTCTATCGACTTTGAACCCTAAGACAAAACTCATTTCTAAAATCTCATATCGAATGGCTCCTATTGAACTTCGTGAGTTAAAAATTCAACTATAGAATTTGGTACCGAGCCTTTATCCGGTGACTTCCTTTGTGGAATGCACCGCCGACTCTCCGTAGGGGACACCATATTCGATGCGATAGTAAACCGATAGGTGTCATTGTAACGCGCTATCCAAGGTTGGGATATAAGTCACAGCTTGAGAACAACCTAAGTTGGTAATCGAAAACACGTAGCTTTCAGGCTTAGTTGGCTATTATCGGAGATTCGTTGAAGGATATTCTCGAATCGCTATTCCATTAACGCAATGGTGACTCGTAGAGATACAAAATTCGAATGGAGCAAGGAATGTGGGAAAAGCTTCAAGAACTCAAGAGAGACTCATTTCAACACATGTTTCGACCATGCCATCCCGAAAAGCTTAACGTGGTAGCCGACGTGTTGAGTAGAAGATCGATACAAGTAACGAAAGTATGATATTGTCAAAGACTCATTTCAGTATAATTTACAAATAATAGAGATGGAGATGAAAACTCTAGGTACCCAGTGATGATATACGAGTATAATCAACTTTAATCGATAAAGTTAAAGTCGTATTCAAGCTACACACCGAGCCGATGAATTTGAAGAAGGAGGTACAAGAAGTTGTTATTTCAAAAGCGAGAATCGGTGAGGTGAGGAAAGCTCAAACCTTCGATTTATTAATCCATTTGAAATTCTCGATCGAATAGGAACTGTGGCCTATAGACTCGTTTTACCGCCAAGTATGACGCGTGTTCATGTATCGATGTTACGTAAATATATGGACGACCCGAACCACGTCATTGAGTTAGAACCGAATGAGATAGCCGAAGACTTAACGTACGAGGAGAAACCTGTCAAGATCTTGGATAGGAAAGAACATTTCCTATGTACCGAGGTTATACCATAAGTTAAAGTTTTGTGGAGAAACCATGCTATTGAGGTAATGACCTGGGAGTTGGAAACGGAAATGAAAGCGAGGTATTCTCATCTTTTCGAAATACCAGGTACGTACGTCAATTTCGAGGACGAAATTTCATAAGGAGGGGAGGTTGTAAGACCCCAAATTATTAATAAATGAAATTTATTTTTCTTCTATTTATTATTTTGAAATAGTAAGGGTTGATTTGATTAATGTGGATAGTTATGGGTAAAATACGTAAATATTTCGAATAAGCAAGTGGTTATAAAATATTCATTATTGTTTGGGAATATTCGTTTTGGTCGTGGAATATTCTGATCGCTTGGGAATATTCAGACGATTGCTGCAGCTTTTTGTGGGCCCTATAACTAAAGCGATTGGATGAAGAAAACGACAAATATAAGTTGTTTATAAATAACTGGCGTAGTTATTACCATTAATCATTGTTGGAATACCCGGTGGTTAAAACACACTAATACGCGTTGTTGAACAAGAGAATACTCAGATTGCACCAATTATTGATTCTTACGTAAGAAGGCACTACTCAATAATGGTTACAAAGAATTATCGCTCAAAGATTTTATTTTATTGATTCAATAATTGCTACATTGATATTTTATATTATCGTTGTTTCAATAAATTGTCATTACACAATATTTTCCATTATCGAAGCAATAATTCATATTATCTGAATAATATTATTAGATAACATTATTGGCAATGTCTAGAAAGTTACGTCTAAGGAGAGGTTTGGTCACCTAATCAAGGCTACCAAGAAGGAGAAATTCTTATTGGAAAGCCCCTCTTTCTCAGGAGAACTACCGGTCACAAGATCTTGTGATTCTATAATATTATTTGTGAATAATTAATTATTGATTTATATGATGAGGAAAATATTGATTTTATGTGGATATAGATGGAGAAAAATTTTAAAGTGACAATTGTTGAAAATTGAAATTTTATCTTTTTCTGATAAAATAATTCATTTAAATATATTATTATATTTTAATAATATAATAATGGTGATATTTTTATAATGAATGTGGGATATATGAGTATACGAGGAGGAAGAGTATTTTTGTGGCATTAAATGATTCACACATGTTTTGTGTGTCGGTGGACCCCATTTCTTGACTGAAATTTGATTATAGCCTGTAAAATCGCCCGTTTGAGGATTTCGGTCAATTTTTGTTTGGAATTTGGAAAAACTTTCTTCTGCAAAGTTGTAGAGAATTGAATTTCCTATAACAAGTCGCTTGATTCGAATTTTCTGATAAAAGAGCTATTTATTGTGAATTATTGAAGTTCAAGTTCAAATAATTGATTTTTGGAAGTTTAAAATATTTTTAATTACAAAAACGTTTTTTCCATTTTGAAACTCATTTAACATGTGTTAGGGTGGCTGAGTTCAGATTCTTGGATGCGAGGAAGTTGTAGAAAAAATTATAATATTAATTTATTAAATTTTCTACTTTGGTGTTCTAAAGATTTTCCTATAAATAAGGTGCTTAGGTTAGAATTGAAAATCACACCGTAAACTCAAGTTTTCTCTCTATATTATCGAAGTTTATTCTTGTGAGTATTTTGAGTATACTTTGAGTATTGATATACGGTGCAAGTTCAAGTCATAGCCTATATCCAGGTGTTTCAACTAGAAGACTTGCCTTTCGAGGTAAGTGGATGTTATTTTCTTCTCAAATGATATTATTTCTTCAATATCATTATGCCGAAATATTGGTTGGAAATTTTTATCAAATTTGGAACTTTTTCATGCTCGGGGTTACTATTCACGAGTTATTATTCATGAGTTACTATTCATGAGTTACTAAAGTACTATTCACGAGTAATTCGTGAAGATGTTTTTTTTGTGAAATTTCTATCTTTTGGTGTTTGAGTTACTATTCACGATACGACACTATTCACGATACTCTGACTATTCACTAATACTAAGACTATTCACCTAAAAATGAAATTTCTTCTTTTGTCCAAAATATCTATTATGGATACTAGCTTTGATCAGATCCATGTTTTGATCATTCTTGAATTTTACTCCACTATGATTATTCATGAGGTATTTTTGGACATGGAATAGTCGAAATACGAATCCTTAATATTTATTCTTTTGTTTAATCGGATTCGCTTTTCTTTAAAATATTTTTCATCATCCTTAGTCCTAAATGATGATATAAATGAATATCTTTGGGCCCAGTAGTGCAAAAAGATGAAGGATTTCTTGATGAATATCTTTGGCCCAGTAGTGCAAAGATGAGCAGTGTTGAGATGAACACGACCGATCGATTAATATCTTTGGTGGCAGAGTGCAAAGATGAACAGTGTTTAGATGAACATGATTAATCGATGAATATCTTTGCCTTGTAGTGCAAAGATGAATATTTGATTCGAGATATATATTGATTGATGTTACAGGATAAAATATCGACGATGAACTCTTAAATTCATATATAGAAGATAGTAGTTTGCATTCTCTACTTAACTCTTCTAATGAATTGTTGTTTCACCGCATTGTTGATTTAAAACCGGTTGTCTATTGTATTCTATTAGATTTTCCCTGTTGAAGACTAACGATAATTTGTTGTATATTATCTTAGTCATAATATTCTTTATTGGGCTAGTTGAGCTCACCCTTTTCCTTGTTGTTCCATTTTTCTTCTCGGGAGGCGAGAATGTATGAGTACTAGCTTGGGGTATATGAATGAAGGTTCTAGAGAGAGTTGTTTAGTAGTCCTCACCATTTTTTGTAAAATAATGTATCAATAATTATGATGGGGATTTATTTGCGTGTGGATATTGTCTAGATGGCAATATCTGTATTTAAACTCAAAGTTTATATGTTGTAATAATAAAGTTGTAGTTATTTCTGTACCATGTATTTGGCGACTCAGAATGGGTTGGATGGAATGGACCTATTTTGGGGGCGTCACATCATCACACGATCTCGCATCTCCGTTCCCGACAATCGCGGTGCAGGCATATCATTGTCTACTTTCCCTTTCCTGAAGTGTTCTCTATTTCTTCGAAACGGGTGATCTACTTGTAAGCATATGATTAAAAATTAAGCATACTTGATGTTAATGAACGATTAATGAACGAATGATTAACAGTCTCTTTATTGACCAAGTGTGTCTAGTTACCTTCTCTGTCAGACTATCAGGTTCTCAAGATCGCTTTTATTTTGGCTTAACAACCCCCTAATAGCTTACCATGCTAACAACCAAGCTTGGCTTGGCCCCGTGAGGCTTGGCTAAGCTTAGCGTGGCCTCGTGTAGCCTCGCGTCCCCAATCCCAAATTTCATCATCACTCAATGTTCTTTTAATAGGCTCTAGTGGATCACCAATATATTTATATCCAATATATTTGATTAGAAACACCCAGGCTCTCTATATAAAAAGAACCCAATTTACTGAGAATTACTAAAATTAAGTTACTCGCATATTCAAACAATTCAATTTCTCATTTTATATCAATAATGGGCATAGCTTTCCTATAACCAAAAGCTATATATATTTTAAACCTAAAACTGTTCACAATAAAAGAGGTAAAAAAAAATTCAACTACAAACTTATACTTATAATACTTATGAACATTTTTCAAACATATACTTATAATACTTAAAAAAAAATTTGCCGAGTCTCCCTACAATATGGACTAGCCACATGCACGATTTTAAGCATTTATATATGGACATTTCTAGGCACCCAAGACACAAACCAAGAGAAATATACAAATTTCCAATACAATAAGACCAAAACAATAACGATTGAATGCAAATTAAAGCAGTAAAAAATTCAGACCCATATACATTACCAATATAATATCAATCAAAACATTACCAATATACAATTATACATGAATTTTAGTTTTAACAAACATACATTATAAATGAATTTTATAATTAACATCAATTAGCATGAGTCTGGCTTATTATGTTTTTTTCTTTTTGTGAAACCCACACTATGGTGAGAAGTAGATGCACATAATTGCATAGTGGTTTTGTTGATCTTGTTTTCCCAATTTTAACACATATTAAAACACATATTCAGTATATTAAACACATATTAACCCTAAAAATAATTTAACCTAAAAATTTCAGTAATCTCATAAAACTCTTTGCAACAATTTCAGTATATTCCCAATTTCAATAAGAAGCTATAAATTTCAGTAATCCCAAATTCATTTTCATTCATTCAAATCTCAGATCTAAATTAACTCTTAAAACAAAAATTCAGTAGCAATATAAGATAATTTATTGTATAAACTAGCTTTGCCCCAAACTATTGCACGGGAAATTCAGTAGCAATATAAGATAGTGCTTTCATAGTTAGGTTACCTATGGGCGGCGGCGGCGGTGGGTGGTGTGCGTGCGTGCGTCTTCTCCTTCTTCTTTTCTCCCCCTTTTCCCTCTTCTCTTTATTCGATCTCCCTCTTTTTTTTTCTTTCGTTTCTGTTTCTGCGAATGACTGAAACTAGGTAAATTAAGTTTGATCAGTGACCGCTATCAGCGACCGCATGCGATTGCTGATATTAATTGGTCGCACATACCCTTGGCGCTAACATTTCGTGCCAAATTTTACGAGGGAAATTTGTGTTAGCGACCGTACGCGGTCGCTGACATTAATTAGCGACTAGATTAAGGTATGGTTGCATGTATCGATCGCTACTAGTAATATCAGCGACCGGACATGCGGTCACTGATAGTATTGGTCGCTGTTAGGCATTTTTCTTGTAGTGATAGGCATGGCTCCATTCGAGGCATTGTATGGATGAAAGTGTCGTTCTCCAGTATGTTGGGACGAGGTGGGTGAAGCAACGTTGTTAGGACCAGAATTAGTACGCATGACTACAGAAAAGATTCATTTATCCGGCAACGTATAAAGACCTCACAAGATCGACAAAAAAGTAATGCTGATCTTCATTGAAAGGACGTGGAATTTAATATAGGAAATCATGTACTGTTACGTATTGCTCCATGGAAGGGATTTATAAGATTTTGGAAGAGAGAAAAGCTCAATCCACGATTTGTTGGTCCATTTGAGATTCTTGACCGAATAGGAAATGTGGCCTATAGACTCGCATTACATCCAAGCATGTCTCGTGTTCATAATGTTTTTCATATATCTATGCTTCGTAAATATGAAAAAGACCCAAACCACATTATTGCGTTAGAACCAAACAAGATTGCCGAAGATTTAACGTACGAGGAGGTACCTGTCAAGATATTGGATAGGAAAGAGCATGTCCTACGAACAAATGTTATACCACAAGTCAAGGTTTTGTGGAGGAACCATGCTATTAAAGAAATGACCTGGGAGTCGGAATCGGAAATGAAAGCGAGGTACCCTCACCTTTTTGAAACACCAGGTACGTACGTCAATTTCGAGGACGAAATTTCATAAGGAGGGGAGGTTGTAAGACCCCAACTTATTATAAATAAAATTGAATTTCTCTATTCATTATCTTGAAATAATAAGGAGTTAATTTGATATAATACTTTGGTTATGGGTGAAATGTGCAAATTTTACAAAATAAGCAAGTGGTTATAAAATATTCATTGTTGTCGGGGAATATTCGTTTGGTCATGGAATATTCTTGTTGTCGGGGAATATTCGTATTTATGCGGCCAAGCAGCCCATTTCAGGGCCCCATAATGTAATAATCAGCTTTCGGATGAAGAAAAACAACAAGTTTGAGTTTTATAAATAACGTCAGAAGTTGTTACCTGAATTAACACCGTTGGAATACCCGGTGGTTAAAATACGAATACTGGCGTGGTTGCACAAAAGCATTACAAGATTGCATAAAGATTTTTGAATTATTAATTTTACGTAAGAATGCACTACTCAATAATTGTTACGTAATTATCGCTCAATATTTTATTTTATTGATTTAATAATTGTTTGCGTTGATATTTTATATTATTGTTGTTTCAATAATTATCATTGACAAGATTTTCCATTATCGATCAATAATTCATATTATTTGAATAATATTATCAGATAGCATTATTGGCAATGTCTAGAAAATTCTGTCAAGGAGAGGTTTGGTCACCTAATTGCGCGCCAGTAAGGAGAAATCCTTATTGGAAAGCCCATCTTTCTTGGGAACGGCCTGGTTGTCATTATTGTGATTATGTAATATTATTTGTGAATAATTATTTAATTATTTATATGATAAGGAAATATTTATTTAATGTGGATATAAATGATGGATTTATTTATTTTATGTGGTTATAAATGAAGGAAACTGGTCCGAAGGACTCATAATCCGAAAAATCAGTGTTCTTGAGATATATTGCGTGAGTTATAATTTTTAATTCGACCGTTGGATCATTGTAATTTTTGGATATGTTATATATATATATATATATATATATATATATAAGTTGAGTATATGTCCACAAATTTTGAACCGTTACAAATGAACGTATGGTTTGTTATGAATTTTAAGAGTGATCGGTTCGTAAATTGTCAAGTTTCTGAATTTATCATTTTGGTGGAAAATTCTAGAATGAGTGGGCCACATCTATGGCTGGTGAAAAAATGTGCTGAAATTTTATTTCAAAAGTGGTGGGTGGGAATAGTAATGTAAAACCATCAAAGTGTTACTGTGTCAAAATCGCTTCAGGCGTTCTAACATTTTCCTATAAATAGAGTGCTAAGTTAGAATTGAAAATCACACCAGAAACAAGTTTTCTCTGTCTTTCTTTCTATATTATCGAGCATATTTTGTGAGTATTTAGATACTTTTGAGTTCTGCTATTCAAGACAAGTTTTCGATATTCCTATTTAAATAACCGTTTCTTTTAAGGTAAAGGATGTTATTTTATTCGTAAATGATATTATTTTCTTTAATATCATTATGCTGAAATATTGATATAAATTTTATTGTGAAATTTTTACCTTTTTGTGTCGGGGTTACTATTCACGTATACGACACTATTCATCAAAAAATAAAATTTTCTATTTTTCGTCCCAAATGTCTTTTATGGTTACTATCTTTGATTGTATAATGTTTTGATCTTTATTTTTGAATTCTACTTCACAATTGGTTATTATGGAGTATTATTGAATTTGGATAAACCGAAATACGAGTCCCTAATATTTGTCCTTCTGGCTCACTGGATTCATTTTCTCTAAAATATTTTTCATCATCCTCAGTCCTTAATGGTGATACTTGATTAATATCTTTGGCATGTAGTGTGACGCCCCCAAAATAGGTATACATCACCTATTCTGAGTCACCAAATACATGGTACAGAATACAAATACAATCTTAAATATACAACAAGTGCTGTGAGTTTTAATACAAATATTGTCTTCTAGACAATATCCACTCTCAGAATAAGTTCTCATTACATTTATTATCACACTATTTTATAGAGTTGTGAGGACTACTAAGACACCATCTCGGATCGTCACTCCGTTCCCCGACTAGTCCCGGCTACGTTCTCATTTCTTGAAGAAAACAGTGAAAGAAAGGGTGAGCTCAATTAGCCCAGTAAGAAATATTATGACTAAGATAATGCAGAATAAATTATCATTAGCCTTCAACAATGTTAAAATGATAAAATACAATAGACATCAAGTTAAACTGCACCGGAACAAGCAATCCATTAAAAGAGTCAAGTAGAGAATAAAATCTACTATCTTTTATGATTTAAAAAGGTTTTTCATCACTTTTTATCGCTGAGACTCAAATTAATAAATAATCCACATCATCCCTGCACTACGGCCAAGGATATTCATTAGGGTCACGACCACAAATTATCCATGCACTACGGCCAAGGATATTCGTGTATTCATCAATGGTCATGATCATGCCAACAACTGTCCATCAACGCACTACGGACCAATGAGGACTTTTACCACATCATTTGTAACATTACGGTCATGATTACAAGAATAATCCTCGGTTATAATCATACCAAGTCCATCTATGCACTACATGTGCCATGAGATGACTTTCAAAAAAATATAAACATGAGGATGATGACAATGATATAAGAATTCAATAAAACAAGTTCAAGAATTAATTTATTCAGAACTAATAAATTCAAATTGTCAACATGATACTTTTTGTAGAGTAAAATTCAAGAATGCTCATAAGAATATTTTCATGAAAAGATCTTTGGATGAAGCGTAAATATCAAGGATATTCCACTAATTTCATGGAGTATGTAAGTCAAAACTTTAACTAACTCGGGTATAATAAAAATGGAATAACAAAAGAAATCACCATGCATGCAGATTGCAGACGACGGAGTTATTCCAATGTAATAATAAATAACTAAATTGTGTCCCACAGAACGCATGCATACATGATATTCGATAGAATAATAAATGATGGAATAACAACAAAATCATCACGCATGCGGACTGCGATGTATAAAAGTTATTCCAATAGAATAATAAATAACGGAACTGTGTCAAAGTAAATTCAAGACCGGATGTGATGTTTCAATGTAATAATAAAGAGGCGGAACTAGGTCCTACGTAAAACGCACGCATGTGATATTCTAACAGTAATAATAAAGATTTGAATCAGTCCTGCCAGAAAACGCATGTGAACGAGGATATTCCAATGTAATAATAAAGAATGGAATAAAGAAGAATTTCACCAAGTATAGGGTAGCTCACAGATATATAGGTTATTCTAATGTAATAATAAAGAATGGAATAATGTAAGTTCTCTTCATGAATACAAAAGAAATAATACCCCTTACCTTAGAATAAAGTCGATAATCGAAATAAATGTAGCGGCATTTCTTCTTCTTTCTCTCTATAATTTCTCTCTATAATAAATGCTCTATAGCTTTGGTGAATTGGTTAGAAATGAAGGAAGAATGAGCTTTCATTTATAGAAAAATATAGTTTCGATAATCAGACGCGTTTTGGGGCTCGAAAAATTACAAAGACAATACCTCCAACTTTTCTTTCAATTTTAATTTAGTCCCGCAAGTATTATCAAACTTGCACCACCTCCCCTAATAGTAAATAATGTGAATCAATAGTTCAATCATGTGAATCAATAGTTATAATCATGTGAAAATACTAAATACGAAGATAAGACTCCATCTATACCTCCCTTTTTAACTTAGTTATACAAGTATTATCAATCTTGCATCAACTCCCCTAATAGTAAGTGAATGTGACTCAATAGTACACACATATGAATAAATAGTTATATTAAGATGTGAATTAGTAGCAATTAATTGCTCATTTATCCGATAAATTACCCGATTTATCAATATAACCCCTGCACATCAATTATCATCGGAATAGATGTCGATTTTAACTAACACCAATAATCCCAAACATAATGGAACTATCAAATTCATCTTTAATCAACATTTAACTTATTCATTATTAATATCATAACTCATAATATTTAACAACCGTGTCGTTCTCAGAAAGAGGGGCTTTCCAATAAGGATTTCTCCCTATTAATGCAAGCAATTAGGTGACCAAACCTCTCCTCGCGTAACTTCTGCACATTGTAAATATTGTAATTTAATAATATGAATAACTTTTTTCGTCTCAATTATTGATTTAATAATATATCATATAATGTAGATGATAATGTGACAATAATCGAATCAATAATATGAGAGATATGATGCAACACCATCTTTAAGTAATAATCGAGTATAAGCGAGTGATTTCTCGTATAAGCATCAATAATCAATACCGGTGGTGCTACTATGTAACAACGATATTATCGCACTTTTACTACCGAGTAGTTCAACAAAGATTAATGGTAAAACTTCGTCGTTATTTTCATAAAATATTTTTGTCTTTTTCTCAATCCGATAATAATTACATCGTTGTGGGTCCACCAATGATGATTCTTACCATTGCATTTAATATTCCCTCGCTAAAACGAATATTCCCCACCAATCGAATATAATATAACAACTGATACTTTCTTTGAATTTATAAATACTACCCACAACTATAACATTATAACGAATTCATTCTATAATATTCAAAAATGATAATTATAGAAAAATCATCTTTATTGATAAAAGTTGGGGTCTTACATGTAGTGCAAAGATGAATGATTACCTGATGAATATCTTTGGCCCGTAGTGTAAGGATGAACAGGTGTTGAGATGAACATGACCAACTGGTGATACAAATGAATATCTTTGGCCCGTAGTGCAAAGATGAATATTTGATGCAAGATGTTTATTGAATGATGTTACAAGGATAAAATATTAATGATGGACTTTTAAATTCATAGATGATAGTAGATTTCATTCTCTACTTAATTCTTCTAATGAATTATTATTTCACCGCAATTGTTGATCTAAAACTTGTTATACATTATATTCTATCGATTTTTCCTCGTTGAAGACTAAGGATAATTTGTTGTATATTATCTTAGTCATAATATTCTTTTATCGAATTTAGTTGAGCTCACCCTTTTCCTTTTTGTTTCATTTTCTTCTCGAGGCGAAGTGGTAATGAGGCAGAACCAAATATAGAGTGATGGTCCCAGAAAGTTGTTTTAGCGAAAGACTCACTATTTTTGTAAAATAGTGCATCAATAATTATAATGAGGACTTTATTTGGGTGTGGATAATGCTCAGAAGACAATATTCAGATTAAAAACTCATAAGATGTATTGTCAGATTTTGCACGATAATTATAATAATAAAGTTATATTGTTTTCAGATTTATGATATTTGGCGATTTCGAGAATGGGTGATGTATACCTATTTTGGGGGCATCACAGCTACCACGTGCGCCTCGTAGCCGCATCTTCTTCATTCAACTTAGGGTTTCGGCAACAACACTAGAAAAAGATGATGTAGAGACTGAGGAAATCTTCTCATTCATCTTGTCTCTTTATCTCTCTCTTATCTACCATGTAAATCCCCATCATCGAGTTCTGAAGATCAAAGTTGTAATTGTTGTTGGTATCGAGATGAGCTGATTTAGTGGAATTCATTGCCACGAAAGTTTGTTCAACTTCAAGGTAGACGAGATCTCTTTTTCCCTCTTAACAATTCCCATTAACTTGTTCATTTGTTGTCATTTAAGCCCCATCATTAATACAATTTCGCTGCTAATTAAGGATTCCTAAAAAACAACAATGTTTTGGGTTTGATGTGAATTTTGGTTTGATATGAATGAATTATGGGTTTGGGTTGATCTGTGCAAATTTTAAGTTTTGTTTCATGATGTGAACGAATGTTGGGTTATGTTAGATATGAAAGAATTTGTGTTCTGTGTTTGATGTGAATTTTGGTTTGATGTGAATGAATTATGGGTTTGGGTTGATTTGTACAAATTTTAAGTTTTGATTCATGATGTGAACGAATGTTGGGCTCTGTTGGCTATGAAAGAATTTATGTTATGAGTCTGATGTGAATGAGTTATAGGTTTGGATTGATCTGTACAAATTTTAAAGTTTGATTCATGATGTGAACTAATGTTGGGTTCTGTTAGATATGAAAGAATTTATGTTCTGGGTTTGATGTGAATTTTAGTTTGATGTGAATGAATTGTGGGTTTGGTTTGATCCGTAAAATTTTTAAGTTTTGATTCATGCTGTGAACGAATGTTGGGTTCAGTTTTGTTAGATATGAAAGCAAATTGAGTTTTTTTTTAATAAATAACAATTGATATTGGAAGTGTTTTAATATTTTTAACAGTATGTTTTTTTTATGTTTAAGCCTAAATTTAATGATTTCATTTTATTAATATTAATATTAATTTTCAAAATAAAAATAATAATTAAAAGAAAGGAAAAGAAAAATTATAACGAAAATAAATTAAAATATTTATTTTAATTATATTATTATTTTAATTATTTTTGCCACATAATTAATGCTTTTATTTTTTTGTGTTGCCACATAAAAAAATATTTATTTTTTGATTTTTTTTTAATAATGACAAAAGTGAATTTGTATTTTGTTCGTAAATAGTGGTACTTGTTCAAATTGAACACCTATTCTATTCTATTTATGCATATGAATTTTTTTTCTCAAAGACGGTTCATTGTTGTGCTCCCGTTTCTTCAAAATTAAATGCTTACAGTATGGAAATTATACTATCTTTCTTTCTATAAGGATAAAAGAATGCTAATTTCTTTTTAATAATTACAATAAAAAATGACACTATATTTTCTAAATTTTATTTGTTTCTTCGAAGGCCATCCATCCATCCAAAAGTCCAAGATCCAATCGCAGCCGGCCCAACAACAGTTTGCATGTCATTGTTGGAGACTGTGATGAAGGGGTTGGGCTGGGCTGGGCCGGGCTGACCAGAATTTGGCTTGACAACTTGATCAATGCATGGTTTGACTTAATATTGACAAAGGACTTGAACAAATTACTTTATGGGTTCTTTACATAAATATACAACAATTAAAAAGTAATTACACCATTAGTGTATCAAAAAATAATTATAAAAATAATACACTTTTCTATATTTATTTACAATATTAGTGCAATTAAGATTTTCTTAATTTAGGGGATTAGTATAGGATTCAATTCATAATAATAAGGAAACCTAAAATCAAGGAGAAATAACTGTCATAAATAATAATTTAAAATCAAATATCTTGGATCTAACAATAAAAATAAATTCAAATTCAAATATTCAAAGTTACCAAACAAATCGAAAACAAAACAAAGAGAAAATCACGAACAACCAAAACAAATCGAAAAAGAAAAAGTCAGAGTTACCAAACCAGCAAGAACAGATCCAAAACGAATTCGGAGTAACCGAACAAAGAGGAAATCACGAACAACCAAAACAAAACAAATCGAAGAAGAAAAAGAAGAAATCGGAGTTACCAAAACAAATCGAAGAAAAAAAAGTCGGAGTTACCAAACTAGCAAGAACAGATCCAAAATGAATTCGGAGTAGCCGAACAAAGAGGAAATCACGAACAAATTTTTTTTATGAATATTTGGTTACCCACAAAAACTAAAATGGTTACCTTTGTATGAAGGTTTGACTACCGACTGCACCATATTCAAAATAATTTTACTTTTTAAAAGGTTAGTAATAAGTAACTAATAGCTACATAAATGAAAACTTAGACATGGCATTTCGGATACCATCTGCACGTAACACTTGGAAACTGTTCTTAATTTTTTTTTATAATTAATTGGTAACACAATAAAACTGAATTAGTTACCTTTTTATGAAGGTTTGGCTACCAACTTATAAATAACATTTTAAAAATAAAATTATTATGAATATGGTGCAGTTGGTAGCCAAACCTTCGTACAAAGGTAACAATTCTACTTTTTGTGGGTAACCAAATATTCATAAAAAATAAATCGCGCCTCTGTCACAAAATCGTTTTCTGCGCAAGCCTCTCACCAAAACGAATCATTATCAATTGGGTGAGGAAGAAATGAAGATTGTCCTAGTTGTAGCATGGAGACAATGATCAATAATGCTTGGGTTGATTCTTTATTGACTTCAAGCTTTGATGTTTGAACTTCTTCCAGTGTCGGGATAAGTTTAGTTAATGTACAAGCTATCACTGCCCTTAGGAAAAAATCACCAGTAAAAAGGGGAAAAAGTATTTTCAGATGCCGCACTCTGAGTGGCTTAAGTTCCATCAGAAAATATATCTGGTCTTTTAGACGAATCAGTAATGGAGTTTACTTGCTGAGATTTCTTTGAAGAATCAATAGACTCCTCTTCTTCAGAAGCCGTGTAAAAGGGAAGGTCTCCAAGGTATATATATATATATATATATAGAGAGAGAGAGAGAGAGAGAGAGAGAGAGAATACGTTGAATGAAGAAGAAGAGTGATGACTAAGTAATGCGGTTGTTCTAAATGAGGAGAGAGGGAAGAAGTCATGGGGATAACTAATTCCTAAATTAAGGAATCTTAATTGCATACTAATTCCCTAAATTAAGAAATTCTAATTACACTAATATTGTAAATAAATATGAAATTGTATTAATTGTGTATATATTTTATAAGTACATTATTGTTATAATTATTTTTAAAAATTTAATAATATATGTAATTCATCCTTACTTTATTTGTTTCTAAACACCATATTTATATTCCACTACAAACTAACCTTATTTTACTTTAATGAGAACCCATTACATTTTATTTTTAAAAAAAATATTTATTAAGAAATTTTTTAATTGTCAGTTACGCGAATAAGTATGAGTGATAATATTTTTGAAAAAATGTGTAATAATTGGGGGGACCTTCAACAATTTTTACCAATTTGATAAATTTTACAATTTTAATTTAACGTAAATTTATGCACCGCGGATTTACAAAAAATGCATCTCTCCTGCTATTTTAATTGTTGAGAATTTATGGTCCATCCGGAAGAAAAAAAAAGAGTCTCAATTAATATTTTCACACGAATTTCTCTCACAAAAAGATGCAACTATTTGAAAATATGAATTTCTTAATAATTAATAATTTGAATAGATCATGATTATAGTTTGCATATCATTCATTATATTTGATTTTGAACCGACTAATTCGAACCTAATTGTTGCTATACATACCAACCCATTACGTAACTCTTTAAGTAAGAAAATATAATATTATAAAATTAGAATTAGTAAAAAAAAAGAAATATTCAAAAAGCAATCCCAAAAACTTCAAAAGGGAACATGAAATAGTACAATACAAGAAATTAAAATACGAGTACATGACCCAAAATAACAGAATGCATGCAAATTTACATTTAAACATTTAATTTCAACGTATATTGACGTAATTTTATAATTACTTTTAATAAATTAAGAGACCGACATATTTTCACATAAAAAAATTATTAATTTATCGAGATTTATTTATTATTATTCATGTGAAAAAAATGATATGTAAATATTATTTTTTATTTGGCTTGTTGTAGGAGATTATGAATAGTGTTTCATGTTACAACCAGCTGTTTGCATTTATATTTATTTTTTCAATAATCTACAGCGACCGAGTACTTTTTAGCTGCAGCAACTTCAGTCACTTAGGCTATTACAGCATTATAACTAAGAATAAACTAGGATGCCACAAGTTCATTGGATTCACAGTCTGAGAAGGCTGTACAGGATGCCTTAAACCAGGCCTCATTGGGGGCTCTTTAGCTTTCAGTTGCAACACGTGCTGAGAATTAAAACAAAAGCTAATGCAAGATGTAAAAACCGATTTTTCTGTACATCAAGAGAATAGCTTGAAGAACTTAGAAATATAAGAAAGTGTTTGCCTATTGAAAACATATTCAATAAAGGCAGTAGATATCTTTAATAGCAAATTTAACAGCACTTAAGAGAACTACTGCTGAGAGAATTTTGTAATATTCTGCTTCCATAATAAGAACTATATTGCCATCAACGTATAATCCAAAAAACAAATCAAACGGTACTAGCCAAAAGCCCTTCAACAAGCACACTCATATCAACACCAACAGCATCCTCCACCATATAATCCCACCATATTATCTGCTCCTATTGTTCGGATCACATTTTTCACCACTCCTCCAATATGGATTATAGTAATCCTACAACAAGAAAAATAAAATGAAATAAAATGGTGGTTTTTAACAACAAATAACATCCAATAAAACACCACAAAATGAAAGAGAAAGTAGTAAAATAAGACATTATACCTGAAAATGAATGGAGAAACCCCTTCCGTAATAGACATCATGATTTGTGGCAAATGGAAAGTCATTAACATGTGATGATTGCAGATTTGCGTTGGTGGAGAAGTCTCCAGCCTGAAATGTTTAAAATAATGATCATTCGTATAAATTAAAACCTCTAAGAATATGATTATTTCAAATAAATTAGTGACAAACCTGTAAATTAAGATCTATTGCACCATGTCTCGTGTAGTCTTCTGAACCATGTTCAACTTGATGTTCGACTTGATATGGGTTATTGAGTACGCTTACAAAATAATCATCTTGAGAACTCTACACAAAAGAAAATGCAGTAAAATAAGACATATATTTAATCTAAATAAATAAGTTTTTACATTTGAAAAAAATTAAAGAAAAAAGTTTACCAAATTAGTGAAATTCATGTTATGTTCAATGACATTCTCTTTCTCATTCTTTTTCCCTTTCCTCACTCTTATACTTCTAACAACTTTTTCAATCTTAGATTGAAGCCTTTTAAAGTGGGGCCGACCTTTATGATGAACCGACAAAGAACTATATTGTTGCTTTCTTTACAACCACTACCCACATGGGTGCCTTGTCTGGAAGGAGTTGACTGATTACTTCCACACATTCCATCATCTTTTTTTAGTACATTAACAAGATTTTTAATCCAATGCATAACAAATTTTGTCTTATCTTCATTATCTGTCACAAAGTCTGTCGCTTCATAAAAAGAGTTGCACATCCTATCAAAACGTTTATTTTCCGGATTCAACGTCCAGTCGAAATATATTATCTTAACCTTCTTATGACACCTCTTCACGTCTTCCTCCACCTTTGAAGAATGAATTTATCCGGTAAGGTTCGAACTCATTTTTTCAGCAACACCGTAAGGGCATATCTACATAATATTCCGCTGAACTCAAATAATTGGCAGTTACACTTAACTGTACATTCATCTTCTTTAAAATAAACTTTAAAAGTGATTTCTCAAGTCCCTCCAAACATATCTTGTGTAACATCGTATACCTCAAAATCACATTCTACTTTAACTGAATCAATGACACAATAAAGCTTTCCTTTTACCTCTTCTTGAAATTCCTTGAATTTTGTCGTGGTATAAGCATCTTGAAATTGTTTCTCAAATGGATAATCAGTAATGCATGGAATCCAATGGTCGCAGGAATTGAAATCCGCCTCATTCTCTTTTTGCACCTTACTTCTTAATGCATTCTCATACTGCTCAACAAATTGTTTCAAGGTTGTCCTTGAATTCACATAACCATCAAAAAAAGCATTCATACTTTCACTTCTTTGAGTTGAGGAAATTTCAGCCCAAAAAGTATTCTTTAAAAATGTCGGCGCCCAATGACTTCTCTCATCATATAACCCAGTCAACCATGCATTCTCTTTCAAGTTAAAATTCTCAATGAAACTAACCCATCACTCTTCAAATTCTTTTCAAGTTAATGAATCATAAACTTCCTTTTGCATTGAATATTTGATGGATTCATATTGATTGCAACCACTTAATTTCTCGGGCAACTTCTTCATAATATGCCACAAGCACCACCTATGTCGCGCATTTGGGAACATAATTTCAATAGCCTTATTCATTGCTTTATCTTGGTTAGTGATTATTGCGGTAGGAGCACGACCATTCATGCACTCAAGCCAAGTTTTAAAAAGCCAACTAAATGACTCAATATCCACATGAGATATTAATCCACAACCTAAGAGTATTGACTGACCGTGATGATTAACTCCAACAAATGGGGCAAATGGCATGTCATACTTATTACTTAAGAATGCAGTGTCAAAGGTAATGGCATCCTCAAACTCCTCATAAGCTGACCTACTCCTTGCATCTGTCCAAAAGACATTTCGTAGTCTCCCATCATCATCTAAATCCATCAAATAATAAAAATTTGTATTATAACTTGCATTTTTTGGAAGTAATTTTGAAGTGCCATAGCATCCCCATCACCAAGTCTTAACCGCCTAACTTTGTCAAGATAATTGTAACAAACTTTCTATGAAAAGGACACATTCTCATGTCCACCAACTTCAACCAAGAAAGAACTAAAAATTTTATTTGGTCTAATACCAACTTTATCGTTAAGTTCAATTCTCCTTTTCACATACTTGGTCATAATCCAATTTTTCTTATAAAATCTAGATTTTTCCGGGCTCAACTGATGATTATGATCAAGTGTTAGAGTCTTTACTCGCACTTTTCCGTCTTCAATTACTGGAACCCTAATCTTAGCATTGCAACTAGTTTTGCTAACAGGGCATAAGTTGAAGGCATTCTTTGACTTTCTTATTGAACATCCTGACCGAGCACATGCAAGAACCACAAATTTAGTCTATCCATTTTCTCCTTTTTCCGTAGATCTTATTTTCACCGAAAATCCATTTTGGTTACCATAATTAGTGTAATATTCCATGTATAAATCAACGGAACCAAACTCCATTCCTACTTCCGGATCTCTAATAACTTCATCAACTTCTTCACTTTCTACTAAATCCTCCGCCATAACACATTCCTCAATATCATTCATTCTCATACTTGAATTAAACTCATCACTACATGCCATTTCTGCACATTTATAAAAATATATTAACTACATGCCATAGCTATATAAAAAAGTGTATTGATATTAAATTAGCATAAGTTTTGTTGCAAAATACTAGCAAGTCTTTGAAAATCTGACATGCAAATAAAGAACAAAAGACTCCACTTTATTGCTTTGGCCAAAACCAGTGCTACTTATTTTCAAGTCATTGTACTAATGTACAAGGTACTTCACAAGGGATTCACAAGAAGCCAAAATAAAAAAGGACCTTTTTTTTTGGGGGGGGGGGGGGGGAAGGGGATAATAAAAAAAAGCACCATCAATATGAACAAAATAGTTGGGTTTGCATACATCACTAGAACAAAAACAAAAGTGCAGAACCTGCCTTCAAGTTGCAACTAATGACAATGGAATTGGGTAGACGAGCTAATTTGTCCACATCATCAATACCAATAACATATATCTTGTTGTAGACATATATACACTTCATATACTTGCGGTTTCCCTCAATAACATCTATAAGATAGTCGATTGTGGCATCCTCACGAAATAAAATATGTTAAAATTAAAAAAAAAAAAAAAACATCAGCAAAAAATCTCTTCCATGGGTAGAGCAGTTCAAGTACACCAAGATGAGCAAAAAAACATAAAACAAAGTGTACATGATTCATCTATATGGCATAGTCCGTAAGTTTTTTAAAACTGAGATTATGTGAAGCAAATAGGGAGAAGAAGAGCATCATCGAAAAAATGGGTTTCAAAATCTTGAAATCAGTTTTAGGGCAAAAATATATACATATATATTATCAATATTCGTACATCATATATACAATATGTGTATGCATACCTCTCTTGCTGCTGATTTTGCTGGATTTTGCTTCCGATTTTGGGAGAAAATTTGTAGATGACGACTTTGGTGAGAAAGGGAGAGAGAGTGTGATATTGGTAAAGCGGGAGAGAGAGTGTGATATTGGTAAAGGGAGAGATAGGGCGACTGAAGTTGTTGTACTACTAATTGATATTGATATTTGTGACGCCCCCAAAATAGGTATACATCACATATTCTGAGTCGCCAAATACATGGTACAGAATACAAATACAATCTTAAATATACAACATGAGCTGTGAGATTTAATACAAATATTATCTTCTAGACAATATTCAACTCAAAATAAGTCCTCGATACATTTATTAACACACTATTTCATATAATAGTGAGGACTACTAATGCTATCATCTAGACCGTCACTCCGTTCCCCGACTAGTCCCTGCTACGTTCTCATTTCCTAAAGAGAACAATGAAAGTAAAAGGGTGAGCTTAACTAGCCCAGTAAGAAATATTATGACTAAGATAATGCAGAATAAATTATCGTTAGCCTTCAACAGTGTTAAACTGATACAATATAACAAACACCAAGTTTAACTGCAGCAGAATAAACAATCCATTAAAAGAGTCAAGTAGAGAATAAAATCTACTATCTTCTATGATTTAAAAGGTTTTTCATCACTTTTATTGCTAAGACTCGGCTTAATAAATAAACCACATCATCCCTGCACTACGGCCAAGGATATTCATTAGTATCACAACCATAAATTATCCATGAACTACGGGCCAAGGATATTTGTGTATTCATCAATGGTCATGATCATGCCAACAACTGTCCATAAATGCACTACGAGCCAATGAGAACTTTCACCACATCATTTGTAACATTACGGTCATGATTATACCGAATAATCCCTGGTCATAATCATACCAAGTCCATCTATGCACTACAGGCCACAGATGACTTTTAACATAATATAAACATGAGAATGATGACAATGATATAAGAATTCAATAAAACAAGCTCAAGAATTAATTTATCCAGGAACCAATAACGTCCAAATTGTCAACATGATACTACTTTGTGGAGTAAAATTCAAGAATGCTCAGAAGAATATTTCTATGAACAAATACTGGATGAAGCGCAAATATCAAAGATATTCCACTAATTTCATGGAGTATAAAAGCCAAAACTTTAACCAACTGAGTATAATAAAGAATGGAATAACAAAAGAAATCACCGGTATGCGATAGATCGCATGCAGACGGAGTTATTCCAATAGAATAATAAATAACGGAACCAAGTCGTGCCAGAACGCATTACGATAGGATATTCAATGTAATAATAAATAACGGAACCATGTCATGCAGAACGCACGGATAGGATATTCTAACGTAATAATAAATAATGGAACCGGTCATATGTAACGCACGCACGTAATGTTCCAATGTAATAATAAATAATGGAACTGTGTCATGCAGAACGCACGTATGCAGAATATTCTAATGTAATAATAAAGAATGGAATAATGTAAGAATTTCACCATGTATGCAGTAATTGATGAAGAAGGCAAAGTTATTCCAACATAATAATAAAGAATGGAATAACAAAAGAATTTCACCATGTATGCGGTACCAGACAGCATGACAAGTTATCCAACATAATAATAAAGAATGGAATAATGTAAGAATTTCACCAAGTATATGGTAGTCCATGGCATATAAAGTTATTCCAATGTAATAATAAAGAATGAAACAACATGAGTTCTTTTCATGAATACAAAAGAAATAATACCCTTACCTAGAAGAAAACTGAATATAGGAGTAGTGAAGTAGTATAGAATACTTTTTTTTTTCTCTCTATAGTTTCTCTACAGAGTTTCAAAGTGAATTCGTAAGAAATAATGAAGGAATGAGCTTCATTTATAGGAGAATAGATTGAATAGTAACTAATTCATGAACGGTCCAGATTGATTTACTTTTTAAAGCGGACGATCCATATTAAAATACTATGCATTATTAATAAAATATTCTAATAAAATAAAATCTTTTAAATAAAATATAATATATTCTATCTATAATCTAATAAAACGAATAACTTTATAAAAATATTCTATTTTATATAAAAAGATTTTTCTATGCAAACACTATGCATGCACTATGCAAACACTATGCATAATATAATATTATATATTCTATTTATAGTTTAATAAAACGAATAACTTTATAAAAGTAGTCTCTTTTATATAAAAAGATTTTACTATCTAAAACACTATGAAGGCACTATCTGCAAAAACTATGCATAATAGAATATTATATATTCTATTTATAGTCTAATAAAATGAATAACTTTATAAAAGTATCATACATTTTTTATATATAAAAGTTTTTCATTTTATTACATTTATAATAATAATAAAACAAAACTTATCACCTTTATTATAATTCACAATATTAATCGACCAGGTCGTTCCCAAGAAAGAGGGGGCTTTCCAATAAGGATTTCTCCCTATTGGCGCGCAATTAGGTGATCAAACCTCTCATTGGCAGAACTTTTAGACATTGTTAATATTGCAAATAATAATATTAATAACTTTGTTATCTCAATTATTGATTTAATAATATATAAAATATCGACAATAATTGAATCAAATAACGTGAGATACTATGCAACAATTACTATAGCAATAATTGAACAAAACTGAGTGACTTCTCATGTAAGCATCAATAATAAAAACCGTGTGCTACTATGCAACCACGCGTAATACTGTACTTTTAACACCGGGTGTTTCAACAGTTAATGATAAAACTTCTGCCGTTATTTTTATAAAATATTTTTGTCGTTTTCTCAATCCTACAATAATTCTGTTACGGGGTCCACCAATGATTGTGCCGTCGTACGGATATTCCCCGAAAAAAAGAATATTCCCCGACCAATCGAATATTATAACAACTTGCATACTTTTCAAAATTTATAAATATTACCCACAACTATAACATTATCTCAAATCCACACCATAATTTTGAAAAAAATATTTCGAGACAATTAAATCTTTATTCATAAAATTTGGGGTCTCCCAATCTCCCCTCCTTATGAAAGTTCGCCCTCAAAATTTATGTACATACCTGGTATGCCGAAGAGATGAGGATACCTTGACTTCATTTCAGATTCTAACTCTTGAGGTATAACCTTTGAGTGTTGAATACGATCCTTCTTATCCAAGATTTTAATACGCTCGTCTAGTTCTAATTCAATAATGTGGTTTGGGTCGTCCACATATTTACGTTACATCGATACGTGAAAAATGTTATGGACACGCAACATACTTGGCGGTAAAACGAGTCTATAGGCCACAGTTCCTACTCGATCGAGGATTTCAAATGGTCCAATTAAATCGAGGGTTGGGATTTCCTCTGTTCATCGACTCTTGCTTTTAGAATAACGCCTTCTTGAACCTTCTTCTTTTTATTCATCAGCTCCAGGTCTGTAGCTTGAGTGACTTTAACTTTCTCGACTAAAGTCAGTTCCAATCGTATATTTGTTATCTTCACGTGGGTCCCTAGAGTCTTTAACTCTATCTTCATCATTTGTAAGTTATACGAAATGGGTTTTTGTGTTAACAACATCGCACTCGTAAACGCATACGATCTTCTACTCAACGCGTCAGCTACCACGTTCGCTCTTCTACAATGATATTGAATGGTATAGTCGTAATCTTCAACAGCTCGAGCCAACGTCTTTGGCGCATTATACGTTCGTTTTGGTTGAAGAAATATTTAAGGGTTTTAGAAATGGGTTTTGTACTGGGGTCAGTACAAAATTCGATTTCAAGCTCCGGGTAGGCTAAGAAGTCTTCAAGAATACGTCAGGAAATTTGTCAACAATAGAAATATGATTCAAAACTGTGACCCTCATCCAAGATTTGGATAACACGTCACATTGATATCTATCAACTTGCCACCGTTATTCACAGCTTCCTCTACGGAAAGTTCGACTTCGGTGCATTCCAAATAAGGAAGTTACCAGCGAAAGGCTCGGGGCTCTTTACTTATGGCTTGATATAACAGTGATTAAATTTAGTGGTTTGGTTGCTTGAATTCGCATAACAGGTTGGTTAGGAATATAAAATTTAACAACCTTATGAAAATCATGATGAGTAGTTAACCAATCGATTCCTAAAATCACATCAAAGGCAAGTATTTTCAAAGAGATAAGATCGACAGGTAACGTGAAAATGTCAATTTGAATCAAACAAGATTTATAAACAGTGAATGTAATGAAGGTTTCTCCTAACAGAGTTTCAACAAATAAGTCAAAGTCTAATTTCTCAAGAGCCAAGTTCAAACAATGAACACAACTAGGTGAAATAAAAGAGTGGGTAGAATCGGTATCGAATAAGGTATAGACTTCGCAAGAGTTTATAATTAACTTACCCGTAATAATTTCGTTCGGGTTTCTCGACAAACGCTCTCACTTAAACTACCAGTTTTGACTTTGTTATAGAATACATTCCACCCTTAATTGCTTCGTCACATTCCTGATCCATGATTTGAATCATTATTCTCCGATCCATATCGAACTGGGGTTGACATTTGCTTCTCTGCAAGGTAATTCAATTGATGTTGGATTCTCCCAATTGCTGTCCAAAAAGCAAAATCCATTTCATCTATTTTGGCCTTATTGAATCGGACGTCTTTTTCTACAATATCTACGCGTCGTGCTGCTTTTACCCATGCATCATCTATTCTCCTTTGTTCAGTTGTTTCTTCTTTCATCAGACCTTGATCATAGCATTCTCAGATTCCAGCTCTAATATCTTATACTCTGCCAAAGAGTGCTTCTATTCAAGCATCGCACATCGGGTAACACAATTTTGAATTGTTACATCTCTTTGCTCCACACATCGTTTCTTGGTTCTTCTTGATGCTTCTTTTCTAACTCATGAACACGATTTTGTAATTCTAAATTTATATCATAAAATTCTTCTAATAAATTCTCCTCGTTCCTCTTCTTCTCTCACTCTCTACCTGCTACTCTCTACAACTAGCTCAAGGGTGCAACTATTAGTTTTTCACTCACCACATAGATATCTCTCGATTTCTTCTCCGATTCGACATCACATTATCTCGGTTAGTGATTAAAGGTGTCTCAACTGGTCTCATTCACTCCATTGTTAACATTTTCAAATTTGCCATTTTTAAACACTTGCCATAAAACAAGGGTTAATTAACATATCGCATATTATCCCTATACTCGTGAGACCAATTAAATACCAAATAAACTTAGGTAGGTATATCAGCTATGAAGAATTTCTCTCTCCCTCCTAGTTCTTGTCTCACATCTCATCCAGGGATCATATCCCTAAGCTTTGATACCAACTGTGACACCCCCAAAATAGGTATACATCACCTATTCTGAGTCGCGAAATACATGGTACAAAATACAAATACAATCTTAAATATATAACATGAGCTGTGAGTTTTAATACAAATATTGTCTTCTAGACAGTATTCAACTCAAAATAAGTCCTCAATACATTTATTAACACACTATTTCATAGAATAGTGAGGACTACTAATGTTATCATCTGGATCGTCACACCGTTCCCCGACTAGTCCCTGCTACGTTCTCATTTCCTGAAGAGAACAATGAAAGTAAAAGGGTGAGCTCAACTATCCTAGTAAGAAATATTATGACTAAGATAATGCAGAATAAATTATCGTTAGCCTTCAACAGTGTTAAACTGATACAATATAACAAACATCAAGTTTAACTGCAGCAGAATAAATAATCCATTAAAAGAGTCAAGTAGAGAATAAAATCTACTATCTTCTATGATTTAAAAGGTTTTTCATCACTTTTATTGTTGAGACTCAACTTAATAAATAAACCACATCATCCATGCACTACGGCCAAGGATATTCATTAGTATCACAACCATAAATTATCCATGCACTACGGGCCAAGGATATTTGTGTATTCATCAATGGTCATGATCATGCCAACAACTGTCCATAAATGCACTACGGGCCAATGAGAACTTTTACCACATCATTTGTAACATTACGGTCATGATTATACCGAATAATCCTTGGTCATAATCATACCAAGTCCATCTATGCACTACAGGCCACAGATGACTTTCAACATAATATAAACATGAGAATGATGACAATGATATAAGAATTCAATAAAACAAGTTCAAGAATTAATTTATCCAGGAACCAATAACGTCCAAATTGTCAACATGATCATTGCTTTGTGGAGTAAAATTCAAGAATGCTCAAAAGAATATTTCCATGAAAGATCTTTGGATGAAGCGCAAATATCAAAGATATTCCACTAATTTCATGGAGTATAAAAGCCAAAACTTTAACCGGTGAGTATAATAAAGAATGGAATAACAAAAGAAATCACCTGTGCGCGCGATAGATCGCACAAACAAAGTTATTCAATAGAATAATAAATAACGAAACCGGTCATGCATATAAATGCACAGATAGGATATATTCAACGAGAATAATAAATAACGGAACCATGTCATGCGTAAACACACGCATACGATATTCAAACGGATAGAATAATAAATAATGGAACCGGTCGTAAACGCGTATGCGAGGACGGGATTCCAACGAATAATAAATAATGGAAAGAAGTCATGCAGAACACACGTATGTATGATATTCCAATGATATTCAATGTAATAATAAAGAATGGAATAATGAAGAATTTCACCATGTATGCGGTACTTGGCGATGACAGTATTATTCTAACATAATAATAAAGAATGGAATAACAAAAGAATTTCACCATGTATGCGGTACTTGGCATGTACGAGTTATTCAACATAATAATAAAGAATGGAATAACAAAAGAATTTCACCATGTATATGCGGTACTTCAGCATATAAAGTTATTCAACATAATAATAAAGAATGGAATAATGAAGAATTTCACCAAGTATAGGGTAGTCGCAGATATACAAAGTTATTCAATGAATAATAAAGAATGGAACAACAGGAGTTCTCTTCATGAATATAAAAGAAATAATACCCCTTACCTTAGAAGAAACTGGATATAGGAGTAGTGAAGTAGCATAATACTTTCTTCTTTCTCTCTATAGTTTCTCTCTCTAGAGTTTCAGTGAATTCGTGAGAAATAATGAAGGAATGAGCTTTTTATTTATAGGAGAATGGGGTGAATAGTAACTAATTCATGAACGGTCCAGATTGATTTACTTTTAAGCAGACGGTCCATATTAAATTACTATATGCATTATTAATAAAATATTCTAATAAAACAAAATCTTTAAATAAAATATAATATATTCTATTTATAATCTAATAAAACGAATAACTTTATAAAAGTATTACTATTTTATATAAAAAGATTTTAATATATGCAAACACTATCGCATGCTACTATGCAAAATACTTATGCATAATAGTAATATTATATATTCTATTTATAGTCTAATAAAACGAATAACTTTATAAAAGTATTTTGTTTTATATATAAAAGATTTTTTACTATACAAACACTTATCTAAACATTATGCATAATAGAATATTATATATTCTATTTATAGTCTAATAAAACGAATAACTTTATAAAAGTATTATATTTTATATAAAAAGTTTTTTGTTTTATTACATTTATAATAATAATAAAATAAAACTTATCACCTTTATTATAATTCACAATATTAATCGACCGATTCGTTTTCCGGAAAGAGGGACTTTCTAATAAGGATTTCTCCCTATATTAGGCGCGCAATTAAGTGACCAAACCTCTCTTGGCGTAACTTGAGACATCGTTAATATTGAAAATAATAATATTAATAACTTTGTTATCTCAATTATTAATTTAATAATATATAAAATATCGACAATAATTGAATCAAATAACGTGAGATCTTATGCAACAATTATTATAGCAATAATTGAACAAAAGCGAGTGACTTCTCACGTAAGCATCAATAAATAAAACCGTAGTGTGCTACTTATGCAACCACGCCGTAATATCTGCATTTTTTTTAACACCGAGTGTTTCAACAGTTAATGATAAAACTTCTGCCGTTATTTTTATAAAATATTTTTGTCGTTTTCTCAATCCTACAATAATTACATTCATGGGGTCCACTAATGATTGTCTTGTTGTATACGGATATTCCCCGGAAAAAAGAATATTCCCCGACCAATCGAATATTATACAACAACTTGCATACTTTTCAAAATTTATAAATATTACCCACAACTATAAAATTATCTCAAATCCACACCATAATTTTGAAAAAAAAAAAATATTTCAAGACAATTAAATCTTTATTCATAACATTTGGGGTCTCACAATATTTCCTTCTTTCTTTTTTTTTTCTTTCACTTTCTCTCTCATCTTGATGTGGTATTTGCACATCATTTTGATCACCATAATGTCGCCAAAACCATTCATTTGTAGAATTATTGTTATTTTTTATTTGGCTCGATCATTAAATAATATTTTTAAATCATCATTCTTGTATGTTTGCTTGAGTTGAATTATAGTTAACAACTACACCATCTATTAAATAATTAATAATGGTTAGTATTTAGTATGAAAAAATTAATTGAATAAATATTAAAATAAAACTCAATATTACACAATCATTTTTTAGTCACATGTCACTGTCATATCATCAATTTTTTGATCAATTAGACGTAATCAGAAAAAATTAAAGTTTAATCGCCTAATGGAAAAAATTGAGAAGACACTCCTCAAAACGAAAAAAAATTAAAAGTTTAATCTCTTAATTGAAAAAAAATTGAGAAAAAAAATTCTAAAATGGAAAAAAAATAAAATTTTAATTCCCTAATTGAAAAAATTGAGAAGAGAATTCCCAAAGTCGAAAAAATCTAAAAGTCAAGGGAATATTAATTCATATTTAGGCCTAAATTATATTGTATTCTTCAAAAAGTGAGGCTTGTTTGGTTTGTGAGTTTATTTCTTGCTCCCAAAAAGTGAGAGTTCCAAAAAAAAAACTAATCTCTTCTCGATTGAGTAATTATTGTTCAAATTATTTCAATACAATAATTGAGAATTTTCCTTTTAATTAAGAAACCAACTCACTCAAATGGAGTAAATTGATTTTCATGAGATCAGGCTCTCAGCTGATTCAGTTATTATGTTTAAAGTGATCACAATTAATTAATTCCTTTTTAGTTTTATAAAATTCCTACAACAGTACGGGATGAACAAATATATGTAACTATTTACTTATCGATCGGAAATAAATATATACATCTTTTGTTTTACAATATAATTGTAAATTATATTCTTATGTTGGAATACATATTATCGTTATAAATTAATTTTTATGTTGTAAATTAAATTCTTATATATTGTTTTTTGCCCGTGTATATTTCGGCCGTGCTCTCCCATTCTCTCTCTCTCTATTTTTTTTTATTAGGAGAAATTTTTCTGATCCCCTTTTTTGTCATTTACAAGAAAAAAGTGACCAAAAAAGAATTGGATGTATAAATAGAATTGTTGATGGTGGAGAGGAGGTCTCCTCCAATCATAATTGACGTCGAGAGGTATCGTCGGGAAATCAATCTAAAACACATCGTTCGGAAGGTTCTTGACATATGAAGAACAGACACTGAAGCCGCTTTCGGGAAATGAGCAAGCGTCGAAGCCGCTTTTAGGAAATGAGCAGGCGCCGAAGCCGCTCCCAGGAAGCAAGTAGCGAAGGCCGAGTAAGGTCCGAACAGAGAAGGCGGGTGACCTTCATTACATCCACCATTTATAAATCTTGTTTGATTCAAATCGACACCCTCACATTACATGTTGATCTCATCTCTTTGAAAATACTTGCATTTGATGTGATTTTAATAATCGACTGGTTAATTACTTATCATGCTAAAATTGATTATTTTCATAAGGTCGTTAGTTTTCATATTCATAATCAACCTGTTATGTGAATTCAAGCAACCAAATCATTAATGTCAATCACTGTCATATCAAGCCATAAAGTCATTCGTTTATGAAAAAACGGATGTCAAGCTTTCTTAGCCCATGTCACCGATTGAAACAAAAATACGTCAGATTTGAATGATATTTCTATTGTTAATAAATTCCCTGACATATTCCCCGAAGAACTTTCTAGCCTACCCTAGAGCGTGAAATCGAATTTTGTATTGACCTCGATCCCGGTACAAAACCCATTTCTAAAATCCCATATCGAATGGCTCCTATTGAACTTCATAAGTTAAAAGCGCAATTATAGGAGTTGTTTGACATTGGTTTCATTACACCTAGTACATCACATTGGGGTGTTCATGTTTTATTCGTAAAGAAGAAAAATGGAAGTATGCGACTTTGTATTGACTATCAGGAGTTGAATCATGTCACAATCAAAAAAATAGGTACTCGTGCCTTTAACTGGTGACTTCCTTTGTGGAATGCACCGATGCCAAACTCTTCGTAGGGGACGCCGTCTTTGTGCGGTGGTAAGCTGATAGGTGCCATTTTGAGGTGATATCCAAGGTTTGGATACAAGTAATAGTTGGGAGAACCCTATGTTAGTAACCGAAATAAGTAGCTTTTTAGGCTTAGTTGGTTATTATCGGAGATTCGTGGAAGAATTTTCTCGAATGTCTACTCCATTAACTCAGCTGACTCGAAAAGATACAAAATTTGGTTGGAGCGAGAAATGTGAGAAGAGTTTCCAAAAACGCAAGAGAAGACACATTTCAGCACCTGTTCTGACAATACCATCAGGTTCGGAGGGATTTGTCATCTATAGCGATGCTTCAGGCAGAGGTTTAGGATGTGTTCTCATGCAATATGGGAAAGTTATAGCTTATGCCTCACGAAAAATCAAAGAATATGTGAGGAATTATCCTAGTCATGATTTAGAGTTGGCAGCAGTCGTTTTCGCGCTAAAGATCTGGAGACACTACCTCTATAGAGAGAAAGTGGAGATCTATACAGATCATAAGAACATTAAATATTTTTTCACTCAAAAGGAACTCAACATGCGGCAATGACGTTGGCTCGAGCTGTTGAAAAATTACGACCATACCATCTAATATCATATTGGAAAAACGAACGTGGTAGCTGAGACGTTGAGTGGAAAATCATATGCGGAAATGAGTGCGATATTGTCAATACAAAGGCCCATTTTGTATGATTTACAAACGATGAATATAGAGTTAAAGACTCCAAGAACCCACGTAATGATGTTAAGTATACGAGTAGAACTAACTTTAATCGATAAAGTTAAACCTGCTCAAGTTATAGACCCGGAACTGATAAATATGAAGAAGAAAGTACAAGAAATTGTTATTCCAGAAGCAAGAATCAACGAAGAGATGAAATCTCAACCCTCGATTTATTGGTCCATTTGAAATCCTCGACCGAGTAGGAACTATGGCCTATAGACTCGCCTTAGCGACAAGTATGTCTTGTGTTCATATCGTTTTTCACATATCTATGTTACGTAAATATGTGGAAGACGAGATAGCGGAAGATTTAACGTATGAGGAGGTACCTGTCAAGATCTGGGATAAGAAAAAGCAGTTTCTATGCTCAAAGGTTATACCTCAAATCAAAGTTTTATGGAGAAACCATGATATTGAGAAAATGACCTGGGAGTTAGAATCCGAAATGAAAACAAGGTATCCTCCCCTATTCGAAATACAATGTACGTACATCAATTTCGAGGAAAATTTTTTATAAGGAGGAGAGTTTGTAAGACTTCAACTTTTTATGAATAAAGATTTAATTTTTTCAAAATATTATTTTGAATAGTAAGGTATTGATTTGATATAATGTTATAGTTATGGGTGATATGTGAAAATTTTACAAAGTAAGCAAGTTGTCATAAAATATTCGTTTGATCGGGGAATTTTTGTACTACAGTGCAATCATTGGTGGACCCCACAATAAAATAACTGTCGGATATAGAAAGTGACAAACATAATATTTTCATAAAATAACGGCAAAACTTATACCGTTAAACTGTTGAAATACCCGGTGATAAAAGTACGATGAATCTGGCGTTGTTCCACAAAGTGGTACGGTATTGCCACAAGAAGACATGGTATTGCACAGTATCTCTGATTATTGATGCTTACGTAAGAAGTCACTGAGTTTCATTGAATAATTTCCACAGTAGTTACTGCATAGTATCTAATATTATTGATTCAATTATTGTCATAGTATAATCTGAACAATATTTTATATTATTAAATCAATAATTGAGACGACACAGTTATTCATTCTTATTATTATTTGCATTATTGACAATGTCTAGAAAGTTCTGTTGAGGAAAGGGGTTAAGTTATTTAATTGAACGCCAATAAGGAGAAATCTTTATCGGAAAACCCCCTCTTTTTTGGAAACGATCTGGTTGTCAATATTGTGAGTTATAATATTAATGATGAATAATTGTTAAAAGATTAAAAATGTGTTGATTGAAGATAAGTGATTTTTGGTAGATATTTATTCAAATTTTGATATAAATAGAGGGTTTGTCATGAAGCGTTTGTTGTAAGTTTGACTTATTATTCCATGGACCCCTATGTGCCAATTTGTTAAATTATCGATAGAAAGCTATCTCAGTTTTGTTTTATTATTATTATAATAGTAATAAAACAGAATTTTTTATATAAAACAAAAAACTTTTTATAATATATATAAAGTTGTTTGTTTTATTATAATATAAATATAATATATTATTTTTTATATAATTTTTTTGTTTTATTAGAATATTTTATTGCATAATAGTACTGCATAGTGAATATCAGATTTCACCCGTGAAATCGTCTGTGAAAAACTATATTTCATCCATGATTATTTTCTTAAATAGTGCCCTGCCATTCTTCTATAAAAAGGATGCTTTGTTAAGAAATAAAAATCACACCAGAATCAGAGAATTCTTCTTCTATAATATTGTGTGTATATATTTCTAGTATAAGAATACTTTGAGTGTAGCTAATAGTGAAAGATTTCCTCAAGATAATCTCCATTATACTAGTCAGATTTAGTCTACTACTAAGATAAATGATGTTATTTTCTTCATACTCATAAGGGTTGTCATTTAATTCCTTATTAATCTGTGGGAATAACATGTCTACGCGGATTACCGCATGCCTGGTGAATAACTCTTCGTATTCATTCTTTATTAAGTTGTGAAAATGATTTGTCTACGCGGATTACCACATAACAGGTGAAAATCCATTTGCAGTTTCGTATATTCTTTCATACTCGTATGGGATATCATTTCTTTTGTACTCGTCAAGGGATATTATTTTCTTTCATATTTTTCTCTATTTATGGCATAAATTTATTGTATATTTTCATAACTTATTGTTAAATGGTGACAATCCCTTAAATTAGTAGAATATCCTTAATAGTTTGTGTTTCATCTAATATCATTTTATTGGAATATTGGTCTTAACTTTCTTATTAAATTTTAATATTTTCATTCGGGGTACTATTCACGGGGTATTATTCATTCGGGGTACTATTCACGGGATATTATTCACGACAAAATTGATTTCTTTTCTGTCCAAATAATTTTTTATACATGGATATCATTCTTGAATTTTACTCCACAATTAGTTATCATGTTGACAATTTAGACATTCTTGAACTCTGGATAAATTGAATTATAAATCTTTAATATTTATCCTTGATCTCACTTGATTCATTTTTTATATCATTGTCATCATCCTTATACTTAAATTTGATACGGAAAGTCATCTTTAGCCCGTAGTGCATAGATGGACTGTTGATTGGTATGATTATGATCAGGAATTATGTATTGGTATAATCATGACCTTTAATGTTACATGCAAAGGTTTATTATGAAAGTTCTCTTTGGCCCGCAGTGCAAAGATGGACATGTGTTTGGCATGATCATGATCACTGGTGATGCAAACGATTATCTTTTGGCTCGTAGTGCATAGATAATTCATTGATTGGAAACAATTATTGATTAGTATTACAGGGATAAAATATTGATGATGAAATTTTAAATTATAGAAGATAGTAGACATCTTGCTCTACTTGAATCTTCTAATGGATTGTTATTTCTTCTACAGTTGTTGATCTAAAACTTGTTGTCTATTGTATGCTATCAGATTTTTCCTTGTTGAGGACTAATGATAATATATTCTACATTATCTTAGTCATAATATTCTTTAATAGGCTAGTTGAGCACACCCTTTTCTTTCATTGTTAAACGAGAATATAGCTGGGACTAGTCGGGGAATGGAGTGTCGGTCCGAGATAGACATTATTGCAGTCTTCATTATGTTATAAAATAGTGTGACAATAATTGTAATGAAGACTTAATTTGAGTATGGATATTGTCGTATTATGTACGGTGCAATATTTGTATTCAAACTCACAACTTATGTTTTGTCGTATTTTACACGATAGTTAATAGTTGTATATAGGAAGTTTGTATTTGTAAAATGTATCATGTATTTGGCAACTAAGAATGGGTTGTGTGAACCTATTTTAGGGGTGTCACAAAAGAAGCCAGATAGTGGATAACGTCATTGGCCCCAAACTCAATCTCGTTGTGGAAGAAGCTCTGCGATAAGTTTCATGGTCGGTTTGAGAGCAACAAGAGGATGGGAAAACCGACTAGTTTTTTGGTTCAAATTAAACAGTATTCTAACAAGACTCTCAACCAGCATGTGAAGAGATTCCGAGAGGCGGTCAGACATGTGACAAACTTGAATGGTCCCCAGGCCCTCAAATATTTCCAAACGAGATTAAATGTGGTGAGATCTCAGAAGTTGGTTAAGGACTTGATCTTCAATATCCCGAAAAACCTAATGGAAGCTTACGACCGAGCAGAAAGGTTTATCGCAAGGAAGAAGCTATGGGGAGCCTGAGGCCAAATGCACCATCTTCAGATAGTACCATAGATCGGGATAAGAATAACCATCTCAGAACAGATAATAATTAAAACGGATCGTACAATGAAACAAAGAGGAGTTTCAATAACAGAGGATTAGGATAAGGCTATGACATGTTTGAGTAAGAGTTGGAGGATTTTGTATAGGTTTAGGGAGGCATTGTGTGACGCCCCCAAAAATAGGTATACATCACCCATCTTGAGTCGCCAAATGCATGGTACATAAATCAAATACAACTTAATTATACAACTGTCGTGTAAAATACGACAAAACATAAACTGAGAGTTTAAACAAGAATATTGCCTTCTAGACAATATCCACTCTCAATGGAGTCCTCATAGACAGTATACAAACTCAAATTTAGTCCTCATTACATTTATTATCACACTATTTAACTGAATAGCGAGGACTACTAATACTATCATCCGGTCCATCACTCCAAGTTCCCGACTCATCCCAAATTTATATTCTCATTTCCAAGAGAAGCAGGTGAAAGAAAGGGTGAGCTCAACTAGCCCAAGAAGAAATATTATGACTAAGATAATGTAGAATAAATTATCATTAGTCTTCAAACAATGTTAAACTGATAAAATATAATAGACATCAAGTTTAGCTGCAAATGAACAAACAATCCATTAGAAGAGTCAATAGAGAATAAAATCTACTATCTTTTATGATTTAAAAGGTTTTCATCAATTTTATCACGAGACTTCGATTTTTAATAAATAATCCACATCATCGAATCACCCCGCACTACTGCCAAGGATATTCTTTAAGTATCATAACCACAAATTATCCCGCACTACGGCCAAGGACATTTGTGTATTCATCAATGGTCATGATTATACCGTCGATCCTCGGTCATAATCATACTAAAAACTGTCCATCAATGCATTACAAGCCACTGAGGACTTTTACCATATCATTTATAACATTACGATCATGATTATACCAAATAATCCCTGGTCATAATCATACCAAGTCCATCTATGCCCTACAGGCCACAGATGACTTTCAAAAAAATATAAACACGAGGATGATGACAATGATATAAGAATTCAATAAAACAAGTTCATTTAATTAATTTATCCAGAACTAATAACGTCAAATTGTCAACACGATACTTCTTTGTAGAGTAAAATTCAAGAATGCTCGAAGAATATTTCCATAAAAAGATCTTTGGATGAAGCGCAAATATCGAGGATATTCTACTAATTTCATGGAGTATAGAAGTTAAAACTTTAACCAACCCTGAGTATAATAAATAATGGAATAACAAAAGAAATCACCGGCGTGTGATAGATAGACACAGGCGAGTTATTCCAATGAGAATAATAAATACGGAATAATAAATAATGGAACCAGGTCCGGCGTAAAATGCATGTATTAGGATATTACATTGAATAATAAATGCGAATAATAAATAATGGAACCGAGTCGGCGAAATTACATTGCAACCGAGGATATTAAACAGAATAATAAAGAACGGAATAATAGAAGAATTTCACCACGTATGCGATACTTCGCATAAACAGGTTATTCCAACATAATAATATATAATGGAATAACAGGGGAATTTCACCAAGTATAGGGTATGCCGCGTATACAGATTATGTATAGGGTATCTGGCGTATCTGAGTTATTCAACAGAATAATAAAGAATAGAATAATGAGAGGATTTCACCAAGTATAGGGTATCTGCCACAGACATCTGAGTTATTCAATAGAATAATAAAGAATGGAATAACAGAAGTTCTCTTCATGAATAAGAAAGAATAACACCCCTTACAGGTATAACAAATAATATCCCTTACCTTATAAAGAAACTGGATATAGAAGTAGTGAAGTGTGTAATACTTCTTCTTCTCTCTATAGATTTTCTCTCTAGCTTCTCTATAATTTCTCTCTCTAGAGTTTCAGTGAATTCGTAAGAAATAATGAAGGAATGAGCTTCTATTTATAGAAAAACTGAGAGTGGATCTTGGTCTTAACGAAGGGTCAAAATTACTTTTGGTAATATTGAAGAGACAACTACTATTTACGACGGGGTAATTAACTCTTGGAACACCGAAGAGGCAAATAACTCTTGGTAATATTGAAGAGACAACTACTATTTACGAAGGGGCAATTAACTCTTGGTAATATTGAAGGGACAAGTTACTATTAAGACTTTAAATCAACGATCCATATTGATTTACTATTATAATTTCAACCAACGGTCAGAAAAATTAGTACATCTCCTCATGGAATAATATTATACCCAAATACCCGAGTGAACAATACTAGAGTGAATAGTAATCGGGTGAATAGTAACTCTTGAATAGTAACTCATGAATAGTAACTCGTGAATAGTACTCCGACACGAAAAGTGCCCCGAATACCTGATTGAACAATATAACCTCCAGACATCAATTATTATTGAAATAAATGTCGATTCTCACTAACATAAATAATTTCAACACAATAGAACTATCAAATTCATCTTTAATCAACACGAACTTATCCATCATTAATATCATAACTCACAATATTTAACAATCAGGTTGTTCCCAGGAAGGGGCTTTTAATAAGGATTTCTCCCTATTGGTAGCCTTGATTAGGTAACCAAACCTCTTTGATGTAACTTACAGACATTGTAAATATTGCAATTTAATAATATGAATAACTTTGTCGTCTCAATTATTGATTTAATAAAATAACATATTATTATGCGTGATCTTTGTGACAATAATTGAATCAATAATATAAGAGAGATATGATGCGGCAATTCTCGTATGCAATAATAATCTGGTATAAGCGAGTGACTTATCACGTAAGCATCAATAATCAATACCATGTGCTACTATGCAACCACGCGTATTACTATACTTTTACTACTGGGTAGTTCAACAGTATTAATGGTAAAACCTCTGCCGTTATTTTCATAAAATATCTTTGTCGTTTTTTAACTACTGTATAAGTACTTAGATTAATGAGGTCCACTAATGATTGTCTTGCATAAATCACGAATATTCCCCGACAAAAAGAATATTCCCCGACCAATCGAATATTTTATAACAACTTGCATACTTTGCAAAATTTTCAAATACTACCCACAACTATAACACTATCTCAAATCCACACCATAATAAAAAAAATATTTCGAGAAATTTAAATCTTTATTTATAAAATCTGGGGTCTCACACATTGGTAGAGTGGTTGCTTGAGTAGCGGAGTTGAGTCGGTTGATATTGAGGGATCGGCTGTGAATTACAGTTGAAGAACATACATTAGTGTGCTTTGTGGTAAAATGAATATTTTCCAAAGAGGACCCAAAGAGAGTATTGGGTTCAGGAGTAGCTAGGGGACAATAATTGTCATCATATTGAATTTTGTACCTAGACGGTTCGTCGATTACGGAGTAACAAAGGAGGCTTTTATATCGGTGGAGATCGGATGACATACTTTAGGGAAAATATATATTTGGCTCAATTCAGATATACTGAATGATATTCAGGTTGGGGATCGACAGTGATCAGAGGAAGGGAAGAGTGTCCGATATACAGTTTGCGAGTTAAAATTTTTTCTTTTGTTCAGTGTTCGGAAAGTAGTTCAGAGGGGATCAACCGAGTTAATGGAATAGAGTACATGGTGAATAATGAAGAAACAACGTACCAGATTAATTATTTGGTCAGAAACTTAGAGTGGGGTAAGTTGCATTAGTTTCTAACATCAGACTTATTTAAATTAACAAAACTAAAACATTAATTTTCGGCGGTTATAAGGTTGGTCTTCCACCTTCGGTGGTATAAGTTCGGACGGTACTTCAGGAATTTTATTTGAAGCCTCCTTAGGGGTCAGAAAAAGTATTACAGGAGTATAAGAAGGGAAAAACGTCATTCAGGAAGGCTAAATTTCTCCCGAAAGGATAAACATCCTTAGGGAAGACTAAGTTCCTCCCGAAAGGATAACGTTCTTTAGGATAGATAAACATCTATCAGACTAAGTCCATGACTAAATTGTTGTACTCTCTTATTTTAAATATCCTTATACTGGCTGACCCAAAATGAAGGAGACCCGATCTCGACTGGAACAAAGACATCAGTTGTGAGACCCCGAATTTTATGAAATAAAAGTATTCAATTTTCTTATAATTATTCTATTTAGTAAATTGTTAAATTGATAAAAGGTTAAAGTTAAGGGTGATATTTGAAATTTTTTCAAAGTAAGAAAGTTGTCATAAAATAATCGGTGATAAAAGTACAAGACGATGTCTGGCGTGGTTGCATAAGTAGCTTAATTGTATTGATTATTGATGCTTACATGAGAAGTCACTCGCTTTTATTCAATTATTGTCACAATATTTTATATTATTAAATCAATAATTGAGACAATAAAGTTATTCATATTATTATTTGCAATATTGATAATGTCAGAAGTTACATCGAGGAGAGGTTTGGTCACCTAATCACAAGCGTCGATAAGGAGAAATCCTTATCGAAAGCCCCATCTTTCCTGGGAACGACCTGGTTGTTAAATATTGTGAATTATAATATTAACGATGAATAAGTTCGTGTTGGTTAAAGATAAAATTGATAGTTCCATTGTGTTGGGATTATTAGTATTAGTGAAAATCGACATTTATTTCGATAATAATTGATGTCTGGAAGTTATATTGACCAATCGGGTAATTAATCGGATAAATTAGCAATTAATTGCTATTAATTCACATGCTTATAACTATGTGTTCATATGTGTGTACTATTGATTCACATGATTTACTATTAGGGGAGTTGGTGCAAGATTGATAATGCTTGCATGACTAAATTAAAAATAGAGGTATAAATGAAGGTACTATACTATAATTAATTTTTTTACATGTTTAGAACTATTGAGTCACATGATTTACTATTGATTCACATGATTTACTATTAGGGGAGGTGGTGCAAGTTTGATAATACTTGCAGGACTAAATTAAAAATAAAGAAAAAGAGGAAGGTATTATACTGTAATATTTCGAGCCCCAAAATGTGCAATTATTGAAACTATATTTTCCAATAAAAAGAAGCTCATTCTTCCTTCATTTCTCACCAATTCACTAAGACTCACAAGAGCAATTATAGAGAGAGAATCTATTGAGAGATAAGCTATAAAGAGAAAGAAGAAGAGTAGTCTGCTACTTCACTACTCCAGTATCCAGTCTTCTTCTGAGGTAAATGGTATTATCTATTTCATATTTTGAAGAGATATTATTTTTCGTATTCGTATGAATATTATTTTCGTTCAATATTCGTAAGGAATATCATTTCCGTTCAATATTCATTGTCTTCGTTTAATATTCGTAAGGAATATTATTTTCGTTCAATATCCGTAAGGGATGCTATTTATTTTTTATTCGTAAGGGGTATTATTCTTTCGTATTCATGAAGAGAGTTATTTTCTTTCAATACTCGTAAGGGTTGTTATTCTATTCTTTATTATTATGTTGGAATAACCTGTCTATGCGAAGTCCGGCATACATGGTGAAATTCTTCTGTTATTTCATTCTTTATTATTCATTGGAATAACTCGTCATGCATGCGGATTATCGCATGCTCTGGTGAATTCGTTGTTATTCCATTCTTTATTATTACATTGGAATATCACATGCTCGTATGGATTACGCATGACCTGGTTCCGTTTCTTTATTATTTTATTGGAATATCTATCGTGCGATTATCATGACATTGGTTCCATTCTTTATTATTCGTTGGAATAACTTTTGTTTCAGCGATTCTATCGCATGCACGGTGAATTCTTACATTATTCCATTCTTTATTATTACATTTGTAATAACCTGTCTATGTGGATTACCGCATGCATGGTGAATGATCCTTCGTATTCATTCTTTATTAAATTGTGGAAATGATCTGTCTACGTGGATTACTGCATGGCGGGTGAAAATCCATTTGCAGTTTCGTATATTCTATTATACTCGTCTGAGATATCATTTCTTTTGTACTCATCATGGAATATCATTTTCTTTGGTATTTTTTTTACGAGTTACTATTCACGGGTTACTATTCACCCGGTTACTATTCACTCTAGTATTATTCACTCGGGTATTCGGGGCACTTTTCGTGCCGGAGTACTATTCACGAGTTACTATTCACGGGTTACTATTCACCCGATTACTATTCACTCTAGTATCATTCACTCGGGTATTCGGGACACTTTTCGTGTTGGGGTACTATTCGAAAGTACTATTCACGGGTACTTATTCAACGAAAAATTATTTTTTTTCTGTCCGAATTATTTTTGGTACATGAATATTATTCTAGAATTTTACTCCACAAAGCAGTATCATGTTGACAATTTGGATATTTTTAAACTCTAGATAAATTTAAAGTCTTTAATATTTATCCTTGATTTCGTTTGATTAATGCTTATATCATTGTCATCATCATCATGCTTATATTGTGATGAAAGTCATCTTTGGCTTATAGATGGACTATTGATTATTGGTTTTACAGTTGTATATCTTTGGCTTACGTGCAAAGACGAATTGTTGATTATTAGTTTTATGGTTGTATATCTTGGGCTTACGTGCAAAGATGGACAGGTGTATGACATGATCATGACCACTGGTGATACTAAAGAATATCCTTGGCCGTAGTGCAGGGATAATTCGATGATGTGATTGGCAGGATCATGACCATTAGTTAACAGTTGAATGTCTTTGGCCGTAGTGCACTGACATGCAATTGATTGGTATAATCATGACCATTGGTTTTATAGTTGAATATCTCTGGCCCATAGTACAAAGGTAGACAACTGATTGGTATGATTATTGTTATTACATTTGAATATCTTTAGCCTTTGGGGTAAGGATATTAAGTAAATATTCTATTAAGCCTTTGTGGCAAGGAGAAATTGTAGATTCACATTATTATAAACATGAATTGTGAATTTAACTGTAATCTTTGGTGGTTCAGGTGAAGACAAGTGGTGAAAGTTCTATTTGTATAATAAAGAACTGTTGATGGGTATTTACAGGGATAAAATTGATGATAAACTTTTAAATCATAGAAGATAGTAGATATCATGTTCTACTTGACTCTTCTAATGGATTACTTATTTCCGCTGCAGTTGTTGATCTAAAACTTGTTGTCTATTGTATTCTATCAATTGTTATACTGTTGAAGGCTAAGGATAATTTATTCTGCATTATCTTAGTCATAATATTTCTTCTTTGGGCTAGTTGAGCTCACCCCTTTCTTTCATTGTTCTCTTCAGAAATGAGAATATAGTTGGGGAATTTAGTCGAGGGAATGGAGTGATGGTCCGGGATAAATGGCTTTAAGTAGTCCTCACTAGTACATGGAATAATATGATAATAATTGTAATGAGGACACCATTGAGTGTGAATATTGTCTAGATGACAATATTTTTGTTTAAACTCTCAGCTATGTTTTGTCGTATTTTTACACGACTGTTGTATAATTAAGTTGTATTTGATTTTATGTACCATGTATCTGGCGACTTATGATGGGTGATATATACCTATTTTGGGGGCGTCACATCAGTCACATAGGCCAACCTGAATGGTGAATTGCTGTCATTGTTAGAAGATTGGTCCAATACGCCTATAAGACACTGAGTATCTCCTTAGGCCATCTTCCTTACACTTCATCCAATCTCCTCTTAATTCCATTGAGTAGAGTCCGGTTAGTGACTTCAACCTGACCATTGGACTGAAGATGTGCCACCGAAGTCTTTTGATGTTGAATGCCCAAATCCTTCAAGAATTCTTCAAAATTGGACCCTGGGAACTGTCTCCCATTATTCGACACCAGCACCATGGGCATCCCGAACTGAAACACTACAAATTCTTTGAGAAACTTTAAACACTTTTGCTATGTGATTATCTGAAGTGGCTTGGCCTCCACTCATTTAGTCATGTAATCAATAACTACCACTACAAATTTGACCTTCCTTTTTGCCTTCGATAATGGACCCAAGATATCAATTCCCCAAACTGCAAATGGGATCAATCAAGAAAAACTCTTCATGACTAATGAGGAATATGACTATTCAATGACATTTATGACATTTTGTACATACTCATTTGCCTCTTGGAAGATTCTTGACTAGTAATAACCCAATGAAATACCTTATGTGGCGCCCCAAAATAGGTATACATCACTCATTACGAGTCACCAAATACATGGTACAAAATTCGGGATACAACCTTAATTTATACAATACGACAAAAGCGTGGTGAGGAGTTTTAACACGAATATTGTCTCATAGACAATATCCAAACTCAAATGGAGTCCTCATTACATTTATTATCACACTATTTCATAGAATAGTGAGGACTACTCTAACCACCATCTCGGACCGTCACTCCATTTCCCGACTAGTCCCGACTACGTTCTCATTTCCTGAAAAAAAACAATAAAAGCAGAAGGGTGAGCTCAACTATCCCAGTAAGAAATATTATGACTAAGATAATGCAGAATAAATTATCGTTAGACTTCAACAGTGTTAAACTGATATAATATAATAAACAACAAGTTTAACTGCAGTGGAATAAACAATCCATTAGAAGAGTCAAGTAGAGCATGAAATCTACTATATTCTATTATTTAAAAAGTTTATCATCAATTTTATCGCTGAGACTCAGCTCAATAAATATTCCACATCACTGAATTATCCATGCACTACGGCCAATGATATTCATTAGTATCACGTCCACGAATTATCCATGCACAACGGGCCAAAAATATTCGTGTTATCACCAATGGTCATGATCATGCCAACAATTGTCCATCAATGCACTACGGGCCAATGAGGACTTTTACCACATCATTACGGGTCATGATTATACCGAATAATCTCTGGTCATAATTATACCAATCAACAGTCCATATAACTTCTAGACATCAATTATTATAGAAATAAATATCGATTTCCACTAACACTAATAATCCCAACACAATGGAACTATCAATTTCATCTTTAATCAACACGAACTTATTCATCATTAATATTATAACTCACAATATTTAACAACCAGGTCGTTCCTAGGAAAGAGGGGGCGTTCTGATAAGGATTTCTCCCTATTGGTGCGCAATTAGGTGACCAAACCTCTCCTCGACAGAACTTTCTAGACATCGTCAATATTGCAAATAGTAATATGAATAACTTTGTCGTCTCAATTATTGATTTAATAATAATAAATATTATGCGGATGATCTTTGTGACAATAATTGAATCAATAATATAAGAGATATTACGCGGCAATTATTGTAGCAATAATTGAGTATAAGCGGGTGACTTCTCACGTAAGCATCAATAATTAATCTACCGTGTGCTACTTACGCAACCACAGCAGTATTCAGTACTTTTACCACCGGGTATTTCAACAGTTTAACGGTAACACTTTCGCCGTTATTTTTATAAAAAGATATTTCTGTCGTTTTCTAAATACGACAATACTTCTGTTGTGGGGTCCACCAATGATTATGCCATCGTACGAATATTCCCTGTTACAACGAATATTCCCTGACCAATCGAATATTTCCAGACACAACGAATATTTTATATCAACTTGCTTACTTTGTAAAATTTTCAAATGTCACCCTTAACTTTAACCTTTATCAATTTAACCATTTACTAAATAAAATAATAATTATAAGAAAATTGAATACTTTTATTTCATAAAATTCTGGGTCTTACACAGCCATTCGGCCATAAAAGTCATTTTCTTAACAAGGATGGAATGAAAAAGGAATGGAAGGGGATTGGAAAACTTACCTTCAGAAATTGCAAATGGTTGTTGTTCAATTCTTTTTCCTTTACCAACCGGATTCCTTTTCCTTCTTTATGGTTTTTGGAGCTTTAGTTAAGAAGTAGCTTTCAATTTCGTCTGCGATGGAGCTGAAATAGTTGAAATGGGGTAGATCTGCTCTTAAAAGCCAAGAGGAAGAAAAAGGGGTATTTTAGATATTTACCAGTTGTTTTTGATCGTTACAGCCCCTTTTCACGCGCTTTTGGCGTCTGACATACACGCACAGTTAAGTTGGATGGAAAAGGTGACTTTTTCACTTCAACTCAAAAAGTCGAGAGTTTAAATGTAGCTTTACTGACTACAGGTGGTTAAATGGGAAAGCGCACAAACCCCAAGTGGTCATCTGAACTTTACTCTAAAAAATAAAATGTTCACCTAGAAGAAAAAAAGAAGAAGATAAAGTCAAACTAATTATTTTAATACTCTATATTATTATAAGCAGATAATCAAAGTTTAAGAAAAAAGAAACATGATTTAAAGAAAAAAAACAATTAAAAATTAAAGTTCATCTTTGTCTTCTATCCACGAACGACACATTTATTGAAAAATTGGTATTCTACACCTTATATACATTATCTTTTTCTCTCATCATGGACCAAGTCAAAACTACAACCTCTCACAGAAAATTTAGTTTAGAAAATAGGTCCTTCTTATATCTTTATATACTTGTCGGGAAAGAAAAAAATGAAGAAAAGAAGAGTGACAAATTGACGATGCCGTGTCCAAAGCTACTTGTTTCACTTTGAAATGAGAGTGAAATAATTTCTATTAAACTAATTTTTGTAGTAGTCGACAAATCTAAGGGGGTTTATTGGGTCAATTTTCTCCTTTATTTTGTAATTTGGTTTGTTGTTTAGAAGGTTTCAAATTAAATATGATTTTAAAAATTTTATGGATTTAAATTAGCTATGATGTACTTTCTCTTCATACATGTTGTAATATTTTGTAATAAAATCACTAATTTGTAATATTTTGATCGATAACGTGAATATAAAAAAAAAAGTTTCAAAGAACCAAAATAAAAATCGATCTATAATAAAAAATTAAAACATCAATTAACTCGATTCACGATTTCACGTCATCTGTCACATAATTACTACCTGTTAACCGTTAGTCTAGACAATATTTTTCGTTCATTTTTTGGACAGAATATTACCATTTTATACCTTTTTTGAGTATCATAATGTTTTTGTAAGTTGTAACAAACAAAATCCATAATTGAAATAAAAATTGACCCTTATCAAAACATCAATTAATCCCTTGTAATTCCATAAGAATCAAAATAGCCAACTTTCTAAAATGCTCAATCAAACAAGTAAATAAAGCCCAAACAAACCCTGAGCCTCTCACAACAATCACATGACTGTTTGACCAAACGGTCAATGATATCTTTTAGTCTCCTCTCAGGTATCGCCACGTCAGTAAACTCCATGGACCTCTGCCGCTTCTGATCACTTTCTCTCTCTCTCTCTCTCTCTCTCTCTCTCTCTCTCAGAATTCATCATCTCCGAAAAGAAAGATACGTAACACCTACATTTCCGTCTTCCTGTCCCTCAACTTCTCGATATCTCTCTAAAACTCAGCCATGAACGAGTCCGACTCAGTCGAACCATCAACAACTTCAACATCCTCCGCAACAAATCCACCTCCGCAACCAACCTCTACATTTGTGCACCCACGAAGGGAGCCATTTGAGCATGGCCTAATTCCAATCCCTAAGCTCATTTTCACCGACGCCGGCCAAACCCTAGCACCTATAAAACACAAGCTCCTGTCTTTATCATCCGATTCGAATCACCGCGTTAACTCCTCCGCCATCGCCGAAACACTCCAGATCTCCCCTGAGCACGCCCGGCTCGTCATCGATACAATCTCCTCGGTGCTTCACTCCGAATCCGACCCACTCGTTTCAGCGAAGCCCTTGGAGATCGATTCAATTGGTGTTGATGTTTATGATCTGATTTTGTTCTTGTATATACAGTCCTACAAGCGGTTGCTTCCTCGCGGGCATAAAGATTTAGCTGCCGTAGCTGACGTGTGGCCGACCACTTCAGCTTTCGACGGGTTTTTGTCCGCTCTTTCGCCATTACAGGTGATTTGAATTATGACTTGTTATATAATTCTTTGTTAATTTGATAATGCAGTTGTGGGTTTGGTCTATTATCCGCTTTGTCATTGGGTTCTAGTCTATTTATTTATCTGCCTTAACTTATTCGATGTAGGAAAGTGTTAAAATTGGTAATGTCCCGTACACTGGTTAGGAATTTGCAGTTAATTTGCATTTTTAAAGAATAGTTCAGATTTTTACATATGGTTAAATCGTAAATGAAGTTCTAATTTTGTTAAATGGTCTGCATTAAGGTTCATGCATCAAGTATTTGGTTGGAATTTTTTTTTTCTTGAAAGGGTTCTCAAAGATGCAGAAGCCATTTTGTCACTTATCATCTGAAGAAGTTGTTTTGTGAGTTTTAATGGTTCAGGTCGCTGTATCTACTTAAGTTTGACTTCGTTTCTGCTTTCCACTTGGATTATGTGTATAATTTATGTAAGTTAAAATGCTTTGTTAGCCAGTTTTTGGAGTTTTAAAGTGCTTTATTAGTGTATTCATTGCATTGTGTCTGAAATTTATAGTAGTATTTTATTGTCAAATATATTCAGTGTTCTCCACTACCTGAATATAATTGGTTGGTTTTAATAATTATGTATTTTTATTGAATGCTTATGGCGCATGGGTGTGCTTACGCTTGATGTTTCACTAATTGCAGCTTGTGCGCAGCAACAGCCGTAGGTTTATGCCATCACAAACAGATGAAGAGGCTCATCAGTTATCTTATTTACAGAAACACTTGGGCAGCATTGTGTCCCTTTTGTCCGACTCCACGGAAGGGGAAGGCGAGGATTCTTTGGTTTGTCAACTTCCTGCTTAGCGTACATTGTTATACACCTTCTCTGATATATTTGATATATATAATTAGGAATTAACCCCAAGGGATGGGAGAAAGGGAAGAGGATTTGAGGAGTAACCTCAAGGTTGCTTGTTCAAATCCCCATACATGGGGCAAAAATTACCTATCAAAAAACTAAATATAATTAGGAATTGATCTTTTTTTAATCTGATACTTAGGTTCATGTTACTTAATGATCTAAGGCTTGATAAAAAAGAAACTTATGAGATACAATCACTTAACAAAACCATTTTCTGATGTTATCAACACTGTATATCTGATACAGTTCCATTTTATTTTCTTGGTATGATACTATATAGGCCTATGTGAATGTAAGATAGGATTTATCACAGTTTAGTCCTCGTTATGTGAATATGTATAAATTAAAAACTTTGACATTAACACAAGAAGTTACTATATTTAAAATATTTCATTGGTTATGAGTATGGAGAGTTAAATTTTCAAGTTCACTTGTAACTGTGTGGCTTGCGGTTGTTAGTGTGCCTAAACTGTCTAAGAGTAGTATGCGGCTTGCTCTAATTTGCTAATCTCACCTTATTATGCCAGGTTATAAGTATGGAAAAGTTTGAGCACCTTGGGTTTCTGATTTATTTTGGTGAAAAAGGATCGGAGAGAATTCCGCTGAGCCAGAATGCTCCATTTTTTGCTAATTCAGATCCCGATATGCCTGCTGTTCCTGTTCCTGCCACACAAGTTCATGATTGGCTTCTACAGAATGTATCCTCAACATTGGAACATATTTCTGAAAGAGTTTCTGCAAAAGAAAATGGGCCAACCAGTGCCTCTGACCAGGATGTCCCTATGGCCGATGTCTCTGCTAGTTCAGTGAAGGCCTCAACCAGTGCTAGGGGTCCGAGTTTTATTGAGGGGATATCCAAGTCATCATATGTAAAGCAAGCATCTGATCTTAAAGGATCTTCTGTAAAGGTTATCTCTATTTGCCTTTTTTGTTTTACATTTTGGTGGGTCCGTCAATGTCAGGTTAGCTGCAATAGTATAACCTTATTTGTCTCATTACAAAATTGAAATGTAAGTTTAGTGTGCTAGTTGAATTTTGTTCTGCTGCATCATGATACAAAAACTGTTCCTATATTTTTGGAAGTAATAAATAGTACTCCCTTCGTGCAGGATAAAAGTTCTGGTGGACTTTTCAAGTATATTAAGAAAAGGAATATGACAAAATTACCCATAATAATATGTCATTAATCATTTCCAATGTAGGTGAGAGTGACTTTCTAGCTTTGCAATTCAAAATATTTCCAGCACATAACTAATTATACTTATTGAATATGAGAGAGAATTAGAATAAAAAAAATATGAGATATTTAATGTTAGGGGTATAATAGGAAAATTTGTGTAAAAAAGTTTGGTTATTAAAGGAAAGTGAACATTTAACATAGGACTATCCAAAATAATGACTTTTATCCTGGGACGGAGGGAGTAATATTTTCAGAGCCACCAAGGTGTGCCACCTATGTACACATAACAGAAGAAAACTCAGTATACAATCTACAACCCAAATGAAGTTCCTAGTGTAAACTTTGACAAGAAGTCAACAAAAATCAATAATCGAATGCGGATAAACGTCATTCTGCTAGAAAAACGAAAAGACTCAAAAACTAAGTACTTTATCTGCAAGTGAACAACAAAAATCAATAATCGGACATGGAAAACCTCATTTTGCAAAAACACAAAAGACTCAAAACTAAGTACTTTATCTGCGTAAGTGACCTTTCCCTCTATTCAAAGTATCCACAGATCTTCTCCTGCCATAACAGCCACCAAAGATAACGAGGAACCCCTTCCAAGCAGCTAAGAAATCAACCACTGAACAAGCCTCACTCAAACCCCAGGCCTCACAGAAACAATCATCATGCGTAAGTTTGAAGCTCATCTATAGCATATACATATAGCGGGTAAATATACATATTTCTGTACCTGGCACCCTGTTATTCTTTGCCGATGCGAGAGAGAAGCTACCTATTTGCTTGATAATTAATTTCCAAAATTGAAGACAAATCTCTGTGGAAGCTTGATTAAATCATCATATTGGGATGACCATTCTTAGTTTTGATTCGAGCAATTTTTCAATCAAAAAAACTAAAATCAAAACTTGGTTTTAGAGATGACGAATGGATTTCAGATCTGCCCAATGGTGGTTGAGTCTCGCATTATGGGTTGACTGATGTCTACTCGACGCTGGGGTAGAGAAGGGGACAGTTACTACAGAGGAGTGGTAGGAATGGCTAGTGTTGGGGGCTGACGTAGCTGTGGAGTGGCAAGGGTGATACCTTCTTAAGTTCTTAGTGTTCTTATTAATTATTATTTGTTCTAGAGGTTGAAGAACTGAGGTTGAAGATGGGACTATTTGGTTTAAGTTCTTCATTTAATTTGGTTTGTTACCTTTTTATTCTCATATTTAGTTAAATTAAATTTTATTCCCATTTCAGACTTGTACGTCCATGTCATCTATATGATGTAGCAATTTTGATTAAACAAAATTGAAATAAATCGGGAGTTCAATCGATATTTGAAATAAAATGAAAGGACAATCATCGAAATTGAAAAAGGTTAAGAATCCATTTACTAATTTATATTTAAGCCTACTTAAAACATACCCTGAAGAAGGGGCGAAACTAATTTGGCAGAAAGCCAAAGAGGTTTTAAATGATGGTATGTTAATATGAATAATATAAAATATTATACTCCCTCCTTTCCAAAATATAGGATCAATTTTGACCTTTTGTAGTCAATTTGAGATATTTTCAAATTTAAAATTGATATAAACTCATTTAATTCTAGAGAATACAATTATGAATATTGTAAACTATCTAAGAAGTACTACTAAACCATTGTTTTCTTCTTTCTACTGCATTCTGTTATGATCTTTTCTGTCTGCAATCAGGAATTCATTTGTTTTGTTGGCTGTCGTTTCTGGCCTTGCCTTAATTGAAACTTTATTTATGTCTTTGCAGGTTGTTAATTGCCATGAATCCGTCATTTACATCTTAGTACCTTTGAGATATGCCACCGTTTATGGATGCTCTGATGCAACTATAGTACTCGGGGCTGTTGGCAAGGTAATTTCAAGGATAAAGTAATGTCATGCTTTCTTCTTCTAGTTGTTGGATTATGTATTAGTTCTCTTCGATTAATAGTTTTAAATAAAATTCTTGTTAATGATAAAAGAAAATATCCATTCTTATTATCAACCAGAATTGCAAGATATAGGGCGGTTTGGAATACATGTAACATAAAACATATAATTGTTCAATTTTCCGATTCACAGAAAGGGATCAGAAACCATCTTACCAGGTTCAAAATCTCGTGTCAAGTGCGTTTGCAGGTCAATGAACAATACTAGATATTACAAGTTTATAACAAAACTAAAGTTCTTTTTTTAGGTTGATTTCATTTCTTCAGGATGAATTTTAGCAATAATCTTGGAGGAACTTTTTTTTTTTGTGAGAGAATTTTGATGGTAGCTTGTTCTTTTCTTAATAATTGTAACATCGTCATATTTAGGCCATCCACTCACGCAATTCCACTACATCCGTTAAATATGAAAGTGTAAAAGAGAAAAACTGACGTACATTTGTATCTCTGATTTAATGATACTCTCCATTCTGTTTTAAGTTTAAGCATTTGTCAAAAGGATTTGATTCATGAATATGCATACTTGACATTATAATCTTGTTTTGAATATGTTGCTCTTTTAGTTTTCCTATGATCCATCATTCCCTCAGTCTCCTTTTTATTTCCCCCTTTGGTTGTAGTACAGATCTTAACACGTATCAAAACATACATTTCTTCTATATGTTAGTTGTATATATGTTCAGATGTGTCCCAAGTGCATGGGATCTAGACATATAATGATGACACATGATTGACTTGGTTCCTAATGTGTGGCATCTAGAGCTAAGTATTTACTGTCAATGATTGATCTAGTTCTTTATGTCATGCACCAGTCATCAACTCTTATATGTGATACATTATGAATTTGTCATTCGATTGATGCTAAATCTCAGAATGTACCTTCTATTGATTTTTTGTGTTTGCAGGCTGTAAGAGTTGAGCACTGTGAACGAGTTCATGTGATTACGGCTGCTAAAAGAATATGTATTGCTAATTGTCGTGAGTGTGTTTTCTTCTTGGGGATAAACCAACAACCTCTTATTGTTGGTGATAACCATAAACTGCAGGTATGTTGCTGCTTTTTTATGTTGGTCCATGAAGTTAAGTATTTATATGTTTTGTAACAGTTATTTATAGCATGAATTGGATTTAGTATGGGTTGGTCGGTGAAACACTTCCAGTCCATGGACCTCTAATGATTTGATGCAGCAGCTGTTTCTTATGTCTTTTCAAGGGTTTGCATGATATATTGGGCAGTTTAGAATATTAGTATTTTCACATAAATACTTCATATTATGTGAATGGTATTATTTTATGACCGACTAACTCACTCTTAAAATACAAGAACAGGCAAAATGTAATCACAAGTCCATGTTTCAAGTAGTTTTTTTGTATAAAGGTTTATGCGTGTCAACAGGGTTTCACACAGCACATCATGATTTTATTCTTTAACTATTTGAGCTTTGTGCCTGTGGAAATAGTTGTATGCCTGCATTATGCCGAGTGGTCTCTTGAATATAATGGTCCTCTTACACCCAGATTTATTGTCATAGTTCTGAACGTAGTAGTTCTAGATGTAATATGGTTGAGTACAAGAGCACAATTCATTTTGACCCTTATTATTCCTGCATTTTTTCATTCCCTTGAATGTTCTTTGAAATCTCCCTTTCCGATTCACTGACCACTTTCCTCCAGGTTGCACCATATAATACATATTACTGCATAATTGGAGGAGCACATGAATCAGAAAGTTGGTATTGAGGCTACTATCAACAGATGGGATGAACCTGTCGCACTGGGAGTGGTTGATCCACATGATTCATTATCTCATCCTGCAGGCGTTTCTGATGTTCAGACAGAGTCTGCTACCCGCATAGACCCCAATCAATTTACAAACTTTTTGGTAAGTTTTGCAACTTATTTGTCAACTAATTCATGAGTAAAAAAAATAATTTCTCATTGGAAGGTGATGTTGTATCTGTTTTATTCAGTTATTATTTCTTTTCAAGTTTTTGAGTATTGGCTACCTTTTTTTCCCGGGGTATCAAAAGAAATTAAACTAGGGAGTGGCTGTATCTCATGGTTCAAAAAGACGCGTTAAGCGGTTTATATTTCGAAAGGTCATTTTTCGACTAAAGCTTAGGTGATATACCTTTGTTAGCTAGTTAGGTGCTTCAAAAAATAATGAAAAAATCTAAATAATAAGAACAACAAGATGAATCAATTTTAAGTTCACAAAAACACTATCTAGTGCACATAACATTGTCTAAATGATAAAACAAACATATCATATATATATGTTTAATCAACATTTGATATTGATGTTGTCTTAGTTCCAATGATTGAACATATGTTCTATAGAGCACACATGTTTTGTAGAATTTAAGTACAATTTAATTTAACTAAGTATATTTTAAGTGTAATTTTTTCAATTTTTTAAAGTTATACTAAACTAGGTGTTATATTGTTACAATTTAATTATAATTCAAGTACAATTCAGCTTTACTAATTATATATTAAGTACATTTTTTAAAATATTTGTTAGTTATACTTAAATAGGTGCTATATAAGTATATTTTAAATATAATTTAACTTAATTAAGTACATTTGAAGTACAATATTTTTTTAAGTTATACTTAATTAAGTGCTATATAGGTACATTTAAGTATAATTTATATAGAAAGGTTTGTTTTGTTTTGTCATCTCTCCTTTTATAACTTTCTTTCAATATATTCGATTTTTTTGGTGACGTTTCTCTCTTTTTACGCCGTGATTTCTCCTTTATTTGGTCCGAAATCGTTACGTTATGCCGAAGTTCTGAAACTTTGCGAAAGTTACCCTTTACATGAATAATTCTTTTTACGCCGTGATTTCTCCTTTTACGCTATGATTTCTCCTTTATTTGGTCCGAAATCACTACGCTACTTTGAGTTGCAGAAATTCGCAGAAACTTATCCTTAACATGAATAATTTCTAATTTTGCGATTCGTGTTAAGGTTGTGGTTTGGCCCCAACCGATACACTAATATTTGACATAACGGCCAATACTTTGAACCATCTTTGTATCTTGAACCCTTCTTATTTGCAGGGGTGACCTCCACCAGTCTGAAATATTATTTTAAGTTGGTCTTTGTTCTCGATAAATAATAGCCTACATTGTCCTTATGAGGATTTTATCTAGCATCTCTTTGTTTTGATTTGTTAATATGTATTATTCTCTCTCTGAACAGATCCCAAACTGGTTTGGAGGAGAATCACCTGGGTCAACAAAAGACAATCAGTTTCCTCTACCAGATGCTTATAGGACATCTCAGCAGAGAAATGTGAGTTAAGAATCATGTTACTTATTGAGTAATCAATTAAATATTTAATTTGTAAAGGTCTGGTGATGAATTTTTTTCAAGGTGATACGCAATGTCAATTTAGATTCTAAAATATCCAGTCAAGTGTAATTTAGTGTGTTTTATTTTTGATTCTAGCATAAGAATTTGAGGGAGCTCAAGCAAACTTTGAAGGAAACACAGCTTGAGGATAGCAGGAAACGGGAATTATCAAGTGCACTCCATGTCTACTTCAAAGACTGGTTATATGGTAATGGTTATTCCTCAATCATTTGTTACCTTCCATACAAACTGTGAATGTGTTTAGAGGGATGGCACATCAAAATTAGATCCTTAGTGTGTTCTCTTTTAAAAGTAAAACTTGATAAGTGATCTCAAAATTTAATTCTTAGGCTATGTTTGTTGCAAGATTACACTTGAGATAATACTATTAATCCCAAGACAAGTTTGTTTTCAAATTTAGACTTGAGACTATTAATTCGGGGATTATAAAATGGCTTAATATGAGGGATTATTTAATACCATGTTCAATTAGGTATTATAATCTTCACCATTTGGGACTAAAATTTTTTAGACTAAATTAACCTCAACCTTTTTCTAAAATGACCATAATATTCATTTTAGTGATACACTCGCTATAATCTATATATATTGATGGAAAGAGTTATAGGAGGATGATTCTCTCTGAGATGCAACGGATGTTGTTGAACACGTCATCTCAAGCGGGACCCTCCATAAATATGAAGCGACCAAATATATATAAATTTTAATATAATTGCTTTCTTTGTGTTTGGGAGTTTAAAATTTATAGAAAAAAATAGGGAATAGATTATAAAAAAAATATTTGTAAGTTTTTTAGGGAAAAAGAGATGGAGAGAAACTTTAAAGAAATTTTCTTCTAAACTTGTATTGAGATTTTTTATTTATAAATTTTAAAGGGACTTAAATTTTCATATTATCTTTCGTTAAATACTAACGTATTTCTCTTTTATCTTTTTTAAATGAATTTACAAAGATTTTATAATCATTTGAGTCAATCAGATAAAATATTAGTTATATTTTTAATTTTTATATTTTCTTTTAAAATGTCAATTAAAAATAAACAAACTTTTTTCTATAACTTGTTCTAAATTTTTTAATTCTTAATATAGACGATCATTGTCACATCATGTTTTAATTTATTAAATAGTCCACATAAGCGTCCAACAAAGTGCCATGTAGATATGTAAACTTTTTACACCTTTGGACGGTTTTAATATTTTTTGTAAAAAAAATTATAGTTTAAAAAGTTGACTGGAAAAAAAAATCTATTTAGTGATGTAAATGTAAATTGGGGTTCAGTTCAGTGGACAAAAAATTATTTAACCCATAAACTTTATTGACCATATGAACATCATTTTGTTAGAGTTTTCTGGATAAAGTTGATAAAGTTTGTAAAACCTTAAAATAGATAGATAGAAAATAGATTTTGAAAGTTTATAATTAATTGTTCATCATTTTTTGATGTATAAACTAGTTTAAATTATAGTTTAAAATATGTTATTATTGGTAAGGGTATAATAGTCCAAACGATATTTTTTATCCAATTCTTTAATTAATCCTGAAAAAAACAAATATAACATGAGATTATTTTAAGTTATTCCGTGAATAATCCCATAAAAAAACAAACATGTGATTAGCATTATTTAATCATAAGATTAATAGTCTTGGGATTATAATCCTTACAAACAAACATGTTCTTAGTGCATTATTTATCTTTGCAACAAAAGAATACATTTTCCTTCACTATCTTTATACTTTTACTTTTCTACGCATACTGATTTCAAAAGTTTTTGAATGGTTTGACTGAGAATATACTCCCCAGGATGTAAAATGATTAAGTAATCTATAACTCATTTTATTGTAGTTTCGTATTCACGTTGTTTGTTGTTGTCAGCTATAATGAACTTTAGCTTGATCAAAAGGTATGGTTTCCAATGCATTATTGATACTAATATATCATTTCTGGTCCCAAGTGAAACCTACTAAAGTGCCCCTCATGACATGTAATACAATTAACAAATTTGGCACTTCATCAACTTTTCTGCTACTATGTATTGTGTTATGTTTTTTAACTACTACCCTTTTTCCAACTCAAGTAATTTCCATTTTTGATGCGTTTCTAATGGAAGAGCCCATTTTAAAACTCAAGGTTCGATTTTCATGAGATGCAAGTAAGTTTGATTTGGCAATGGATTATATTGAAATCAAGTTTTGCTTAAAAAGCTTGAACTTGAAGTGGGGAAGGAATGGATATTGTACTGATTGAAAGATGTCGGGAACGCTATGATGTGGTTGTATATATTAGTGAGTTGAAAGGGCCTACTTCTATTTGTGTTAAAGGTTGTGAGTTGCAAGGGGTTTGTATCTGTGTGTTTTAGAGAGGTAGTGTAAAACATTTGCGTATGTAACTATTTTGGCGGTAAAGAGTTGAAGGTTTTGCTTTCAAAAGTTTTTCGCCTTAACCCAACTCGAACCAACCAAGAGAGGCCCACTTTCTGTTGCAATATATATTAATTTAATCATAGGTAATGAGTCTCATAATATCCCAAATTTGTCACTTTTTCTTTTAATTAATCAATTAATTATATTTTTTTAAAATTGAACTTTGGATAAAATTATCACATTCAGCTTGGTTAGCAATGTGGAAGAAGGTAAAATTTCAAAGTGTAATTTACTGCAAAAATATTCATCCATCTAATGATATTCTTGGTATTTCTATGAACAATATTTAGTGTTTCTAAAGAATCTGATAACAAACCAATAATGTGGGTTTGACTTATTGTCTTATGATTTGACAGCTTCAGGAAATATTGGCAACTTTATTGTCTACAAGGTGATTAAAGTTATGATGTCGTGGTGGCACAATCAGAGGACTAGAACCACAAATTGAATATTTTGATTTTCCATGGCTTTCCAAGTTCTAGACCATGCAGGTTGTTATTCTTCTTGTTGCCACTGACAGCCAGCTGATAGTCCAACACCATTTCCTTTGTCAAATCAGACCAATTCATCCATTGGATTGTTGTGCAGTATGCAATAACAGAGATAGTTGCTAACTTGCTGTAATTTTTGTTTTCTTTTGTGAAAATATTTAATTGTAATATTTTGTTACGCTAGGTTTGCACCATTGTGAAATCAAAAACTAGATTTGCCCCAACTTTTGAATCCAAAGCTTGTTTGTTTTGGAAATGTGTTTGGCAAGGAACTGAATGAAAATGTGGCCAGTTAGATTCTAGTGTTTTTTTTTTTTTTTTTTGTGAGCAAAACTTTCAGTGGAAGTACCCACCTCAATGGGAGGCAAGTGTGAACAAGATTCCTTGTTACCTATTCCCAGAAGCAGAATATTTTATCTTCATTTTGGGCACACATAAGAAAGTTTTTGATTACACCATAACTTTTAATTCTGTGTTACCTATTTCCAGAATATTCATCATCTTTGCCATGTTTGATAGAGATTTCTTGTATACATAATTTTTAGCATTTGGCAATAGAAGAATGGTAGTTCTAGAAGTCTTGGTTGACCTCTTTCAGAATTTGCTCCAGTTGAACTGATACAAATAACCTATTTTGCATAATCATTGGGTTCAATTATGAAGGTTCTTGGTTCTATGTTGAAACAACCTAATCGGTATGGCTTATGGTGGAAGTGCAAAAAACATGACTTACATAAGTATATAACAAATAGAAAATAATTATATCAACAAATAATTACAAAAGAGGTAATTAGGACCCATATTACAAAATAGTGTACAACAAATATTTCAATAAACCTAAAATCGAGGAGAAATAAACAATTGTAATTCAAATTCAAATAGTGGTAGGATACAAAATTAAATTCAAATCTTCATCTCCCTATCCTTCCTAACTAGAAATTCCATCTAGCCATTCAATATCTCAATTTCTTCAAATAAATTACAGACATCAAACTACAAAATTTAGGTTCATCCAAGCGCTAGCTTGATGGGGCCAACGCGAGAAGCTTTTCTGCTTGGTCCGGGAAGAAGGTTATAAAAGGAATGCACCTGAAATGCAGAGTAAAAGATCATAAAAAGTTAATACTGAAATAGCAAGCTGAAGTTCACAAATATTTCAATGGATCTGTGAAAAGGACTTACAGATGTAACAGTTCCGAAGTACAGTTGAGATCTTGCCCTTGCACCATAACTAGACCAGCTTTGCCTGCATCTTGCAGCTCAGTAGAACCGACAGTATCAAATGATCCTGCAGACAGTCAAACTTGCCTCAGTTATCATTTTAATGAGGTTGAGCAGAATCTGGAGAAGTAAGCATTGGTGTTGAGTTATAACCTGGTTTCACAGATTGAAGTCCTGATGTTATACAAGCTATATTCTGAAAACCAGAATCGTCCAACTTGTTGGCGGCGGCAGCAGACCTTACAAATTAGAAGCATAAAAAGGAGTAATAATGTAGGCATTCAACAAATATGGAATAGTTTTAAGTAGTGGCCAAGGCTATCGGAAGAACATGAAACTAAGCACAATCAACTTTAATTGAGTAGCAGCCAGTGGCGAGAAGCCACATGCAGCTCTATGGGGGTCAATCATTCCCCCCACAAAAAAAAAAAATTTGTTTTAAAATATAAGGTAAATTTAAAATTTTTAAGTATTATATATAAATTGGCCCACTGATTAAAATTTTATAAATTTTCTATTATACGGGTCAAATTGAAAATTTATAACTTTGTCAATCAAATTTTAATCACATACGACTCGTGATCCTCTTAATATATGTCTCTCTATAATATTTTAAATTAAATAATAATCTAATTTATATTATTTTTAAAATAAATAAATAATTACTTACTTACGACAAGGTTGTGATTAAAAAAGTCTAGTATGAGTCAATATAGTGTATATATACCATATATTATTACTCATTATATTTTCATTGTATATATATATATATATATATATATATATATATACTCGAAAAGTATAAAGTATAAAGTATTAAAAAAATTTAAAAATGGCTCAAATTCCAAACCTCGACAAATTATTTGTACCTCAAGTAATAATTTCAATTCCCCAAGGATGTAAAATTCACAATAGCTCCCTTTGGTAGCAGTTGTTGATTTATAAAGAACTTGATGGAATATGCAATATAACATTATATGAAGAAAAAAATTAAACCCTCTGTGCTCCCAAGTTTTTAGGATAATGTTAGAGGTCTCAAATTTGGGGCTTCAAATGGATCACAAATACACGTTATCATTGCATTTTTATGTAATGATTGTTAAGGACCCGCCATAATATTGAACAACTAAATGATGACATGTGCATTTGAGACAAGACCCAAAATTTGAGACCCCTAACATTACCCTTGATTTTACAATGTGTTGAAGGTTATTGACCCTATCTGATTAAAGGCGCTCTCTATATACACAATACTTTCTGCTGATGTAAAAAAAGTAAATAGCAACAAAACAAGTAAAAGTGTTCTTTATACAAGTTGCTATAAGTTTATAAGCTCAAGCTCAAATCTTTTCAACTTGTGAGAAAGGCAAATCTTTGCCTATCCAAATTAACCAAGTATGAAATTGATGGTGAGCTTACAGCAGCCCATGTATTGAAGCATAGAAAAATTGAATCAGATGCCTCACCGCTGTTCATGTTGTGAAGGCCAGATCTTTAAATAACAGTGATCTGTAAGGTGAGAGAGGATTAGCTCTTTTATACAGTAACACCTAACAGCTAAATATGGGCCACTGCTTAGTTCAATGATAAAGTTACCTCGTCTCCTCCCCAGGAAAGCCTGCACTGACTAATGGAACTTTTACATAACTATAATTAAGCAAATATTAGAAGTGCTTAACTTATTTGCTCCAGATGGAGATATAAGCCTTTATACTAGATAAGACTATATGATACAATAGGCATACCAATATCTGATCCTCACGCCAACAAATATATAATCGTAAGGTGCTCTTCAATCCAAAGTACTTGGTCACTAGTGGGGTAGTTAACATGCTCTACTACCACTGACCCAACAACATAGCTAAACTCAAAAAATTACTAGATCAACTCAACTCAACAAAGTTATATCCCAACTAGATTGACAATTGACCACAAGAATGCTACTTCAGGTACAACAGTCTACCCATGCTTGACATTAGAAATGATTATTCTAAACAAAGCTTTTCAGACCTAGCAGTTTGACACAGGAGAGTTTCCAACAAGTTATCTCTACCTTCTACATAAACTTAAGCTCATGGTTTACATAATTACATTGTAGTTCTTGCATCTTGAAAAAGTTGCTCACCTTTCTTCTCTTATTACTCAAGTGAAGCAAATTCTAATTTTTGAAATTTTACCATTCATAAACTTCTAAGTAATTAAACTCATGAGATCTCACTTGAAGTCACTTCTAAGCATTAACACAGTTCAAATTTAAGTATTAATATTAGTAGGTTTCATTATGCAGCAGTACTATGGTTATCAAAGTTAACTAACCTCCAACAGTAAAAAAACAGTTGGCTAAAGCTAACAAAAACATTAGATGTCCTAAAGAAGTGTTTATGATTTAAAATGAACCACTTGGGATTAGTTGACTAGCATGCCCTATATGAGTTAGCATGCTTATCATATAAAGGTATATACTTTACGCTTACATCTCTTGTTTTGTTAGCTGTTTGAGCTATATATGGCAGGTCCCAACATGTAATGCATCATAATAAAGTCTTTCTTTAAGAATTTCAAATCGAATAAATAACAATAAATATCAGAAATTACCTCAGTCCTTCCTGACAAACAACTAACAGTTTGCTTTCAGGTGAGAACTGGCTCTTTACAGATTGAACAAATTCAGGATTGGGTTTAGTAAATGGGAGCCCATAAAACAGACCAGAAAAATTGTTGTGCAGCTGCCTCTTTATTATCGTTTGCCTACACAAAATTTAGCAGCAGTGGCTTAATTGTGTACCAACGTTAAGGTGACATTTCCAAAATACATCCCAATTACAAATAAAACTGTTTTTTTTACCTAGGTCATTGTCATTATTCTCGATGAAAAAGGGGGACATGTTTACATTCTTTTATATGTGCTCGTTCATATTGAGTTATGTCACTTACATCAAGAATCGAGTATCCCTCTGCTATAAGTTTCTTTGCTTCTTCAGCATTTACAAAATTCACTTCTGCTTTGATAGTCAAAGCTCTCCGAGGAAGTGTTTTTCCAACCAGAGCCCTCCTCCTCCTCCATGAGTCTTGAGCACCAAAGAAGATGTCCCTGTAATGCTGAAAGCACATCTAATCTCTTAATTTCATTGAAATAAATCATTTGATTTCCATCTTGTAAGATTTAGTCATACCAAAATCACCAGTATCTTATCAAATGTAGTAAAAGGTAAGGATTGAACATCCAATTTTATTTATTTTATTTTTTATTTATTAATTTTTTTGTGTGAAAATCTTAACACCCCAAAATCCAAATAATCAAAACAAAAACAGAAAAACTAGCTAATGCGGCATTGAATTCTCAGAAAAATGAAAAATAAAAAAGTTGGAACAAATGCACCTCCAAGTCTCCAACAAGACTTTGGTATGAAAGGTTTCTTAGCTGCTAGAAAGAGAACTATTTGAAAGTGCATATAATTTATAGGAAATGAGCTGTAAAACCATTTGTATTAATACCATTTGACAACTATACCATTCAGTAAGAGCAGAATAGTTCAACAAAATAAAATTGGGATTGAATATGAACAATTCATTTATGAAGACTTGTTTAATCTATCATTGAGATACAAGAATGTAAAATTAAACTTCAAAGTTGTACCTTTTTGGGTTAATTTTGTTATCAGCAATAAGCACATACATTGGAAGTATAAAGCATACCAGATTAAAGTTGTTTAAAATGGTTAGCACAATTGAAATTTGAAGAGAAAAAGAGAGAATGAACAGTACCTCCAAGAAGAGAGAGCGGAAGACCAACAACACCCAATACCCGCCATTTTTAAGAGAGTTTGGAGATATGTTTTACTTCGGCTTCTCTCTCTCCCCCTTCGCCTGTCGACTGGCTATCACTTCATGGCCCAAGGAATTCACAAGAATGAATGGGTTTCTGCCACGTGGCAATCGCAATTAATGGATTGGATTTCTATTTTACTATTATCAATCATATCATATGGAGTACTATACTATACTTGTCGAATATACATACCCCTATTTAAGAATATTCTATATAAGAATAACCTCTATAAGTATTATAAAAATTTTTTAGTTTAATTTCAGTAGAGTTATAAATAAAAATAATCTTTAAATTGTAATATGTTATATATTTTTCATTCGTTAAAATTATTAAACTATAATTCTATATAATAATAATTTCATATATATATATATATATATGAGAGAGAGACAATATTGATTTTAAAAGATTACATTTTCTATAAAAGAGTACATTTCCATAAAGAATTATATTTTCCTATAAAAATTACATTTCCTATAAAAGGACTATATTTTTCTATAAAAGGACTATATTTCTTATAAAGACCACATTTTCTTATAAAAGACTATATTTCCTATAAAGAATACATTTTCTCAGTTAGAAAATCTAAATAATTTATGTTTTCTTTAACTTTTGCATAAATATTTTTGAATAATAATTATTGGGAGTTCTTATTGATATTTTTGTTAAAGTGGATATTTTTGGGTGTTCAAAAAATATTTTATACCCATACATCTATTTAGTAATAACCTCTCGATTAGAATATAAATAATTTGGTCATGAAATCATTTATAAATATGAAGTTTCTGTAGTAGTATGAAGATGGAGGTTGACCAGCTGAAAGCTTTGTTTCCGAATCCTATTGGGCCTTACGTAAGCAAAAAAAGCCCAATTTTAGTTTGCATTAAATTGGTAGTAAAAATAATAGTAGTAGCAGTATTTTAGCCGATATGAGCCTAGTAAAACTGTCCATGGGGACTGGGGTTTTGAAATTGCATTTGTATATTAAGATCAGAATTACATAGTGATAGGATAGACTTTTATTATATAACATGCAAAAAGAATTGCCCAACGGGCATCGCCCAACTACTTGAATCGAGATCTAGCAAATTCAGTTTTTCAGTCGACGGTAAAAAAAAAAGAAAAAAAGAAGAAGCTGTTATTAAAGTACCCAACATGTATTATTTCTAATCGCAACATGTCAACTTGACACATCTGCATGAGTATTGTATTTTTTTTTTTTTGGGGGGTGGGGTTTGGGGGGAGGAGAACTGGCCTGAGAATCAGGACATTTGTTTGCAATCATCCGGCGGGCGGCCGAGGGTATCTGCTTGAGTAGTGTGTTCCTTTATCTCAAGACTCGCAGTCATAAGAAAGCGAAAACAAACGGTTTAACCGAGATAGTTGCATAAATAGATCGAGTACTTCCAGAGAATGAAGAAGGGGATGGGGATTCTATCCTATCCCTCATATGTGGCGTGGCGTGGCGTGGCTTGGCTGTTTTTATCCATCGAAGGAGATACTGCAGCAGCAGGCAGCTAGATACTCAGCCTACTCTAATTCTCACTGTCAAAGCAGCAAGGCCTGAAGGTGGTGGTGGCGCACTGGCGCTGCTGCTATTTATGTTCCACACTTCCCGGGGAATACCAATATGTCCCGTATGTCTCAAATCATGAGCTGAGCTTAATCTTGTACGTGCTTGTTTCACTTTCTACGTGACTAGTCTCTTCTGCTACGACTGTAAATAATTAACGTACGTACGTAGTGTTATATATATATATATATATACATCACTTTGAACAATTAGTTGATGTAATTTGAACTATATATGTTCATATCTGAACACAATCGGCAGTAACCCAAGTTTTCATGAAGCACTTGTAAAACTAGTTAAGAACTTCATGACATTTACGATCAATTAAAGTTTAAACTTGAAGCATTACGATTGTGTATGGACAAGCAAACCTACAAATTATAGCATTTAATATTTTTATGTAAACAAAAACTTAAAAAACAAACAATTTCTCACAAAACCACTTCTCCATACCACAAAAATTAGGGTTGCCATCCATAGGGGAGAGAGAGAGAGAGAGAGAGAGAGAGAGAGAGAGAGAGAGAGAGAGAGAGAGAGAGAGTATGATATCATCACAACCAAAGCAGAATTATGTAAGGTACTTCTCATTCTTGAGAGCATATAATAGAGGAAATAAATCATCCAACATGATCTAAATTCTAAAGAACATCAGACAAGTGGGGGAATTAATCATCTTTCCATAATTTTCTTAAACATGACCCATTTGTACTTATCAAAAAGCGGCAAAGCCCATCGTAATACAGCAGAAATGAACTCTTAACTGAGGATTATCTCTTTAAACCAATCATTAAGCACAATAACACATTTATTTGGAAACCAACAGTACCTAACCATTAAGGAAAAACATTTCTTTTCACAAAGCAGGTCTGGGAAACCAGTGTTCAGTTCTCAAAAAAACAAGCCAATATCTTCCTTCTCACAAGTAGCAAGGAGACGTAATTAATTAACATTGGGCCTCTTCTTGGTGGTGTAGGGGTAGTACTCCTTTCCATTGTCAATTCTTGTGGTTTGCCCCCCAGTGTCGATCAGTGAAGATGTAACAGCAAGTGCAGCTCCAGCAGAAAGTGCTGTTGAAATGCTCTTTCCTGTGAAAATGAGCAGTACGGTCAGTCAAAAAACTTGAAAATGAGGAATGTTGAAGAGAAATGAAGTTGAAGAGAAATGAAGGCTCAAAGGAAAAGAAATTATCAAATCTTTGCTGTCCTTCACTTGAGAAAAAGGACCTAAGTCCTTCAAAATTAAGAGGATGTGGGCTTGTAATATTAAACTTATTGTCATCCATCTCAACTGTAAACGCATCACCAATACAAGTAGTATGTAGCAGCATAATTGTCAACAATATAATCAATTTTTTTGTTTCCCTTACTGAGAAGAAGAAAAAACATATATGAGAGAACGAATCATATATTTTGGGATGCTTGTCTTACATGGAAAAACATATATAATTTGACACAGTAATTCCGAGTATATTACCTCTAAAATACATGCTCAATATCCGTCAACTGATTCAAGAATTCTCACATTTTCCATCCAAACAATAACTATAAACTACAGATCCCAAAACCCTTTTTGACATTAAATTTATTCCAAGCAAGCTGCACACCTTCAGTGAAAGCTCAACTCCCTCAAATGATCCATTTCTCTCTCGATATAAAAGTCACATCAAACAAAGCACAGTCTTGGCAATAGTTTTAGGAATTTGTTTAATGCAGTTTTTAAGAAGCAATAAAAACCTTTTTAAACACTACATTCATAACATTTTTTTTAAATCTTCAATATATTTGCAACTACCCTTTATCCCTTTGTTAAAACACCGGATACATGCAATACCCCATAAACCATACACATCATGTAAGCCCACAGTGGATGGTCCTTTGGGAGATCATTACTTCCATGTGGTATTGAACCAATAACTTACACCACTGAATAATTGATCTCCTTTGTTTTCCAATAATTTTAAATATATATTAAAAACTAAGATGTCTAAATGTGTTTTGGCACATCTTAAACTCCATTTAGAATATATCCCAAAAACTATGACAACCAAAGTGGGCTGGTGGGAATATTATGTAAAGCCAGTGCCAACTGCCAACCCATTTGCTATCTAAGAACTGTGAAAATGAAGTTATGGAATATGGTCTTCAGAGTCAGAGGAAAGGTAGACTATAATACTTTCTTCTGAACCTCTCTACTATAAAACCATTTGAACTAGTATGATGCAACAACGTATTGACACCTGACCCCTTGGACATTGTTGGATGCTCTGTTTTAATCACTTAATAAATAAGCTCAAATTATCTTCTAAACCACCCCAATCCAAAGTACATGTTTGATCTCCAAACATATTCGAGTTGTGGGTTGCCTGATCCATGCTTAAATTTGGGAGAAGGTTCAAAAATGGCCCTGACTTTTATCCCGATGTCTACCGAGCACCCTATACTTTTTTTTGTCCAAAAATACCATTAACGTTACACTTTTTGGGTCGATTGTGCCCCTGCCGTTGACAGACATGCCAAATAGACAAACGGGGTTGACAGTTGGACATATTTTGCTAACGTGTCAAATAATTAAAACAAAAATTGCTACTGTACCATCTGATATGTATAAAAATAATATTATATATATATTTGATAATTTATTTATTATGTGTATTTTATTAATAAGTTTTATTTATTAATAATTTTATTGTGTAAAATGACCCATTTATTTTTTTTAAGTAATTATATTTTATTTAGGTAATTATTTCTTTTCAGGCTTATTTTTTAAAGTAATTATCAAATTAATATTTAGTGAAATAAGTTTTTTTTGGTCTACTACTTTTAGGTTTCGATGTTGTGAACCACCCACCCCACCACCAGTCCACCACCACCATCTAATATCACCACTAGGGGCATCAACACTACCAACAAAATTCAGACCCGTATAATCCACCAACAAAATTCAGATCATCAGTACCATCCATCACCAACAAATCCACCACTATGCACCGCCGCCTCTCAAAATCACGCCATCAATAGATCCACTACCACTACGACGAGATCCAACCGATCTACCACCACATATACATACAGATCCACCCAATCTATCAATACTACAAAAATCTAAAATAAGGACACTAAATAATCCATTTCAACAACCAACAAAAAAGAAATCATAGATACTCTTAATTTGAAAAGAAATCACAAATTAAGGATACCAAATCTTTCTGATAGCTAGAAAGAGTTGCGGTTATGGTTTAGGTTTCCGGCCATGGGAGAACTTGAGGTCGATTGCTGGTTTGGTTCGACGAAATCGTCGGTCCAGAAGAAATCGTCTCATGGCTCGATTCCTCTCTCAAACCCTAACCCGAACATCATCATCATAATCTTCGTATTCGTCATCATCATCAAAAGGTTTGTTGGGAACGATGAGAGAGGAAATGTTGGCCGGAAAAGTGGGTAGAGAGTTGGTTGCGGAGGGCAGCGGTGGTGGTGGCGAGTTTGGTCGTGAGGAAGAAGAGGTTACTCTGTTTGGCGGTGGGAGGGGATTGGGAATCAAATGAGAATTTGGGTTGTTGCTTTTGGGGTTGGGGATTAGGAGAAAGAAAAGGAGAGATAGAATTCATCACCGGAAAAAATGGCTGATGCAGAATTCTAGATTTGATTTGGGTTGTTGCTTTTGGGTTTTTAGATTTGACCGAAGAGATAGAATTTGGGTTGTTGCTTTTGGGTTTCTAGATTTGACTATGAATTTTGTCAAGAATAGTAACTTAATTTTATCTTTGTTTGGGTTGGATAAAAATTAATTCTTTTTTAGTATTTTAGTATTTTTTTAATTAGTATTTTAGTATTTTTTTAATTAGTATTTTTAGTATTTGAATTAAATATGTTAGGTTTTGAATTTTAGTATTTTGATTAAATGATGTAAATATATTATACAACTTATTTTATTTAATTAGTTGTTTTGATTAATTAACAAAATAATTTGAATTTAGTATTTTGATTAATTGATGTAAATATGTTATGCTTTTTTTAATTTGAATTTTAGTATTTTTTGTTTTGATTAAATGATATATATATATTGTTTTATTTAGAATATGTTTTATATTTAAGCCTTAATTAATTTAGTATTTTAGTAGCAATATGTTTTATATTTAGTATTTTTATACACATCAGACGGTACAGTAGCATTTTTTGTTTTAATTATTTGACACGTCAGTAAAATATGTTCTAACTGTCAACCCTGTTTGTCTATTTGGTATGTCTGTCAACGGCAGGGGGCACAATCGACCCAAAAAGTGTAACGTTAAAGCTATTTTGGACAAAAAAAAAGTATAGGGTGCTCGGTAGACATCGGGGTAAAAGTCAGGGGCATTTTTGAACCTTCTCCCGCTTAAATTTTACTTTTGAGAATTGAGATTCACGCGGTGCTGAATTAAGGCTCGCTAAACTTCTAGCAAGCTCAAGTCAAGCTAGTCAAAGTACAATGCTCCACCAAGCCGAACTTGAGCATCAGCAAATAATAGTTCAACACAGAATAAAATTTAATTACAAGATATCAGCATTTAAATTGCTGTATATTCAAAAAAGGAGCTCCATTAAGTGCTTTGTTAATACATTTAGATACCACAAAAACAAGCTGCTGTTCTTTTGGAACTGATACAGAAAATTAAAAATAACACAACGGATTCATAATCCACACGAAAGTGGGGGAAATTAAGTAGTGCACCAATGGCAACATATCAAGCATGAACTCTCCAAATGGGAGAAGTATCCATTGCGGATATGTATCCAATATGCATAAGATCTGGATATGAATTAATACATATTGGAGACGTATTTAAAAAAGAATAGAGGAATGAATAAATTCAGATAAAGGAGATGTATTTCATTAATTTTTTAAACTTTGTGATCAGATTTTCACTGTAACTTCACAAACCCAACATAAAATAACATGAATATAGCTTCTAAAGAAGAATTTGACACTCATCACTCTCTTTCAATCTCAGACCCTCGCATCTATATTCATCTCAATGAGGCTAATCTTTCACCGGTTATGTGTTGAACCTAGATAAGTTCTTGAGCTAACATCCAAAGACGAGTGATGGAGATCAAAAATCAAGATTTTAACAAAGAATTTTTGTATTTATTACTTGGAGTTTTTATTATCTTTAATGAAAGAGTAAATAGTAATTGATGTAATTTATTTATTAGTGGGGATTTAGGACATTAATTAGTGATTAGGAAAATTATTAATAAGGGTATTTTTAGTCGTTTAATACTTTTATTATCCCCAAGTAATATTAAGATTTTGAATCTCTTTAAATATTGATTTAATCTCCACAAGTCTTTTAGAATTACGTAGGGGCAAGCATATGTTTGTGTCTGTCCAAGCAAGCATATTTGTGTGCATTGATTGATAGAAGCGGTAAGTTTTGGTTGGGACAAGCTATCGCATGCATGGAAGCGAGGCAAGCTATTTTAGCTTGCTTAATTGTGGTATTTTGGAATTCTCTAAGAACTGTAAAAAAATTTGGATCTTGTGCGTCAGCTATGTGTCAGGTCTCTCTCTCGCAAGGCAGTTTTTTTTTTCTTTCTATCTATCTTTCATAAATTCATATTATGGGTCCCAAAAATGGGTTTGAGATTTTCTATAAAGAAAGAAAAAAGAAATCAAGAAAGAAATACGTCTGGAATTTTTATTACTCACTATGCCGAGATGCGTTCATCCATCACAACGAGTTTAGATGGCGCACCCTGAGAGAGAAGTAGTCGAAAGGTGCATGCGTTTGAACGTCGGATTGGCTTGCTGCACCGGCGAGTGAAGTCTGTTTTCAAGTGCGGACTACACTACTTTTCTGTAATCACCTCACTCACTCTAAGGTGAGTGAAGTCTATTGATATTGAAGTTAATTATTATTTTATCCATCTTAGTATTAATTCGTAGAGTTGATATACTTGAAAAACCGTAGTGATTTAAACGTAGAGATTAAATCCTAGTTTTTTTGGATCACAAGTCAAGATGTTAATAAAGAATTCTTCTATTTATTACTTGGAGTTTTTATTATGTTTAATGTAAGAGTAATTGATGTAATTTATTTATTAGTGGGGATTTAGAACATTAATTAGTAATTATTAACAAGGATATTTTAGTCGTTTAATACTTTTATTATTACCCACGTAATATTAGAGTTTTGAGTCTCTTTAAATAATGATGTAATCTCCACAAGTCTTTTAGAACATAGACTATTGATATTGAAGTTGATTATTATCATTTATACCGTAAAAGTATTTTATCCATCTTAGTTTGATTCGTGAAGTTGATACATTTCAGAAACCCTAGTATTTAAACGTGGGAGTTTAAATACTACTATATTTTTTCATTCAAATATATCCTACTTCAACAAGCAAGCCTCAAGCATTTTACAAATAGACCAAGTAGACATAATCAAGAAAAATGGACTCTCACATCTCACATATTTGACTCTATTGATATCTTCATCTCACTTCATCACTGGGGACCGGGGTTAGCTCTCTCCTTAGGTAACATTATTAAGGTTACTACAAATACATGTTTCATGTGCATATAAGCTATCTACTTTTACCTAAAGAATAATAGTAGCTGTATCCCATGCAATTAAGTAAGACAACATCTAACATATGTACAACCACTTGCACCCTCTCCGTCTCATTGATACCAGGAAATGTTGTTATTTGCACCTATAGCTTCTACATAGGAAGCTGAATTTTAGCAAGAAGATCAAAATACCTAAGACCCATTCTAAGATATTACATTAAGAAACACACTAGATGTCCCTCTAAGAAAAACCTTCCATTAAAAAGCTGCAAATATCTCTGTCTAATAGGCCCAGAATTTACAACTTTAAGTTCACATTGTTAGCGTGATAATTCAAAAATACCTCTTTTTTTAAAAACACTTCTACGAAAAGATTATCCCTCATATTATTGTCAGGTCTAGAATCTCGGGTAAGTCATAGAATTTCAACTAGAGGAGAATGAAAGTGAAAGTGGATGAAGCAAGGAAATCTATAATCCTCCACCAAATGCTGCCAGTGTCTACTTCCATGATCTTCAACAAAGCCAAAAATATTGTGCAAGGCAACAACCAACCACCATAATCATCAAACAACATTACAACAATATTGCCTTGAGGACTTCACCACGACAATCACCACCATAATCATAAAAAAAAAATTAATAATTTCCTCGAAACTTTCACCACCATGACAACAACCCTAATTAGTTTCATCATAACTCAAAATTAACACCAATACTCATTATCCCACAAACACGAGTTGGATTACAAATCCAACCTGGAAAGAGAAAAAGAAGAAGTAGCCTTGAACAGTGTCCTCTGCCTATAAAACTCGAACATAGAGAGCCACACTTGGGGAAGAAGTGACCTTCAACATTGTCCTTTTGATGACTTTTTGTATACATGATTATTTATTATTTATTAAAACAAAGGGGTATCATTATTAACAGATGGTAGTAGAGGTACCAACAACTAGCTCCAAGCTGGGTGTCTAGAAAATTATCACTATGGGGAAGGGTATTGGAAGAGAAGAATTTAATTTCAAATACATGTGTTTTTACCAAATCCCAAATATCTAATTTACAACCATACTCATAACATTAAAATGCCTCCACAAAAATAGTACGCCGATTTACTATTAACAAAATATAAATACAGATCCTGATATTCATTAATTATTAGAAGAGAAAATACCGACCTTTGTAACCCAGAACAGAAGCACCAGCAACAAAACCACCAACAGCTCCATTGATAAAGTCTCTCTTCCCCCTATAATTTTGCACCAACTGTTCTGCACCTATGTAAACTCCACCAATGGCAGCAAAAGTCAAACCATGGTTACCCATCATCTTCAGTGTCCTAATCAACCCCGGAAGTGCAACACTTCTCTCAACACGAGGCACATCATACCAGGTAGCAACAATGGTTCCCCAAATGGTCCCAGCAACAAGACCCGAAGTTGCGCCTTTAATTGTTTTCATAATTGGAGTATCATCATCTTCCAAATACCTAATCTCAGAAGGATCCATTGTTTTCTTTTATCTGGATAACACAATCAAAGTCGAACATAAATCAAATATTGCAATTACTGGATCACTTAACCAAATGAAAAATAACTGATTCTATAGCACAAAATTCATATTAACTCAACCTGTCCCAAAAGGAATATCTAAAACACGGATACTAATAAGTGAATTAAGCTTTGGGCAACACTAAAATAGCACAGACGTAAAACTCACAACATATACCACTCATGTAGAGAAAGAAGCAAAAAAAATTTGGTACGATAAAATCCGTAAAAATAATTTCCCAATTTACATAAATTGTACGTTCCTAACCCTAGAATCAAATTATTTTTTGCAGTTGTTGGGATTGAATTGGGGAATGAGAGAGAACTCGATTTACTTGCCGGAGACTTGTACTGAATTGATCTGTTTCTACGACGAGGACGAAAGGATACAAGAGGGAGCAAACTCAGCAGAGAGAGAGAGGATGCTGTTGAGTTGTTCGCATTGAACCCCAAAGCCCAACCCAACCCTGGTTAAGTTTACGCTTCTCGGCTCATAACTGCCCCAAAACTAGGGATACGGTGCAGATCGGTTTTAGGTTTTAATTCTTTTTTAATTGACAAATAAATATTATTAAGTATATGTTTAGTAATTAGTTCTGTTAAAATATTACTGAATATCATATCATTTGAAGTAAAAAATTTATAATACCAACTCAAGCCGACTTATAGCTGTAATTTCTTGTATTATTTCTCAATCTTTATTAAGACGTTTGATTTATTTTTCAAGTGGCACCATACCATACCACACAACACAAAATCTATAACTTAGAAAAAATAGTTGAAATAATAATAAAAAGTTTAATTACAAATTTCAAAAGGCTTCTACAAGTTACAATCTCTTTAATTCGAAAGTTTTTTTTTAATGTAAATGTTTCAATATCACGAATCCGAAGCCAAATTCAAAGTTGAAGTTGAAAAAAAATGGTAAAATTAATTCAAAGCCGAAGCCACAACATAAAATTAAGGTCATGTCATAATAAAGTGTTGTAAGGATAAGGTTTCATCATCTTATCTTATTGATTAATTGTATTGAGTTAAATACTTGCTTAATATTAAGCGTTAATTTAATCAAATTAATTCTTTTATATATAAATATAAATATAAATATAACCAGCATGGTCCCGTTTCTGTTCTGTACAGTGCCAAGATTAGGAGGCATCATAATCTGATTCTGATTGTGCGATCCACCCCAGTTGCTGCACCAACGGAATAGTTTTGGTCATATTAATTCAATTGGAGCACAAAGTAAAGTACTGAGGAACTGTAAAAGGTCGAATAATGCGCTACTGACATTCCTAAACCCTCCAACAACATATTATCTTGGTGACTTCATACACCAAAAATTTGATATGCATTTATAAAATAACAAAATTAATTTTCTAAATATATCTCTAATAAAAGTAATAGTATGAGAAGATTAATGTCATGTTTAGAACGAACTAAAGTGCAAAATGTATATTTAATTTTGTAACGGAGAGAGTACATAGAAATTTAGACATATACATTATCAACATCATAGACATCGAAAAGCAGATGAAATCATCTCTTTGATGCACCTTTCTCAGTTGACTACTCATACAGACCAACGAGCAAGAAATACATGGTTGGCCTTTACTAAATCATGACATGTCAGCAACACTGCAGTTGCACTTAAGCTAAATAGATTTAAAGATGTCCAGGGTCAAATATTATATGGTACACTGGTTACCTAATTGCCTGAAGAAAAAGATCACAACAACTGCTTCCAGTTTCCAAGTTCCACCATTATTTCATACTGCATTATATTTTGTAAACTTGTTTTGTCTCTAAACTATAGAGATTTTGACTAGCAACCTATTCATCCTGTGACAGATTATACAATACAATACGACCTTACAATGTTTCGCTTACTTGCAACTCTCTGGATTACTATTAAGTTTTCATGGCAGCCTCCTTTTACTCAACTTTCCGGTAACTTAACATCACAACATCCTCAGTTCAGCTACAAAACTACCTTTCCCTTATCCAAGTTAAACATTTTGGAACAGAAAACAAAAACTAATACTACATAGGTGAATGTCTCCTGTGCACTTATATTATAACTGTTCATCTTCTAATATGTAAACTCCATATACATATAGAACTACTTATCCAACCAGACAGAGGTCATGAAGAGCAGAGATGAGTGGGTTTCATACCTACGAATTCAGTATTATTAAACTTAATTATTGTTATCTTTGAGTGTTTTAGTATCTTTTTATTTGTTTTTGGTGTTTATTTCTTGCAGGATGGAGCTGGAGGGGCAAATGAGTCATTTTGGAGGAGAAAAGAATTAAAATTCATTAAAAATGATCAGAATGACATTTTTGTAAATATGGGGTCTCAGTCAAGCGCCTGGCGCTTGAATCAATACAAATTCAAGGGCCTAGGCGCCCAACCTTGCTAGCACATTCTGATTTCAAGGGCATGGGCGCTTGAATTAGTACAAATTCAAGGGCCTAAGCGCTTGGGCACGACCAGACTTGGAAATTTTGCTGCTGGGAAAAATTCTAAGCCAAAAAGGAATCTGAATGAGGGTTTTGACTACTACAAATAAGAGAAAACTTTATCAATCAAAGTATCGATCAATTTTTCAAGAGAATTGCAGAGAGAACAACGAAGGAAAACACGAAAGAGAAGTGCAAAAACTGAAGATCAAAGAGAAAGTCTAAGAGCAAATTCAGAGTTTCTTCTTTTCTTCTTTAGTTTTTATTCTTTGTAATTATCTGGAATGTTTGGATTATTAATTTGGATTATGTTTTTCTTTATTATCATGAACTAAGTTTTAATTAAGATTGCAACGGAACTTGGTATGTAGTTTAAATTAAACCTTTCCATTGAATGAAAGTAGGTTTTTATTGAATTATTTATTATATCTTGCATTTATTGATTAATTATTTGGCCAACAATTACTGTGATAATCTATATAAAATTGGAAAATGGAGTATAGATTGAGATTTGGATATGATAACATCTGTTTATATAATCTGAATAGGGTCGTTTGTATCCATTAAAAGAATTTGTGCTTAAAACTCTAATTAAGAATTTGTGCTTAAAACCCTAATTAACTTGATTCACATAGGAATATAATAGTGATTTGATTGACTAGGGTGTTCTTCGTAATTCCGAATCATAGAGAACGGATTTAAGGGGATATATTCACGTGTCTTTCGGAAGAAGTGCGTGAGTGCTATAAAGAATTCTTGGATAATGATTCATATTAATTAACTGAATTAAATGGAAGTAAATAAATTTAAATGAAATACCACGGAAAGTTGTAATCTTAACCTGTTAAATCTGCAGTTACTTTTGTGAAATTCTGATCTTAATTATTAGTTTCATTAAGTTTAATTTTTAGACCACAAACAATATTTCGTAGTTTGAAATAGGATTAATTCCATTGGAATTAGTAATTGATAAATATTAGTCTATTTTTTCATGAGAACGATATTCTTGCTTGCTGAATATTACAATTGAACGCGTATATTTGCATGTTAAAAGCTAGTAACAAAATTAGGCAACAAGCAGTACTGCTAAATGAGGTTGTAGTCTGGACTCTAGGTTGACCCAAGTATAACCTAACTCTTTATCTTAAGTCTGCAGCTTCACTACCAAGTTTGCCTGCTTTAGTACAAACTACAAGTACAATGCTAAAAAAATATTGAAACCAAGATCCCTCCACATAATGTACGGACATATAACGTTTCTACACCTGAACTATGTTTATATATCAGAATTTAGTAGCTAGTAAGCTAAGACCAAAAAATATCTTCAAGGAATAAAACAAACATGACTGTTAGGCCATAATCCTTTTCCTTATTGGGCCGAAATTATTGGGCTCCTCCCTTGGATCATGTTATGCTGAATCATGGTTGGATCCGGTCACTTGGGTCATTTCTATTATTATTATTTGGGCTTAGTCATTATATTGGCCCATTATACAAATTATCACTTAACCCAACTTTGACCAGTAATCATTATGCCAAATGACGTTTGATTATTGTGTATACGCCACTTTCTTTGCGTGGCATTAATGAGGATGGGACTCAAAGTGTGCCGTGGTGGCAAACAAAGAAATGAGAGGGGTGAAGGTAGATCGTTTACTTTCTATTCAAAACGATAGGAAGTGAGGGAAAAAGGTGTCGAAGGTGGTGGGTGGTACCAGAACCGGATAGTGGAGTATCGTGGGGCTAAGATCACATAAGAGGGTAAGTAACACACACATTTCAATTAGAATTCTTATTCTATCTCTCGGACACTAGATAATATTTTCTCTCCATTGTTAACTTTGTGATCGCTTTGTCAGATCGACTCTCGCCGGAAGCTATCCTCGACTCGGTCGGCCGTTAAGCTTTTGGTGTTGACTGTTGAGGTATGCGGGATATTGGACGCGTCTTGGTGATTGGGGACGTGGAGAAAGATCTTTAGCGTTAACATTGGCGCTAGAAGGAGGGCCGAGTTCTAAAGTGTCCGAATATTTTTCAATCACAAACCGTGTTTGTTCTACGCCGATATTCATGGTGAAGAGTAGAACACCTACACGAAGGGCGCGGAGGGTCGCCAAGGTGAATCGACACCCCGAAGTAATACATCAAGGATCGTTTGGGGACCCAATAATAAGTGTTCATGCAAGACACGGCGTCAAACGATCCCCCGAAAATTTTCGGTTGAAGAAGATGGGTAAGGCTAAGCGTGGGTTAGTCTACCTCATCGATAAAGCATCTCGGCCGTGGTCGGAAAGCGAGTAGAAGGCACTTCGCCAGAACTCGATCCGAGAGGACCAAGATGAAAAAGCTTCACGACCGCCAAGCTAAGATGGTCGATGAAGCGGATAGAGCTATGGAAGTACTTGTGAAGCAACGACAGGATATAGTCGAAAAGCAGATGGCCCCGGATGACGAGAGTTGAGAGATGAAGAACTCGGTTATTATAATCAATCCAGAAGAGCAAGGACACCAAGTGGGAAAGAACACATTCATTCGGGGACGAGAGTCTCGAGGTCGAAATCGAGAAGAAGAAGATCTCAAGCCCTACTCCTCAAAGATCGAGGAGGTACATCACCCTGTCGATTCTAAGGAGAGCGAGGTCAAGAGAAACGGAGAGGTCGATCCGAGGATCGTGACTCTGAAATCACAAAAAAGCCCTTGTTGTTGCACATTCTCGCCTCGGTGCGGGCACAAAGACGAAGCATATCTAGAGATTGTACTCAGAGAGTCTCACCGAGGGTACACCGCCCTGTAGACACTCGTCACCGAAGAAGCCCTTCTAGAGTTGAAGGTTCTATTGTAAGAAACCGGTCTACTCAGAGGAGAAAGGAGTCACCGAAAAAGGAAGCATCATCTCAACCAGAAGGTGTAAAGTATTTGGTTAAAGAGTTAAAAGAACTTCGGAAGCAGCTTGCCGAAGTACAAAAGACGAAGGACACTTCGGGAAAGAAGGCATCCCCTTTTTCCGCGGAGATTCTTAAAGAAAAAGCTGACCCTACCAAGAAGTTGCCCCATATTGAGAGTTATGATGGATCAGGGGATCCTATGATGACCACAAAGCGCTCAATCGACCGTGATGGATTATTATGACTTTAGCGATGCTGCTAAGTGTCATACTTTTGTCACAACACTCAGAAAGGATGCCCGGTAGTGGATGGGGACGTTGCCCTCAGATTCAATTTCATCTTGGGCAGATATGTGCAAGAATTTCATGCTCGCTCGCCGGAGCAACAAAAGAAGGGAAAACCAATTTGGTTCGTTGGCTCAGTTCGACAGTTTTGAATGAGTCTTTGGGCCAATATGTGAAGAGATTCCAGTGAAGCGATCGGCGGTGTGATGACTTGAATGATCTACAAGTTATTGGACTGTTTTGAATGGGTTAGATTTGGTCAAATCGAGAAGTTAGTGAAGAAGTTGATGTTTCATCACCAAGAATCTTCTTTGAAGCCTTTGACAAAGTGAAGGTTATATCGTGGTGGAGGAAGCTATGGGCGACCTCAAACGCCCCGCTTTGACCGAAGCAAGGAGACGGTCGGGATAAAACCGATAAAGACCGGAGAAAGAATGAGGGTAATAAAGACCGCCTAAAGGCGGGTGAAAAAGTTTAATAATTGGAGACAAGGTGGAGGACGCGTTAAATCCAAAGCTCCAGAGAGAGTGAATAGAACGTATACAAAGACTTAATACGTATAGTGTGTTATCTTGGATCAAATTAAGAATCAACCTATTTTCGAACCACCCCGAGATAACATTAAGCCTGGGAAAGGGAATTCTCGTAAGTATTGTGATTATCATCAAGCTTCGGGTCATGATACAAACGACTGTGCTAGTTTGAAGGACTTTATTGAAAGGAAGGTACTGGCGGTGCTTTAATTCGATATGTGTGGTCGCCAGAACTAATCAACAAAGCGGGACGAGAGGGGCTGTTTGGTAGCTTCAACCAGCCAAAGAAGTATTACCGGCTCCTAAGCAAACTGCGCAAGGCACGTGATAGATGTCATCTTTGGGGGTACTTGGCAAACTTCGTTGGAAAAAAAGCGCTGGTTACTTGGATTCATCGTAGCGATGGCGGGTACCCTCCCGAAGATCGATGACCTTATCCGAGTTTGGTAATCTCTTTTACTGATGAAGATTACCCTTCGGAAATTATCGAACCGCACGAGGGATCATTGGTGTTGACTGCACAAGTGGGTTCGGTAGATATGAAACGGATGATGGTGGATAATGGGTGTGACGACCCCAAAATAGGTCCATTCCATCCAACCCATTCTGAGTCGCCAAATACATGGTACAGAAATAACTACAACTTCAATAATACAAATGTCGGGTGAAATACGACAATATATCTGTGAGTTTAAATATAATATTGTCTTCTAGACAATATCCACACGCAAATAAATCCCCATCATAATTATTGATTCATTATTTTACAAAATGGTGAGGACTACTAAACAACTCTCTCTAGAACCTTCATTCCATACCCCACTAGTACTCGCTACATTCTCGCCTCCCGAGAAGAAAAATGGAACAACAAGGAAAAGGGTGAGCTCAACTAGCCCAAGAAAGAATATTATGACTAAGATAATATACAACAAATTATCGTTAGTCTTCAACAGGAAAAATCGATAGAATACAATGTACAACAAGTTTGAGATCAATATTCGCAATGAAATAATAATTCATAGAAAGTTACGTAGAGAATGAAATCTACTATAATTTATGAATTTAATAAATCCATCATCAATATTTTATCCAGTAACATCAATCAATATGCATCGGAATCAAATATTCATCTTTGCACTATAAACAGCCAAAGATATTCATCAGTTGGTCATGTTCATTTAAACACCTGTTCATCTTTGCACTACAGGCCAAAGATATTAATCAATCGGTCATGTTCATCTCAACACCTGTTCATCTTTGCACTACAGGCCAAAGATATTAATCAATCGGTCATGTTCATCTCAACACCTGTTCATCTTTGCACTACAGGCCAAAGATATTCTTCAGAAATCATTCATCTTTGCACTACAGGCCAAAGATATTCAATAATATCATCATTTAAGACTGAGGATGATGAAAAATATTTTTAAAGAAACGAATCCAGTGGAACAAAATGACAAGGATTAAGGATTAAAGATTCGTACTTGGTTTTATCCACACCCAAAAATACCTCAAAAATAACCATAGTGGTGTAAAATTCAAGAATGATCAAAACATGGATACAATCAGAGTTAGTATCCAGAATAGATGTTTTAGACGAAAAAGAAGAAATTTTATTTTTCTATGAATAAGATCAGATATCGTGAATAAGGCCGTATACGTGAATAGTAAATCTGACAACAAAAGATAGAAATTCCACAAAAACATCTTCACGCTTACATGAATAGTACTCGTGAATAAGAATCGTGAATAGTAATTCATGAATAAGAATCGTGAATAGTAACTCATGAATAGTAACCCATGAATAGTAACCCGACATGAAAAAGTTCTAAATTTGATAAAAACTTCAGATCAACATTTCAAAGATAATGATATTGAAGAAATAATATCATTACTTAAAAAATAATATCCCTTACCTCGAAAGATCAAGATTTAAATTTAAAACAGGATATAAAGGTATGACTTGGACTTGCAGATCAGATATAGCAATACTCAAAGTATACTCAAAATACTCACAAGAATACGCCGATAATAATATAGAGAAAACTTCAGCTTTTCGTGTGATTTTCAATTCTAACCCAAGACCCTATTTATAGAAATCTTAGTAACACCAAAGCAGTAAAATTTAATAAATTAATAATATAATTATATTATTTTCTACACATGTCTAGAATCTGATTTCAGCCATCAAACACATGCCACCTTCTAGAAAAAATAAAAAAACGTTTTTCTAATTTTAAATATTTTAAACTCCAAAAAATCAATTATTTTTGAGACTTCGGAACTTCAATAATTCATAATAAATAGCCCTTTCATCAGAAAATTCGAATCTCATGAGTTTTTATAGGAAATTCAATTCTCTACAACTTTGCAGAAGAAAGTTTTCCAAATTCTAATCAGAAATTGACCGAAATCCACAAACGGGCAATTTTTACGTGTTATAATCAAATTTCATCAATAAATGGGGTCCACCGACATGTTTAACATGTTTTAAACATTTATTGCAACAAAAATACTCTTCCTCCTCGTATGCTCATATATCCCACATTCGTTGTAAAAAAATATCACCGTTAATATATTATTAAAATAATATATTTAAATGAATTATTTTATCAAAAAAGATAAAATATTAATTTTCAACAATTGTCATTTTAAAAATTTTCTCCATCTATATCCACATAAAATCAATATTTTCCTCATCATATAAATCAATAATTAATTATTCACAAATAATATTACGAGAATCACAATATTGACAACCAGCGCCTTCAGAAAGAGGGCTTTCCAATAAGAATTTCTTCATCACTTGCCAAGCAATTAGGTGACCAAACCTCTCCTTAGATGAACTTTCTAGACATTGCCAATAATGTTATCTAATAATATTATTCAGGATAATATGAATTATTGCTTCGATAATGAAAGATACCGCTAATGACAATTATCAAACAACAAAGAATATAAAATATCAACGCAATTAATTATTAACTCAATAAAAAATCGAATGAAAGTAATTATCGTAACCATTATTGAGTAGTGCCTTCACGTAAGAATCAATAATTGGTGCAATACCGGTAATCTTCTGCTCAACAACGCAGATTAGTGTGTTTTAACCACCGGGTATTCCAACAAAGATAACAGTGAATAACTACGCCGTTATTTAAAAACAACTTATATTATTTGCGTTTTCTTCATCCAATCGCTTTTCGTTATGGGGCCCACACATGGGTCGCTGGCGTCGCATACGAATATTCCTAACCGCATTTAATATTCCACGACCAAACGAATATTCCCGACAATAATGAATATTTTATAACCACTTGCTTATTCGAAATATTTGCGTATTTTACCCATAACTATCCACATTAATCAAATCCACCCTTACTATTTCAAAATAATAAATAAAGAAAATTCCTTTTATTTAAAAATTTCGGTCTTACAACCTCCCTCCTTATGAAATTTCGTCCCTCGAAATTGGACGACGTACTGGTGTTTCAAAAGGTAAAGATACCTCGCTTTCATTTTCGTTTCCAACTCCCGTGTCATTTCCTCTATAGCATGATTCCTCCACAAAACTTTAACTTGTGGTATGACCTTTCAAGCGTAGGACGCTCCTTCCTATATCAAGATCTTGACAGTACCTCCTCACACGTTAAGTCTTGGCTATCTCGTCCGGTTCTAACTCTATAACGTGGTTCGGGTCTTTCACATATTTATTAAGTACGAGATATGTGAAACACATTATGAACACGAGACATACTCGGAGAGGTAACGCAAGTCTATAAAGCTACATTTCCTACTTCTCGGTCAAGAATTTGAAATGGACCAATAAATCGTGGATTGAGCTTTCCTCTCTTTCCAAATCTTGTAACACCCTTCCATGGGGCAACTCGCAACAATACATGATCCCCTACATTAAATTCCACGTCCTTTCGATGAAGATCCGCATAACTCTTTTTGTCGATCTTTGTGCCGCTTTGTATACGTTGTCGAATCATTAGTCATATCGTACTACTTCGGGTCCCAACAATGTTGCTTCACCCTCCTCATCCCAACATATTGGGGAACGACATTTTCGTCCATATAATGCTTGAATGGAACCATGCCTATATTTGTTTAATAACTATTGTTGTATGAGAATTCCACCAATGGCAAGTACTTATCCCAACTTCCTTTGAAATCTAGGACACGAGTTTTAATATATCTTCAAGAGTTTGAGTAGTCCTTTCGATTGCCCATCCGCTTGAGGATGGTATGCCAAACCGAATCGTAAATTGCGTCTATAGCTTTCTTAACCCAAAATCATGAAGTGAATCTTGGGTCACGATCTAAAACTATGGATACCGGAATGCCATGCAATCTCACAATCTCATTTACGTACATACGAGAAAGACGTTCAAGGAATAAGTCTCTCGATCGGCAGAAGAAATGAGCGAGACTTGGTTAATCTATCAACAATAACCCAAATAAGATTGATGCCTTGAGAAACCGTAGGAAGACCCGCAGAACGAAATCCATAGTAATGTGTTCCCACTTCCATTCAGGAATCTCAAGTGGTTTTGAACGGACCCTTAGGTACAAGATGCTCCGCCTTTACACGCTGGCAAGTTAAACACATCGAGATAAACTTTGCAATCTCTCTCTTCATATTGCTCCACCAAAATGTATGTCAAGATCACGATACATTTTAGTACTTCCGAGATGGATTGCAAATGGCGTATGTGTGCCTCCATCATAATCTTGTACTTCAAATTAGAGTCGTTAGGAACACAAAGTCTAGAGTGGACTCAAGTATTCCTTCTTCATCAATTCTCGCCCTAATAGCTCCTTCTTGTACTTTCTTCTTCACGCGCGACTACCGAGTCGGTGGCTCGAGCAATCTTAACTTTTTCTATTAAAGTTGGCTCTACGCGTATACTTGACATCATCGCACTCGCTCAAAGATATGATCTTCTACTCATCGCGTCGCCTACCACGCTCGCTTTTCCGAGGATGGCATGATCGAACATGTCTTTGAAATGAGTCTCCTCTTGAGTTCTTCAAGCTCTTCCCACATTCCTCGCTCCATTCGAATTTTGTATCTCTACGAGTCAATTTGCGTTAATGGAATAGCGATTCGAGAATATCCTTCAACGAATCTCGATAATAACCAACTAAGCCTAGAAAGCTACGATTTCGACATCGACTTAGGTTGTTCTCAATCGTGACTCATATCCCAATCTTGGATAAGACGTCACAATGACACCTATCGATTTACTATCGCATCTAATATGACGTCCCCTACAGTAGAGAGTTCGGCTTAGTGAATTCCACAAAGGAAGTCACAAGATAAAGGCTCAGTACCAAATTTATAGTTGAATTTTAACTCACGAAGTTCAATAGAGCCATTCGATATGAGATTTTAGAAATGAGTTTTGTCTAGGGTTCAAAGTCGATACAAAATTTAATATCAAAGCTTTGGGAGTAAGCCAAGAAATTCTTCGTGAAATACGTCAGAAAAATCAATAACAACAGAATATTATTCAAATCTGACGTGTCTTTATTCAAATCCATAACATGGACTAAGAAAATTTGACATCCGTAATAAACGAATGACTTCATGGCTTGATATGAAAATGTTTGACTACAATGGTTTGATTTCTTGAATTCGAATAACAAGTTGCTTAGGAATATGAAAACTAACAACCTTACGAAAGTAATCAATTTCGGCATGATGAGTAGTTAACCTTAAAATCACATCAAAACAAATATCTCTATAGAAATAAGGTTAATGTGTAATGTGATAGTGCCAACTGAATCAAGCAAGATTTATAAACAAATGGATGTGATGAAAGTTTCTCCTAACGGATTTTCCATGATATAGTCAAAGTCTAATTTCTCCGGAGTCAAGTTTAAACGTTGAGCGCAAGTAAGAGAGATAAAAGAATGGGTAGAACCGATATCTAGTAAGGTATATACTTCGCAAGAATTTATAATTAACTAACCCGTGCTAACTTCGTTCGGGTTCCTCAGATTTTGATGGGTCACGACAAACGCTCTTCCAAGAACCGTTGACTTTGACTTTTCGGGACATCCTTTTGAGTCACCATTCATTGAACTGGTTTCGATATCGCACAATCTCGAGCGATATGTCCTTTTTTTCCACAATTATAGCATACCTTAAACTGTTGCAAGGGGCCAATGATATGTCCCTCTTTCCCAAGATTTGTAACATACGACCGCTAAGTGGTCGTTCTCCTCCCTTAAAACTAGTTACATCTTGGCGCCGACGTCTTCACATGGTCGTTGTTGAATCTCCTCTTTAAAATCTCCTCCGACTCGCTTCTTCTATTTTCATGGCCACGATTACCACCGAGTAGTGGTTACCGCTTTGTCTCAGTATTCTTCTTTTCTCCGCTGGTTATCGTTATTACGATGATCGCTATCTTCTTGTAGATGATCCTCGGTTATGGTCCCTCGGTTGAACATACTCGTTATCTCGCTTCTAACAACCGAGCCCGCTGACAACATCCGAATAGAGAGAAAATTTATGAGAAATGAGATATCGACGTATGTCGGGTTTCAAACCTCTCGTAAACATCCGCCATAATCGTTCCTCATTCTCCACCAAATGAGGTTCAAACTCGATAACTCCGCGAATTTCGCCGTCATTTGGGACACCGCCATGTTATTCTCGCTTCTAGTCTAATAAACTCCACTTCCTTCATATGACTAATACTTTCGAGGAAGTACTCATTATTGAACTATTTCAAACGCTCTCCATGATACGCCGAGTGCAATTTGGATGGGTACGCTTCATGATTCCCACCAAGAATCTGCCTCGCCACGGAACATAAAGGCGGCGAATGGAACTTTCTGTTCTCTCCGCATCCCAAGACATCAAATATCTTGGTAATTTGTTTGACCCACGTCTCGCTTTAATCGGATCCGCTTTCCCTGCACTCTGGTGGTCCCAACTCTTTGAAGCTGCAGTCATTGTGACCACTCGTGAATTGCTATCATTTCCTCCTCAGATTTTGAACACGAGTCTCCTCGCCGATTTTGCATGAATTGCAAAAAGCTTCTAAACATCCCCTCGTTCATCATCTCGCTTTCAATGGTGTTGTTCATGGGAGGAACATTACAAACTGTCACAGACGTTCTCCTCGTTTGGTGAGTACAGCATCTCCACGGTCTCATTTACTCCATCGTTAATATTCTCATCGACATTCTCAAATCATCGTCATAAAATAAGGGTTAATTAAGGAAATCAATATATCACATAATATCCCTATATCTCGACCAACTAACAAATAAGCTTAGGTAGACACACTAGCGAAGGATTTACTCGTCTCTCCCTCCTAGTTTTATTCCCGATCTCCGCCAGAGATCATATCCCTAAGCTCGATATTAACCGTGACGACCCCAAAATAGGTCCATTCCATCCAACCCATTCTCGAAAGTGGCGCCAAATACATGGTACGTAAATAACTACAACTTCAATAATACAAATGTCGTGTGAAATACGACAATATATAATCGTGAGTTTAAATATAATATTGTCTTCAGACAATATCCACACGCAAATAAATCCCCATCATAATTATTGATTCATTATTTTACAAAATGGTGAGGACTACTAAACAACTCTCTCTAGAACCTTCATTCCATACCCCGACTAATACTCGCTACATTCTCGCCTCCCGAGAAGAAAAATGGAACAACAAGGAAAAGGGTGAGCTCAACTAGCCCAAGAAGAATATTATGACTAAGATAATATACAACAAATTATCGTTAGTCTTCAACAGGAAAAATTTGATAGAATACAATAGACAACAAGTTTCAGATCAATATTCATAATGGAAATAATAATTCATAGAAGAGTTACGTAGAGAATGAAATCTACTATAATCTATGAATTTAATAAATCCATCATCAATATTTTATCCTCAGTAACATCAATCAATATGCATCGAATCAAATATTCATCTTTGCACTATGTGCCAAAGATATTCATCATTAGTCATGTTCATTTAAACACTGCTCATCTTTGCACTACAAAGCCAAAGATATTAATCAATCGGTCATGTTCATCTCAACACTGCTCATCTTTGCACTACAGGCCAAAGATATTAATCAATCCATCATGTTCATCTCAACACTGCTCATCTTTGCACCACTGTGCCAAAGATATTCTTCAGAAATCATTCATCTTTGCACTACTGTGCCAAAGATATTCAATAATATCATCATTTAAGACCGAGGATGATGAAAATATTTTTAAGAAACGAATCCAAAGTGAAACAAAATGACAAGGATTAAGGATTAAGGATTCGTACTTGGTTTTATCCACGCCCAAAAATACCTCAAAAATAACCATAGTGGTGTAAAATTCAAGAATGATCAAAACATGGATACAATCGAGTTAGTATCCGTAATAGATGTTTTGACTAAAAGAAGAAATTTTATTTTCTATTGAATAGTCACCAGATATCGTGAATAGTCAAGATACGTGAATAGTAATCTCAAACAACAAAAGATAGAAATTCCACAAAAACATCTTCACGCTTACATGAATAGTACTCGTGAATAAGAACTTCGTGAATAAGAACTTCATGAATAAGAACTCGTGAATAAGAACTCATGAATAGTAACCCATGAATAGTAACCCAGACATGAAAAAGTTCCAAATTTGATAAAACTTCAGATCAACATTTCAAAGATAATGATATTGAAGAAATAATATCATTACGAAAAAAATAATATCCCTTACCTCGAAAGATCAAGATTTCTAAATAAACACAGGATATAGGCTATGACTTGGACTTCAGACAGTATAGCAATACTCAAAGTATACTCAAAATACTCACAAGAATACGCCGATAATATAGAGAGAGAAACTTCAGGTTTCGGTGTGATTTTCAATTCTAACCCAAGACCCTATTTATAGGAAATTGCTAGAACACCAAAGCAGTAAAATTTAATAAATTAATAATATAATTATATTATTTTCTACACATGTCTAGAATCTGATTTCAGCCATCAAACACATGCCACCTTCTAGAAAAAATAAGAAAAACGTTTTTCTAATTTTTTTAAATATTTTAAACTTCCAAAATCAATTATTTTTGAACTTGGAACTTTAATAATTCATAATAAATAGCCCTTTCATCGAAAAATTGAATCTAGCGATTTTTTATAGGAAATTCAATTCTCTACAACTTTGCGTAAGAAAGTTTTTCCAAATTCTAATCGAAATTGACCGAAATCCACAAACCGGGCAATTTTATTAAAGTTATAATCAAATTTCGGTCAATAAATGGGGTCCACCGACATGTTTAACATGTTTTAAACATTTATTGCAACAAAAAATACTCTTCCTCCTCGTATACTCATATATCCCACATTCGTTGTAAAAATATCACAGTTAATATATTATTAAAATAATATATTTAAACGAATTATTTTATCAAAAAGATAAAATATTAATTTTCAACAATTGTCATTTTAAAAATTTTCTCCATCTATATCCACATAAAATCAATATTTTCCTCATCATATAAATCAATAATTAATTATTCACAAATAATATTACGTAATCACAATATTGACAACCGTGCGGCTCCAGAAGAGGGCTTTCAATAAGAATTTCTTCTTCTTGGCGCAAGCAATTAGGTGATCAAACCTCTCCTAGATGTAACTTTCTAGACATTGCCAATAATGTTATCTAATAATATTATTCGGATAATATGAATTATCGCTTCGATAATGAAAGATCTTTGTGTAATGACAATTATCAAACAACAAAGAATATAAAATATCAACGCAGCAATTATTAACTCAATAAAATATCTTTGAGCGATAATTATCAGTAACCATTATTGAGTAAAGTGCCTTCACGTAAGAATCAATAATTGGTGCAATACTGGTGTGCTCTTGTTCAACAACGCAGTATTAGTGTGTTTTAACCACCGGGTATTCCAACAAGATTAACTGTAATAACTACGCCTAGTTATTTAAAAACAACTTATATTTGTCGCTTTTCTTCATCCAATCGCTTTCGTTATGGGGCCCACACATGGTCGCAAGCCGTCGCATTTAATATTCCCAAATCGCATTTAATATTCCACCACCAAACGAATATTCCCGACAATAATGAATATTTTATAACCACTGCTTATTCGAAATATTTATGTATTTTACCCATAACTATCCATATTAATCAAATCCACCCTTACTATTTCAAAATAATAAATAAAGGAAATTCCTTTTATTTAAAAATTTTTGGTCTTACAATGGGTCTTCGTAGATATTTCAGTATGCCCATGCTTATCGAGGATGCACTGGATGGGCGAAAAATGGAGTTAGGACAGAAGCTCCTTTATATGGTTTTTAGTAATGACCCTAAGGTGGTTGGAACTATTGAATCGCCAGTCATCTTGAACTACCCCCACAGTAGAAATTACTTGCAAATTTTATGTTGTACATGTAGATTCTCGCTTATAATGCTATTTTGGGAAGGCTCGCTTTAATTGCTTTTGCAAGTCGTGACCTCTATTCCTCATTTCAAAATCAAATTTCCTATGTACTCATGGGGCTCATGAGGTGAAGGGGGACTTGGATCTGGCCAGAAGATGTTATAGAAATGCTGTGATCACTTCGGGAGTGGGAATATCGAAGCAGAAGCAGACCATTGCAATAGAGATCGAACCCTTCACAGAGAGTAGTTCTGAACCATTGGTCATGCCAGCTGAAGAAACGGAGGAGATAGAGCTCATCCCGGGCAAAGAGAACAAGACGGTGAAAATAGGTTCGGGTCTGCCGGAACCTCTCCGGACGAACCTCATGGAGCTCCTTCAAAGCTATGTTGATATTTTCGCATGGGAGCCTTAGGATATGCCAGGGGTAAGCAGGGATATCGCTGAGCATCGGCTGGAGGTAGACCCGTCAAAGAAGCCAGTCCGGCAGAAGAGGAGGATTTTCGCACCTGAACGTCAACGAATAATTGATGAAGAGATTGCAAAACTGTTGGCAGCAGACTTCATCTTCGAGATTGACTACCCAAGAATGGATGGCGAATGTGGTCTTTGGTACAAAAGCAAAATGGTAAATGGCGTAGTCCGCATTCGACTACACCGATCTAAATAAGGCTTGTCAGAAGGATTTTACCCTCACCCCACATTGACCAACTAATCGATGCCACTTTGGGTATGCTTTGTTAAGTTTCATGGACGATTCTCCGGATATCATCAAATTTCCATATGTAATGAGGATATACCAAGACGGCGTTCATTACGCATCGTTCGGTATATGCTTATAAGAAAATGACCTTCGTACTCATCAATGCCGGAGCCACATATCAGAGGATGATGAACCATGTTTTCAGATATCAGTTGGGCAGGAATATGGAGGTGTACGTAGACGATATGATTGTCAAAAGTATGTTGGTACATAAACATCTGGATGATTTGGAAGAATGTTTTCAGACAATTCGTCAGCACAATTTGAGATTGAATCCCACTAAGTGCACCTTCGGTCTAGGGGCTGGCAAATTTCTGGGTTATCTTGTCAGTCAGAGAGGAATCGAAGCCAATCCTGAGAAGATTCAAGCGATCCTGAACATGAAGACTCCTCAGTCATTTAAAGATGTTCAACGTCTGACTGGAAGGATTGCAGCTTTGAGGAGGTTCATGTCCAAGTCGGCGGAAAGATGTCTACCGTTCTTTGATACATTGAAAGGGTCGAAGAATGCAAAGACGCGTTTCAATGGACTTTGAGTGTGAGGACGCCTTTCAGAGCATCAAGTCCTACTTATCTTCTACGCCTTTGTTGGTGAAGCCCGCCTGGTGAACCCCTATATTTGTACTTAGCAGTTAGTTAGTTGGCGGTAGGAGGGAGCGCTTTTGGTGCGTGAAGTCAAAAGTAAAGACCCGGTTTATTATGTAAGCCATGTCCTTCGAGATGCTGAAATAAGGTACCCGAACATTGAAAAGTTTGCTTTTGCTTTAATAACTGCTAGTCGAAAGCTTAGGCAATACTTCCAGGGTAGATTGGTAATAGTGTATACAGATCAGCCTTTAAAGAAGATTATGAGCAAACCTGAGGTGTCGGGGAGATTAGCTGCATGGACGATGGAGTTGTCACAATTTTTCATTGAATATCATCCCCGAACCGCCATCAAAGGGCAAGCCTTGGCTGATTTTGTTGTTGAATGCTCGTTTTCTGAAGTTGATGAAGTTGTGGCGGTCAAGGATCGGATAGTAAGCGATTCTTGCGCTTCTTCAAACAGGAAGAGTTCTTGGACGTCAGATGCGAGATGGGTCTTCTACCACAGATGTCAGTGGTGTAGGGATTATTCTGACGAGTCCGGAGGGATTCAAGGTATAGCAGGTCATCAGATTTCAGTTCAAAGAGACAAACAACGAAGCTGAGTATGAAGCGGTCCTTGCAGGGTTACGACTAGCAAAGAGTCTTGAAGTGCAAAGAATAACCATCTTTAGTGATTCTCAATTAATCGTTAAGCAACTTTCGGGGAATATGAAGCTCGAGGCCCAAAATGATCAAATATCTAATGTAATGAAGGAACAACTTGAGATTTCCAATCCTACTTAATTTCAAGGATCGAAGCGCCATAACAATTCAATTGTTGATGCACTTTCCAAATTAGCCACTACGGATGTTAACGCCTTTGATGGGTCGGTTTATTTACAAACTTTGCAACATCCTAAGTGTCTATTATGAATCCAGAATGCATCGACCGAACCAATCACTTTGGTTGACTCCATATATAGAGTATCCGGCAGATGGCGCCTTACCTTCTGGATCGGATGCTCGCCAAGAAAATCAAGTATAAAAGTGCCAATTTTGTTCTGATTGATGGAGATCTGTTCCGAAGAGCTTTCTCATCTCCACTATTGAAATGCTTGACTCTATCTGAAGCTGACTATGCTCTTCGGGAAGTACATGAAGGTATTTGTGGCGACCATATGGCGGCTAAGTCATTAGCCTATAAAGTACTTCGCCAGGGGTACTATTGACCTATCATCTTTAAAGAAGCAATCGAAAGTACGCCAAGAAGTGTGAGAAATGTCACCAACAAATTCAGATCCCACATCACCACCGTAAGAGCTATACTCGATCTTATCTCCTATACCCTTCATTGTCTCGGGAGGTTGATATCTCGGGTCCACTACCGAAAAGCTAAAGGTCGTCACTTTCGTCATAGTTCTTTATTGATTATATGACTAAGTGGGTGGAGGCAAAACCACTTTGGATTCAATAACGGAACAGAGTGCCTAAAGTTTATAAAGGAGTCTGTGGTGTTTCGCCGGGATCCCTAAGGTGTTGATATCGGACAACCGGGACGCCCGGCCAGGGATCGAAATTTGAGGCATTTTGAAAGAACCGGGATTCAACACGTAAAGACTTCAAGTGGCTCATCCACAAATCAAATGGACAAGTTGAAGTGATCAATGAACGTTGTTGAATGGGATCAGCGCAGATTGAATGAAGCCAAGGCGATGGCCGAGGAGCTACTTAGCGTGTTATGGGCTTATCGAACTACTCCAAGGACTACAAACAGGATTCACCTTTTAGATCGGGCCTATGGTAATCGATGCCTTAGTCCCAGCTTGAAATTGGATCTCCTAGTCTTTGGTCAAGAAATTCAGAGAAATCTACAATGAGGAAGGGCTTAAGGCCAATCTTGATTTACTTGAAGAAGTAAGAGAAACAAATTTTAATCAGTGGCGGCTTATTATCAAAAGAGTGGCTAAGCATTATAATAAGGGGTAAAATGTCGAAGGTTCAAGTGGGAGATTTTGTCCTCGAGAAGTTCAAGCATCTACACCTTAGAATATAGGAAAGTCGATGCCAAAATCGGGAAGGACCGTATGAAATAAATCAAGTGCCAAAGCCGGAACTTATCGATTGAAAGCATTAGATGGGTCAACAATTAAGAATACTTGGCGCATTTGGCGAGGCTTAGAAAGTACTTTCAAGAGAAATGATGTTCAGACATTAGAAGTCGTAAATATTTATGTCATCATCAATAAAAGTTCCCTTTTTCGAACAAATTTTGTCTTCATTCACGATCGATCATCGAAGTTAGGAGGTCGGGTGGACTCGCAGCTATTCGATGGCGACCTTTCTGCTAGTGGTCCTTATGAGTTTGTCGTGCCCTTCGTGGTAGCAAACGCCATTGGTGTTGGGGAGGTTCGGTGGACTCATTTGGCCATTCGATGGCGACTTTTTTCTAGCAGTGGTCCTTATGAGTTTGTCAGGCCCTTCGTGGTAGGCAAACGTCATTGGTGTTAGGAGGTTTGGGTGGACTCGCTGGCCATTCGATGGTAGCCTCTTTGGCAGGTGGTCACTTAGACCTTGTCAGGCCCTTCGTGGTAGGCAAGTGTCATCTTTAAGACGTTGTCATGCCCTTCGTGGTAGGCAATTGTCGACACTTAGACCTTGTCAGGCCCTTCGTGGTAGGCAAGTGTCATCTTTAAGACTTTGTCAGGCCTTTCGTGGTAGGCAAATGTCATCTTTTGGTTTTGTTAGGCCTTTAGGGGTAAACAAATTCCTGATGAAGCAGATATATCCCACACTTCGGTAACTAATAAGTATTCCTTTACTTTATTACCTAAATTTTTTCTAGGTGTTGAGTTCAGGAAGCTTCATTCTTACACTTCATCTTATCTGTTATATAGCATATTTAGTTGTTACCTAACAGTTCGGGTTCAGCCCATGAAGGGGTTTGTGCATCTTTTCATTCAGATAAATATTGGAGTATTGGCAGAAATTAAATATACCGAAGTCATAAGGAATGAAGCCATTTTCATTAATATTTAATTTAATTACACTGTTGATAATTTTTACAGATACTGTACATTAAAGATAGGAAAGACATAAAAAAGAACATCGCCTTTCAGCGCCATCTTCGTCTCGAAGAATCGAAAAGGATGGGTCCAGATTGGGCCGCAGACGACTTCTCCTTGCCACGACTTTCAAGAAAGCTCAGTAACTCTTTGAGTATATCTTCATTATTTCCCGTTGATTTCGTCTGAAGTTCCAGATTTTCTTGATATTTGTTTCATGAAGGTCGTTGATTAAAAAGGGGGCCCAAGGTCCCAAGAGCCTTGAGTTCTCTGATTTCTTCGAGTTTGAGCCGCTTACTCATGTGACGAGTCTCTCGCGCCTCCAAACTTATGGATAGTCTTGGTCAAGATCTTAGCATCGACCTTTAATTCCTCGATCTTCTCAATCCTTAACTCGCCTCCTCCGAACCAAGTCAACATTCATTTTCACGATTTCCTCATGCGTGCTTTCGTTAACTTCGTTCTTCCTCGAGGCCTTCACATCTCCTTTGGCTTGGGCTAACTCTTTTTGAAGACCTTCATTTGTATGAAGAAGGCATTCACGTTGAGTTTTCTCCTTCGCCAAGGTAGACTTCAGCATGGCATTCTCCTTCCTCAAGATCTCTTCTTCCGCTTGATTCGAGAGACCTCGACGAAGACGTCCAACACCGCATTGGCCTATGTGTTTCCAATACCATTTGATCGGGCCGATATATAAGTATGCAGATAAATTCAGAAATAAAGAAGATACTCGTTTATCTTCGCCAAGTAGCTCATGCCTTCACTGAGTAGATCTCCATTCGAACTGTTCCCGAACCGATGATCGTCGGTTTCACGAACAAAGGTGTTGAACAGTTGAAAGGGAAAATGAGCATTGAGTCGGGGCCACATTGTTGGAGAGGCCATGGCTTCCCGATCAATCTCGGTGGTTGGTTCTCTTGGTGGAGAAGGTGGAGGTTCTTCGCGAATGGGTGAGGGGTCTGCGTGTATGGTTTCGGGAGAAGGAGATCGGGCAGGTATGCGTTCAGGAGTTGGCGAAGGAGCAGGAGATGAAACAGGGTGTGGCTCTTTTCTTTTTCGGGAAGGAGTAAGGGTTGACCCGGTTAGTTCATTATCAGGCACGGGGGTTTCTGTGGATGTGGTCGGAGGAGTGACAACCGAAGAGGTAGGGACTCGAAGCTCTTCGGCGGTCAGGGGGGTTATTTTGGTTCTTATTTTCTTTACATGAAGGACCTTAGCCCGATCGTGCAAAGGAATATCGAGAAGGCTCCTTCTCACTGGGGCAGGTTCAGAGGTTGGAGGATTGAGATTGGTTGTGAAGGTTGTTTGGGGGGTTGTTTCGGGAAGTGTTTCTGGGTCACTTTCAGGGTTTGTTTCTGATTGGGTGGTTTTGGATCGTTTGGCGGATCTCTTTCTTCTACGAGGTCCGAGGTTTTCTTCTGTATATTGGGTTCGCTCGGTTTGAGGTTCGTCGGTTTGAAGGGAAGAAGTTGGTGGGTCTCAGTAGAGGGGGTTAACACAGGAAGATTCTTCACGGATGCTCTTCACTTGCATCTCAGATTCATCCTCGCTTAAAAAATCTTCCAGGTCTCTCACCTCCAGAGGAGTCGGTTTGATCAGAGACACTGCAAAAAACCACGCATCAGAACCTATATCACTTATATAGCTCAGAAATTATGTTACAAAGTTATTCAAAACTTACATTTGTGGTTGTATAACCAGGCTTGATTGGTCAGAAGTGTGAAACTCCATTCTTTTGGAGGAATCTTCCTCAAGAAGTCTGCCATCTCCCTTACCCGTTCTTCGGATATGTCTCCAAAGTCAGCAGAGACCTGGTCAGAGGTGGTCCAGTCTGGAAGAGAAGAGATCTCAGGTCCCGTGATGAAAAACCACTTCTCATGCCAACCTTTGTTGCTGGAAGGAGTATTCACCAGGGGTCTCCTCTCGAACCTAGTGTTGGGTCGAGGAGATTGCTTGCTCAACACTTTGAAGCCTCGTTCCCGAGATCTACCCAGCAGAGAAGAGGGTGAAGAAGATATCGACAGAGGAGTAATCCCTAATTCACGGCGTAAGGCAATAAATGCCAAGATGTGGATGTAGGAGTTGGCACTACCGGGGTAAGCCCACTCCTATAAACCCCAAGAGGGTAATGATGAAGACATGGAGAGGTAAGCGAACCCCTTTTCCGTAAGAGTACAGTATGGCGACCCAACCGTCCGGTTTGGCAGACATACGCTCAGAGCAGGGCCCTTATCAGCATATGTCAGAATCGATAACGAGTCCCGAGCATACATATTCGGGGATTTAGTGACCGAGGAACGGATGTTGGCGTTAGGGAATTGTTCCCCATCTTTGAAGAAATCAGAGGTAGAGGAGGTCAGAGAAGGGTTTCCCCCCATGGTGGTTGATTGAGGGTTGGAACTCGAACCCTCTTGGTTAGGGTTTGGGTTGGGAGAAACTATGCTGATGGGAGTTGCACGAAGAGGAGAGTTTTGGCCAGAGGTTTCGGTCACCATTGTTAAGATTTTGTGAAGCAGAGAAAGAAATTTGCAGAGAAGAAGAAAGCTCTAAGGTTCAAATTTTGAATTAGCAGGTAAAACCGTCAGAATTGGTAAAGTTTACCTTTTATACTGACAGTTGTACAGTAATTAAGGGCGGCACATTTAATTCACTGCAATGATGATGAATGGGAAGGGTTTCATCTGCTTTTAAACCTAAATATCTTCACCTTTGTGGGCTTGCGGCTATCGGGCTTCTATTTCGCACTCGATAACAATTTGGGCTTTGGCAAGTTTCACTTTGGATCTCTTACGACTTATCATAATTGGTTACGTCCCTACTTATATCGCTTATAGTCTTTCATTAAACACCTGCTTAATATAAGACTAGGGGTAATGTTAGCCATAATCCTTTTCCTTATTGGTAGAAATTATTGGGCTCCTCCTTAGATCATGTTATCTTTGAATCATGGTTGGATCCTATTCACTTGGGTCATTTCTATTATTATTATTTGGGCTTAGTCATTATATTGGCCCATTATACAAATTATCACTTAACCCAACTTTGACCAGTAATCATTATGCCAAATGACGTTTGACTATTGTGTCTGCCACTTTGCTGCATGACATTAATGAGGATGAGACTCAAGACCGTGATGGCAAACAAGATGAGAGGGGGGTGAAGGTAGATGCTGCTTACTTACCTGAAATGACCGGAAGTGAGGGAAAAAGGTGTCAGAAGGTGGTGGGTGGCACGGTAAACCGGATAGTGGAGTATGCATGGGGCTAAGATCACATAAGAGGGTAAGTAACACACACATTTCAATTAGAATTCTTATTCTATCTCTCTCAGACACTAGATAATATTTTTCTCTCCATTGTTAACCTTGTGATCGCCTCAGATCGACTCTCACGCCGGAGTTTATCCCTCGACGATCGGCCAAAGCCGCTTTTTTGGTGTCGAATTGTTGAATCGCAAGGGGATATTGGGACGACGTCTTGGTGACGGGCGGAGAGAGAAAGATCTTGCTAACAATTTAATCAACTAGAACAAAATTTTGTTGCACCTATATATTGTCAGACATCAAAACTATACTTAAAACATGTCCAGAAGTCTTTCATAGAAAAAGAACTATGCTCATCAAAAGGCCAACCTCCATCATTATTCTTCTCCTTTTTCTTTTTTTTTCTTTTGATAAGTGAACCTCCGTCATTCTGGCCGGCAAAGATCTTTCTGTGATGAAAGTATCATTCATGGTTCATACAAAAGAGTGCAATATTTTACTTATATCTTTACCTTGTAATCTCCTAAAACTGGCAGCATGACTTTAGCACTGGTTAAAGATTGTCATGCACAACCCAAGTGTCTATTATATGCCATCATAGGATTATCAACTTACAATGGCAGCATTTTTAATATCCCCACGCATCATTATCAGGTGACACGTCTTGAGCAAAACTTTTCATTTAGCAACATTCATTCTCAGCACCAAGCCCATTTTCCCCGGCTTTGACTAGATTACTTGAGCTTTAGCCTTCATTAAAGCACGCCTATAATTCTATAACCTAATTAAATCTAATATCCTAAAGTATTAGTGGTCTTAAATGGCATCAAATTGATAGAGAAGGTGCTGCGAATATGATCGCAAAACAAATGTGTACATACGATATTCCTTATATATGTAGAAGAATAGGGTTCTAGACTCCTAGTTACTGATAAAACCAGCAAATAAATTTTCTCACAGTAGCTTAATAAGATAATAGACCAGCTCCAAAACTCTTAATCAGAACCATCCTGTTAAATGAAACTGACAGTTTCTCATTGCAAAAAAATTAAAAACATATAAAAAAGATTCGTAATAAATCATATATTAAAAACAAAGCCTCAGCTTCTCAACAACTAACCAAGAGTTCATTTGCACTCAACGCCAACTTCAGCAGCCCTCTGTGGCTTGTTTTTTCGCCTGCTCCCAATTTGCCTGAATCGAAGAGGCTTGATTGAATCACTAGGGACGATTTTGATTTCCACACCATTTTTTTCCTTGGCCTTTTCAAGATTTTCATTAATCTGCAAAGGCCTCCTCCTCTTTCTGCCATTCTCCACCGCAACTTGTGGTTTGACATTTTTGTTGGAGAGGATGCCATTCGTATTCTCACCATCTTCCTCTTCATCTACCTTCTCAGCTTCTTCTTCTTCTTCCTGAATTTCATTCTTCAATGTTTTTAGTGGCCTTCCTCTTCTCTTAACGGGTATCTTTACTTCCTCACCATTCTGAGGATCTCCACGAGTGGCAACTATGATCTGTTTCTTCCCTTTAGCACTACCTCTACCCATTGTTCAACGACCAGAGAGAGAGAGAGAGAGAGAGAGAGGGAGAGAGAAAAGAGAAAAAAAAAACACAAACACCTAACAAATGTATCTGCAAGAAATGATATATGGAATAAGTGGCCTCAAGTGATATCAAACTATTCTATTTAACATGAATCCCAACAACAGTACTACAAACACTATGAAATAAACAATTAACAAAACTGTACTTGTTAGAAAGAGTTCAAGACATGATTCATGACAAAAAGATCCCATAACAGAGATTCATGACAAAGATTCCCATGAGGATGAAAACAGCAATTAAAAGTTTCAACCGTGAAAAGTTAAGAATATCCCCAAACTTGCCAACAAGGAAATAAATACAAACAAACACCCTTTCCCCCTCTTTTTTGTCAGTTTTTCTATCTAAAAAAAACTTTTTTGCAACACAAACATACAAATCTGCATTTCCAAGCTCTCCCACATAGGGAGCGAGACAACCATTGAAAACTGAAACTTCCAAACAAAACCAAATTCCAATACGAGTCATAAGAAGATATAGTTCATTCAATCAAATCGAAATAGAAGAGAAAAAATCAGGGCAAAACTAAACGCCCCTTTAGAATACATCATTCAATACTTCAAAAGAAACCCAGATAAATGAGAAAGTGGAAGCTATAACCACATGTCCACATAACAAAAATGAATCCATAACCACACAACACAATAAACAAAATCATGCTATCTATACTTGAAAACTGAGAAATATATAATACAAATTTGAAATTGTTGTTTGAACAGAATAGACAAAAGAAACATAAAAAAGATTAATATTTTCAGGAAGCACAAACATCCTATAAGATATATCTATTGTATAAAGAGAGAAAGAGAGAAAGAGAGAAAGAGCGAGCAGCATACCATAAGAAGCTGGGTTCATTAGAAACAGCCACCATTTGTTTATTCAATCCAACACCTATTTCCCAAAATCAAAATCTGATTATACCAATTAAAAACTACTGAAAAGCCATAAATCAGATGGGTTTCTTTGTATCAATAATTACAACAGCAGTTGAAGTAGAGAAACAAATACCACGTAATAAGTGGATAAAAGTTATGATCTGAGTGTGTAGTATTGAACACGAAAATAATACAAATTAAGAGAAGATATAAAGTATATATTAAGATTTGAAGAGATTAATATCATTAGAGGTTGAAGAGCTAAACCAATAACCAGAGGCTGAGGCAGTGAGGACTGCTTATAAGGGAGGGAGGAGGGAGGAGGGAGGAAGGAAGGAATATGGTAATTGAAAGTGGTGAAAAGATTAGTATATTTAAGAGGGTTTATTTTATCAAATGATTAGGTATTTATTTATCCTCATGCATATATTTTAGTCTATTAGAATGCTTGATAAAAAAAAAATCTTATGATATTTATTATAGTTTCTAAAATTATATTCTTTATATTCAACATTACTTGTCTTTATTTAATTGATTTTAAGATTAATAATTAAACAAATGTATTAGAAGTTTTGAAATTAAATAAGTTGACTTTGATAGTGTATTCAATGCCCTTTCTTATGATAGTAATTTTGTATCTATCTCTAAGAAATTTAAAAATAAATTTGACTCTAAATATGATCAATTTGATCATAAAAAGTTAATTTGGACAAATAAAATTGGATGAATAGTATAATTATTTGATGTTGGATTATAATTGCACATGGAGAGTTATTTATTTATTTATATTATATATATATATTGAGAAAATACACTATTTCAATATAGTAAATATAGGGGAACTATGAATCTTCTAAGAGCATTCACAACAGTTTCTCCAATCAACTCTCTATATCCAATTTTGAAGAATATATCAACAAATTATTATCCAACAGTTTTCTTATCCTTATTAGACTCTCTATTTTAATCCCTATAAATGATTTTACTCCCTAGTATGAGGGAGTAAAAAAAATCGTTCTCTATATATGCAAAATGACATTTTACACCCTTATTTAAATGGATAACTCATCAATCATACACATCTTGATATTTTTTTACTACTTCATTTTCAAATTATAAAATTAATATTGACTTATTTTTTAAAAATTAATTTCAAACGTATTCAAATTTAAAATTAATATAGATTTATTTAATTTTGTCAATTTAATTATAAATATTATAAAAATATTATTAATTATACAATTTATTATTTTCAAAATTTAAATGAATCATATTTAAATTTAAAATATCACAAATTAATTTTTAAAAGTTAATATTGATCTTATGTACATTTGCATCCGTTCAATACTCACTCCATAAATTATTTAAAATTTAAAATAAAATAAAATTATTTTAAATTGAAATATAATTGATAAATTATACTCCCTCTCTTATAAATTATAAGATTATTATTAATTTGATGTTTTGACTATTGGAACATTCAAATTTTAACTTTTAACATTAAAATTTTATTATTTAAGGAATCAATATAAGGAACATGTTGGGTACATAGTGAAAAATTAAAAATGACTCAACAGCACTACATAATAAGGATAAAGATAAAAAAATTATTGTGAATGTTCTAAAGCATGCTTGTTGAATTTTTGATTTTTATTGACGGATAGAATCGAACTTGTGACATTATACAATAAAGAGAGATTATCCTCCGATGACGTTATTACCTTTTTGTCTCCGTTTTATATGATCTCCATTTTAAAGTATTAAATGATCTTAAAAATCATAACAAATAATTTATGAAATTAAACAAAAAATTAATTATAGAAAATAATAGTCTCTACAAATATTAAATTTATTCAAATAATTATATAACATGTATGGAAGAGGTAAAATAGCCAACATCCTACCAAAAAGAATGGGGATGATATTTTCATATTAGATTAATTTTCTATAAGAAAATTAATGGTTTGATGTGGAAATTGATACTTTTATTTTTGTGAGGATATTCTCATGTGATATGAATTGTAAATTAGAGTATAAAACCCATACTCATGTAAAGAAGATATTGTAAAAATAATTTTTGTAAATAAATCAAAAAAGCACTGTTAATTACAATCTTTGTTGCTTATAAAACTTAAATAAATTCATAATAATTTTAAATTAAAATTTTCAAATTTACTTTAAAATTTAAGATTCATCTATATCTTGGAACAAAAATAATATTACATTTCTTTATAAAAGTTAAAATTTCAAAAATTAAACTTCAAAATAGAAGAAATATTTTTATCTTTTATCTTATTTTAGTTTTTGGGTTAAAATAAAGGGACATTTACATATTATAGTACATTTATAAAAGTAATTACAAAAATCATACAGTTATAAAATAATTACAAAAATATGACAATTTACCATATATATTTACAATACTAATTATATTAGGAGTCCTTAATTTAAGGAGTTAATATTATTTACCGACATAACAAATTAGTTTTCATCTTCCTTCAGTCTCACTATTCTCCATTAATATTTCTCTCTCTTCTCCCTTACTACTTCTCTCTCTCCCTTACTACTTCTCTCTCTCATCTCAAATCCACTCGTCGTCGTCATCTTCCGTCATTTCGTCGTTGTACTAAACACACCAGTCTCTCAACTCGTCGTCGTCCTCTTCTTCATCTACTGGTATTTCTTCATCTACTGATATTTTTTCATTTAATATTTCTTCATCTACTGATATTTCTTCTTGTTTTTGTATTGGTATTTCTATTGGTATTTCTTTTTTTTCTTCATCTTCATATTTTTTTTCTTTTTTGTACTGATATTTCTACTAATATTTCATTTTTTTTCTACTGATTAGTCTTCTTTTTTTGGTGGCGTAAATTAATTAGTTAATTATTTTTTAATTTACTTTTGTTGCACTTGTTGATTCACAGGTTGTTCATTTTAGTGAAAAGAAGGTTTTGGATCAGAAAGCAAACATGTTGTTCTATTATCATATAATTTTTAAAGGTGTGTTAATTTAAATTTTGTTAGTGTTACTATCATATAACTGTTTAGTTACTTTTGCATTATGTTTTGGTTACTGTTAATTTGTGATTCGGATATCATTTTTGTTACCTTGATTTGGTATTTTGGTTACTTTTTTATGTTGTTATGGTTACCATGTATTTGCTTAGTATACATGGTTGACTAAACTGATTTTGGTGTACATGTTGTTTATGTATTGGTTACCATTAATATATGTTTTGGTTACTAACATATAACTGTTTGGTTTTTTTATTAGTATATTTTTTGTTACTGTTAGCTTATGATTTGGAGACCATTCTTTTTCTCTCAATTGGGATTTTGGTTACTTTTATATGTTGGTTTGGTTACAATGTATTTGCTTAGTATACATTGGTTGACTAAACTGGGTTTGGTCTATATGTTGTTTATTTGTTGGTTACCATTAAAACATGATTTTGTTACTTTTATATGTTGTTTTGGTTACAATGTATTTGCTTAGTATACATTGATTGACTAAATTGAGTTTGGACTACATGTTGTTTAGTATACTAGACTAATTTATGGGGGCTTGATGTAATGCTTACGTTGTAGCTACGTCAAGCAATAAAAAATAGATACTATCATATAACTGTTTGGTTATTTCTGCATTATGTTTTGGTTACTGTTAGCTTGAGATTCGGATACCATGTTTGTTACCTTGATTTGGTATTTTGGTTACTTTTTTATGTTGTTATGGTTACCATTTATTTGCTTAGTATACATGGTCGATTAAATCGATTTTGGTGTACATGTTGTTTATGTATTGGTTACCATTAAAACATGTTTTGGTTACTTATCATATAAATATTTGGTTACTTATTTAGTATGTTTTTTAGATTCTTGTTAGTTTTCGATTTGGATTCCATTTTTGTTTCCTTGAGTTGAATTTTGCTTACTACTATTTTTGTTGTTTCGTTACAATATATTTGCTTAATATATGGGTTGACTAAACTTTGTTTGGTCTATATGTTGTTTATGTATTGGTTACCATTAATATATGTTTTGGTCACTAACATATAACTGTTTGGTTACTTCATTAGTATATTTTTTGTTACTGTTAGCTTATGATTTGGATACCATTCTTTTTCTCTCAATTGAGATTTTGGTTACTGTTATATGTTGTTTTGGTTACAATGTATTTGTTTGATAAACTGTTTATGATATAAATATTGTTTATATCTAGTTACTAATGACTGTGTAAATCTGATTTTTTTTTATTTGCAGTTATGGAATCTTTACTATGGGGAATGCAATAGAAAATTCATTGGAAAAGTTATATATTGGTGTGACATGGAAGTCCCCGACATTATTACCAAGAAATTGAACCCAAGACAGTTGAAGAAGTTTAAGGCATCATTAGTTTGTGGATGTATTATTTTTGTAAATAATAAACCCAAGTCATAATAAACCATGTATTTGCTTAGTATACATTGATGTATTATTTTGTAAATTCCTTCAAATATATTCTACAAGGTTTATACTATTCTATTTCTACTTCCATTTCCACAAACACATCTTACATGTTCTGGTTACTTTCATATAACTATTTGGTTACTTCTTTATTATTTTTTTGTTATTGTTACCTTATGGTTTGGCTACTATTATTGTGTCCTCAATGTGGGATTTCGGATACTTTTATTTTTTTTTATTCTGGTTAATATGTAATTGTTTAGTATACATGGATCGCTTAAACCGGGTTTCATTACATGATGTTTCATTTTGGTTACCATTAAAAACTACTGTTATTTAGCATTATCATATAATTATATGGTTCTTGCTTTTATTATGTTACATTATGGTTATAGTATACATGGATTGCTTAAACCGAGTTTTTTTATTACATGATGTTTCTGTTTTGGCTACCATTAAAACATGTTCTGGTTACTATCATATAATTATATGGTTACTGTTTTATTATGTTACATTATGGTTACTGTTATTAGTAACCAGATAGTTACAAGTTTGTATCAGGACAAACATTAATTGTTAAATGTACATGTGTGAGTGTCCTATTTATCTACAAGCTTGTTAGTAACCAGATAATTATCATAGATAGTTACTAGCTTGTTAGTAACCAGATAATTATAAGATTGTATCAAGACTGTTATAAGCTTGTATCAAGACTGTTATAAAGCTTGTATATGTTTACTTTATATTGATAACTCATGATGGAATCAAAAATAAAAATATTAATCAACATCAATTTTGGTTACTATACACCATCAAAAATGTTACCAACCATGTGGTTAATGGTTACTAACAGTAAACAATTTTATATTCCTGTAAACAATTAGATTTGTTGTATTGGTTACTGTCAGTCTCCATTGTCTAACAACTGAATAAACATTATAAAGTAACCAAATCAATATTAGACAGTAACCAAATTACATAATATTAGTAACCAGAAAATAAATCAAATTTTTACATGCAAATTTGAAGGCCTAAATGATGGAATTCGACCAAAAAACCATGCAGTTCACCAGCAAAGCTTTTAACGCCCCCAAAATAGGTCCATTCCATCCAACCCATTCTGAGTCGCCAAATATATGGTACGAAAAACAACTACAACTTTATTACAACAATTGTCGTGCAAAATACAACAACACATATGCTGTGAGTTTGGATACAAATATATACCAACTGTAGCACGTCACAATGACACCTTACATAAAGCTATAGTCAAAAACTGTTTTAGAAATTAGAATCTTTGGGAAGTGCTCAAGGAAACCTTCGTACATGGGAGGCCATGCTTTTAGGTTATGGTAGATATCATATGGCCACAGAATTATCCTTGGTTGACCCAATAGACCCCAAAGAAAAACGAGAAGATTACTATCATATTCTTCCCAATGGTGAGTCTTCTCTTGACATATCATTATCTCCACTGTCTCTAATTGGGTATTATACTCCAAATAAACACCAAGATTATATAGGTAGTGCTTGTAAATATACTCAGCAAGTGGATGAGCACAACCATGTCTTATGATAACACGAGTTTGTATGTCATTAGACATCTTGTATGATAGTGACAAAACACCCTTCCAAAGTTGGGTTTCGCTTTTACCCTATTTAATTCACCAAAATAACTATTAAATGATGTATAAAATACAACACACTAAAGTCCTCAATAAAATTATTTCCATACTCTTTTGTGGAGAACCTCAACAACTATAGACCACCGATTCTATTCCCTTGTTATCCCCGGCCAACCCAAATTTACACTTTTATTACACGAAAGGAATTATGAAACAAAAGGGTGAGCACAACTAGCTCAAGAAAGAATATTATAACTAAAGATACATAAATTATCAATAGTCTTCATCAATAATAAATCGTAGATTTAGAACATATGGTAGATGATAAAACTTTTCAACCATAGTTGCAGGTGAACGAAAGCAATCCATTAAAAGAGTCAAATAGACTATAAAGTCTATTGTCTTCTCCACGTTAAAAGTCCACCAACAATATTTTATCCTCGTAACATCAATCAACAGTTCTTTTCCACAATCATATGAATAACTCATAATCATAATTGTGATTCTAAATTCTCTTCTTATCCCAGACGAAGATAATTTTTATCACTTGTCTTTTACTCGAAACATCAAATATCATGGTTATACCAAATCACAGTTCTGCTCATAATCATACTAATAAATTCATCTCTTTGCACCACTCGCCAAAGATATTCATCAATGCATCATCTTTACACTACAAAGCTAAAGATATTCAACAACAGTCATCTTTGCATTACGAGCCAAAGATATTCATCAATAATTCATCTTTGCACTACAGGCTAAAGATATTCAACAACAGGTCATCTTTGCATTACGAGCAAAAGATATTCATCAATAATTCATCTTTGCACTACAAGGCTAAGATATTCATCAACAAGTCATCTTTGCACTACGAGCCAAAGATATTCATATATCAAAGAAATACATAATCATTTCGAAGTTATATAACAATAATTATAACCATGTTGATCAATTCACCTTTGCACTTAAGCTAAAAATAGTCAATTGTAAATTCAATGGTCATGATCATACCAGTCAACAATTCAACTTTTGCACTACTGGCCAAAGAGAACCTATATTCACGATCATACCAATAATCTACCCATCTTTACACTCAAGTCAAAGAGAAATATTATCATTAGGGTTATAAGAATGTTATATAAAAACAATATAATCAAAACATGGTTTTAATTTCAAGAGTAAGATTCATAAATCAACGATAATTTGGTCAAAGAAGAAACCAATTTGTCGTGAATAGTACCCCATATTCGTACATAGTACCGTATACGTGCATAATAACTGTGACGACCCCAAAATAGGTCCATTCCATCCAACCCATTCTGAGTCGCCAAATACATGGTACGTAAACAACTACAACTTTATTATCACAACAATAAAGCGTGAGTTTAAATACAAATATTATCTTCTAGACAATATTTATACTCAAATAAATCCTCATCACATTTATTGATACATTATTTTACAATAATGGTGAGGACTACTAAACAACTCTCTCTAGAACCTTCATTCCATACCCGACTAGTACTTTCGCTACATTTTCGCCTCCCGAGAAGAAAAATGGAACAACAAGGAAAAGGGTGAGCTCAACTAGCCCAATAAAGAATATTATGACTAAGATAATATACAACAAATTATCGTTAGTCTCCAACAGGAAAAATCGATAGAATACAATAGACAACAAGTTTTGGATCAATAGTCGCAATGAAATAATAATTCATAGAAGAGTTACGTAGAGAATGAAATCTACTATAATCTATGAATTTAATAGTCCATCATCAATATTTTATCCTCGTAACATCAATCAATATTCATCTCAAATCAAATATTCATCTTTGCCTTCACGGTGCCAAAGATATTCATCAATCTGGTCATGTTCATCTCAACACTGCTCATCTTTGCACTAAAGGCCAAAGATATTCATCAATCGGTCATGTTCATCTCAACACTGCTCATCTTTGCACTAAAGGCCAAAGATATTCATCATCGGTCATGTTCATTTAAAACCGCTTCATCTTTGCACTACAAAGCCAAAGATATTCTTGAAATCATTCATCTTTGCACTACAGGCCAAAGATATTCAATAATATCATCATTTAAGACTGAGGATGATGAAAAATATTTTTAAAGAACGAATCCAGTGAAACAAAATGACAAGGATTAAGAATTAAGGATTCGTACTTTGTTTTATCCATGTCCAACAATACCTCAAAAATAATCATAGTGGTGTAAAATTCAAGAATGATCAAAACATGGATACAATCAAAGCTAGTATCCGAATAGATATTTTTGGACGAAAAGAAAAATTTTCATTTTTCGATGAATAAAGGTAGTGATTCGTGAATAAGGTCAGATATCGTGAATAAGGTCCGTACACGTGAATAGTAACTCCGACACCAAAAGATAGAAATTCCACAAAAAAAACATTTTCACGCCTTCATTGAATAGTACTCGTGAATAAGAACTCGTGAATAGTAACTCATGAATAGTAACTCGTGAATAAGAACTCATGAATAGTAACCCGATAGCATGAAAAAGTTCCAAATTTGATAAAAGTACCAACCAATATTTTAGCATAATGATATTGAAGAATTAATATCATTTGAGAAGAAAATAACATCCCTCACCTCAAAGAAGAAAAGATTTCGGAAGGAAAGGTGGGGAAGTGATTTGAATGAAACTTGTAGATTGAATAAGAACTCTCAAAGTATCTAAATACTCACAAAATACGCTCAATAATATAGAGAGAGAAAAGAGAAAACTTTATTTTTCGTGTGATTTTTAATTCTAACTTAGCCCTCTATTTATAGGAAAATGTTAGCTCGCCAAGGCAGACTTGACTTCGCACCGATGGCTTTTACCGCTACTATTGCCACCCACCACATTTAAAATAAAATTCAGCACATTTTTTTCACCAACCACAAGTGGGGCCCACTCAATTCTAGAATTTTCCACCAAAATCAATTATAACCCTAATTTAGAATCACCACCTCTTAAAATTCATAACAAATCCTTCGTTCATTTTAACGGTTCAAAATTTGTGGACATATACTCAACTTATGTATGTATAACATATCAAAAATTACAACGATCCAGCGGTATTGGGATTAAAAATTATAACCCCATAATATATCTCAAAACCCCGATTTGATTTTTAATACCTCAATCCGATAAAAAATACCGATAAAACACCTCAACATTATTTCCTTCATTAATAACCACATAAATAAATCCATCATTTATATTCATATAAAATAAATATTTCCTTATCATATGAATCAATAATTAATTATTCACAAATAATATTACAGAATCACATTTACGACAACCAGTCGCTCCTCAGAGAAGAGGGGCTTTCAATAAGGATCTCTCTCATCTTGGCAAGCAATTAGGTGACCAAACCTCTCCTTAGATGTAACTTTCTAGACATTGACAATAATGTTATCTAATAATATTATTCAAATAATATGAATTATTGATATGATAATGGGAAATATCTTGTGCGATGACAATTATTAAAACAAAGAATAATATAAAATACCAACGCAAAGAATTATTGAATCAATAAAATAAAATCTTGAGCGAAGATTATCGTAACAATTATTGAGTAGTGCCTTCTTACGTAAGAATCAATAATTGGTGCAATACCGTGTCTTCTTGTTCAACAACGCAGATTAGTGTGTTTTAACCACGTGTATTCCAACGATCTTAACAGAATAACTACGTCGTTATTTTTAACCAACTTATATTTGTCGCTTTCTTCATCCAATCGCTCTTTATGGGGCTCATTTACACATGGTCGCTACTGTCGCATTTAATATTCCCGACAATACTTAATATTCCACGACCAAACGAATATTCCCACAACAATGAATATTTTATCACCACTTGCTTTTATTTAAAATATTTGCGCATTTTACCCATAACTAACCACATTAATCAAATCCACCCTTACTATTTCAAAATAATAAATAAAGGAAATTCCTTTTATTTAAAAAAAAATTTCGGTCTTACAACCTCCCTCCTTATGAAATTTCGTCCTCGAAATTGGACGACGTACTGGTGTTTGAAAAGGTAAAGATACCTCGCTTTCATTTTCGCTTCCAATTCCGTGTCATTTCCTCTATAAGATGATTCCTCCACAAAACTTTAACTTGTGGTATGACCTTCACACAGCGTGGGACATGCTCCTTCCTATCCAAAATCTTGACATGTACCTCCTCATATGTTAAATCTTCTATTTATCTCGTCCGGTTCTAACTCAATGACGTAGTTCGGTCGTCCACATATTTACATAACATCGATACGTGAAAACGTTATGAACACGCATCATACTTGGCGGTAAACGCGAGTCTATAGGCCACAGTTCCTATTCGATCGAGAATTTCAACTGGATTAATAAATCGAAGGTTTGAGCTTTTCTCACCTCACCGATTCTCTCGCTTTTGAAATAACAACTTCTTCGCACCTCCTTCTTCAAATTCATCGACTCGGTGTGTGTAGCAAGCGACTTTAACTTTATCGATTAAAGTCGATTATACTCAGTATATCATCACGTGCATCAGATATCATCACGTGGGTACCTAGAGTTTTCATCTCTATCTCTATTATTTGTATATTATACGAAATTAGTCTTTGACAATATCGTATCGATTTCAGATACGATCTTCTACTCAACACGTCGCCTACCACGTTCGCTTTTCAGGATGGCATGGTCGAACATATCATTGAAATGAGTCTCTCTTGAGTTCTTCAAGCTCTTCCCACATTCCTCGCTCCATTCGAATTTTGTATCTCTACGAGTCACCACGATAATGGAATAGCGATTCGAGAATATCCTTCAACGAATCTCCGATAATAACCAACTAAGCCTGAAAGCTACGTATTTCGATTACCGCTTAGGTTGCTTTCTCAATCGTGACTCATATCCCAATCTTGGATAAGACGTCACAATGACACCTATCGATTTACTATCGCATTTAATATGACGTCCCTTACAGAGAGTTCGGCTTAGGTGAATTCCACAAAGGAAGTCACAAGATAAAGGCTCGGTACCAAATTCTATAATTGAATTTTTAACTCACGAAGTTCAATAGAGCCATTCGATATGAGATTTTAGAAATGAGTTTTTTGTCTAGGGTTCAAATTCGATACAAAATTTAATATCGAGCTTTGGGAGTAAGCCAAGAAATTCTTCGAGAGAAAATACGTCGGGGAAAATCAATAACAACAAGAATATTATTCAAATCGACGTGTCTTTATTCAAATCCATAACATGGACTAAGAAAACTTGACATCCAGTAATAAGCGAATGACTTCATGGCTTGATATGAAAATGTTTGATTACAATGGTTTGATTGCTTGAATTGAATAACAAAGTTGCTTAGGAATATGAAAACTAACAACCTTACAAAAGCAATCAATTTGGCATGATGAGTAGTTAACCTTAAAATCACATCAAAAGCAAATATCTCTATAGAAATAAGGTTAACGTGTAATGTGATAGTGCCAACCGAATCAAACAAGATTTCTAAACAACAGATGTAATGAAAGTTTCTCTAACGGATTCTCCATAAATAGGTCAAAGTCTAATTTCTCCGTAGTCAAGTTCAAACGTTGAGCGCAAGCAAAGAGATAAAAGAATGGGTAGAACCCAGATATCTAGTAAGGTATAAACTTCGCAAGAATTTATAATTAACTAACCGATGCTAACTTCGTTCGGGTTCTCGCATTTTGACCCGGCCACGACAAACGCTTCTTCCAGAATCGTTGACTTTGACTTTTACGGGACATCCTTTCGAGTCACCATTCATTGGATGGGTTTCGATATCGCATAATCTCGAAGCGATATGTCCTTCTTTTCCACAATTATAGCATACCTTGAACTGTTAGGCGGTTTGGACTAATATGTCCCTCTTTCCGCATTTGTAACATACTGACCGATGGTCTTTCTCCTCCTTGGAACCGGGATTCTACTGCTACGACGTCTTCACACGGTCGTTGTTGAATCTCTCTTTTAAAATCTCCTCCGACTCGCTTCTTCTATTTTCATGGCCATGATTACCACCGAGTGGTTACCGCCCTTGTCAAGTATTCTTCTTTCTCCATTGGTTATCGTTATTACGATGATCGCTATCTTCTAGATGATCTGGTTATGGTCCCTCGGTTGAACGTGCATTTCGTTATCTCGCTTCTAACAACCGAGCCTCATTGACAACATCCGAATAGAGAGAAAATTTATGAGAAATGAGATCTTCGACGTATGCGGTTTCAAACCTCTCGAAACATCCGCGTCATCGTTCCTCATTCTCCACCAAATGAGGTGCTGAAACTGGATAACTCATGAACTTCGCCTCGTCTTTGGGACACCGCCATGTTATTCGCTCCAGCCTAATAAACTCCACTTCCTTCATACGACGAATACTTTCGTGGAAGTACTTGTCATTGAACTGCTTTCAAACGTCTCCCACGACATCTTGAAAGGTTTGGATGGGTACGCTTCATGATTCCCACCGATGAATCGCTTCGCCACGGAACATAAAAGTAGCGAATGGAACTTTTCGTTCCTTCGCATCCCAAGACATCGAATATCTTGGTAATTTGTTTGACCCATGTTTCCGCCATGATCGGATCTCGCTTTCCCTGCAATTCGTGGTCCCAACTCTCTTTGAATCGCTCATTGTGACCACCCATGAATTACTATCATTTCCTCCTTTATTTTGAACACGAGTCTCCTCAAATCGATTTTGCATGAATCGCAAAAACTTCTAAACATCCCTCGTTCATCATCTCGCTTTCAATGGTGTTGTTCACGGGAGGAACATTGCCACTGTTGCACGCTTCTCCTCGTTGGTGAAAGACAGCATCTCCACGGTCTCATTTACTCCATCGTTAATATTCTAAGTCGACATTCTCAAATACTTTCATAAAATAAGGGTTAATTAAGGAAATCAATATATCACATAATATCCCTATATCTTGACCCAACTAACAAATAAGCTTAGGTAGGACACACTAGCTAGCGAAGAATTTACTCGTCTCTCCCTCCTAGTTTTATTCCCGATCTCCGCCAGAGATCATATCCCTAAGCTCGATACCAACCGTGACGACCCCAAAATAGGTCCATTCCATCCAACCCATTCTCGAAGTCGCCAAATACATGGTACGTAAACAACTACAACTTTATTATCACAACAATAAAGCTGTGAGTTTAAATACAAATATTATCTTCTAGACAATATTTATACTCAAATAAATCCTCATCACATTTATTGATACATTATTTTACAATAATGGTGAGGACTACTAAACAACTCTCTCTAGAACCTTCATTCCATACCCCGACTAAGACTCGCTACATTTTCGCCTCACGAGAAGAAAAATGGAACAACAAGGAAAAGGGTGAGCTCAACTAGCCCAAAGAAGAATATTATGACTAAGATAATATACAACAAATTATCGTTAGTCTCCAACAGGAAAAATCGATAGAATACAATGTACAACAAGTTTCGGATCAATAATCGCGTGAAATAATAATTCATAGAAGAGTTACGTAGAGAATGAAATCTACTATAATCTATGAATTTAACAGTCCATCATCAATATTTTATCCTGTAACATCAATCAATATTCATCTCAAATCAAATATTCATCTTTGCACTACAGCCAAAGATATTCATCAATCGGTCATGTTCATCTCAACACTGCTCATCTTTGCACTAAAGGCCAAAGATATTCATCAATCGGTCATGTTCATCTCAACACTGCTCATCTTTGCACTAAAGGCCAAAGATATTCATCGATCGGTCATGTTCATTTAAACACCGCTCATCTTTGCACTCACAGCCAAAGATATTCTTCAGAAATCATTCATCTTTGCACTCTGCCAAAGATATTCAATAATATCATCATTTAAGACCGAGGATGATGAAAAATATTTTTAAAGAACGAATCCATTGAAACAAAATGACAAGGATTAAGAATTAAGGATTCGTACTTTTGTTTTATCCATGTCCAACAATACCTCAAAAATAATCATAGTGGTGTAAAATTCAAGAATGATCAAAACATGGATACAATCAAAGCTAGTATCCGAATAGATATTTTGAATTAAAGAGAAAATTTTCATTTTTCTATTGAATAGTAAAGATTCGTGAATAGTCAGATATCGTGAATAGTCCGAGATATCGTGAATAGTAACTCAGACACCAAAAGATAGAAATTCCACAAAAAACATTTTCACGCTTTCATGAATAGTACTCGTGAATAATAACTCGTGAATAGTAACTCATGAATAGTAACTCGTGAATAAGTAACTCATGAATAGTAAACCCATACATGAAAAAGTTCCAAATTTGATAAAAGTACCAACTAATATTTCAAAGATAATGATATTGAAGAATTAATATCATTTGAGAAGAAAATAACATCCCTTACCTCAAAGAATCGAAGATTTTTAAGGAAAGGTCGGAAGTGATAATCTTGAATGAAACTTGTCTTTAATAAAGAACTTTCAAAGTATCTAAATACTCACAAAATACGCTCAATAATATAGAGAGAAGAGAGAAAACTTTATTTCGGTGTGATTTTCAATTCTAACTTAGCCCTCTATTTATAGGAAAATGTTAGCCCGTAGCAAGGCATTTGACTTGCCACGCTACTGATGGTTTTTTACCGCTACTATTGCCACCCACCACATTTGAAATAAAATTCAGCACATTTTTTTCACCAACCACAAGTGGGGCCCACTCAATTCTAGAATTTTCCACCAAAATCAATTATAACCCTAATTTCCTAATCACCACCTCTTAAAATTCATAACAAATCCTTCGTTCATTTTTAACGGTTCAAAATTTGTGGACATATACTCAACTTATGTATGTATAACATATCCAAAATTACAACGATCCAGCGGTCGGATTAAAATTATAACCCCATAATATATCTCAAAACCCCGATTTGATTTTTTTAATACCTCCAATCCGATAAAATATCGATAAAACACCTCAACATTATTTCCTTCATTAATAACCACATAAATAAATCCATCATTTATATTCATATAAAATAAATATTTCTTATCATATGAATCAATAATTAATTATTCACAAATAATATTACGTAATCACATTTATGACAACCAGTTGCTCTCAGAGAAGGGGCTTTCAATAAGGATCTCTCTCATCTTGGCGGCGCAATTAGGTGACCAAACCTCTCCTTAGGCGTAACTTTCTAGACATTGCCAATAATGTTATCTAATAATATTATTCAAATAATATGAATTATTGATATGATAATGGGAAATCTTGCGTGATGTGACAATTATTAAAACAAAGAATAATATAAAATACCAACGCAAAGCAATTATTGAATCAATAAAATAAAATAATTGAGCAAGTAATGATGTGTAACAATTATTGAGTAGTGCCTTCTTACGTAAGAATCAATAATTGGTGCAATACCTGGTACCTCTTCGCTCAACAACGCCAGATTAGTGTGTTTTAACCACCGTGTATTCCAATGGTCTTAATTCAGAATAACTACGCTAGTTATTTTTAACCAACTTATATTTGTCGTTTTTCTTCATCCAATCGCTTTAGTTATGGGGCCCACACATGGTCAATGGTCAATCGCATTTAATATTCACAGCGATTTAATATTCCACGACCAAACGAATATTCCCAAAACAACAATGAATATTTTATCACCACTTGCTTATTTAAAATATTTGCGCATTTTACCCATAACTAACCACATTAATCAAATCCACCCTTACTATTTCAAAATAATAAATAAAGGAAATTCCTTTTATTTAAAAAAATTTTGAGGTCTTACAATAACCTCGACATTTAAAAGATAAAGTTTTATAATAAAATTTATATCCATATTTATAACACCTTAATCCAAATGTTATAAATCACTTAGAAATCTCATAATCTAATATTATTAATATTACAATAATATTTTAATCATTTCTAAAACTTATAAACAATTTAATTAAATTGTTTACACTTTACTAATTAATGCATTTAATCATCATAAAATGCCAAACTCATAAGATTTCATCACCAATAACCAAAACCCTCATCAAAAAATCAAGATATACCTCATATATGATTCTCAAGCCATAAAATCATATTTTCCAATTTTCTTACTTCACATAACATATTTAATTCATTTACTCATAACTAGAATATTTTCATGAAAAATACCAAATCAGTTCCAAAAATATTTCTTTTCCGGGATTTAGCATAACATAGTCCCATATTGAACAAATATTTTCTCAAAATTTTAAAAATTCATTTACTACTATTTTCATATGGCCAAAACCACCGAATATTTAAACATTTATCATAAATTATACTTTTATCCAAAAATTCTAAAATTTACACCAGTATACTCGATATTATATAGATGTACTCCCAATAAAAATTTTATCAATTTTGGAGTTAATCACAAGGAGTTATAAATAGTTACTTTTAAAATAGTCTTTTCTCATAAAATCCATAACTCCTAATCTATACATCCAAAAATCGCCATTTTGGACACACTCTACAAACTCATCAAAATATCATTTCAAATTTTTCCAGAATTTTTGAAGGTTCAGAAAAATTTGAAACTAAAAACATAATAACCCTTAAAATCCCTTACTATATCCTTACCTCAAAAGAAAGCAAAGATTTAATTAGAATAACGTTGAACGAACTTGCACCAGTATAGCAACACTCAAAGTATACTCAAAATACTCACAAGAATACGCCTCGATAATATAGAGAGAAAACTTGATTTACGGTGTGATTTTCAATTCTAACCTCAAGACCTATTTATAGGAAAATGCTTTAAAACCACCAAAGCAGAAAATTTATTAAATATTATTATATTTTTTCCAAAACTTCATACGCATGTTTTACCATCTGAACTCAGCCCCTATCACATGTTAAATAAGGAAAACAAAATGAAAAACACGTTTTTGTAAATAAAAATAATTAAAACTTTCAAAAATCAATTATTTCGGAACTTCAGAACTTCAATAATTCATAATAAATAGCTCTTTTATCAGAAAATTCTAATCTCGCGAGTTTTTATAGGAAATTCAATTCTCTACAACTTTGCAGAAGAAAGTTTTTCCAAATTCCAAACAAAAATTGACCAGAATCCACAAACGGGTGATTTTATAGGCTATAATCAAATTTCGGTCAATAATTGTGTCCACCAACACACAAAATATGTGTTAAACATTTATTACTACAAAAATACTCTTCCTCCTCATATACTCATATATCCCACATTCATTATAAAAATATCATCAGTTAATATATTATTAAAATAATATATTTAAATAAATTATTTTATCGAAAAAGACAAAATATTAATTTTCAACAATTGTCACATTAAAAATTTTCTCCATCTATGTCCACATAAAATAAATATTTTCCTCATCATAAAATCAATAATTAATTATTCACAAATAATATTACATAATCACAATATTGACAACCGTGCAGTAGTTCGAAAGAAAGAGGGCTTTCAATAAGGATCTCTCCTTACTTGGCAAGCAATTGATTAGGTGACCAAACCTCTCCTTGACAGAACTTTCTAGACATTGCCAATAATGTTATCCAATAATATTATTCAGATAATATGAATTATTATTCGATAATGGAAAATCTTTGTGTAATGACAATTCTTGAAACAACAAAAGAATATAAAATATCAACGCAGTAATTATTGAATCAATAAAATATAATATTGAGCAGTAATTCTTTGTAACAATTATTGAGTAGTGCTTTCTTACGTAAGAATCAATAATTCAAAATACTTATGTAATACCGTGTTCTATCGCATGCAACAACGCCAGTATTACTTTACTTTACCCACCGGGTATTTCAACAATGTGTAAAAGGTAACAATTGTTGTTATTTATAAAACTCCCTTTTGTTGTTTTCTTCATCCCAAAGCGGTTATTACGTTATGAGGCTAATACAAATGGTCGCATACCGCCGCATTTAATATTCCCACAACGTAAAGAATATTCCACGACCAAACGAATATTTCTAAACAATAATGAGTATTTTATAACCACTTGCTTATTTTGAAAAAATTATATATATCACCCTTAACTTTAACTTTTATCAATTTAACCATTTACTTGAATAGTAATTATAAGAAAAATTGAATACTTTTATTTCATAAAATTGGGGGCCTTACAATCTCCCTCCTTATGAAATTTCGTCCTCGAAATTTACGCACAGTATTTCAAAGAGTTGAGAATACCTTGCTTTCATTTTGATTCTATCTCCCTCATCATCATGATTTCTCCATTGCTCATCTCCGTATTTGAGATATCATTCTAGAATACTGACTTCAAAACAAGGGTTAATTTAACAAATTAACATATCACATAATATCCCGATATTATGGTGACCAACAAATAAGCTTAGGTAGGACACACTAGCGAAGGATTTACTCATCTCTCCCTCCTAGTTCTAATCCGATCTCCGCCAGAGATCATATCTCGTGACGCCCCAAAATAGGTATACATCACCTATTACGAGTTGTCAATACATGGTACGTAAACAACTACAACTTTATTATTACAACAAGAAACGTGAGTTTGAATACAAATATTATCTTCAGAGAATATCTATACTCAAATAAATCCTCATCACATTTATTGATACATTATTTTACAAAAATGGTGAGGACTACTAAACAATCCTTTCTAAAACCTTCATTCCATACCCCTAACTCGTACTCGCTTATATTCTCCTCCCGAGAAAAATGGAACAAAAAGGAAAAGGGTGAGCTCAACTAGCTCGGTAAAGAATATTATGACTAAGATAATATACAACAAATTATCGTTAGTCTTCAACAGGAAAAATATAATAGAATACAATAGACAACAAATTTTAAATCAATATTCATAGTTGAAATAATAATTCATTAGAAGAGTTAAGTAGAGAATGCAAACTACTATCTTCTATGTATGAATTTTAAAGTTCATCGCTCATCTTTTATCCTCGTAACATCAATCAATATACATCCGAATCAAATATTCATCTTTGCACTCACAGCCAAAGATATTCATCATTGGTCATGTTCATTTAAACACTGTTCATCTTTGCACTACGGGCCAAAGATATTCTTCAGAAATCATTCATCTTTGCACTACAGCCAAAGATATTCTTAAGAAATCATTCATCTTTGCACTACTGTGCCAAAGATATTCTATAATATCATCATTTAAGACCGAGGATGATGAAAAATATTTTTTTAAAGAAATGAATCCAAATGAAACAAAATGACAAGGATTAAGGATTAAGGATTCAGTACTTGGTTTTATCCACGTCAAAAATACCTCAAAAATAATCATAGTGGTGTAAAATTCAAGAATGATCAAAACATGGATACAATCGAGTTAGTATCCGAATAGATGTTTTGGACGAAAAGAAGAAATTTTATTTTTAAATTGAATAGTACAGTATCGTGAATAGGTTTGATACGTGAATAAGGTCGATACGTGAATAGTAATCTCAGACACCAAAAGATAGAAATTCCACAAAAACATCTTCACGCTTCATGAATAGTACTCGTGAATAGTAACTCGTGAATAAGTAACTCATGAATAGTAACTCGTGAATAAGTAACTCATGAATAGTAACCCCACATGAAAAGTTCCAAATTTGATAAAACTTCAGATCAACATTTCAAAGATAATGATATTGAAGAAATAATATCATTACAAAAAAAAATATCCCTTACCTCGAAAGATCAAGACTTTTAATTTGAACACAGGATATAGTGTCAAGGAACTTGCACCGAATCTAACAATACTCAAAGTATACTCAAAATACTCACAAGAATACGCTTCGATAATATAGAGAAAACTTGAGCTTTTGGTGTGATTTTCAATTCTAACCTAAGACCCTATTTATAGGAAATTGCTTAGAACACCAAAGCGTAAAATTTAATAAAATATTAATATATATGTAAGACCTCAATTTTATGAAATAAAAGTATTCAATTTTTCTATTCAAGAATTGGTTAAATTGATAAAAGTTAAAGTTAAGGTGATATATGAATTTTTTTTTCAAAATAAGCAAGGGGTATAAAGTATTCATTATTATTTCGGGAATATTCGTTTGGTCGTGGAATATTCTTTCCGTATTGGGAATATTAAATGCGACGACGGCAAACCCAATATGTGGGGCCTCATAACGAAAGCGATTGGATGAAGAAAACGACAAATATAAGTTGGTTAAAAATAACGGCGTAGTTATTGTTACCAATTAAGATCATTGGAATACCGGTGGTTAAAATAAAGAATAATCTGGCGTGGTCGCACAAGAGAAGACACCAGCGGTATTGCACAATATTGTTGAATTATTGATCCTTACGTAAGAAGGCACTACTCAATAATTTTCACGTGAGTTCTTGTTCAATATTTTATTTTATTGATTCAATAATTCTTTGCGTTGATATTTTATATTATTGTTGTTCAATAATTGTCACTGCACATTATCTCCATTATCAGATCAATAATTCATATTATTTGAATAATATTATTAGATAGCATTATTGGCAATGTCTAGAAAGTTCTGTCAAGGAGAGGTTTGGTCACCTAATTGCGCGCCAGTAAGGAGAAATCCTTATCGGAAAGCCCCCTCTTTCCTGGGAACGGCCTGGTTGTCATAAATGTGATTCTGTAATATTATTTGTGAATAATTAATTATTGATTCATATGATAAGAAAATATTTATTTGATGTGGATATAAATGATGGATTTATTTATGTGGTTATAAGTGAAGGAATTAATGATGAGGTGTTTTATCAGTATTTGTCGAAATGGAGAACAAAATATGGGATTTTCAGAAAAATTAGTTTATTACTTGATTTTGTAAAATCCATAACTCTTTGTGTATAATGAGTTAAGAGATGAGCCATATATCAAAAGAAAGCCCTAGAAGTAAGCTAACTGTAGAAATTTGAATCACCCAAAAATTCTTTGTAGATATATTTCGTGGTGAAATTTTGAATGAAATGGTCCGAAGGACTAATAGTCCGAAAAAATCGTTGTTCTTCAAACTATATTATGTGAGTTATAAATTTTGATCCGACCGTTGGATCGTTGTAATTTTTGGATATGTTATACATACATAAGTTGAGTATATGTCCACAAATTTTGAACCGTTAGAAATGAACGAATGATTTGTTATGAATTTTAAGAGGTGACTGATTCAGAAATTAGGTTTTGGTGAAAATTTAGAATTGAGTGGGCCCCACTCTTGGTTGTTGGGGAAGATGGCTGATTTTTGGTGGTGGAATAGTAGCGAAGTAAAGCCATCGGTGCAGCAGTCAAGTCCGCTTTCTACGGCTAACATTTTCCTATAAATAGAGGGCTAAGTTAGAATTGAAAATCACACCGTAAATAAAGTTTTCTCTTCTCTCTCTAGATTATCGAGTGTAATTTGTGAGTATTTAGATACTTGGTGAGTTGATATTCATCGGTCTGCAAGTTTCCTTGATATAATATATCCGATATCCCGTCGGAAGTCTTTGCTCTTTTGAGGTAAGGGATAGTAAGGGATATTATTTTTTTCAGAATGATATTATTTCTTCAATATCATTATCTTTGAAATGTTGATCTGAAGTTTTATCAAATTTGGAACTTTTTTCATGTCTGGGGTTACTATTCATGAGTTCTTATTCACGAAGTTACTATTCATGAGTTACTATTCACGAAGTTACTATTCACAGTACTATTCAGTAAGCGTGAAAATGTTTTTTGTGGAATTTCTATCTTTTGGTGTTTGGAGTTACTTATTCACGATACAAGACTATTCACGATATCATTGACTATTCACGAAATATTTAAGACTATTCATAGAAAAATGAAAATTTTTCTTTTCGCTCTAAAATATCTATTCGGATACTAGCTTTGATTGTATCCATGTTTTGATCATTCTTGAATTTTACACCACTATGATTATTTTTGAGGTATTTTGGACGTGGATAAAACCAATGCAAAGATGAATGATTTTGAAGAATATCTTTGGCTTCGTAGTGAAAAGATGAACAGTGTTTAAATGAACATGATTAAATCTGATGAATATCTTTGCCAAGAGTGCAAAGATGAATTATTGATGAATATCTTTTGCTTCAGAGTGCAAAAAGATGACTTGTTGATGAATATTTTAGCCATAGGTGCTAAGATGAATTATTGATGAATATCTTTTGCTCGTAGTGCAAAGATGACTTGTTGATGAATATCTTAGCTCAGTAGTGCAAAAAGATGAATTATTGATGAATATCTTTTGCTTCGTAATGCAAAGATGAATTGTTGATGAATATCTTTAGCTTTGTAGTGTAAAGATGAACTGTTGATGAATATCTTTGGCCCGTGGTGCAAAGATGAATTTATTAGTATGATTATGAGCGGGGCGTGATTTGGTATAACCATGATCTTTGATGTTTTGGTAAAGACAAGTGATGAAAATTATCTTTGTCTTGGATGAGAAAGGAATTTAGAACTACAATTACGATTATGAGTTATACACGTGATTGTGGGATGAGGAATTGTTGATTGATGTTACGAGGATAAAACATTGTTGGTGGATTTTTAACATGGAGAAGACAATAGACTTTATAGTCTATTTGACTCTTCTAATGGATTGCTCATTCCACGCAACTATGGTTGAAAAGTTTTATCATCTACCATATGTTCTAAATCTCGATTTATTCTTGATGAAGACTATTGATAATTTATTTATCTTTAGTCATAATATTCTTTATCGAGCTAGTTGTGGTTTCACCCTTTTGTTTCACAATTCCTTTCGTGTAATAAAAGTGTATTTGGGTCGAGCGGGGATAGCGAGGAATAGAGTGGTGGTCTATAGATGTTGAGGTGAGGTGAATTTAACTTGGAATGGTGTTTTGTCACTATCATACAAGATGTCTAAATGACATACAATCTCGTGTTATCATAAGACATGGTTGTCTTTCATCCACTACTTTGAGTATATTTACAAGCACTACCTATATAATCTTGGTGTTTGTTTGGAGTATAATACCAAATTAGAGACAGTGGAGATAATGATATGTCAAGAGAAGACTCGCCATTGGGAAGAATATGATAGTAATCTTCTTGTTATTCTTTGGGGTCTATTAGGTCAACCAAGGATAATTACGTGGCCATATGATATCTACCATAACCTAAAAGCATGGCCTCCCATGTACGAAGGTTTCTTGAGCACTTCCCAAAGATTCTAATTTCTAAAACAGTTTTGATTTGTACATACTTTATGTAAGGTGTCATGGTGACGTGTTATCCAAGTTGGTGTCCGAGTTACATTTGGTATATATTGGTATCCAAACTCACAAAGATATGTGTTGTTGTATTTTGCACGACAATTGTTGTAATAAAGTTGTAGTTATTTCTGTACCATGTATTTAACGACTCAGAATAGGTTGGATGGAGTGGACCCATTTTGGGGTTGTGACACATGGGATCAGGGCCTAGGGATATGATCTCTGGCGGAGATCGGGGAATAGAACTAGGAGGGGAGAGATGAGTAAATCCTTCGCTAGTGTGTCCTACCTAAGCTTATTTGTTGGTCGTCATCATAATATCGAGATATTATGTGATATGTTAATTTGCTCAATTAACCTTTGTTTTGAAGCTGTATTCTAGAATGATATCTCAAATACAGGAGATGAGCAATGGAGAAATCATGATGACAGGGGAGATAGAATCTGAAATGAAAACAAGGTATTCTCAACTCTTTGAAATACCAGGTACGTAAATTTTTGGGACGAAATTTCATAAGGAGGGGAGATTGTAAGACCCCGAATTTTATGAAATAAAAGTATTCAATTTTTCTATTCAAGAATTGGTTAAATTGATAAAAGTTAAAGTTAAGGGTGATATATGAAATTTTTTTTTCAAAATAAGGAGGGGTATAAAGTATTCATTATTGTTTGGGAATATTCGTTTGGTCGTGGAATATTCTTTACGTAGGGGAATATTAAATATTTGGTAGTGACCATGTGTGGGCCTCATAACGGAAAGCGATTGGATGAAGAAAGCGACAAATATAAGTTGGTTAAAAATAACTACAGAAGTTGTTATTCTGAATTAAGACCGTTGGAATACAAATTGGTTAAAATACGATGAATATACGCGTGGTTGCACGAAGTATTACGCAGTATTGCACAATATTGTTGAATTATTGATCCTTACGTAAGAAGGCACTACTCAATAATTTTCACGATGAGTTCGCTCAATATTTTATTTTATTGATTCAATAATTGTCTGCGTTGATATTTTATATTATTGTTGTTCAATAATTGTCACTTTGACATTATCTCCATTATCGGATCAATAATTCATATTATTTGAATAATATTATTAGATAGCATTATTGGCAATGTCTAGAAAGTTACATCAAGGAGAGGTTTGGTCACCTAATTGCGGCGCCAAGAAGGAGAAATCCTTATCTGAAAGCCCCCTCTTTCTGAGGAACGGCTGGTTGTCATTATAAATGTGATTCTCGTAATATTATTTGTGAATAATTAATTATTGATTCATATGATAAGAAAATATTTATTTGATGTGGATATAAATGATGGATTTATTTATGTGGTTATAAGTGAAGGAATTAATGATGAGGTGTTTTATCAAGATTTGTCGAAATGGAGAACAAAATATGGGATTTTCGAAAAATTAGTTTATTACTTGATTTTGTAAAATCCATAACTCTTTTTGTGTATAATGAGTTAAGAGATGAGCCATATATCAAAAGAAAGCCCTAGAAGTAAGCTAATCTGAGAAATTTGAATCACCCAAAAATTCTTTGTAGATATTTCGTGGTGAAATTTTGAATGAAATCTGGTCCGAAGGACTAATAGTCCGAAAAATCGGTGTGTTCTTGACTATATTGCGTGAGTTATAAATTTTGATCCGACCGTTGGATCGTTGTAATTTTTGGATATGTTATACATACATAAGTTGAGTATATGTCCACAAATTTTGAACCGTTAGAAATGAACGAATGATTTGTTATGAATTTTAAGAGGTGACTGATTCAGAAATTAGGTTTTGGTGGAAAATTCTAGAATTGAGTGGGCCCCACTCTTGGTTGTTGGGGAAGATGGCTGATTTTGGTGGGTGGAATAGTAGCGAGTAAAGCCATCATCAAAGCGAGTCAAGTGCGCTTGGTGGGCTAACATTTTCCTATAAATAGAGGCTAAGTTAGAATTGAAAATCACACCGTAAACAAAGTTTTCTCTCTTTCTCTCTAGATTATTGAGTGTAATTTGTGAGTATTTAGATACTTGGTGAGTTGATATTCATCGATGCTGCAAGTTTCCTTCAAATATCATATCCGATATCCCGTCAAGTCTTTGCTTCTTTTGAGGTAAGGGATAGTAAGGGATATTATTTTTTTCAGAATGATATTATTTCTTCAATATCATTATCTTTGAAATGTTGATCTGAAGTTTTATCAAATTTGGAACTTTTTCATGCTGGGGTTACTATTCATGAGTTACTATTCACGAGTTACTATTCATGAGTTACTATTCACGAGTTCTTATTCACGAGTACTATTCATGAAGCGTGAAAATGTTTTTTTTGTGGAATTTCTATCTTTTGGTGTCGGAGTTACTATTCGCGTGATATCAAGACTATTCACGATATCTGACACTATTCACGAATACGGACTATTCAAGAAAAATGAAAATTTTTCTTTTTCGTCTAAAATATCTATTCGGATACTAGCTTTGATTGTATCCATGTTTTGATCATTCTTGAATTTTACACCACTATGATTATTTTTGAGGTATTTTTGGACGTGGATAAAACCAATGCAAAGATGAATAATTTCAAGAATATCTTTGGACCCAGAGTGCAAAGATGAACAGGTGTTTAAATGAACATGACTAACTGATGAATATCTTTAGCCAGTAGTGCAAAGATGAATTATTGATGAATATCTTTTGCTCGTAGTGCAAAGATGACTTGTTGATGAATATTTTAGCCAGTAGTGCTAAGATGAATTATTGATGAATATCTTTTGCTCGTAGTGCAAAGATGACTTGTTGATGAATATCTTAGCCTGTAGTGCAAAGATGAATTATTGATGAATATCTTTTGCTCGTAATGCAAAGATGACCTGTTGATGAATATCTTTGCTTTGTAGTGTAAAGATGAGCTGTTGATGAATATCTTTCGCCCGTGGTGCAAAGATGAATTTATTAGTATGATTATGAGCAGGCGTGATTTGGTATAACCATGATCTTTGATGTTTAGGGTAAAGACAAGTGATGAAAATTATCTTTGTCTTGGATGAGGAAAGGAATTTAGAACTACAATTACGATTATGAGTTATACACGTGATTGTGGGGATGTGAATTGTTGATTGATGTTACGAGGATAAAACATTGTTGGTGGATTTTTAACATGGAGAAGATAGACTTTATAGTCTATTTGACTCTTCTAATGGATCGCTTCATTCCACCGCAACTATGGTTGAAAAGTTTTATCATCTACCATATGTTCTAAATCTCGATTTATTATCTTGATGAAGACTATTGATAATTTATTTATCTTTAGTCATAATATTCTTTATCGAGCTAGTTAGTTGTGCTCACCCTTTTGTTTCACAATTCCTTTCGTGTAATAAAAGTGTATTTGGGTTGAGCGGGGGATAAGCGAGGAATAGAGTGGTGGTCTATAGATGTTGAGGGTGAGGTGAATTTAACTTGGAATGGTGTTTTGTCACTATCATACAAGATGTCTAATGACATACAATCTCGTGTTATCATAAGACATGGTTGTGCTCATCCACTTCTTCGAGTATATTTACAAGCACTACCTATATAATCTTGGTGTTTGTTTGGAGTATAATACCAAATTAGAGACAGTGGAGATAATGATATGTCAAGAGAAGACTCGCCATTGGGAAGAATATGATAGTAATCTTCTTGTTATTCTTTGGGGTCTATTAGATCAACCAAGGATAATTACGTGGCCATATGATATCTACCATAACCTAAAAGCATGGCCTCCCATATACGAAGGTTTCTTGAGCACTTCCCAAAGATTCTAATTTCTAAAACAGGTTTTGATTGTACCTTTTATGTAAGGTGTCATGGTGACGTGTTATCCAAGTTGGTGTCCGAGTTACATTTGGTATATATTGGTATCCAAACTCACAAAGATATGTGTTGTTGTATTTTGCACGACAATTGTTGTAATAAAGTTGTAGTTATTTCTGTACCATGTATTTAACGACTCAGAATAGGTTGGATGGAATGGACCTATTTTGGGGTTGTTACAATATAATTATTAAATTTCTACGCACCCAAAATCTGATTCAAACCATCAGCCACCAAGAGTGACTCACCTTGCCTAACTAAAAAAAAAACGTTTTCTTATTAAAAATATTTAAAACTTCAAAAATTAATTATTTCGGAGCTTCAGAACTTCAATAATTCATAATAAATAGACCTTTCATCAGAAAATTTGAATCTCGCGTGTTTTTATAGGAATTTCAATTCTCTACAACTTTGCAGAAGAATGTTTTTCCAAATTCCAAATAGAAATTGACCGAAATCCACAAACGGGTGATTTTATGTGTTATAATCAAATTTCAATTCAATAAATGAGGTCCAACCGACATGTTTAACATGTTTTAAACATTTATTGCAACAAAAATACTCTTCCTCCTCGTATACTCATATATCCCACATTCGTTGTAAAAATATCACCGTTAATATATTATTAAAATAATATATTTAAATGAATTATTTTATCGAAAAAGATAAAATATTAATTTTCAACAATTGTCATTTTAAAAATTTCTCCATCTATATCCACATAAAATCAATATTTTCCTCATCATATAAATCAATAATTAATTATTCACAAATAATATTACGTAATCACAATATTGACAACTGTGCAGGTTCCAGGAAAGAAAGAGGGCTTTCCAATAAGAATTTTCTCACTTCTTGGCGCGCAATTAGGTGACCAAACCTCTCCTTGATGTAACTTTCTAGACATTGCCAATAGTGTTATCTAATAATATTATTCAGATAATATGAATTATTGCTTCGATAATGAAAATACCGTGTAATGACAATTATGAAACAACAAGAATATAAAATATCAACGCAAAGCAATTATTAACTCAATAAAATAAAATCTTTGAATAAAGTAATTATCGTAACCATTATTGAGTAGTGCCTTTAATAATTGGTGCAATACAATCTTCTTGTGCAACAACGCCGTATTATTATGTTTTAACCACCGGGGTATTCCAATAAGTGTTAATTCAGTAATAACTACGCCGTTATTTTTAAATAACTTATATTTGTCGTTTTCTTCATCCAATCGCTAGTTATGGGCCCACACATGGTTTTACAAGGTCGTCGCATTTAATATTCCCGATAAAGATTTAATATTCCACGACCAAACGAATATTCCCTGACGATAATGAATATTTTATAACCACTTGCTTATTTTGAAATATTTCATGTATTTAACCCTTAATTATCCACATTAATCAAATCAACCCTTACTATTTCAAAATAATAAATAAAGGAAATTCCTTTTTATTTAAAAATTTGGGGTCTTACAACCTCCCTCCTTATGAAATTTCGTCCCTCGAAATCGACGACGCACTGGTGTTTCAAAAGGTGAGGATACCTCGCTTTCATTTCCGCTTTCCAATTCCCTGTGTCATTTCCTCTATAGCATGATTCCTCCACAAAACTTTAACTTGTGGTATGACCTTTCTTGGCGTAGGGACATGCTCCTTCCTATCCAAGATCTTGACAGTACCTCCTCATACGTTAAGTCTTCTATTATCTCGCCTTGTTCTAACTCAATAACGTGGTTCGGGTCTTTCACATATTTACTGAAGTACGATATGTGAAAAACACATTATGAACACGAGACATACTCCGGAGGTAACGCAAGTCTATAGGCTACATTTCCTACTCGGTCAAGAATTTGAAATGGCCCAATAAATCGTGGATTGAGTTTTCCTCTATTCCAAAATCTTGTAACTCCCTTCCATGGAGCAACTCGCAATAATACATGATCCCCTACATTAAATTCCACGCCCTTTCGATGAAGATCCGCATAACTCTTTTGTCGATCTTGTGCCGCTTTGTAGCACGTTGTCGAATCATTTGGATCTTTTTCAGTAGTCATACGCATTTCAACTCGGGTCCCAACAATGTTGCTTCACCCACCTCATCCCAACATATTGAGAAGCGACATTTTCATCCATATAATGCTTTGAATGGAGTCACACCTATACTTGCTCGATAACTGTTGTTGTAGGAGAATTCCACCAATGGTAAATACTTATCCCAACTACCCTTGAAGTCTAGGACACGTAGTCTTAATAGATCTTCAAGAGTTTGAATAGTCCTCTCGATTGTCCGTCCATTTGGGGATGGTATCTTCAACTAAATCGCAAATCTGCGCCCATAGTTTTTTTGCAAGCTAACCCAAAATCTTGAAGTGAATCTTGGGTCACGATCCAAACTATGGATACAGGCATGCCATGCAACCTCACAATCTCATTCACGCACATACTAAAGAAGACGTTCAAGGAATAAGTCTTCAGATCGGCAAGAAATGAGCAGACTTGGTTTATCTATCAACAATAACCCAAATAGCATTGATGCCTTGAGAAACCGTAGGAAGACCCGTAACGAAATCCATAGTAATGTGTTCCTACTTCCATTCCGGAATCTCAAGTGGTTGCAACGGACCCTTAGGTACAAGATGCTCCGCCTTTACACGTTGGCAAGTTAAACACATCGAGATAAACTTTGCAATCTCTCTCTTCATATTGTTCCACCAAAATGTATGTACGTCAAGATCACGATACATTTTAGTACTTCCGGATGGATTGCAAATGGCGTATTGTGTGCCTCCATCATAATTTTGTATTTCAAATCGAGTCGTTAGAACACAAAGTCTAGAGTGGACTCAAGTATTCCTTCTTCATCAATTCTCGCCCTAATAGCTCCTTCTTGTACTTTCTTCTTCATATACGATCGCTCCGGCCTGAATGGCTTCGAGCAACCTTAACTTTTTCTATTAAAGTTGGCTCTACGCGATACTTGACATCATCGCACTCGCTCCTCGCAAGATATGATCTTCTACTCAACGCGTCACCTACCACGCTCGCTTTACCGGGATGGTATTGAATAGTGTGGTCGTAGTCTTTCAATAGCTCGAGCCAACGTCATTCGCGCAAGATATTGAGTTCTTTTTGAGTGAAGAAATATTTAAGGCTTTTATGGTCCGAATATATCTCCACTTTCTCCCCATATAGATAGTGCCTCCATATTTTAGCGCGAAACGATCACGCTAACTCTAGATCATGAGTAGGATAATTCCTCTCATACTCTTTAAGTTGTCGCGAGGCATAGGCTATGACTTTCCCACGTTGCATGAGAACACATCCTAACCCTTTGCCTCAAGCATCATCAGAGATAACAAATCCATCCGAACCAGATGGTATTGTTAGAACAGTGCCAAATAAGTCTCCTCTTAAGCTCTTGGAAACTTTTCTCGCATTCTTCGCTCCAAACGAATTTTGTATCCTTCCGAGTTAAATGAAGTTAATGGAGTAGCGATTCGAGAAAAACCTTCCACGAATCTCCGATAATAACCAATTTAAGCCCAAAAACTACGTGACTTTTTACCACCGACTTTCGGTTGCTCCCAACTTCAGATTGCTTCAATCTTCACGGATCAACAGATACTCCATGTTTCGACACCACGTGCCCAAGGAATGCTACTTCCTCAAGCCGTAACTCGCATTTCTTCAATTTGGCATATAGTTGGTTTTCACGAAGCCTTTCGAGTACCAAATTTCAAATGGTGCTCATGATCTTCACGACTTTTGGAATATATGAGGATGTCATCAATAAAGACAACAACGAATTCGATCCAAATATTCCTTGAATACTCGGTTCATCATATCCATGAAAGTCCGCAGGAGCATTAGTTAGTCCAAAGACATGACTAAGAATTCATAATGCCCATACCGAAGTTCAAGGCGTCTTTGAATATCCTCGATTCTAATCTTCATTGATGATATCCGTAATCTAAGATCGATTTTTGAAAAGAATTGTGCCCCTTGCAATTGGTCAAACAAGTCATCAATACGAGGTAGAGGATACCTATTCTTGATGGTGACATGGTTCAATTCCGATAGTCAATACAAAGTCGCATACTCCCGCCTTTCTTCTTTACAAATAAAAACAGAGCACCCCAAGGAGATGTACTTCAGACGAATGAAACCGATGTCCAACAATTCTCGTAGTTGGACCTTTAACTCTCAAGTTCAATAAGAGCCATTCGATATGGGGTTTTAGAAATGGGCTTGTACTGTGTTCAAGATCAATAAAGAATTCAACTTCACGCTCGGGGGGGTAGACCGGAAGTTCTTCAGAAATACGTCAGAAAGTCAATAACAACAGAATATTATTCAAATTTGACGTGTCTTTATTCAAATCCATAACATGGGCTAAGAAAGCTTGACATCCGCTTTTCAATAAACGAATAAATTTTTATGATTAGATATGACAAATGATTGATTTTAATGGTTTAGTTGCTTGAATTGCATAACAAAGTTGGTTAGGAATATGAAAACTAACAACCTTATTTAAAACAATCAATTTTGGCATGATGAGTAGTTAACCAATCAATCCCTAAAATCACATCAAAAGCAAGTATCTTTAAAGAGATAAGGTCAACGGTGTAAGGTAATGGTGCCAACTTGAATCAAACAAGATTTATAAATAGTGGATGTGATGAAAGTTTTTCCTAAACTGAGTTTCCACAGATAGGTCAAAGTCTAATTTCTCCTGAGTCAAGTTTAAACGCTGAGCACATGCAGGAGAGATAAATGAATGGGTAGCACCCAGATCAAGTAAGGTATAAACTTCGCAAGAATTTATAAATAGCTTACCCGTGATCACCTCGTTTGGGTTCCTCGTGATTATGACCAACCACAACAAACGCTTCTTCCCGGAATCGTTGACTTTGACTTTTCCGGGATGTCTTTTGAGTCACCGTCCCTCATTGAACTAGGTTTTCGCCATCGTATAATCTCGATCGATATGTCCTTCCTTTCCACAATTATATAGCATACCTTGAATCTGTCAGGCGGTTTGATCGATATGTCCCTCTTTTTCCGTGATTTTAGAAGATATGACCGGTGGTCGTTTCTCCTCCCTTAGAACCGGGCCTTCACGCAGACCGCCATCTTCTTCACATGGTCGTTGTTAAATCTCCTCTTTTAAAATCTCCTCCCGACTCGCTTCTTCTATTTTTATGGCCATGATTCCACCAGAGTGGTTACCATTTTCGTCCGTCTCTTTTTTCTCCGCAGTTATCATTATTCGTTGATCGCTATCTCGAGTACGATCCCGGTTGTGGTCCTCGGTTGACCGTACTCGTTATCTCGCCTAATAATTGAGCCCTCGTTTATAACATCCGAATAAAGAGAAAATTTATGAGAAATGAGATATCGACGTACGCCGGTTTTAAACCTCTAAGAAACATCCGCCATATATCGCTCCTCATTCTCCACCAAATGAGGTGCAAACCGATAACTCGCAAACTTTGCCTCGCATCGAGACACCGCCATGTTGTTTTGTTCCAATCTGATGAACTCCACTTCCTTCATACGATTTAACACTTTCGTGAAAGTATTTGTCATTAAATAGCTTCAAACGCCTCCCAAGACACGCCGAAAGTATTTGGATGGGTACGCTTCACGACTCCCACCCAAAGAGTCTGCCGCTTTCACCATTTTAACATAAAGGTGGCGAATGGAACCTTCGTTTCTCCGCATCCCAAGACATCGAATATCTTGGTAATTTGTTTGACCCATGTTTCCGCCATGATCGGATCTCGCTTTCCCTTAAATTCGTGGTCCCAACTCTTTGAATCGCTTGGCCGTGACAACCCGTGAATTGCTATCATTTCTCCTCAGATTTTGAACACGAAGTTTCCTCATTCGATTTTGCATGAATCGCAAAAACTTCTAAACATCCCCTCGCTCATCATCTCGCTTCAATGGTGTTGTTCATGGGAGGAACATTGCCACTGCTGCACGCTTCTCCTCGCTGGTGAGTACAGCATCTCCACCTGGCCTCATTTCCATTGTTAATATTCTCACGACATTCTCAAACATCGCCATAAAACAAGGGTTAATTAAGGAAATCAATATATCACATAATATCCCTATATATCGACTCAACTAACAAATAAGCTTAGGTAGACACACTAGCGAAGGATTTACTCTGCCTCCCTCCTAGTTCTATTCCCGATCTCCGCCAGAGATCATATCCCTAAGCTCGATACCAACCGTGACGCCCCCAAAATAGGTATACATCACCCATTCGAAGTTGTCAATACACGGTATGTAAACAACTACAACTTTATTATTACAACAAGAAATCGTGAGTTTGAATACAAATATTATCTTCTAGATAATATCTATACTCAAATAAATCCTCATCACATTTATCGATACATTATTTTACAAAATGGTGAGGACTACTAAACAATCCTTTCTAAAACCTTCATTCCATACCCTACTGCATTTCGCTATATTCTCGCCTCCCCGAGAAAAATGGAACAAAAAGGAAAAGGGTGAGCTCAACTAGCTCAAGAAAGAATATTATGACTAAGATAATATACAACAAATTATCGTTAGTCTTCAACAGGAAAAATATAATAGAATACAATAGACAACAAATTTTAAATCAATATTCGCAATGGAAATAATAATTCATTAGAAGAGTTAAGTAGAGAATGCAAACTACTATCTTCTATGTATGAATTTTAAAGTTCATCGCTCATCTTTTATCCCTCGTAACATCAATCAATATACATCCGAATCAAATATTCATCTTTGCACTACAGGCCAAAGATATTCATCAGTTGGTCATGTTCATTTAAACACCTATTCATCTTTGCACTACGGGCCAAAGATATTCTTCAGAAATCATTTATCTTTGCACTACACAGCCAAAGATATTCTTAAGAAATCATTCATCTTTGCACTACAAAGCCAAAGATATTCCATAATATCATCATTTAAGATCGAGGATGATGAAAATATTTTTTAAAGAAACGAATCCAAAGGAAACAAAATGACAAGGATTAAGGATTAAGGATTCAGATTTGGTTTTATCCACGTCCAAAAATACCTCAAAAATAATCATAGTGGTGTAAAATTCAAGAATGATCAAAACATGGATACAATCAAAGTTAGTATCCGTAATAGATATTTTTGACTTAAAAGAAGAAATTTTATTTTTCTATGAATAGATCAGATACGTGAATAGTGTCAGATACGTGAATAAAGGCCAGATACGTGAATAGTAACTCCGACACCAAAAGATAGAAATTCCACAAAAACATCTTCACGCTTCATTAATAGTACTTCGTGAATAAAGAATCGTGAATAATAACTCATGAATAAGAACTCGTGAATAAGAACTCATGAATAAGAACTCATGAATAGTAACCCCGACATGAAAAGTTCCAAATTTGATAAAACTTCAGATCAATATTTCAAAGATAATGATATTGAAGAAATAATATCATTACAAAAAAAATAATATCCCTTACCTCAAAAAGATCAAGATTTAAATTGAAAAACACAGGATATAAAGGTCAAGGAACTTGCACCGCCTAACAATACTCAAAGTATACTCAAAATACTCACAAGAATACGCCGATAATATAGAGAGAAAACTTCAGCTTTTCGGTGTGATTTTCAATTCTAACCCAAGACCCTATTTATAGAAATTGCTTAGAACATTCAAAGCGTAAAATTTAATAAAATATTAATATATAATTATTAAATTTCTACGCACACCCAAAATCTGATTCAAACCATCAGCCACCAAGAGTGACTCACCTTGCCTAACAAAAAAAAAACGTTTTTCTTATTAAAAATATTTAAAACTTCAAAATTAATTATTTTGAGCTTCTAACTTCAATAATTCATAATAAATAGCCCTTTCATCAGAAAATTGAATCTCGCGAGTTTTTATAGGAATTTCAATTTTCTACAACTTTTCAGAAGAAAGTTTTTCCAAATTCCAAATAGAAATTGACCAAATCCACAAACGGGTGATTTTATAGATATAATCAAATTTCAAATACCAATAAATGGGGTCCACCGACATGTTTAACATGTTTTAAACATTTATTGCAACAAAAATACTCTTCCTCCTCAGATACTCATATATCCCACATTCGTTGTAAAATATCACCATTATTAATATATTATTAAAATAATATATTTAAACGAATTATTTTATCGTAAAAGATAAAATATTAATTTTCAACAATTGTCATTTTAAAAATTTTCTCCATCTATATCCACATAAAATCAATATTTTTCTCATCATATAAATCAATAATTAATTATTCACAAATAATATTACGTAATCACAATATTGACAACCAGCAGCTTCTGTGAAAGCAGAAAGAGGGCTTTCAATAAGAATTTCTCTCTTCTTACCTACGCAATTAGGTGACCAAACCTCCTTAGATGTAACTTTCTAGACATTGCCAATAATGTTATCTAATAATATTATTCAGATAATATGAATTATTGCTTCGATAATGAAAAATAATTGTGTAATGACAATTATCAAACAACAAAGAATATAAAATATCAACGCAAAGAATTATTAACTCAATAAAATAAAATAATCGAACAAGAATTATCGTAACCATTATTGAGTAGTGCCTTTAATAATTGGTGCAATACTGGTGCAATCGCAATGCAACAACGCCAGTACTTATGTTTTAACCACCGGGTATTCCAATAAGTTAAATGTAATAACTACGCCGTTATTTTTAAACAACTTATATTTGTCTTTTTCTTCATCCAATCGCTTTCAAGCATGGGGCCACACATGGTCGCTACTGGCCGCATTTAATATTCTCCAACAGAAGATTTAATATTCCACACACCAAACTAATATTCCCGACGATAATGAATATTTTATAACCACTGCTTATTTTGAAATATTTCATGATTTAACCCTTAAATATCCACATTAATCAAATCAACCCTTACTATTTCAAAATAATAAATAAAGGAAATTCCTTTTTATTTAAAAATTTCGGGGTCTTACAACATCCCTAAGCTCTGATACCAAATATAACGCCCCCAAAATAGGTCCATTCCATCCAACCCATTCTGAGTCGCCAAATATATAGTACGAAAAACAACTACAACTTTATTACAACAATTGTCGTGCAAAAATACAACAACACATATGTTGTGAGTTTGGATAAAAATATATACCAATCAGAAAGACGTCACAATGACACCTTACATAAAGGTATAGTCAAAAACCGTTTTAGAAATTAGAATCTTTGGGAAGTGCTCAAGGAAACCTTCGCATATATGGGAGGCCATGCTTTTAGGTTATGGTAGATATCATATGGCCACGTAATTATCCTTGGTCAACCTAATAGACCCCAAAGAAAAAACGAGAAGATTACTATCATATTCTTCCCAATGGTGAGTCTTTCTTCGATATATCATTATCTCCACTGTCTCTAATTGGGTATTATACTCCAAACAAACACCAAGATTATATAGATAGTGCTTATAAATATACTCAAAGAAGTGGATGAGCACAACCATGTCTTATGATAACACGAAGCTTTGTATGTCATTAGACATCCTCGTATGATAGTGACAAAACATCCTTCCAAAGTTGGGTTCGCCACCCTATTTAATTCACCAAAATAACTATTAAATGATGTATAAAATACAACACACTAAAGTCCTCAATAAAATTATTTCCATACTCTTTAGGAGAACCTCAACAACTATAGACCACCGTTTCTATTCCCTTGTTATCCCCGGCCAACCCAAAGCCTACACTTTTATTACCCGAAAGGAATTATGAAACAAAAGGGTGAGCACAACTAGCTCAAGAAAGAATATTATAACTAAAGATACATAAATTATCAATAGTCTTCATCAATAATAAATCGTAGATTTAGAACATATGGTAGATGATAAAACTTTTCAACCATAGTCATAAATGAACGAAGCAATCCATTAAAAGAGTCAAATAGACTATAAAGTCTATTGTCTTCTCCACGTTAAAAGTCCACCAACAATATTTTATCCCGTAACATCAATCAACAATTCTTTCCACAATCATATGAATAACTCATAATCATAATTGTGATTCTAAATTCATCTTCTCATCCAGACGAAGATAATTTTTATCACTTGTCTTTACCGAAACATCAAATATCATGGTTATACCAAATCACGCCTCGCTCATAATCATACTAATAAATTCATCTTGCACCACGCCAAAGATATTCATCACGGCCAAAGATATTCATCAACACGAGCCAAAGATATCATCTTTACACTACAAAGCTAAAGATATTCAACAACAAAGTCATCTTTGCATTACGAGCCAAAGATATTCATCAATAATTCATCTTTGCACTACAAAAGCTAAAGATATTCAATCAACAAGTCATCTTGCACTACGAGCCAAAGATATTCATATATCAAAGAAATACATAATCATTTGAAGTTATATAACAATAATTATAACCATGTTGATCAATTCACCTTTGCACTTAAGCTAAAAAATATTCAATTGTAAATTCAATGGTCATGATCATACTAGTCAACAATTCAACTTTTGCACCATCGCCAAAGAGAACCTATAGTCACGATCATACCAATAATCTACCCATCTTTACACTCAAGTCAAAGAGAAATATTATCATTAGGGTTATAAGAATGTTATATAAAAATAATATAATCAAAACATGGTTTTAATTTCAAGAGTAAGATTCATAAATCAACGATAATTTGGTCAAAGAAGAAACCAATTTGTCGTGAATAAGACTCGTGATTCAGACATAAGACCAAGATAATGCGCATAAGAAACCTCGATACTAAAAGATAAAGTTTCATAATAAAATTCATATCCATATTTATAACACCTTAATCCAAATGTTATAAATCACTTAGAAATCTCATAATATAATATTATTAATATTACAATAATATTTTAATCATTTCTAAAACTTATAAACAATTTAATTAAATTGTTTACACTTTACTAATTAATGCATTTAATCATCATAAAATGCCAAACTCATAAGATTTCATCACCAATAACCAAAACCCTCATCAAAAATCAGCATATACCTCATATATGATTCTCAAGCCATAAAATCATATTTTCCAATTTTCTTACTTCACATAACATATTTAATTCATTTACTCATAACTAGAATATTTTCATGAAAATACCAAATCAGTTCCAAAAATATTTCTTTTTTGAGATTTAGCATAACATAGTCCCATATTGAACAAATATTTTTCTCAAAATTTTAAAAATTCATTTACTATTTTTCATATGGCCAAAACCATTTAATATTTAAACATTTATCATAAATTATACTTTTATCCAAAAATTCTAAAATTTACAATCAGATACTGATATTATATAGATGTACTCCCAATAAAAAATTTTATCAATTTTGGAGTTAATCACAAGGAGTTATAAATAGTTACTTTTAAAATAGTCTTTTCTCATAAAATCCATAACTCCTAATCTATACATCCAAAAATCGTCATTTTGGACACACTCTACAAAACTCATCAAAATATCATTTCAAATTTTTCCAGAATTTTTGAAGGTTCAGAAAAATTTGAAACTAAAAACATAATAACCCTTAAAATCTCTTTACTATCCCTTACCTCAAAAAAAAGCAAAAGATTTAATTAGAATACCGAACTAACTTGCACCGTAGATAAGCAACACTCAAAGTATACTCAAAATACTCACAAGAATACGCTCGATAATATAGAGAGAGAAAATTTTAGTTTCTGGTGTGATTTTCAATTCTAACCTAAGCACCCTATTTCTTGGAAAATGCTTAGAACACCAAAGCAGAAAATTTATTAAATATTATTATATTTTTTCCAAAACTTCATACGCATGTTTTACCATCTGAACTCAGCCCCTATCACATGTTAAATGAGGAAAACAAAATGAAAAACACGTTTTTGTAAATAAAAATAATTAAAACTTTCAAAAATCAATTATTTCGGAACTTCAGAACTTCAATAATTCATAATAAATAGCTCTTTTATCAGAAAATTCTAATCTCGCAAGTTTTTATAGGAAATTCAATTCTCTACAACTTTACAGAAGAAAGGTTTTCCAAATTCCAAACAAAAATTGACCAGAATCCACAAACGGGTGATTTTACAGGCTATAATCAAATTTCGGTCAATAATTGTGTCCACCAACACACAAAATATGTGTTAAATATTTATTACTACAAAAATACTCTTCTTCCTCATATACTCATATATCCCACATTCATTATAAAAATATCACCGTTAATATATTATTAAAATAATATATTTAAATAAATTATTTTATCGTAAAAGACAAAATATTAATTTTCAACAATTGTCACATTAAAAATTTTCTCCATCTATGTCCACATAAAATAAATATTTTCCTCATCATAAAAATTAATAATTAATTATTCACAAATAATATTACATAATCACAATATCGACAAACGCATAGGTTCCTGTGAAAGAGGGCTTTCCAATAAAGATATCTCTCATCTGGGGCGCAGCAATTAGGTGACCAAACCTCTCCTTAGATGTAACTTTCTAGACATTGCCAATAATGTTATCCAATAATATTATTCAGATAATATGAATTATTGTTCGATAATGGAAAATATTGTGTAATGACAATTCTTGAAACAACGGTAATATAAAATATCAACGCAAAGAATTATTGAATCAATAAAATATAATATTGAACAAGTAATTATCGTAATAATTATTGAGTAGTACTTTCACGTAAGAATCAATAATTCAAAAAATACGTGTAATACCGTGTTCTATTCAAGCAACAACGCCAGACATTTTACTTTACCCAACCGGTATTCAATGATGTTAAAGGTAACAATTACGTCAAGTTATTTATAAAACTCCCTTTTGTCGTTTTCTTCAAGTAAACAGCTTATTACATTATGGGGCCCATAAATGGTCATATGTTGTGGACGCCCCAAAATTAGGTATACATCACCCATCTTTGGTCGCCACTTACATGGTATGTAATTTAAATACAACTTATTAACATAAGCGTCAGGTATGCAATACGACATAAAGCGTGAGTTTAAATACAAATATAAATCTACTAGATATTATACAAACTCAAACAAAAAGTCCTCATTCTGATTATTATTATCACACTATTTTACGTAATAGTGAGGACTACTAATGCTATCTTGAGGACCATCACTCGTTTCCCGACAGGCTCGTCCCATTTATATTCTCATTTCACGAAGAGAACGGTGAAAAGAAAGGGTGAGCTCAACTAGCCCAAGAAGAAATATTATGACTAAGATAATGCGAATAAATTATCAATAGTCTTCAACAATGTTAAACCGATAAAATACAATAGACAACCGGTTTAAGCTGCAGTGAATATCGCAATCCATTAAAAGAGTCAAGTAGAAAATAAAGTCTACTATCTTTTAGGTTTTAAAAGGTTTTCATCATTTGTTATAATGAGACTCGACTTTAATAAATATTCCACATCATCGAATCACCCCCGCTTACTACTGCCAAGGATATTCTTTAGTATCACGACCACAATTATTCATGCACTACGGGCCAAGAATATTTTGTGTATTCATTAATGGTCATGATCATGCCAACAACTGTCCACCAATGCACTACGGCCACTGAGGATTTTTATCACATCATTTGTAACATTACGGTCATGATTACACCGAATAGTCTCTGGTCATAATCATACCAAGTCCATCTATGCACTACAGGCCACAGATGACTTTCAACATAATATAAACATGAGGATGATGACAATGATATAAGAATTCAATAAAACAAGTTCAAGAATTATTTTATCCAGGAATTATTAACGTCCAAATTAGTAAAATTCAAGAATGATCAGAAGAATATTTCCATGAAAAGATACTGGATGAAACGCAAATATCAAGGATATTCCACTAATTTCATGGAGTATAGAAGTCAAAGTTTTAACTTATTTGGGTATAATAAAGAATGGAATAACAAAAGAAATCACCATGCATGCGATAGACCGCATGCAGACGGGTTATTCTAACAGAATAATTAATAACGGAACCAGTCGGTGAAATTCACACTGCAAGCGGGATGTTCCAAATGTAATAATAAAGATGGAACCGGATCCGATTGTAAAACACACGATAGGATATTCCAACAGAAATAATAAAGGCGGAACCAGTCGGTGTAAAACACATGCATGCGAGGATGTTCCAGCAGAATAATAATAAAAAGAGCGGAACCGGTCAAAAAACAAAACACATAAACAGGATGTTCCAATGAGAATAATAATAAAGAGCGGAACCGAAGTAGGTGTAAAACACATGCATGACAGGATGTTCCAACAGAATAATAGAAGAATGTCACCAAGTATATAGGGTAAACCGCATGATACAAAGTTATTCCAGCCAGAATAATAAGCAATGGAATAACAACAGTTCTCTTCATGAATAAGAAAGAATAACACCCCTTACTTTTGGTAGGAGATTGAATCTCGCAGTGAGTGTAGTAACAAAATATCTTCTTCTTTCTCTCTTATTCTTTCTATACTTTCTCTCTCTATAGCTTGAATGAATTAAGTGAAAAATAATGAAGCCCTAGGCCTCTATTTATAGAAGATTTCTAGCTTAGCAAGACCTTAGTGTGAAAAGGCAAGTGGCTTGACGACTAATGATGTGAAAAGAAAAGAAAAGGGTTGGCGCTTTGTAATGTGAAGCGACAAGTGGTTCGACGCTTGTAATGTGAAACGACAAGTGGTTCGACGTCTGGTAAAGGTAATTACTATTAGCGAAGGTAAATACTATTGACGAAGGTAAATACTATTCACAAGGGTAATTACTTATTGACGAAGGTAATTACTATCGATTGAAGGTAAATACTATTCATGAGGGTAATTACTATATGATTGAAAGAAAATACTATTGTGAAGGTAATTACTATTCACAAAGGTAATTACTATTGATTGAAGAGACTCTTAGATGATGATATATGAGCCCCCCATAAAATAATCAAACTTACCACAAATCATAACACATATTTAATCTTTCAATAATTATTAATCATTTATAACTTGTCGTCTCAATTATTGATTTAATACTATAACATATTATACAGATGATACTGTGACAATAATTGAATCAATAATATAAGAGATATGATGCAAAGAATTATCAGAGTAATAATTGAGCATAGGTGAGTGACTTCTCACGTAAGCATCAATAATCAATACTGAGTGTCTACTATGCAACCACGCCAGACATCGCATTACTTTTACCACCGGGTAGTTCAACGGTTTTAACGGTAACACCTCCGTAGTTATTTTTATAAAATATTTTTGTCGTTTTCTCAATCCCAATAATTACATTTGCTGGGGTCCCAATGATTGAGTAGTTGTACGAATATTCCTAAAAAGAATATTCCCCACCAAACGAATATTTTATAACAACTTGCATACTTTGCAAAATTTATAAATATTACCCACAACTAAAACATTATATCAAATTTATTCCATAATATTCAAAATAATATTTATAGAAAAATTCATCTTTATTTATAAAAGTTGGGGTCTTACAACCTCCCTTCTTATGAAATTTCACCTCGAAATAGGGTGCATTACACGGTATGTCGAAGAGGTAAGGATACCTTGATTTCATTTTGATTCTAACTCCCAAGTCATTTCCTCAACATCGTGGTTCCTCCACAAAACTTTGACTTGAGGTATAACCTTGGAGCGTAGAATATGTTCCTTCTTATCCAAGATTTGAACAAGAACCTCTTCATACGTCAAATCTTCCGCTATTTCGTCCGGTTCTAACTCAATAATATGGTTCGGGTCTTTCACATATTTACGTAACATGGATATGTGAAAAACGTTATGAACACGAGACATATTTGGCGGTAAAGCGAGTCTATAGGCCACAGTTCCTACTCGATCGAGGATTAAAAATGGATCGATGAATCGAGGATTAAGTTTTCCTCTCTTTCCAAATCTTGTAACTCCTTTCCATGGAGCAACTTTTAACAACACATGATCTCCTATATTGAATTCCATGTCCTTTCGATGAAGATCAACATAACTCTTTTGTCGATTTTGTGAGATTTTTATACGTTGTCGGATCGTTTGAATCTTTTCCATAGTCATACGTACCAACTCCGGTCCCAACAACATTGCTTCACCCACCTCATCCCAGCATACTGGAGAACGACACTTTCTTCCATACAACGCTTCGAATGGAGCCATGCCAATACTTACTTGATAACTATTGTTGTAGGAAAACTCCACCAATGGTAAGAACTTGTCCCAAATCCCCTTGAAATCAAGGACACAGAGTCTTAATAGATCTTCAAGAGTTTGAATAGTCCTCTCCGATCGTCCGTCAAAATCGAGGATGATATGCCGAGCTAAACCGTAAGTAAGTCTGTGCCCATAGCTTTTTGCAAACTAACCCAAAATCGTGAAGTGAATCTTGGGTCTCGATCGAAACTATGGATACCTAAGATACCATGCGATCTTACAATCTCGTTTATGTACATACTGAGCAAGACGTTCAAGTGTATAAGTTTCTCGATCGGTAAGAAAGGAGCGGACTTGGTCAATCTATCAACAATGACCCAAATCGCATCAATGCCTTGAGAAACCTTAGGAAGGCCGAACTTGAAATCCATGGTAATGTGCTCCCACTTCTATTCGGAATTTCAAGTGGTTGCAATGGACCTTTTGGTACTTGATGCTCCGCTTTTAACTCGTTGACAAGTTAGACACCTTGAGATAAACAAATGATATCTCTCTTCATATTGCTCCACCAAAATGTATTACGAATATCATGATACATTTTGGTACTCCCGAGATGGATTGCAAATGGTGTGTCATGCGCCTCCCATCATGATATTATACTTTAAATCGGTCGTTAGGAACACAAAGTCCTGAGTTGACTCAAGTATTCCTTCTTCATCGATTCTTGCTTCCGGCATAACACCGCTCTTGCACTTTCTTCTTCATACGCATCGGCTCCAGTGCGTAGCTTGAAAGAGCTTTAACTTTATCGATTAAAGTCGGTTCTACTCGTATACTTGCTATCATCACATGCGTCCACGAGTCTTTAACTCTATCTCCATCCTTTGCAAGTCACACAAATGGGCCTTTCGTTGACAATATCGCCTTTTCGCATTTCTTGCATATGATTTTCTACTCAACGCGTCGGCTACCACGTTCGCTTTTCGAGGATGGTATTGGATGGTATGATCATAATCTTTCAATGAGTTCAAGCCAACGTCGTTGTCGCATGTTGAGTTCCTTTTGAGTGATGAAATATTTGAGGCTTTTATGATCCGTAAAGATCTCCACTTTCTCCCCATACAAGTAATGCCTCCAAATTTTAAGTCAAGAAAGACAATGACTACCAACTCTAGATCATGAGTAGGATAATTCCTCTCACATTCTTTGAGTTGTCGAGGCATAAGCTATAACTTTTTCATGTTGCATAAGAACACATCCCAACCCTTTGCTCGAAGCATCATTGTAGATGACAAATCCCCTCAAGGCCGGATGGTATTGTCGAGCAGTCTTTGAAATAAGTCTCCTCTTGAGTTCTTGAAAACTCTTCTCACATTCTTCGCTCCAATAGAACTTTGTATCTTTCAAAGTCAATTTGAGTCGATGGAGTAGCGATTCGAGAAAATCCTTCCACGAATCTCCGATAATAATAACCGGTTTAAACCGAGAAAGCTACGTATTTCGGTCATCGATTTAGGTTGTCCCCGACTTTGAATAGCTTCAATCTTTCTTTGGGTCAACAGATATTCCATGACTTGATACCACGTGCCCAAGAAATGCTACTTCTTCAAGCCAGAACTCACATTTCTTCAACTTGGAATAAAGCTTATATTCACGAAGCTTTTGGAGTGTCAGCCTCAAGTGTTGCTCATGATCTTCACGGCTTTTGGAATAAATAAGGATGTCATCAATAAAGACGACCACAAAGTGATCTAAATATTCCTTGAATACTCGGTTCATCATATCCATGAAGGCAGCAGGAGCATTAGTCAATCCAAAGGACATGACTAGGAATTCATAATGCCCGTACCGAGTTCTGAAAGCCGTCTTTGGAATGTCAGCGGTTCTAATCTTCAATTGGTGATATCAGGAACGAAGATCAATCTTTGAAAAGAATTTGGCTCCTTCTGTTGGTCAAACAGGTCATCAATACGTGGCAATGGATACCTATTTTGATGGTGACATGATTCAACTCCAGATAATCAATACAAAGTCGCATACTCCCATCTTTTCTTCTTCATGAATAGAGCAGAGCACCCCAAAGAGAAGTACTAGGACGAATAAAGCCAATGTCTAACAATTCCTGCGGTTGGGTCTTTAACTCCTCGAAGTTCAATAGGAGCCATTCGATATGGGGCTTTGGAAATAGGTTTTTGTCTAGGGTTCAAGGTCGATACAAAATTCAATTTCACGCCTCGGGGTAGGCCGGGAAGTTCTTGGGGAATACGTCAGAAATTTATTAACAATAGAAATATCGTTCAAAACCGGCGTATTTTTGTTTAAATCGTGATATGAGCTAAGAAAGCTTGACATTCGTTTTTCAATAAACGAATAGCTTTTATGGCTTGAGATGACCATGATTGATTTTAATGGTTTGGTCGTTTGAAATTAGCATAATAGGTTGATTAGGAATATGAAAGCTAATGACCTTACGAAAATAATCAATTTTTGCATGATAAGTAGTTAACCAATCAATCCTAGAATCACGTCAAATGCAAGTATTTTTAATGAAATAAGATCGACGGGTAATGTGAGGGTACCGATTTGAACCAAAACAAGACTTATAAGCAGTGGATGTAATGAAGGTTTCTCCCAACGGAGTTTCCACAGAGATAAGTCAAAGTCTAATTTCTCTGAGTCAAATTTAATCGATGGCGCAAGTAGGAGAAATAAAAGAATGGGTAGAACTAGTATCAAATAAAGTATAGACTTCATTAAAGTTTATGATAAGCTTACCCGTGATGACCTCATTCGGATTCCTTCCTCTTTGGGAGGTCACAACAAACGCTCTCCCTTGACCTTCTAGGTTTTGAATTTTACGGGATGGCCTTTGGTGCCTCCATCCTAGTGAATTTGTCTTCTTGAAATGGCGACAAAATCGAGCTAAGTGACCTTCTCTTCCACAATTATAACATGCTTTTTGGCGTACGTATGCAGTTTGGGTGATGTGTCCTCTCCTCCGCATTTGAAGCATATGATAGGTGGTCTTTCTCCTTCCTTAACAATGGGTCTTTGGTCTTTGGCGTCTTTCCATCATTGTTGAATCTCCTTTTCTTGAAATGTCCATTCTTATTATTTTGGTACGATTACCACCAAGTGGTTACCATATCGCTTTGTTGATTCCTCCACGCTTGTTGTCACCGCTCGATGACTACTCTCATTGGTATTATAATTTTCTTGCACGCTCTCTTTTAGTACGTTGACTCATTATCGCGCTCCACTAATCGAGCCCTATTTACAACATCCGAATACAAACACGGTTTATGAGAAATAAGATGTTGGACGTATCTCGACTTCAAACCTCTTAAAACATTCGCGCCATTCTCTTCATTATCCACCAGTGGACGAAACCGTGATAACTCGCAAATTTTGCCTCGTATTGCGACACGGTCATATTGTTTTGTTCCAACTTGATAAACTCCACCTCCTTCATATGGCGAATAATACTTTCAAGAAAGTATTTGTCGTTGAATGACTCTTGGAACTTCTCCCAAGATATCTTGAAGAATGAGAGTTGAGTCACGTTTTACCGATTCCCACCAAGAATCGCCTCTCCGCGCAACATAAAGCGTAAAAGGAACCTTTTGCTCCTCGGAGCATCCCAAGACATCAAATATCTTGGTAATCTGCTTTATCCATGCTTCCGCCGGAAGTGGTTTTGGCTCACCCTTAAACTCCGGTGGTCCCAGCTCCTTGAATTGTTTAGCGGTGACCGGCCGAGAGTTTTCCGTGTTTCCACCTACGTTTTGGGCGAGAGTCGCTCTCTTTCTTTGTTGCATAAATTGCATAAAGCCTCCGAACATTTGCTCATTCATCATTTGGTGGGTGTTGTTTTGCATGAGAATTATCGCCTTCACGATGCACATTATCACGATTATTGATATGTGGTGAATCAACGATCGCTCTGCGCTCCATTCTTATTCTCAACATTCTCGGATGTCATTTTCAGACATCGCCACAAAACAAAAGGTTAATTGACATATAACAAATTATCCCTATCTTTCCGCCAACCAATAAAATAAGACATAAACTTAGGTAGGTCATACTAGCGAAGGTATTCCCCGTCTCTCCCTCCTAGTACTATTCTCACATCTTAGCCAGGATCATATCCTATGCGCTCGATACCAACCGTGACGCCCCCAAAATTAGGTATACATCACCCATCTTTGGTCGCCACTTACATGGTATGTAATTTAAATACAACTTATTAACATAACTGTATGTGTATAATACGACATAAAGCGTGAGTTTAAATACAAATATCGCTCTACTAGATATTATACAAACTCAAACAAAAAGTCCTCATTATGATTATTATCACACTATTTTACATAATAGTGAGGACTACTAATGCTATCTTCAGGACCATCACTCGCTTCCCGACTCGTCCCGGCTATATTCTCATTTCTGAAGAGAACGGTGAAAGAAAGGGTGAGCTCAACTAGCCCAAAGAAGAAATATTATGACTAAGATAATGCGAATAAATTATCAATAGTCTTCAACAATGTTAAACCGATAAAATACAATAGACAACCGGTTTAAGCTGCGAATGAATATGCAATCCATTAAAAGAGTCAAGTAGAAAATAAAGTCTACTATCTTTTAGGTTTTAAAAGGTTTTCATCTTTGTTATATTTGAGACTCAAACTTTAATAAATATTCCACATCATCGAATCACCCCCGCACTACTGCCGAGGATATTCTTTAGTATCACGACCACAATTATTCATACACTACTGGGCCAAGAATATTTGTGTATTCATTAATGGTCATGATCATGCCAACAATCGTCCACCAATGCACTACGACCATCGAGGATTTTTATCACATCATTTGTAACATTACGGTCGTGATTACACCGAATAGTCTCTGGTCATAATCATACCAAGTCCATCTACATACTTTCTGAGGCCCTGATGACTTTCAACATAATATAAACATGAGGATGATGACAATGATATAAGAATTCAATAAAACAAGTTCAAGAATTATTTTATCCGGGAATTATTAACGTCAAATTAGTAAAATTCAAGAATGATCGGAAGAATATTTCCATGAAAAGATCTTTGGATGAAACTTGAAATATCAAGGATATTCCACTAATTTCATGGAGTATAGAAGTCAAAGTTTTAACCATTTGGGTATAATAAAGAATGGAATAACAAAAGAAATCACCATGCAATGCGATAGACCGCATGCACGGAGTTATTCCACGAGAATAATAAATAACGGAACCAAAGTCGGTGAAATTCACACCGAGCGGGATGTTCCAATGTAATAATAAAATGGAACGATCCGGTGTAAAACACATGATAGGATATTCCAGCGAGAATAATAAAAAGCGGAACCAGTCGGTGTAAAACACACGCACGAGGATGTTCCAGCAGAATAATAATAAAAGGCGGAACCAGTCGTGTAAAACACATGAGCGAGGATGTTCCAGCAGAGTAATAATAATAAAAGCGGAACCAGTCCGTGTAAAACACACGTAAAGGATGTTCCAATGAGAATAATAGAAGAATGTCACCAAGTATAGGGTAAACCGCGTATATACTGAGTTATTCCAACAGAATAATAAGCAATGGAATAACAACAGTTCTCTTCATGAATAAGAAAGAATAACACCCCTTACTTTTGGTAGGAGATTGAATCTGCGTAAAGTGTAGTAACAAAATACTCTTCTTCTTTCTCTCTTATTCTTTCTATACTTTCTCTCTATAGCTTGAATGAATTCGTGAAAAATAATGAAACCCTAGGCCTCTATTTATAGAAGATTTCTAGCTTAAGACTTTGCTTGAGTGTGAAAAGGCAAGTGGCTCGACGACTAATGATGTGAAAAGAAAAGTGGTTTGGCCTTTGTAATGTGAAACGACAAGTGGTTCGGACTTTGTAATGTGAAAGCGACAAGTGGTTCGACGTCCGGTAAAGGTAATTACTATTAACGAAGGTAAATACTATTGATGAAGGTAAATACTATTCACAAGGGTAATTACTTATTGTGAAGGTAATTACTATTGACGAAGGTAAATACTATTCATAAGGGTAATTACTATTGACGAAAGAAAATACTATGACGAAGGTAATTACTATTCACAAAGGTAATTACTTATCGACGAAGAGACTCTTAGATGATGACATATATGAGCCCCCATAAAATAATCAAACTTACCACAAAATCATAACACATATTTAATCTTTCAACAATTATTAATCATTTATAACTTGTCGTCTCAATTATTGATTTAATACTATAACATATTATATGTACGGATGATCTTTGTGACAATAATTGAATCAATAATATAAGAGATATGATCAAAGAATTATTTAGTAATAATTGAGCATAGGTGAGTGACTTCTCACGTAAGCATCAATAATCAATCTGGTGTACTACTTAACCGACCCAGACATATTCATTTCTTTACCACCGGGTAGTTCAACAGTTTTAACAGTAACACCTCCATAGTTATTTTTATAAAATATTTTTATCGTTTTCTCAATCCAAACAATAATTTTTGTGGGGTCTACCAATGATTGAGTAGTTTATGCGAATATTCCTAAAAAGAATATTCCCAGACCAAACGAATATTTTATAACAACTTGCATACTTTGCAAAATTTATAAATATTACCCACAACTATAACATTATATCAAATTTATTCCATAATATTCAAAAATAATATTTATAGAAAAATTCATATTTATTTATAAAAGTTGGGGTCTTCATACGCGCGTCGCATTTAATATTCCCGACGGAAAGAATATTCCACACGACCAAACTAATATTCCCAAACAATAATGAGTATTTTATAAACACTTGCTTATTTTGAAAAAATTATATATATCACCTTAACTTTAACTTTTATCAATTTAACCATTTCTTTGAATAGTAATTATAAGAAAAATTGAATACTTTTATTTCATAAAATTTGGGGCCTTACTAATCTCCCCTCTTTATGAAATTTAAGTCCTCGAAATTTACGCACAGTATTTCAAAGAGTTGAGAATACCTTGCTTTCATTTTTGATTCTATCTCCCCGTCATCATGATTTCTCCATTGCTCATCTCCTCGTATTTAGGATATCATTCTAGAATCGACTTCAAAACAAGGGTTAATTTAACAAATTAACATATCACATAATATCCCGATATTATGGTGACCAACAAATAAGCTTAGGTAGACACACTTAATGGAAGGATTTACTCATCTCTCCCTCCTAGTTCTAATCCCGATCTCCGCCAGAGATCATATCCCTAAGCTCTGATACCAAATATAACGCCCCCAAAATAGGTCCATTCCATCCAACCCATTCTGAGTCGCCAAATATATAGTACGAAAAACAACTACAACTTTATTACAACAATTGTCGTGCAAAATACAACAACACATATGCTATGAGTTTGGATACAAATATATACCAAAGCAGAAGACGTCACAATGACACCTTACATAAAGGTATAGTCAAAAGCTGTTTTAGAAATTAGAATCTTTGGGAAGTGCTCAAGGAAACCTTCGTACATGGGAGGCCAAGCTTTTAGGTTATGGTAGATATCATATGGCCACAGAATTATCCTTGGTTGATTAATAGACCCCAAAGAAAAAAAAGAAGATTACTATCATATTCTTCCCAATGGTGAGTCTTTCTTGACATATCATTATCTCCTTGTCTCTAATTGGGTATTATACTCCAAACAAACACCAAGATTATATAGGTAGTGCTTGCAAATATACTCTCGGCAAGTGGATGAGCACAACCATGTCTTATGATAACACGAGTTTGTATGTCATTAGACATCTTGTATGATAATGACAAAACACCCTTCCAAAGTTGGGTTCGCTTTCACCCTATTTAATTCACCAAAATAACTATTAAATGATGTATAAAATACAACACACTAAAGTCCTCAATAAAATTATTTCCATACTCTTTAGGAGAACCTCAACAACTATAGACCACCGCTCTATTCCCTTGTTATCCCCGCCAACCCAAAACTACACTTTTATTACACGAAAGGAATTGTGAAACAAAAGGGTGAGCACAACTAGCTCAAGAAAGAATATTATAACTAAAGATACATAAATTATCAATAGTCTTCATCAATAATAAATCGTAGATTTAGAACATATGGTAGATGATAAAACTTTTCAACCTATAGTCAGAGAAACGAGCAATCCATTAAAAGAGTCAAATAGACTATAAAGTCTATTGTCTTCTCCACGTTAAAAGTCCACCAACAATATTTTATCCTTGTAACATCAATCAACAGTTCCTTTCCACAATCATATGAATAACTCATAATCATAATTGTGATTCTAAATTCCTCTTCTCATCCAGGACGAAGATAATTTTCATCACTTGTCTTACCTAAAACATCAAATATCATGGTTATACCAAATCACAATTCCCATTCATAATCATACTAATAAATTCATCTGCACCACGGGCCAAAGATATTCATCAACAGATTCATCTTTACACTACGGTGGTAAAGATATTCAACAATGTGTCATCTTTGCATTACGAGCCAAAGATATTCATCAATAATTCATCTTTGCACTACAGGCTAAAGATATTCAACAACAGGTCATCTTTGCATTACGAGCAAAAGATATTCATCAATAATTCATCTTTGCACTACAGGCTAAGATATTCATCAACAAGTCATCTTTGCACTACGAGCCAAAGATATTCATATATCAAAGAAATACATAATCATTTCAGAAGTTATATAACAATAATTATAACCATGTTGATCAATTCACCTTTGCACTTAAGCTAAAAATAGTCAATTGTAAATTCAATGGTCATGATCATACCAGTCAACAATTCAACTTTTGCACTACTGGCCAAAGAGAACCTATAGTCACGATCATACCAATAATCTACCCATCTTTACACTCAAGTCAAAGAGAAATATTATCATTAGGGTTATAAGAATGTTATATAAAAACAATATAATCAAAACATGGTTTTAATTTCAAGAGTAAGATTCATAAATCAACGATAATTTGGTCAAAGAAGAAACCAATTTGTCGTGAATAGTACCCCGTGATAAATCACATAAGACAGTATATACGCGCGTAAGTAACCTCGATTTAAAAGATAAAGTTTCATAATAAAATTCATATCCATATTTATAACACCTTAATCCAAATGTTATATGTAAGACCCCGAATTTTATGAAATAAAAGTATTCAATTTTTTTTTAATTATTATTCACGAGTTTCTTATTCACGAGTTCTTATTCATGAGTTCTTATTCACGAGTTCTTATTCATGAGTTCTTATTCACGAGTTCTTATTCACGAGTACTATTCATGAAGCATGATAATTTTTTTTAAAGAAGGCATTACTCAATAATTGTTACGATAATTCTTTGTTCGATATTTTATTTTATTGATTGATAATTGTTACGTTGATATTTTATATTATTGTTATTTCAATAATTGTCACTGACGCGATATTTTCCATTATCGAGACAATAATTCATATTATCTGAATAATATTATTGGATAACATTATTGGCAATGCCTAGAAAGTTACTGCTTCAAGGAGAGGTTTGGTCACACCTAATTGCTTGGCGTCGATAAGGAGAAATTCTTATTGGAAAGCCCCCTTCACGAGGAGCCACAGTTGTTAATATTGTGATTATGTAATATTATTTGTGAATAATTAATTATTGATTTTTATGATGAGAAAAATATTTATGTGGATATAGATGGAGAAAATTTTTAAAGTGACAATTGTTGAAAATTAATATTTTATCTTTTTACGATAAAATAATTCATTTAAATATATTATTTTAATAATATAATAATGGTGATATTTTTACGGTGAATGTGGAATATATGAGTATATGAGGAGGAAGAATATTTTGTTTACAATAAATGTTTAAAACATGTTAAACATGTCGGTGGACCCCATTTCTTATTTGAAATTTGATTATGTATCGTAAAATCGTTCGTTTGTGGATTTCGGTCAATTTCATTTGGAATTTGGAAAAACTTTCTTACGCAAAGTTGTAGAGAATTGAATTTCCTATAAAACTCACAAGATTCAAATTTTTTTTGATAAAAGGCTATTTATTATGAATTATTGAAGTTCAAGCTCTGAAATAATTGATTTTGGAAGTTTAAAATAATTTAAATAACAAAAACGTTTTTTGTGCAAGTCTTGTGAGGTGGGCTGTGTGGTGGCTGAGGTTTTGAAGCAAAATAAGTGTGATTTGGAATAAAAATAATATATATTAATATTTTATTAAATTTTCTACTTTGGTGTTCTAAGTATTTTCCTATAAATAGGGTCTTGGGTTAGAATTGAAAATCACACTGCAGAAGGCTGAAGTTTTCTCTCTATATTATCGAGCGTATTCTTGTGAGTATTTTGAGTATACTTTGAGTATTGCTATCTGATTGCAAGTTCGATTCGGCGTTATTCCGGTCAAGAAATCCGCTCTTTTTGAGGTAAGGGATAGTAAGGGATTTTAAGGGTTATTATGTTTTTAGTTTTAAAATTTTTCTGAACCTTCAAAAATTCTGGAAAAATTTGAAATGATATTTTGATGAGTTTTGTAGAGTGTGTCCAAAAATGGCGATTTTTGGATGTATAGATTAAGAGTTATGGATTTTATGAGAAAAGACTATTTTAAAAGTAACTATTTATAACTCCTTGTGATTAACTCCAAAATTGATGAAATTTTTATTGGGGGTACATCTATATAATATTAGTATACGGTGTAAATTTCAGAATTTTTGGATAAAAGTATAATTTATGATAAATGTTTAAATATTTGGTGGTTTTGGCCATATGAAAAATAGTAAATGAATTTTTAAAATTTTGAGAAAAATATATGTTCAATATGGGACTATGTTATGCTAAATCCCAGAAAAGAAATATTTTTGGAACCGATTTGGTATTTTCATGAAAATATTCTAGTTATGAGTAAATGAATTAAATATGTTATGTGAAGTAAGAAAATTGGAAAATATGATTTTATGGCTTGAGAATCATATATGAGGTATATGCAGATTTTGATGAGGGTTTTGGTTATTGGTGATAAAATCTTATGAGTTTGGCATTTTATGATGATTAAATGCATTAATTAGTAAAGTGTAAACAATTTAATTAAATTGTTTATAAGTTTTAGAAATGATTAAAATATTATTGTAATATTAATAATATTAGATTATGAGATTTCTAAGTGATTTATAACATTTGGATTAAGGTGTTATAAATATGGATATGAATTTTATTATGAAACTTTATCTTTTAGGTATCGAGGTTCTTATGCGCGTATATGGTACTATGTACGAATACGAGTCTTATTCACGACAAATTGGTTTCTTCTTTGACCAAATTATCGTTGATTTATGAATCTTACTCTTGAAATTAAAACCATGTTTTGATTATATTATTTTTATATAACATTCTTATAACCCTAATGATGATATTTCTCTTTGACTTGAGTGTAAAGATGAGTAGATTATTGGTATGATCGTGACTATAGGTTCTCTTTGGCGATGGTGCAAAAGTTGAATTGTCGATTGGTATGATCATGACCATTGAATTTACAATTGAATATTTTTAGCTTAAGTGCAAAGGTGAATTGATCAACATGGTTATAATTATTGTTATATAACCACGAAATGATTATGTATTTCTTTGATATATGAATATCTTTTGCTTCGTAATGCAAAGATGACTTGTTGATGAATATCTTAGCTGCGCAGCAAAGATGAATTATTGTTGAATATCTTTGGCCCGTGAGTGCAAAGATGACAATTGTTGTTGAATATCTTTGGCTCGTAGTGCAAAGATGACTTGTTGTTGAATATCTTTGGCATGTAGTGCAAAGATGAAGCTGTTGATGAATATCTTTGGTAGTGGTGCAAAGATGAATTTATTAGTATGATTATGAGCAGGAGGCGTGATTTGGTATAACTATGATCTTTGATGTTTCGAGGTAAAGGCGGTGATGAAATTATCTTACGTCCGGATAAGAAGAGGATTTAGAACTACAATTATGATTATGAGTTATACATATGATTGTGAATGAGGAATTGTTGATTGATGTTACGAGGATAAAACATTGTTGGTGGACTTTTAACATGGAGAAGATAATAGATTTTATGGTCTATTTGACTCTTCTAATGGATTGCTCATTCACGCAACTATGGTTGAAAAGTTTTATCATCTACCATATGTTCTAAATCTACGATTTATTCTTGATGAAGACTATTGATAATTTATTTATCTTTAGTCATAATATTCTTTACTGAGCTAGTTGTGCTCACCCTTTTGTTTCATAATTCCTTTCAGGTAATAAAAGTGTAGCTAGGTTGAGCGGGGATAACAAGGGAATATAACGGTGGTTTATAGTTGTTGAGGTTCTCCCTAAAAGAGTATGAAAATAATTTTATTGAGGACTTTAATGTGTTGTATTTTATACATCATTTAATAGTTATTTTGGTGAATTAAATAGGGTGGCGAACCCAACTTTGGAAGGGTGTTTTGTCACTATCATACAAGATGTCTAATGACATACAAACTTGTGTTATCATAAGACATGGTTGTGCTTTCATCCACTTCTTTGAGTATATTTACAAGCACTACCTATATAATCTTGGTGTTTGTTTGGAGTATAATACCCGATTAGAGGCAGTGGAGATAATGATATATCAAGAGAAGACTCACCATTGGGAAGAATATGATAGTAATCTTCGTTTTTTCTTTGGGGTCTATTAGATTGACCAAGGATAATTCGTGGCCATATGATATCTACCATAACCTAAAAGCATGGCCTCCCATGTATGAAGGTTTCTTGAGCACTTCCCAAAGATTCTAATTTCTAAAAGCGGTTTTGACTATACCTTTATGTAAGGTGTCATTGTGACGTCTTCTGGTTGGTATATATTTGTATCCAAACTCACAAAGATATGTGTTGTTGTATTTTGCACGACAATTGTTATAATAAAGTTGTAGTTGTTTTCCGTACCTTATATTTGGCGACTCAGAATGGGTTGGATGGAATGGACCTATTTTGGGGTCGTTACATTATAAATCACTTAGAAATCTCATAATCTAATATTATTAATATTACAATAATATTTTAATTATTTCTAAAACTTATAAACAATTTAATTAAATTGTTTACACTTTACTAATTAATGCATTTAATCATCATAAAATGCCAAACTCATAAGATTTCATCACCAATAACCAAAACCCTCATCAAAAATCTGCATATACCTCATATATGATTCTCAAGCCATAAAATCATATTTTCCAATTTTCTTACTTCACATAACATATTTAATTCATTTACTCATAACTAGAATATTTTCATGAAAATACCAAATCAGTTCCAAAAATATTTCTTTTCTGGGATTTAGCATAACATAGTCCCATATTGAACAAATATTTTTCTCAAAATTTAAAAATTCATTTACTATTTTTCATATGGCCAAAACCACGAATATTTAAACATTTATCATAAATTATACTTTTATCCAAAAATTCTAAAATTTTACAGTATACTGATATTATATAGATGTACTCCCAATAAAAATTTTATCAATTTTGGAGTTAATCTGAGGAGTTATAAATAGTTACTTTTAAAATAGTCTTTTCTCATAAAATCTATAACTCTAATCTATACATCCAAAAATCGCCATTTTGGACACACTCTACAAAACTCATCAAAATATCATTTCAAATTTTTCCAGAATTTTGAAGGTTCAGAAAAATTTGAAACTAAAAACATAATAACCCTTAAAATCTCTTTACTATCCTCACCTCAAAAAGCAAGACTTTAATTAGAATAACTCGAACGAACTTTGCAGTATAGCAACACTCAAAGTATACTCAAAATACTCACAAGAATACGCTCGATAATATAGAGAGAGAAAACTTGAGTTTACGGTGTGATTTTCAATTTAACCTAAGCACCTATTTATAGGAAAATCTTAGAAACCAAAGCGAAAATTTATTAAATATTATTATATTTTTCCAAAACTTCATACACATGTTTTACCATCTGAACTCAGCCCCTATCACATGTTAAATGAGAAAAACAAAATGAAAAACACGTTTTTGTAAATAAAAATAATTAAAACTTTCAAAAATCAATTATTTCGGAACTTCAGAACTTCAATAATTCATAATAAATGGCCCTTTTATCAAAAAATTCTAATCTCGCGTGTTTTTATAGGAAATTCAATTCTCTACAACTTTACAGAAGAAAGTTTTTCCAAATTCCAAACAAAAATTGACCAGAATCCACAAGCGGGTGATTTTACAAAATTTATAATCAAATTTGATCGATAATTGTGTCCACCAACACACAAAATATGTGTTAAACATTTATTACTACAAAAATACTCTTCCTCCTCATATACTCATATATCCCACATTCATTATAAAAATATCACCGTTAATATATTATTAAAATAATATATTTAAATAAATTATTTTATCGAAAAAGACAAAATATTAATTTTCAACAATTGTCACATTAAAAATTTTCTCCATCTATGTCCACATAAAATAAATATTTTCCTCATCAAAAAATTAATAATTAATTATTCACAAATAATATTACATAATCACAATATTGATGACTTGACGGTTCAGGAAAGAGGGCTTTCCAATAAAGATATCTCTCACTTACTTGGCGCTTGATTAGGTGACCAAACCTCTCCCTTGATGAGAACTTTCTAGACATTGCCAATAATGTTATCCAATAATATTATTCAGGATAATATGAATTATTGCTCAGATAATGGAAAATCTCGTGTAATGACAATTCTTGAAACAACGATAATATAAAATATCAACGCAGCAATTATTGAATCGATAAAATATAATATTGAGCAGTAATTATCGTAACAATTATTGAGTAGTGCTTTCTTACGTAAGAATCAATAATTCAAAAAATCTTTGTGCAATCTGAAGTGTTCTAACGTGCAACAACGCGTATTACTTTACTTTACCCGGGTATTCCAATGCGATGTTAAAGGTAACAATTACGGCATTATTTATAAAAACTCCCTTTTGTCGTTTTCTTCATCCAAGACAGTTATTACATTATGGGGCCCACAAATGGTTCTTGCCAGTAAATGCGAATATTCCCGACGAAAAGAATATTCCACGACCAAACGAATATTCCCAAACAATAATGAGTATTTTATAACCACTTGCTTATTTTGAAAAAATTATATATATCACCCTTAACTTTAACTTTTATCAATTTAACCATTTACTGAATAGTAATTATAAGAAAAATTGAATACTTTTATTTCATAAAATTCGGGGCCTTACAAAGCTGGTGACTTTTGATCGTTGATTCGTTTCCAATGAAATTAGGCTCAAAACGCCAAAATCAAACACTCCAAACTTTGACAGAAAATTGCCAAATTGTCACCGCAATAGAATAAACATTATATCGTAACCAATTAAATAGTATACAATAACCAATATTTAACAAATTGTATGAAGGTAACCAATGTAGTCAATAAGTAACTACCAATATAAAATAAACAATTATAAAACTCAATAACATTATAGAGTAACCAAATAAAAACCTTCAAAGATATCTAAATACATATTATACAGTAACCAAGATATATGTAATTAGTAGCCAAGATTATAAAAAATATTTTTACATTCATTTTACAACCAAAATAATCAGTAATGACTTTGTTACAAATTAAAGACTAACAGGTGTATAAAGGTAACCAATGTAGTTAATCAGTAACCATCAATATAAAAAAATCAGTATAAAACACAGTAATATTATGTAGTAACCATGGTAATATTACACAGTAAACAAGTCAGCATTATAAACTAACCAAATCCAGTTAAGAAATTACCAACATATATTTACTTAGTATCCATAACATAAAACATATTTGACAGCATTTTACAGCAAAAACAAATAATATAAAAAATATCAATATGTACTTAAAGGTGTATTGGTTACTATTAGTCCAAACATCAAATTTGGTGTATTGGTTACTATTAGTCCATGTAACCAATACAATGTAGTCAATAAGTAACATCCAATATAAATGAAACAATTACAAAAGAATATAACATTATAATTTTACACAGTAACCAGGTCAGCACTATTGAGTAACCATTATAATTTTACATAGTAACAGTCAGCATTAGACAATAACCAATATAATGTAAAACAATATCCAGGTCAGTATTAGTCAGTAACCATTATAATTTTACACAGCAACCAACTCAGCAATATTCAGTAACCATATAATGTTACATCAGATGTAGAATCGAAGATTAATCGGTAACAAAAACAACCCGGTAAAAATAGGGTTTTCCTTGCATTTTACAATAAAAAACAACCAATTATAATTTATTTATTTACCAACTAAAAGCGGACTTTTGTAAGAATGTAACCAATTTGGCTAACAAGTAACCATTAATATAAAAACATAAGTAGAAGTGTACATTAATATGCTTCAGCAACCAATAATACAGTAACCAATTAATCACTGCAGTAATTAAGTTTGCATTATTCAGTAATCAAGTCAGCATGAGTCACTAAATAATATTTTTACACAGTAACCAAGTCAACATTATAATAATTTTATACAGTAACCAATTCAGAATTAGTCAATAACCATTATAGTGTTACACAGTAAACAAGTCAGCATTTATCAGTAACCAATATAATATTACATAGTAACCAAATCAGCATTAGTCAGTAACCAAGTCAGCATTAATTAGTAATATTATGCAGTAACCAAAATAGCATTAGTCAGTAACTAAGACATCATTAGACGGTATAATGTTACACGATGCAATACAAAATAATCGATAACCAAACCAATATTAAGCGTTAACAATTTATATAACCTTAGTAACCATAATATAAAACATGTTTTCAAATACATTTTGCAAGCACAACATTCAGTATTCAAACTTTGTGACAATTTAAGTTCGAAAAACTTAAGAAAGATAATCAATTTAGTAATTCGTAGTAACTATAAGTATCTATATGCTTATAAGTTTTAAACTTACATACCACAGTATTTGAATCGAAGCTGATGTTGATTTTGTATTCAACAATCACTGCAACAATGTTTTTGATTCACTTGATCTTGAAAGTAGCGTTGATTTTGTATGCTATTTTCGATCTTACAGATTCGTCACGACAACAGTTTTCTTCTTAGAGATGCAAGATTACTGCAGTGGTGTGTCGCGACGAAAAGCTTCGTCTTCTCCGATCTCAGTGGTGTGTCGCGCAGTGGTGAAGATTTGGATTTCTCCGGTATCAAAGTTGCATGTTTTGTTCAGTCGCTTGATTTTAGGAGTGGTTAGTTGCATATAGGAGAGTCCGTAACTGACGTATACGTGATTTTAGCAACTTTATATTGTGTTGTTTTATTTTTGTAATTATGTTGTGCGTGTTTTATTTTTGTAATTACTTTCTAAATGTTGTATATTAGTGTAAAGGACCCAATAAATAAAAGGAAAGATAATCCCTGGGCTGCGTTCCTTAACCTATATAAATTGGAGGCTTCAGGCCCGTCTAAAAGCTGGACTGGACTCTTGACCATGGTGGGAATAAGCTGTTCATTTCAACAACTAATTATGAAAGTCTTTAATTATTTAGGAAAAATTAATAAAATAAAATGATGAAAGTAATTAAATTTGGTCATTTAATTAATCATTTTCCTCCGTAATATTATTGGGTTATTTATTTTAGTTACATCACAAAAGTAAGGAACTTTAACCTATATGAAAATTGGGGAACTATTGCGTCTGTTGTTATAATTATATTCTGATATGTCAGATTTATTTATGAGTTTTTTGTTCAGCTCAAAAGTCAAAAGTCACTCCTTTAAATATAATGTTTGAGCAATAAACAATATAAACGAGAAATTGTGCGTAATAATAGCTTTAATGAAAGGACAAAAATGGCCTTGCATAATTGTCGCATTTATGCCCCAATATTATGGGGCTTTTATTTACAGGCGATATCGATGTTAGGAGTTTCGATTTTTTTTATTTCAGATTATGTGTCATCATAATATTGATTGTAAATTTTTAATTTGGAGAAGATTGTGAACATCATGATCTATTTTATTCTCTTAATTAATTGATTGATATTTACGTTGTAGTGACTGATCAAAAATTTATTGTCTATTATATTCTATCAGATTTTTCAATGTTGAAGGCTAAGGATAACATATTCTTCATTATCTTAGTCATGATATTTTTTACTGAGCTATTTGAGCTCACCCTTTTCCTTTTTGTTTCATTATTATTCTCAAGAAATGAGAGTGTAGCTAGGACTAGTCGGGGGGGGGGGTGTGGAGTCATGATCCGAGATAGTTTCTATAGTTGTCTTTACTATGTTGTTAAATAGTGTGACAATAATCATGTTGAAGACTTGTAATATGCGTTGTCGTATCTTATACGACATTGTAATAATTTGAGTTTCGATATTGTTATATTTTCTACGACACTGTATTAAGAGAACGTATTGTTATAGTGCATATTTTGACGATTCAAATTGGGTTGTATGGACCCCATTTTCAGAGAGTAACACAACTTCTATGATCAAGATAAATCATCTCTCTTAAAGTATTTTAACCTACATGCATGATAATATCTCTAAATTATCCTAGGTTATAAACAATTATTTCTTTATTATATATTATATATGATTTATATCTTTTGTATATAACATTTATTTATACACATAAACCATAATATATATAATATATATGGTGATCTATATAAGCAAAATTAATGACCATTTAATAAATGACGATCAATGATTTATGTACTTTTATTAATAAATAAATGTAACATAAATAAATAAATACTAGATAATTAGGATTTTTATATCTAAAATCCAAGCATCTTCTTATGTTATTTTTAGTCTTAGAATAAAAGTCCTTATAGTTTTAAGTTATATGTTTACTTATATTAAATAATTTATTTTTACAATAATTTATCTATAATATCCTTAATATTAATTGTCATATTTATATTTTTTATATATATTTATGGAGTATTACTAGTTATATGCAGAAAACTATACAATTAAATGAGAATTTAAATATACACAATTATATTATTTTATCTTTTTTTTCTTAATATGCGCAAAAAAATTATAACTTTATACCGGGACGGATGCACTATATTTGATTGTGCATTCTTACAAAAATATGCAGACGCCCTACAAATTTCTCTGTGATCTCTTTTAGCTTAATGTAAACACATAATTAACTATCTCAAAGTAGTTTGTCCTTGGAACTCATGTGAATTAATGTAATCTAATTTCGTTCAATGTTTACTATAAAACTACTGAACTTTATTTTTTTTGGTATGTAAAAATAAAAAAAAAAAAGTTCACTTACTTTACAGGGGAAAAAAACCCAATGAACTTTAATTTGAACAAGAAGAATAATAAATCTTTTAATTTTTATGGCTATCAAGGAAAAATTTATGCATGCAGAGATACGCTTTCTTTCTGCATGCGCAAGCAGTGGCGGAACCAAAACCTTTTGGTACGGGGGGCAAAAATTTTAAACGAAGGATGTGACGGCCTACCAGCCTGTAGGCAAGCAAGCGGTAAAAAACTATCGAATTTGGTCTCTTTTCATTTCCCCATTTATCTTTGTTCTCAAAACATGCTTCAAGCCCTTACTTCACTTTCCGGTGGTTGGATGGACACACCATGCAACAATTTGACAAAACCAAGGAAGCTTAGCTTTTTAGTCGATGAGGGCCTTATCCGATCACGTATAATGGCATGGATGAGTGAAGGACCAACACCAAGGTTATCTGTTGCTTTTGTTTGGCTCAATAGTGTAAACTGCTCCTTGGTGGAAACATCATCTGTATTCAATGTCTTTGACAATTCCCCTTTGTCCCGCCCCTCCTAGTTCCGCTTATCACACTTTGACCGTGACGGCCCCCTACAGGCGTCCGTCCGTCAGGCGTCCCGTCTGGGGCAAGCGCCCCCACCGCCCCCAGTTCCGCTTCACAATGTGCCTTAAAGACAAGTATCAAATGAAATTTCTTAGTAATAATTCATGCATGCATCATGCATGAATGACCTTGGTAATTAATAGAACTAGGAAACTTAACATGGTTTAGGTTTCATTTAACAACAAATTTAATGTGAACTTAATTTCTACTTAATCTTTCAAATGGCCGTTTTCATGGATGGTTTCCAAACGTCAACTGTTATTATTTTCACACATACTAGTAAAATTAGATGCGTTACTGATGTGAACATCATACTAGGCCGTAAGGAATAATCCCATATCGGTTGCAAATATTATAACTTGATGTGAGTTGATATAGGTCTTAGCATCTCCCCCTTGGGTAACTAGCTTTTTAAGGTGGGTCAAATGAGTTAAGAGCCGTACACTGGCCTTAGATGGACTAAGGCATTATAAGAAAAAGCTTTATTTCCGACGGAAGTAATCTTGACGGAATAAATTTAGTCTACTTTAACCTAATATCGACTGAATATTTTGTCGATCTTAAGTCAGTCGACTTTAATGTATCATCTGTGACGCCCCCAAAATAGGTATACAACACCCATTCTGAGTCGTCAAAATACATGGTACAGAGACAACTACAACTTTAATAATACAACATAAAAACTGTGAGTTTAAATACAAATATTGCCATCTAGACAATATTCATACCCAAATAAGTTCTCATTACAATTATTGATACATTATTTTACAAAAATGGTGAGGACTACTAAAACGACTTTTTAGAACCTTCATTCCATACCCCGACTAGTATTCGCTACATTCTCGCTTCCTGAGAAGAAAAATAGAACAAAAAGGAAAAAGGTGAGCTCAACTAGCCCAGTAAAGAATATTATGACTAAGATAATATATAACAAATTATCGTTAGTCTTCAACAGGGAAAAATTTGATAAAATACAATAGACAACAAGTTTTAAATCAATATTCGCAGCGAAAACAATAATTCATAGAAGAGTTACGTAGAGAATGAAATCTACTATTATCTATGAATTTAAAAGTCCATCATCAATATTTTATCCCTGTAACATCAATCAATATACATCATAAATCAAATATTCATCTTTGCACTCTGAGGCGAAGATATTCACCGATTGGGTCGTGTTCATCTAAACACCTATTCATCTTTGCACTACTACGGGCCAAAGATATTCATCAAAAATCATTCATCTTTGCACTACGAAGCCAAAGATATTTAGTAATATCATCATTTAGGACTGATGATGATGAAAAATATTTTAAAGGAAACGAATCCAGTGAAACAAAATAACAAATATTAAGGATTCGTATTTCGGTTTATCCATGTCCAAAAATACCTCATAAGTAATCATAGTGGAGTAAAATTCAAGAATGATCAAAACATGGATACAATCAAAGCTAGTATCCATAATAGATATTTTGGACAAAAAGAAGAAAATTTTATTTTTAGGATTGAATAAAGTATTCATGAATAATTAACCATTATATCGTGAATAGTCAGAGTATCGTGAATAATAACCCACACAAAAAGTTCCAAATTTGATAAAAGTTAGGACCGATATTTGGCATAATGATATTGAAGAAAATAATATCATTAAGAAGAAAACAAACATCCTTACCTCGAAAGAATAGTACTTACATTTGGAATCTTGAATATAGTCTTTGAAGGAACTTGCAAGTATAACAACACTCAAAGTCTTAAAATACTCACAAGAATATGCTCGATAATATAGAGAAAGATTTGATTTACGGTGTGATTTTCAAATTTAAGCTAAGCACTTATTTATAGGAAAATGCTTAGAACACCAAAGCAGAAAATTTAATAAAATATTAATATATAATTAAATTTTCTTACATAACTTTGAATCCTCTAGCTTCAGCACTTTGCACATGTTTAATGAGGCCACAAAATGTAAAAACATTTTATTAATAAAAATAAATAAAACTTCCAAAAATCAATTATTTCAGAACATCAATAATTCATAATAAATAGCCCTTTTATCAGAAAAATTCAAACCATATATCTTTTCCATAGGAAATTTCATTATCTACAACTGCGGAAGAAAGTTTTTCAAATTCCAAGCGAGAAATTGGCCAAGAAATCCCTGAAGCAGGCGATTTTCTGGTATAATCAAATTTCGATTCGAGAAATGAGGTCCGCTTGACATGTTTAACATGTTTTTAATATTTATTGGAACAAAATACTCTTCCTCCTCATATCTTCATATATCCCACATTCATTGTAAAAATATCATCATTATTATATTATAATAATATAATAAAATATTATTTTATCGAAAAAGATAAAATATCGATTTTCAACAATTGTCACTTTAAAAATTTTCTCCATCTATATCCACATAAAATCAATATTTTCCTCATCATATAAATCAATAATGAATTATTTATAAATAATATTCTGAGAATCGCAATCGTGACGGTAGTTCGGGAAGAGGGGTTTCGATGAGGATTTCTCACTTCTTGGTGGCCTTGATTAGGTGACGAACCTCTCATTAAAGCGAACTTTCTAGACATTGCCAATAATATTATCTAATAATATTATTAGGATAATATAATTATTGCTCAGATAATGGAAAATCTTGTGTAGTGACAATTATTGAAACAACGATAATATAAAATATAAAAGCAGCAATTATTGAATCGATAAAATAAAATCTTTGAGCGGTAATTCTTTGTAACAATTATTGAGTAGTGCCTTCTTACGTAGAATCAATAATTGGTGCAATCTGAAATGTCTTCTTGTCTTGACAATGGCGTATTCTTGTGTTTTAACCATAGGGGTATTCCAACGATGATAACTTGGTAACAACTATCGTTATTTATAAGCAACTTATACTTGTCGTTTTCTTCATCCAATAGCTTTCCGTTATAGGAATTACCTGAGGTTGTGCCATCGTAACGAATATTCCCCAACAATAAGAATATTCCACGACCAAATGAATATTCTCCTATAAAAACGAATATTTTATAACCACTTGCTTATTTGAAATATTTGCTCATTTTACGCATAACTGACCACATTTGTAAGACCCCAAATTATTAATAAATGAAATTTATTTTCCTCTATTTATTATTTTGAAATAGTAAGGGTTGATTTAATTAATGTGGATAGTTATGGGTAAAATCTAAAATATTCGAATAACAATGAATATAAATATTCATTAATATCGAGGAATATTTTTGATAAATGAATATTAAGTACTTTTAGGGAATATTAGGTATGGCAGTCTTGATCTTTTGTAGGCCCGTAGCGAAAAGACTTGAATGAAATTGATTAAATATGGCGTTGATTTATTTAAATTACGATATTTTCCCGTATTAATGTGTTAATTGAGCCGATGATATTGATGTTGAAAATATTTTAATGTGACAATTGTTGAAAAATTAATATTTTATATGTTTTTACGATAAAATAATTCATTTAAATATATTATTTTAATAATATATTAACTAATTGATATTTTTATAATGAATGTAGGATATATAAGTATATGAGGAGTGAAGAATATTTTATGGCATTAAATATTTAACACATATTTTGTGTGTTGGTGGACACAATTATTGTAGAAATTTGATTATAACATAAAATCGCCCGTTTATATTTCGGTCGATTTCTATTTGGAATTTGGAAAAACTTTCTTACAAAGATATGAGAATTAATTTCCTATAAAAAATCTTGAGATTCAAATTTTATGATAAAAGGCTATTTATTATGAATTATTGAAGTTCGAGAGTTCTGAAATAATTGATTTTGGAAGTTTAAAATATTACAATTACAAAACATTTTTTCATTTTTGAAACTCATTTAACATGTGATTAGGAAGGCTGAATTCAGATTGTTAGTAATGCGTATGAAGTTGTTGAAAAATTATAATATATTATATTAAATTTTACGCTTTGGTTTTTAAGCATTTTTTATAAATAGGGTCTTAGGTTAGAATTGAAAATCATACCGAAGCTGAAGTTTCTCTCTCTCATATATTATCGAGCATATTCTTGTGAGTATTTTGAGTATACTTTGAGTATTTCTATCGGTGCAAGTTGATCATAGACTATATCAGGTGTTTTGACTAGAAATCTTGTCTTTCGAGTAAAGGGATATTTTTTTTTGTAATGATATTATTTCTTCAATATCATTTCTTTGAAATATTGATCTAAAGTTTTTATCAAATTTGGAATTTTGATGTCGAAATTACTATTCACGTATCGGCCTTTATTCACGTATCTGATCTTATTCACGAATCTGGTTGTAAGACCCCAACTTATTATTAATGAAATTTAATTTTCTCTATTTATTATTTTGAAATAGTAAGGGTTGATTTGATTAATGTGGATAGATTAAGGGTAAAATCATAAAAATACTTCAAAATAAGCAAGTGGTTATAAAATATTCATTGTTATGGGGAATATTCATTTGGTAAATGGAATATTAAATCTTTTATGGGGGAATATTAAATGCTGTACGGTAGCTTGACCATGTGTGGAGCCCCATAATGTGAAAGCGATTGGATGAAGAAAATGACAAATATAAGTTGTTTAAAAATAACTTGGGCGTGGTTATTCTGAATTATCTTTGTTAAAATACTGGAATTGGTTAAAAACCACGGATGCTATGCAGTATTGCACAATTATTGATTCTTACGTGAAGAAGACACTACTCGATAATGGTTACGGTAATTCTTATTCGATATTTTATTTTATTGATTGATAATTGCTGCGTTGATATTTTATATTCTTTGTTGTTTGATAATTGTCATTATCTGATATTTTCATTATCGAAGCAATAATTCATATTATCTGAATAATATTATTGGATAACATTATTGGCAATGTCTAGAAAGTTACATCTAAGGAGAGGTTTGGTCACCTAATTGCTTGGCGGTAACATGGTACATAAATTCAAATCTGACTACTAATATAAGTAGCGTAGGTATGCAATCGTATAAGCGTGAGTTTGAATACAAATATTTATACTAGATATTATACAAACTCGAAAGAGTCCTCATTACAACTATTATCACCTTTATTTCACGAGAATAGTGAGGACTACTAATCTTATCCTACGGACCATTACGGACCCGTTCGTTCCAGGCTTCGTCCCGGCTATGTTCTCATTTCACGAAGAAACGGTGAAAAAAGGGTGAGCTCAACTAGCCCCGATGAAATATTATGACTAAGATAATGCGAGAATAAATTATCATTAGCCTTCAACGATGTTAAGCGATAAAATCTGATAAACAACCGGTTTAAGCTGCTGCGGAATAAGCGATCCATTAAAAAAGTCGAGTAGAGAATAAAATCTACTATCTTTTAGGTTTTAAAGGTTTTCATCGATTTTTATCATTTGAGACTCGACAATAAATAAACCACCACATCTAATCATCCACACTGTACCACGGTCGAGGATTTTCATCAAATTATCGATGGTCATGACTATCTTAGAATCACCCCTGGTCATAATCATACCAAAAACTATCCATCATTTGCATTACAGGCCCTTTGAGGACTTTTGTCACATCATTTATATCAAGTCGTGATTATCTTAGAATGATCCACAGTCGTAATCATACTAAGTTCATCTATCTGCGTGCGTAAGCGATATAACATAATATAACATGAGGATGATGATGATGACATAATAATTTGATAAAACAAGTTCAAGAATTATTTAATCCATGAATTATTAACGTCAAATTATCGACATAATCTTTGTTTACGTAGAGTAAAATTCAAGAATGATCGGAAGAATATTTCCATGAAAGATCTTTGGATGAAGCATGAAATATCGAGGATATTCTACTAATTTCATGGAGTATAGAAGTCGAAGTTTTAACTTATTTGGGTATAATAAAGAATGGAATAACAAAAGAAATCACCGTGCATGCGGTGCCGCATAGGCGAGGTTATTCAGCGAGAATAATAATAATAACGGGTCGGTCGGTGAAATTCACCGCAAGCGGGATGTTCAACGAGAATAATAAAGATGGAACCGGATCCGGTGTAAAAACACAGATAGGATATTCAGCGAGAATGATAAAAAGCGGAACCGGTCGGTGTAAAAAACACACAGACGAGGATGTTCAGCGAGAATAATAAAAAAAGCGGAACCCGGTGGGTGTAAAAACCTGACGAGGATGTTCAGCGAGAATAATAGAAGAATGTCACCAAGTATAGGGTAAGCAGCGTATCTGAGTTATTCAGCGAGAATAATAAGAATGGAATAACATAAAGATTTCACCAAGTATAGGGTATCTGGCGTATCGAGGTTATGTATAGGGTATGCCACTTTTACGAGTTATTCAACGAGAATAATAATGAATGGAATAATGAAGTTCTCTTCGAGAAGAAGAATAACACAACTTAAGTAAAAATGAATATAGAAGTAGTGAAGTAGCGAGATACTCTTCTTCTTTCTACATAATTTTTTCTCTCTATAGCTTCTCTCTATAATTTTCTCTCTACAGAGTTTGATGAATTAAGTAAGAAAATAATGAAGGAATGAGCTTATTTATAGGAAAATGGAATGCGTAGTAACTAATCCATGAGCGGTCAGATTGATTTACTTTAATCGGCGGTCCTATTTAAAGAAAAATCTTTTAAATAAAATATAATATATTCTATTTATATAAAAACATTTTACTATATGCAAACTTTATATACAATCTATATGCAAAAACAACTTATCTGAAAACTTTATGCTGATTTATCGTAATAAAATATAATATATTTATTTATAGAATAACTTTAATAAAGTATTCTATTTTATATAAAAGATGTTTACATTTTATTACGTTAATAATCTGAATAAAACAAAAGCGTCATTATCATTATAATAATTCATATTATTAATCGTGATAATGGAATCAATGGTGACTTCTCACATAAGCATCGATAATCAATCTGGTGTCTTCTTCTTATGCGACCACACGTATTCTTTGTACTTTTTTACTCAAGAGTAGTTCAGCGGTAACCACGGTAAAACTTTCATAGTTATTTGATAAAATATTTTTTGTCGTTTTCTCGATCAAGAAAATAATTACATTATGGGGTCCACTGATGATGATTGGTAGTTATACGAATATTCCTGCTAAGCAAGAATATTCCCAGGCCAATCGAATATAATATAACCACTTGCATACTTTGCAAAATTTATAAATCTACCCTGACTATAATATTATCTTAAATTCACACCATAATATTTAAAAATTATTTTGACAAAATTTAAATCTTTATTGATAAAATCACGGGGTCTCTCTGATCTCCCCTCCTTATGGAATTTAAGCCCTCGAAATTAGAAGTGCGATACTGATATGATAAAGAGGTGAGGATACCTTGAATACCTTTATCGTTTAAAAATATTAAATTCATTTGCAATGCGAAGAATATTCATTAACAATTCATCTTTGTATGGGCGAAGATATTCATTAACAATTCATCTTTTGCCTTCTGGGTAAAGATATATAATTTGTAAAACCAATAATCTTTGAGACTTCGACAATAGTATCACGACCATGAATTATCCATACACTTCTTGGCTAAGGATATTCGTGTTTTCAATCTGATCGTGATTATCAGAATAATAATCGTGGTGTGGTCGTAATCATACCAAGTCTATCGATATGCTTCTGACGAAGATGACTTTTACCACATCCATGAATTAATATTTCATTCTTTGAGACTCATTTCGATAATTAATCCATATCATCGAATCATCCACTTGCTCGGGCGAGGATATTCATTAGTATCACGACCACGAATTATCCATACTTACGACGAAGATAATTGTGTATTCATTAGTATCACGACCACAAATTATCCATACACTACGACGAAAGATAATTGTGTATTCATTAGTATCACGACCACAAATTATCCATACACTTCGACGAAGATAATTGTGTATTCATTAGTATCACGACCACAAATTATCCATATACTACTGGCGAAGATAATTGTGTATTCATTAGTATCACGACCACAAATTATCCATACCTTCTGACGGCGAAGATAATTGTGTATTCATTAGTATCACGACCACAAATTATCCATACACTACGGACGAAGATAATTGTGTATTCATTAGTATCCGACCACAAATTATCCATACACTTCGACGAAGATAATTGTGTATTCATTATATCACGACCACAAATTATCCATACTTCTGGCGAAATAATTGTGTATTCATTAGTATCACGACCACAAATTATTACACTACGGACGAAGATAATTGTACCTTAGTATCACGACCACAAATTAAGATAATTGTGTATTCATTGTATATCATTCGATCACGACCACAAATTATCCATACCACTACGACGAAGATAATTGTGTATTCATTAGTATCACGACCACAAATTATCCGTACACTACTGACGAAGATAATTGTGTATTCATTAGTATCACGACCACAAATTATCCATGCACTACGACGAAGATAATTGTGTATTCATTAGTATCACGACCACAAATTATCATACCTTCTGACGAAGATAATTGTGTTTTTCAATTACGGTTATGATTATCTACGAAACAATCACAGTCATAATCATACCAAGTCCATCTATCCATCTCTGAATATGAGATGACTTTCGACGTAATATAAGCGTGAGGATAATGATATAAAGAATCGATCGAATGAGATAAAGGATAAATATTAAACATTTATAATATAATTTATCCGAGGATTCAAGAATATCCCCATGTTATCAATCACTTAATAATCTCATAATCTAATAACATTAATATTATAACAATATTTTAATCACTTCTTAAATTTATAAACAATTTATCGATAATTGTTTACGCTTTACCATATAATGCATTTAATCATTCAAAAATGCCATACTCATAAAATATCATCACCAATTATCAAATCCTCATCAAAAAAAATATGCATATACTATATATAGGATTCTCAGCCATAAAATCCTATTTTCAACTTTGTTACTTCACATAACATATTTAACTCATATGTTAAGTAACTAAACTATTTTCATGAAAAATACCAAATTAGTCCCAAAAATATTTCTTTTCTGGGATTTAGCATAATATAGTCCCATAATGAAAATATATTTTTCTCAGAATTTTTAAAATTCATTTACTATTTTTCAAAAATCAATTTCTAATTAATTCCTTAAGAAATTAGCTACCTCAAGTTTAACTCCAAAAATTCCCAAATCTTGGCAGGACCTTACACATGTTAGCGTGAGCTTCTAGTTTAAATTTCATGGTCATCGGAGTTATAGAACTCGGTTATAGCGTTTTTAAATCGGAAAAACCTAAATATTGAAATAGTCATAACTTGCTCATTTTAAGTCGAGAATGAGCTCATTTTTTTGGAGGAGGTACTTTATACCATATACCTTCATGTCCCAAAAGGCCAGAAATTTTTCTCATAATTTAAGTGGCCGAAACAGTCCCTTAAAGTTTTTTCAGGCGAGTAGCATTTTTGAAATTTACAGCTTTGGCCTCCTTTGCTAAAATCAGTCCACACAAAAATCTACAACACCTTTTCCAGTAATTCCACTTGGATTAGTTAGGTAACTCATAGATCTAACTCTAGGACTTGACCACATTCAAAAATTCAAAATATAATAAGAGATATGGTCGATTGAATTTCATATTCGTTTTTCACCAAAATCGATTTTCAACTCTTTGTGATTTCTAAGAAACTTTCATGTTTTTTCACATACTAACCAACATAACTCATCATAAAACTTACTAATACTTCATATACCCATGATTTTCATTATTCAATGCTTTTATTATGACTTTCATCATAAACCCGTAAATTTATTCATTTTAGTTGAAGAAATATTTGAGGTTTAAGAAATGGGTTTTTATCTTTGGGGTCGATACAAAATTCGATTTCACGCTCTAGGGTAGGCTAGAAATCTTCAAGAATCGTCAAGAAATTTATTAATGATAGAAATATCATTCAAAGCTGCTACTCTTATCAAGACTTGGATGATCGTCACATTGATACCAGTTGTGACTTACATCCCTTAAACTAGATAGCACCTCACAATGATACCTATAAACTTGCCATCTTTCATTCACGATGTCGCCTCTGAGAAAGTCGGCCCGGTGCATTCCACACAAGGAAGTCAACAACGAAAGGATCGGGGCTCTTTACTTATGGCTTGATATAACGGTGATTAACTTTAGGGTTTGGTTACTTTGAATTAAGTATATTGAGGTTGGTTAGGAATATGAAAGCTAACAACCTTAAAAAAAAGAATAATGAGTAGTTAATCAATCGTTTTCAAAAAATTACCTCAAAAGGCAAGTATTTCAAAAAAGATAATATCGACGAGATAGCGTGAAAGTGTTTATTTGAAACAACAAGATTAATAAGCAGTGGAGTAGTGAAGGTTTCTCTAACGAAGTTTTGATAGATAAATCAAAGTTTTTTTTTTGGTCAAATTTAAGCGTTGAACACAACTAGGTGAAATAAAAAAGTGGGTAGAACTTGTATTGAATAAAGTATAGACTTAGCATTAATTTATAATTAATTTACGTAATAACCCGTTCGGGTTTCTCAAACAAAGCGCTCTCGCTTAAATTATCGAGTTTGACTTTCTTATATAGAACATTCCACCCTTAAGTGCTTCTTCACATTCACGATCCATGATTTGAATCATTATTCTCGATCCATATCGAATTCGGGTTGGCCGCTATGCGAGGTAATTAGAATTCGATGTTAAATTCTCAATTCTTTGTCAAAAAGCAAAGTCCATTTCATCTATTTTGGCTTTATTGGATCGGACGTCTTTTTTCTACACTATCAGCGCGTTGTGCGACTTTTACCCGTACATAAATCTATTCTCCCCGTTCGGTTGTTTTTCTTCTTTTGGTGATCTTTGATTTTTAAATTCTCGATTCAACTTTAATATCTTACACCTTGAAAGCGTGATTTTGTTCGAGCATCACATATCGGGTAACCCGATTTTGAATTGTTGTATCCCTTTGTTCCACGATAGTTTTGCCGTTCTTGAACTTTGTTCTTCTAGCTCACGAACACGATTTTGTAATTCTAAGTTTTGATCATAAATTTCTTTAACAATTCTCCTCGGGTTCCTCTTCTTCCTCTTCTTCCTCTTCTTCCTCACTTTCTACCTACCTGCAACTAGCTCAAGGTGCGACAATTAGTTCTTCATTTTACTACGTGGATATCTCTAATTTGTTCCTCAAATCGACCTTTGCATTAACTTTGATTAGTGATTAAAGGTGTCTAGCGGTCACATTCACTCCATTGTGAATATTTTTAATTTGCCGTTTCAAAAACTTTGCCACAACACGAGGGTTAATTAATATATCAAATATTATCCTATACTACGTGAGCCAATTAAATACCAAATAAACTTAGGTAGGTTAAATACTAGCGAAAGAATTTCCGTCTCTCCCCTCTAGTTCTTATCTCACATCTTAGCGGGGATCGTATCCTAGCTACGATACCTGTTGTGGCCCCAAAAAAGGTATTAGGTATCGTCACCCGTCTTGGTCGCCACTTACATGGTACATAAATTCAAATCTGACTTACTAATATAGCGTAGGTATGCAATCTGACATAAAGCGTGAGTTTGAATACAAATATTATCTACTAGATATTATACAAACTCGAAAAGAGTCCTCATTACAACTATTATCACCTTTATTTCACGAGAATAGTGAGGGACTACTAATCTTATCCTACGGACCATTACTCCCGTTCCCAGGCTCGTCCCGGCTATGTTCTCATTTTTCACGAAGAAAACGTGAAAAAAAAAGGTGAGCTCAACTAGCCCGATGAAATATTATGACTAAGATAATGCGAATAAATTATCATTAGCCTTGACAATGATGTTAAGCGATAAAATCTGATAAACAACCGGTTTAAGCTGCGGGCGGAATAAGCGATCCATTAAAAAAAGTGAGTAGAGAATAAAATCTACTATCTTTTAGGGTTTTAAAAGGTTTTCATCAATTTTTATATTTGAGACTCGACAATAAATAAACCACACACATCTAATCATCCACTGTACCACGGTCGAGGATTTTCATCAAATTATCGATGGTCGTGACTATCTTAGAATCACCCACTGGTCATAATCATACCAAAAACTATCCATCACTTTGCATTCTACGAGACCCCTTTGAGGACTTTTGTCACATCATTTATATCAAGTCGTGATTATCTTAGAATGATCACAGTGGTCATAATCATACTAAGTTCATCTATGCTGCTGCGTAAGCGAAGATAACATAATATAACATGAGGATGATGATGATGACATAATAATTGATAAAACAAGTTCAAAAATTATTTAATCCATGAATTATTAACGTCAAATTATCGACATAATCTTGTTTTTACGTAGAGTAAAATTCAAGAATGATCGGAAGAAGAATATTTCCATGAAAGATCTTTGGATGAAGCATGAATATCGAGGATATTCTACTAATTTCATGGAGTATATAAAGTCGAAGTTTTAACATTTGGGTATAATAAAGAATGGAATAACAAAAAAGAAATCACCGTGCATGCGGTACTTGCGCATAGGCGAGTTATTCAACGAGAATAATAATAACGGAACGGTCGGGTGAAATTCACGCAAGCGGGATGTTCAACGAGAATAATAAAGATGGAACGGATCCGGTGTAAAAAACACAGATAGGATATTCAGCGAGAATGATAAAAAAGCGGAACCCGGTCGGTGTAAAACACTGCAGACGAGGATGTTCAGCGAGAATAATAAAAAAGCGGAACCGGTGGGTGTAAAACCTGAGACGAGGATGTTCAGCGAGAATAATAGAAGAATGTCACCAAGTATAGGGTAATAAGCGTATCTGAGTTATTTCAGCAGAATAATAAGCGATGGAATAACATAAAGATTTCACAGTATAGGGTATCTGGCGTATCGAGGTTATGTATAGGGTATGCCACTTTTACGAGTTATTCAGCGAGAATAATAATGAATGGAATATGAAGTTCTCTTCGAAGAAAAGAATAACACCACTACAGTAGAAAAAGGCTGAATATAGAAGTAGTAGAAGAAGTGAAGTAGAGAATACTCTTCTTCTTACTCTATAATTTTCTCTCTATAAACTTCTCTCTATTTTTCTCTACAGAGTTTTGATGAATTAAGTAAGAAAATAATGAAGGAATGAGCTTATTTATAGGAAAATGGAATGCGTAGTAACTAATCATGAGCGGTCAGATTGATTTACTTTAATCGGCGGTCCGTATTTAAAGAAAAATCTTTTAAATAAAATATAATATATTCTATTTATATAAAAACATTTTTCTTATCAAAACTTTATGCAATCTTATGCAAAAACTTATATGCAAAACTACTTTATCTGATACTTATCGTAATAAAATATATATATATTTATTTATAGAATAACTTTAATAAAGTATTACTATTTTATATAAAAAGATGTTTACATTTTATTACGTTAATAATCTGAATAAAACAAAAGCGTCATTATCATTATAATAATTCATATTATTAATCGATGATAATGGAATCAAGTGGTGACTTCTCGCATAAGCATCGATAATCAATCTGGTGTCTTCTTATGCGACCACACGTATTCTTTGTACTTTACTTCTAGAGTAGTTCAGCGGTAACCACGGTAAAAACTTAGCGTAGTTATTTTAATAAAATATTTTTGTCGTTTTTTCTCGATCAAAGCAATAATTACATTATTATGGGTCCACTGATGATGATGATTGGTAGTTATGCGAATATTCACCTTAAATAGAATATTCCCAGAGCCGATCGAATATAATATAACCACTTGCATACTTTGCAAAATTTATAAATACTACCTGATTTATAATATTATCTTAAATTCACACATAATAATATAAAAAATTATTTTGACAAAATTTAAATCTTTATTGATAAAATCGGGGTCTCTGATCTCCCTCCTTATGGAATTTAAGCCCTCGAAATTAGAAGTGCGTATACGATATGATAAAGAGGTGAGGATACCTTGAATACCTTTATCGTTGAAAATATTAAATTCATATTTTGCAATCAGGCGAAGATATTCATTAACAATTCATGAAGGCGAAGATATTCATTAACAATTCATCTTTGCTACTTGATTAAAGATATATATTTGTAAAACCAATAATCTTTGAGACTCGACTTAATAGTATCACGACCATGAATTATCCATATACACTTCTTGGCTAAGGATATTCGTGTTTTTCAATCTGATCGTGATTATCTGCAAGAATAATCAGGTAAGTCGTAATCATACGAGAAATCTATCGATACTTCTGACGAAGATGACTTTTACCACATCCATGAATTAATATTTCATTCTTTGAGACTCATTTCGATAATTAATCCATATCATCGAATCATCCACACTGCTACGGGCGAGGATATTCATTAGTATCACGACCACGAATTATCCGTACTTTACTGACGAAGATAATTGTGTATTCATTAGTATCACGACCACAAATTATCCGTATCCACTACGGCCCGAAGATAATAATATTGTATTCATTGTATTACCTGACGAACAAATTATCCATGCACTATCGACGAAGATAATTGTGTATTCATTAGTATCACGACCACAAATTATCCATACACTACGGCGAAGATAATTGTGTATTATTAGTATCACGACCACAAATTATCCATACCTTCTGACGAAGATAATTGTGTATTCATTAGTATCACGACCACAAATTATCCATACTTCTGACCGAAGATAATTGTGTATTCATTAGTATCACGACCACAAATTATCCCACAAATTAAGATAATTGTGTTCGACGAAAAGATAATTGTGTATTCATTAGTATCACGACCACAAATTATCCATACACTACGGCGAAGATAATTGTGTATTCATTAGTATCACGACCACAAATTATCCATACACTACGGCGAAGATAATTGTGTATTCATTAGTATCACGACCACAAATTATCCATACACTACGGCGAAGATAATTGTGTATTCATTAGTATCACGACCACAAATTATCCATACTACTGACGGCGAAGATAATTGTGTATTCATTAGTATCACGACCACAAATTATCCATTACTACGAAGATGTATCACGACCACAAATTATCCCACTAAATTATTATGTATTATGACGAAGATAATTGTGTATTCATTAGTATCCGACCACAAATTATCCATACCTACTGGCGAGATAATTGTGTATTCATTAGTATCGCGACCACAAATTATCCGTACACTTCTGACGACGAAGATAATTGTGTTTTCAATTCTGGTTATGATTATGCAAGAACAATCCAGTGGTCATAATCATACCAAGTCCATCTATCTATACTTACAGGCCCGAGATGACTTTCAGCGTAATATAAGCGTGAGGATAATGATATAAAGAATCGATCGAATGAGATAAAGGATAAATATTAAACATTTATAATATAATTTATCCGAGGATTCAAGAATATCCCCATGTTATCAATCACTTAATAATCTCATAATCTAATATCATTAATATTATAATAATATTTTAATCACTTCTTAAATTTATAAACAATTTATCTTAATTGTTTTACGCTTTACCATATAATGCATTTAATCATTCAAAAAATGCCATACTCATAAAATATCATCACCAATTATCAAATCCTCAAAAAAAAAATATGCATATACTATATATAGGATTCTCTCAGCCATAAAATCCTATTTTCAACTTTGTTACTTCACATAACATATTTAACTCGTATGTTAAGTAACTAAACTATTTTCATGAAAAATACCAAATTAGTCCAAAAATATTTCTTTTCTGGGATTTAGCATAATATAGTCCCATAATGAAAATATATTTTCTCGGAATTTTTAAAATTCATTTACTATTTTTCAAAAATCAATTTCTAATTAATTCCTTAAGAAATTAGCTACCTCAAGTTTAACTCCAAAAATTCCCAAATCTTGGCAGGACCTTACACATGTTAACGTGAGCTTCTAGTTTAAATTTCATGGTCATCGGAGTTATAGAACTCGGTTATAGCGTTTTTAAATCGGAAAAACCTAAATATTGAAATAGTCATAACTTGCTCATTTTAAGTCGAGAATGAGCTCATTTTTGGACAGGAGGTACTTTATACCATATACCTTCATGTCCCAAAAGGCCAGAATTTTTCTCATAATTTAAGTGGCCGAAACAGTCCCTTAAAGTTTCTGGGGAGTAGCATTTTGAAATTTACAGCTTTGGCCTCCTTTGCTAAAATCAGTCCACACAAAATCTACAACACCTTTTCCAGTAATTCCACTTGGATTAGTTAGGTAACTCATAGATCTAACTCTAGGACTTGACCACATTCAAAAATTCAAAATATAATAAGAGATATGGTCGATTGAATTTCATATTCGTTTTTTTTCACCAAAATCGATTTTCAACTCTTTGTGATTTCTAAGAAACTTTCATGTTTTTTCACATACTAACCAACATAACTCATCATAAAACTTACTAATACTTCATATACCCATGATTTTCATTAGTTCAATGCTTTTATTATGACTTTCATCATAAACCACGTAAATTATTCATTTTAGTTGAAGAAATATTTGAGGTTTAAGAAATGGGTTTTTATCTTTGGGGTCGATACAAAATTCGATTTCACGCTCTAGGGTAGGCTAGAAATCTTCAAGAATCGTCAAGAAATTTATTAATGATAGAAATATCATTCAAAAGCTATTACTTATCCAAGACTTGGATAGTCGTCACATTGATACCATTGTGACTTACATCCCTTAACTAGATAGCACCTCATGATGATACCTATAAACTTGCCATCTTCATTCACGATGTCGCCTCTGAAAGTCGGCGCGATTGCATTCCACACAAGGAAGTCAACAACGAAAGGATCGGGGCTCTTTCTTATGGCGATATAACGGTGATTAACTTTAGGGTTTGGTTACTTTGAATTAAGTATAACGAGGTTGGTTAGGAATATGAAAGCTAACAACCTTAAAAAAAGAATAATGAGTAGTTAATCAATCGTTTTCAAAAATTACCTCAAAAGGCAAGTATTTTCAAAAAGATAAGATCGACGAGAGCGTGTGAAAGTGTTTATTTGAAACAACAAGATTAATAAGCGAGTGGAGGTGAAGGTTTCTCTAGCGAAGTTTTGATAGATAAGTCGAAAAAGTAACTTTTTTTTTGGTCAAATTTAAGCGTTGAACACAACTAGGTAGAAATAAAAAAGTGGGTAGAACTTGTATTGAATAAAGTATAGACTTAGCATTAATTTATAATTATTTACGTAATAACCCGTTCGGTTTTTCTCAAACAAACGCTCTCGCTTAAATTATCGAGTTTGACTTTCTTATAGGTACATTCCACCCTTAAGTGCTTCTTCACATTCTGATCCATGATTTGAATCATTATTCTCGATCCATATCGAATTCGGGTTGGCCGCTATATGCGAGGTAATTCGAATTCGATGTTTAAATTCTCAATTCTTTGTCAAAAAGCAAAGTCCATTTCATCTATTTTGGCTTTATTGGATCGGACGTCTTTTTCTACTACTATCAGCGCGTTGTGCGACTTTTACCCATACATCGTCTATTCTCCTTCGTTCGGTTGTTTCTTCTTTTAGGTGATCTTTGATTTTTAAATTCTCGATTCGACTTTAATATCTTACACCACCAAAGCGTGATTTTGTTCGAGCATCACATATCGGGTAACCCGATTTTGAATTGTTGTATCCCTTTGTTCCACGACCAGTTTTAGTTCTTGACTTTGTTCTTCTAGCTCACGAACACGATTTTGTAATTCTAAGTTTTGATCATAAATTTCTTAAACAATTCTCCTCGGGTTCCTCTTCTTCCTCTTCTTCTCTTCTTCCTCACTTTCAATTTGCTACCTCTGCAACTAGCTCGGGTGCGACAATTAGTTCTTCATTTTACTCGTGGATATCTCTAATTTGTTCCTCAAATCGACCTTTGCATTAACACGATTAGTGATTAAAGGTGTCTAGCGGTCACATTCACTCCATTGTGAATATTTTAAATTTGCCGTTTTCAAACTTTGCTTACAACACGAGGGTTAATTAATATATCAAATATTATATCCTATACTACGTGAGCCAATTAAATACCAAATAAACTTAGGTAGGTCATACTAGCGAAAGAATTTCCGTCTCTCCCCCTCTAGTTCTTATCTCACATCTTAGCGGGGATCGTATCCTAGCTACGATACCTGTTGTGGCCCCCCAAAATTAGGTATCGTCACCCGTCTTGGGTCGCCGCCACTTACATGGTACATAAATTCAAATCTGACTTACTAATATAAGCGTAGGTGTATGCAATCGACATAAAGCGTGAGTTTGAATACAAATATTGTCTACTAGATATTATACAAACTCGAAAAGAGTCCTCATTACAACTATTATCACCTTTATTTCACGAGAATAGTGAGGACTACTAATCTTATCCTACGGACCATTACTTACGTTCCCAGGCTCGTCCCGGCTATGTTCTCATTTCTGAAGAAACGGTGAAAGAAAAGGTGAGCTCAACTAGCCCGATGAAATATTATGACTAAGATAATGCGAGAATAAATTATCATTAGCCTTGACGATGTTAAGCGATAAAATCTGATAAACAACCGGTTTAAGCTGCGACGGAATAAGCGATCCATTAAAAAAGTCAAGTAGAGAATAAAATCTACTATCTTTTAGGTTTTAAAAGGTTTTCATCAATTTTTATCATTTGAGACTCGACAATAAATAAACCACACATCTAATCATCCCTGTACCACGGTCGAGGATTTTCATCAAATTATCGATGGTCGTGACTATCTTAGAATCACACTGGTCATAATCATACCAAAAACTATCCATCATTTGCATTTGAGGCCCTTTGAGGACTTTTGTCACATCATTTATATCAAGTCGTGATTATCTAGAATGATCACTGGTCATAATCATACTAAGTTCATCTATGCGTAAGCGAAGATAACATAATATAACATGAGGATGATGATGATGACATAATAATTGATAAAACAAGTTCAAAATTATTTAATCCATGAATTATTAACGTCAAATTATCGACATAATCTTTGTTTCGTAGAGTAAAATTCAAGAATGATCGGAAGAATATTTCCATGAAAGATCTTTGGATGAAAGCATGAATATCGAGGATATTCTACTAATTTCATGGATATAGAAGTCAAAGTTTTAACTTATTTGGGTATAATAAAGAATGGAATAACAAAAGAAATCACCGTGCATGCGGTACTGGCCGCGCATAGGCGAGGTTATTCAGCGAAGAATAATAATAACGGAACGGTCGGTGAAATTCTTGCAAGCGGGATGTTCAACGAGAATAATAAAGATGGAACCGGATCGGTGTAAAAACACGAGATAGGATATTCAGCGAGAATGATAAAAAAGCGGAACCGGTCGGTGTAAAAACACTTGACGAGGATGTTCAGCGAGAATAATAAAAAGCGGAACCGGTCGGTGTAAAACCTGTGACAGGATGTTCAGCGAGAATAATAGAAGAATGTCACCAAGTATATAGGGTAGCCAGCGTATCTGAGTTATTCAGCGAGAATAATAAGAATGGAATAACATAAGGATTTCACCAAGTATAGGGTATCTGGCGTATCTGAGGTTATGTATAGGGTATGCCACTTTTACGAGTTATTCAGCAGAATAATAATGAATGGAATAATGAAGTTCTCTTCGAAGAAGAAGAAAGAATAACACAAATACTACTAGTAAAAAATGAATATAGAAGTAGTGAAGTAGCGAGAATACTTCTTCTAACTCTATAATTTTTCTCTCTATAGCTTCTCTCTATAATTTCTCTCTACAGAGTTTGATGAATTAAGTAAGAAAATAATGAAGGAATGAGCTTATTTATAGGAAAATGGAATGCGTAGTAACTAATCCATGAGCGGTCAGATTGATTTACTTTAATCGGCGGTCCGTATTTAAAGAAAAATCTTTTAAATAAAATATAATATATTCTATTTATATAAAAACATTTTTCTTATGCAAACCTTTATGCAATCTTATGCAAAAACTTATCTGAAAAAAACTATATACTATATCGTAATAAAATATAATATATTATTTATAGAATAACTTTAATAAAGTATTACTATTTTATATAAAAGATGTTTACATTTTATTACGTTAATAATCTGAATAAAACAAAAGCGTCGTTATCATTATAATAATAATTATTATTAATCGTGATAATGGAATCAAGTAGGTGACTTCTCACATAAGCATCGATAATCAAATCAGGTGTCTTCTTATGCGACCACGCGTATTCTTTGTACTTTTTTACTCTAGAGTAGTTCAGCGGTAACCACGGTAAAACTTCGTAGTTATTTGATAAAATATTTTTGTCGTTTTCTCGATCAAATGATAATTACATTTGTGGGGTCCCTGATGATTGGTAGTTATGCGAATATTCCTGCTTAAGCAAGAATATTCCCAGAGCCGATCGAATATAATATAACCACTTGCATACTTTGCAAAATTTATAAATACTACCTGACTATAATATTATCTTAAATTCACACTAACGATAATTTGTTGTATATTATCTTAGTCATAATATTCTTTCTTGAGCTAGTTGAGCTCACCCTTTTCCTTTTTGTTCCATTTTTCTTTATCGGGGCGAGAATATAAGCGATGTGCTGAATCGGATTATGGAATGAAGGTTTTAGAAAGAATTGTTTAGTAGTCCTCACCATTTTGTAAAATAATGTATCAATAAATGTGATGAGGATTTATTTGAGTATAGATATTATAGAAGATAATATTTGTATTCAAGATGGTAGATTTTATTTCTTGTTGTAATAATAAAGTTTGCAATTGTTTTACATTATATTGTATCGATTAAACTCGGAATGGGTGATGTATTTTGCTATTTTGGGGCGTAATATCACTTGTTGGTATCGAGTTATATAAGAAAGAGGCCAGTAGAGCCTAGTCTTTTGGTGACTAAAGTTTATGGGGGATGCAAGAAGCTAGACTCTCCGTATGGATATTGGAGGGGACTAATTTTACATGATAAAGATAGATAATAAGTACCATTGTGAGGTGTGTGGTGAAAAAAGCACCATGAGGTCATGATTGGTATGGAGCTAGGATATAATCTCGGCGGAGATCGGGGAATAGAACTAGGAGGGAGAGCGAATAAATCCTTCGCTAGTGTGTCTACTAAGCTTATTTGTTAGTCTTTATATAGGGATATTATGTGATATATGTTAGGTTTGTAATATTCAAAACGCATGATCAAATTGCAAAAAAGCAAAATTAAAAGCGTGTAAAATCGAGTTTAAAATTTTTTACAAACCGTATACCCGGATCACCCTTTATGCATAATTATTAATTAAGCGAAAAGATAAAGAATAAAATCATACCCTTGAAGATCGAGCTTCCTCGGTACAAGTTCACCTCAAATCCTTTTCGCGTTCAACTTGAATCCACCGGGGTTTGGTTCCTTCCTTTGATCGGCGTTAGCCACCGTATGTTTGGCCTCTAGAGGTGATCCACCGAGGAAGAATAAAATTGAAGAAGAAGGGTATTTGGCTAACCCTAGTTTTTTCTATCTACATAGAAAAGGTGTACTCTCTCAACAAATTGGAATTATTACGTATGTTGAAAAAAGTCAACAACCCCCTACACCCATAATAAGACTCCTTTTATTTATAGATGTGGGCAACCTCCTTAACAATTAAAAATTGGGTTTTATTTAATTAATTAAATTCTTTTAATTAATTAAGCTCCCTAATCTTATTAGGGATAATTAATTAAACTCCTTTAACTAATTTTCCTCCTAATCTATTAGGAATAAATGAAATTACTATATTAAATTAATTCCTAAACTCTTTTAGAAATTAAAATAATAATAATTGTAATAATATTAATAAGACTCCTCTTATTAATTTATATTTAATATTTCTAAAATATTAAATAATAAATATTAAGCTATTTAATTTATTCTATCACCATAGATTAAATTAAATATATATAACTTATATATTATTACGATTATGCCATTAACTTCTTAAATAATTATTCTTCCTTTTATGGTGTGACCCTTTAGGTTCTCCATATTAAGCAGGTTGTGAATAAATCAATTAGAACAATTCTAATCTTATTTAAATAAATAAATTAAATAATTAATTTATTTAAATAAATAATATTTATCTCTGATAGGGATAAGCCTCCTAGCGATCAGCGACTTTCCGGATAATATAGATTTCAACATTAATCATAAAAGAACCTTTGAGTAAATAGTTAAAATCTGATTCAATCCTTCCACCATCTGATGTCCCGATTAAATATAAGGCATGGAAATTTTGTCAAGTCTTATTTTATTTAATTATATGTATTTCGATCTTAAATGCACTGACTCAAATAATGCAAATTAGAAACTCCTTTCTAATTTCATTACGCCTTAACCCGAGGACTCTTTGGGTTGTCATTTATCGAATCACATAGGACATTTCTCTTCTTTTATTAGAAGTGGTAGATTCTTTATTGATCATACATTATCTCCATATCTGACTTATTATACCCAAGCATACCCTTTGATATACCCCTAAGGGTCTTAAGGAATAAGTCAAAGTATAACTCATCATACACAAGAATATGATGATCTCGAGTCAAGGATCACTTGTACTACTATCACTCTGAGAATTCCTATTGATAGGCAAATAAAACTCCATTAGGTATTCCTTAGCGAGCCGCGTTCGATGAACTTATTCTCTAATAAGCACCTACATACTTGCTTTAGTGTCTCCACACAAATGATCGTGAGATCAATCATCCTCATCGATGAGCAAGCAGCGTATGTACCAATCTATCCGGATTCACTAATCCCCGATTTAGTAATCAATGATTGGGAACTATTTTAGTTTTAAGCTTTCAAAGAATTTAGATCTCATTAGAATGATCATCATCATTATTCTAAAAGCATTGCTTAAAACTATGGGTTTATCACATATTATAAAAAACGACATCATGTAGATAATTAAAAGCCTTTAATAAATTAATACTTTTTATTAATAAATGAATAAGATTGTTACAAAGTATATGCTTTATCATCAAACATGATTGGCTTGTGTGCATACTACTTTCGATCTCCCACTTGCACTAAAGCCGATCGCCATTGGTATCTTATACTCTTCTTCTCTAAGTGGCGATTATCCTGCTTTGTTGGATAAGCTTTAGTTAATGGATATGTAATGTTGTTCATGAGAGTCCCTATCTCTCTATAGTGATTTCCCATCTTTCGATGATTCTAATAATCAAATGAAAGTGCCCTGACACATGTTTAGATCCAAGATGAGACTTAGGAACTATTCTAGATTACGTAATGAACTTTTAATCCAAACAATCAACTTGCGACTTCATTTATAGCTATATACTTTGTCTTTATCACTAAAACCAACAACTCTTTCTTTGTTTGGAACCTTTCGATTCAACTTTGCGCCTTTATTCGAGATAACGCTTTACCTTAAAGTGGATTTTACGTCATCTTAGTGCATACGAAAAACTTGAGTGCATTAAGCCCTCTAGTTTTAATTTAGAACCACCATGAATATGATCACATCCTTAGTCTTGGGTTAAGCACTTTAAGATGTTTTCTTTGACTTCGTAGTGAACTTCTCCATAATATGGTGATCGACATCGGTCTCGTACATTTCATTGCATACATGATTGTCACTCATGCGACCTCTCTTTTTAGAGTGTCGTGGGGACTATTAAGAGATACACTCCATAAGCTCATCGACATGAGACATCTCTTGGAGTTTGCCATGCTAAGCGACTTTAGCATCAAATGAATATCGTTCCTTGGGTTAAGTCGAGCATCCTCTTAAATCTATCTATATAGATTTATATCCCCAATTAAGATACTCTTCCAAATCATTCATGGAGGAATGTTTAGACAACTTTATCTTTCTTGATTGTAGCATTGGTATGTCATTCCTTATTCAGTAGTATATCAACATATAATATTAGGAATGTCACGATGCTCTTATTTTTGATAAAATCGACCTTTTTTGTACACACTAGAACTCTTACCTCATCGTATGTAAAGCTGGATCATCATCTTACATGATGTGTACCTCATCATCATCATCATGATGAATCCATACCTCTAGGTATCTTTGGTACTATTCGATTTATGATTGATTTGTGGTGCAATGGATAGGTACATCTATAGGTTCCTCTTATTTGACTTATAGTGTTTTGTGGTTCTTGAACTCTTCAAGATCTATTATCCTCCACTAGCCCCTTGATAATAAACACCTTTATCTTAGAAAGCGGCGTGTTTCGTAACAAACACCTTTTTGCTAAGTAGGATTATAGAACATATACCCTAAACTTACTTTAGGATGTCCCACAAATCGACACTTATAAAATCTTGTCCCAAGCTTATCCTTTGAAACCTTTTCACATAAGTTGGACAACCCCTTATCTTAACATACTTAAGATTAGGAATCCTCCTATCCATAACTTTTATGGAGTCTTGGGTAGGATTTTGAGGTTACCATTTTTAAGTAGAATGTCGACCATTTCTAGGACATGATCCTGAAGGATCTTTGGAATGTCGGTAAAATCATTATGGACCGCACCATGTCCAACAAAGTGCGATTTTTCCTTTCAGATACATCAATCAATTATTGCGTATCAAGATGTGTCCATTATGAGAAAACCATTTGAGATGATCTAGAAACTTATTGCACAAGTATTTATTCCTTGATCTAATCAAAGAATCTTAATACTTTGCCAATTTGTTTCACTTACGAATTCTTTGAACCTTTCAAATAATTCACACTTGTATTCAACAAATACATACATTGACTCTTTGAATGATCATCTCCTTTTCTTATACTAATTTGTTCGATATGCAAAATTATTTTCATGTAAGTCAGTATACAAAATTTATTAAGTAATATTCGATTCTATACAAAACATTATTATTATAAATAGAACAACAATTGTTCTTAATTATAATACCAAAGATTTCATTGTCCAATGATAAAATGGAAATAATATTTTTAACGAGAAGCTGGAATACAATAACAACTTATTGACTTAATAGATTTGCCCGTAAGCGTTCTTAAACTATAAGTTTCTATATAATGCTAATGCAACAACCTTTGCTTCATTTTCCACACATAGGATTACTTATCTTTGTTTACTTTCTACTTACCTTGTCCTTCATAAATCTATATTTATGATAACCAAAGTCGGTATCCAATACCCAAGTAGAACCTTGACTTAAAGAAATTATAGTTTTGGCTAATCATGAACAAATTTTCCACACATGATTATTATCTTTAGAAACTTTCTTCACTTAGCCTTTTTTGGTTAGCCTCTGAAAGATGTTTCTACCCAAGTTTCTTTGACTTAAAGAAAAATTTATTTCAATATGCGATTGGTGAAACTTCACTAAGCTCCTTCTTTATCTGCAAATGTTTCTATGATTTTTTTCTTATTATCCTTTTTATCCTTTATTTTTTTGCCTTTATATTTACCTTCTTTGAATCGTTCTTCTTTTGAGGAAGATCCTTTGGCCCCTACCGGTAAGACTTGGTCTTTCTTGGTTGGAAAGTGACTCTCGACATTTTTCAACATGTTAAGCAAATCGGTGAGGCGATATCTAGCTTATTCATATATGAAAAATTCACAACAATTGTGAAAGGAGTTAAGGGAGTGAGTGCGAGATCAAATCTTGGCTCAACTCTCCATCCATGACAAAACCGGTTGTCTAATTGATCAATCAAATTGATTATGTTAAGAACTTTTTATGCATCTTATAGTGCCATTGGCCATTCTAGATCGGAAGAGCTCCTTAGATGTCGATATCTATCGGTCCTACTTTCCTCACCATCAACTACTTGATGTGCGGGGAATATAGTAGGAGCATCCATAGTTTTCATCTTGTGTTGAAGCTCGTTACTTTCGTGGATCGAGCATGATGCATTGAGCCAATTGTGCATCATCTTGCCACTTTCTAAAAGTAGCAATCTCTTCCTCGGAGGCATTATGCGCAACCATTGCGAGGATAGGCGTATTAAGGACATAAGATAACTTTTTCGATTATGAGAACTATTCTCAAATTCCTTAACCAATCTTTTTAATTCGATCCGATTAATTTAGCATCTAATATGCTTACAGCGATGATAGTAATTTTAGACATTGTAAAATTACGTAAATGAATTTGTAATTAACAACATTTTAACATACATTCTTTTATTAATTACCAAAATAATTTAGGTCTTGTTTTAAATTGGTATCTCCCACTATTTTCTTCAAACTATATTACCCTCACTTATATAGTTGGCAAAATCTAATTAAAGATTTCTTTAGTGAGAATAAGGATCCCATTTCAAATGTATATAGCCTTGTGGTGACACAACAAACTATATATAAATAAATAGGTAGACAACTTTTTTGTCAATTACATCAACTATATGCAACTCCTTTTATTTTGCCTCTTAGATTATTTTGATCAGTGGTGGCACATAGAATCAAAATTATCCAAGTTAAAATCGACCTAGCACTCCATATATTGAAAAAAAGAAAAATATCATCCTTGTGGTGACCTGACAAAACAATATTGTTCAATTTTCTTTATAAGCATCAAATGTGATAAATTAACATCTTAAATACTTAATACTTGCCTTGTGGTGACACAACAAACTCATATTAAATATTTAATACTCTATTAATTTTATCATGCTAGAAAGCGACGTTCGATATTCAAATATCTTTGAGCGCTTAGGACTTAATATAAAAATTGAGGGGTTTGTTATTAATTTGTCTCATCTTGTTTAAGCGGCATGCATATATATATATATAAAATACGCGTCATATTAATTAACATGCGAAGCATGTTTGCATAATATATAATATATATAGTATAAGCATATGCATATAGAATACTATATTCTACGGATTGATTATGGACTTTTATTCTAGTTTGGTTCACTAGAGCCACCAAGTGAACCAAAAAAGGTGAGGCTCCCCAAGGGGTGCGAGAAATAATATTTAAATATAACTATTACATTTAAACTAGGGCTCCATTACAAAAAGCGGGTCTTCAAGCGCTTCTTGTCCTTGATCTCTAATTCTTCAAAATTAATTCTAAATATTCCTATTACAAAACTATTTTAAAATAAATAGAAACCTTGATCGTGATCGAGGGAAATACATAGGAGGAGATAAAATTTACATTAAGAAAAATTAGAAAAGGCAATACATGAGAGACCCATTTAATAAAACCCGTACATTCATGCATCCAACTAAAATAAAATCCAATCATATTGGTCGATAGTCCATAATCAATCCCATTTATTATCATACACATCACCATATGCATCGATAAATAACATTCATCTTATGAATAATAAACATTTAATATATATATTGATATCATTTAATGGGCAAATTTAGTTAGTATAAAATCTAATTTTGAATCAAAATAAACTCCTTTATTTTAATCCAAATTTAAATCAAAATAAAACTATTTTATTTTAATTTATCAATTTTGAATAAAATAAACTATTTTATTTTAATCAAAATCTTTAATCAAAATAAACTCCTTTATTTTAATTAATTATGGAATCGATTCCATGTAAAAAAAAAAAATCTTTATTAAAGGAAACACGGATTTTCTTTCCTATTCACAAATAAACTCCTTTTTTATTTTGAATAATATGAAATCTTATTTCATATCTAAATAAACTCCTTTATTTAAGGAAAAAATAGAATCAAATTTCAAATAAACTCTTTTATTTTGAATAATATGAAATCTTATTTCATATCTAAATAAACTCCTTTATTTAAGGAAAGATAAAATAAAATTTTATTTTAATATTAAAAGGAAAAAAATCCAATTTCAAGATTAAAATGGAAACCTTTCCAACTCTAATTAATTAGCATAAAATAAAATTTTTAAAATTAAAATAAAAACTTTATATTTTAATATTAAAATAAACCTTTTATTTTAAAATTAAAATAAACTTTTATTTTAATTATATAATAAATAAGAATATATATATATATATATATATATATATATATATATATATATATATATATATATATATATATATATATATATATATATATATATATATATACATTTTTTTTTTTTTATAAAAAATAAATATGATATAATCTTTTTCGCAATATATAAAAATGATTTTTTTTTTTTTACTTATATATAATATATATATATATATATATATATATAATCATTAGATAATCATTAGATAAATCATTAGCAATCATTACATGAAACATGATAATTAAATCCCCTCGATTTTAGATATATTTGGTATACTTGATTATGAGATTCCTTTAAGCATCTTGATTTAAAAAAATTGATTTTTTTTTTTTTTTTTTTTTTTATTTTAAATTTTATCTGATAAAATTATGCCCAATTAAATTATTCTAAACACATATCAATATCATATCAAATTAAAACAATTAATAATTAGCGCATAAAGGTTTGGCTACGATGCCCTTTATTAGGTTTGTAATATTCAAAACCTTGATCATATTGCATAAAAAAGCGGAAGCGAGTAAAATCGAGTTTAAAAATTTTTTACAAACCATATACGGATCACCCTTTATGCATAATTATTAATTAAGCGAAAAGATAAAGAATAAAAACATACCCTTGAAGATCGAGCTTCCTCGGTGCAAGTTCACCTCAATCCTTTTCGCGTTGACTTGAATCCAGGGTTTGGTTCCTTCCTTTGATCGGCGTTAGCCACCCAGTGTTTGGCCTCAGAGGTGATCCATGAGGAAGAAGAAAATTCAAGAAGAAGGGTATTTGGCTAACCCTAGTTTTCTATCTACTATAGAAAAGGCGTACTCTCAACAAATTGGAATTATTACGTTGTTGTAAAAGTCAAACCCCCTCCACCCATAATAAGACTCCTCTTATTTATAGATGTGGGAAACCCTCCTTAACAATTAAGAAATTGGGTTTTATTTAATTAATTAAATTCTTTTAATTAATTAAGCTCCCTAATCTTATTAGGGATAATTAATTAAACTCCTTTAACTAATTTTCCCTCTAATCTATTAGGAATAAATGAGAAGTACTTATATTAAATTAATTCCTAAACTCTTTTAGAAATTAAAATAATAATAATTGTAATAATATTAATAAGACTCCTCTTATTAATTTATATTTAATATTTCTAAAATATTAAATAATAAATATTAAGCTATTTAATTTATTCTATCACCATAGATTAAATTAAATATACTTAACTATATTATTACGATTATGCCATTAACTTCTTAAATAATTATTCTTCCTTTTATGGTGTGACCCTTTAGGTTCTCCATATTAATAGGTTGTGAATAAATCAATTAGAACAATTCTAATCTTATTTAAATAAATAAATTAAACAATTAATTTATTTAAATAAATAATATTTATTCTCTGATAGGATAAGCCTCCTAGCGATCAGCGACTTTCCGGATAATATAGATTTCAACATTAATCATAAAAGAACCTTTGAGTAAATATTTACCGTCTGATTCAATCCTTCCACCATCTGATGTCCCAATTAAATATAAGGCATGGAATTCTTGTCAAGTCTTATTTTATTTAATTATATGTATTTCGACTCTTAAATGCCTGACTCAAATAATGCAAATTAGAAACTCCTTTCTAATTTTTCATTACCTTAACCGAGGACTCTTTGGGTTGTCATTTATCGAATCACATAGGACATTTCTCTTCTTTTATTAGAAGTGGTAGATTCTTTATTGATCATACATTATCTCCATATACAACTTATTATACCCAAGCATACCCTTTGATATACCCTAAGGGTCTTAAGGAATAAGTCAAAGTATAACTCATCATACACAAGATATCTTATGATGATCTCGAGTCAAGGATCACTTGTCTTACTATCACTCTGAGAATTCTATTGTGAGTGCAAATAAAACTCCATTAGGTATTCCTTAGCGAGCCACGTTCGAGTGAACTTATTCTCTAATAAGCACCTACATACTTGCTTTAGTGTCTCCACACAAATGATCGTGAGATCAATCATCCTCATCGATGAAGCGAAACAGCGTATGTACCCAATCTATCCGGATTCACTAATCCCCGATTTAGTAATCAACGATTGGGAACTATTTTAGTTTTAAGCTTTCAAAGAATTTAGATCTCATTAGAATGATCATCATCATTATTCTAAAAGCATTGCTTAAAACTATGGGTTTATCACATATTATAAAAGCGACATCATGTAGATAATTAAAAGCCTTTAATAAATTAATACTTTTTATTAATAAATGAATAAGATTGTTACAAAGTATATGCTTTATCATCAAACATGATTGGCTTGTGTGCATACTACTTTCAATATATTGATTTCCTTAATTAACCCTTGTTTTATGGCGGTATTTGAGAATGTAAATGAGAATATTAACAATGGAAATGAGACAGTGGAGCGCTGTACTCACCAACGAGGAGAACGCGTCAGCAATGGCAATGTTTCTCCATGAACAACATCACCGAGTAGATGATGAGCGAGGGGATGTTTAGAGTTTTTTTGCAGTTCATGCAAAATCGCATTGAGGAGACTTCGTGTTCAAAATCTGAGGAGGAAATGATAGCAATTCACGGGTTTTCTGACCCCAGCAGTTCAAAGAGTTGGGACCACGAATTTAAAGGAAAGCGGATCCGATCATGGCGGAAACATGGGTCAAACAAATTACCAAGATATTCGATGTCTTGGGATGCACGGAGGAACGAAGGTTCCATTCGCCACCTTTATGTTAAAGTGGCGAGGCGGAGACCTCTTGGTGGAGAGTGCGTGAAGCGTACCCATCCGGTACTTTCGGTATGTCTTGGGAAGCGTTTTGAAACTATTTAATGACAAATACTTTCACGAAAGTGTTCGTCATATGAAGGAAGTGGAGTTTATTAGATTTGAGCAAGAACAACATGGCGGTGTCTCGATGACGAGGCAAAAGTTTGCGAGTTATCGAGTTTGCACCTCATTTGGTGGAGAATGAGGAGCGTATGCGCGAATGTTTCTTAGAGGTTTGAAACGGCATCATCGTCGGTATATCTCATTTCTCATAAATTTTCTCTCTATTCGAGATGTTTGTAAGCGAGGCTCAATTATTAGGCGAGATAACTTGTACGTCGGTTGAGGACCATAACCGAGGATCGTACCCGGAGATAGCGATCAGCAGAATAATGATAACCAGCGGAGAAAAAGCAGACGGACAAAATGGTAACCACTCTGGTGGTAATCATAGCCGTGAAAATAGAAGAAGCGAGTCGGGAGGAGATTTTAAAAAGGAGATTTAACAACGACCATGTGAAGGCAGCGGTCTGGCGTAACAAGCCCGGTTCTAAGGGAGGAGAAACGACCACCGGTCGTATATTATATAAATGCGGGGAGAGGGACATATCGGTCAAAGCGTCCACAACGATTCAAGGTATGCTATAATTGTGGAAAGGAAGGACATATCGCTTTCGAGATTATGCAGATAGCGAAACCTAGTTCAATGAGGGACGGTGACTCAAAAAAGATCGTCCCGAAAAGTCAAAGTCAGCGATTCCGGGAAGAAGCGTTTGTTGTGGTGGTCAAAATCGAGGAACCCAAACGAGGTGATCATGGGTAAGCTATTTATAAATTCTTGCGAAGTTTATACCTTACTTGATACTGGTGCTACCCATTCATTTATCTCTCTCTACGCTTGTGCTCAGCGTTTAAACTTGACTCAGGAGAAATTAGACTTTGACCTATCTGTGGAAACTCAGTTAGGAGAAACTTTCATCACATCCCTTTGTTTATAAATCTTGTTTGATTCAAGTTGGCACCATTACCTTACACATTGACCTTATCTCTTTAAAGATACTTGCTTTTGATGTGATTTTAGGGATTGATTGGTTAACTACTCATCATGCCAAAATTGATTGTTTTCGTAAGGTTGTTAGTTTTCATATTCTAACCAACTGTTGTTATCGCAATTCAAACAACTAAACCATTAAAATCAATCTTTGTCATATCTAATCATAAAAGCTATTCGTTTATTGAAAAAGCGGATGTCAAGCTTTCTTAGCCCATGTTATGGATTTGAATAAAGACACGTCAAATTTGAATAATATTCTGTTGTTATTGACTTTCTGGCGTATTTCACGAAGAACTTCCCGGTCTACCCCAGAGCGTGAAGTTGAATTCTTTATTGATCTTGAACTGGTACAAAGCCCATTTCTAAAACCCCATATCGAATGGCTCTATTGAACTTGAGGAGTTAAAGGTCAACTACTGAGAATTGTTGGACATCGGTTTCATTCGTCTAGTACATCTCCTTGGGGTGCTCTGCTCTTTTTATTTGTAAGAAGAAGAAAGGCGGGAGTATGCGACTTTGTATTGACTATCGAGAATTGAACCATGTCACCATCGAGAATAGGTATCCTCTACCTCGTATTGATGACTTGTTTGACCCGATTGCAAGGGCACAATTCTTTTCAAAAATTGATCTTAGATTACGGATATCATCGGTGAAGATTAGGCGAGGATATTCAAAGGCGCCTTGAGAACTTCGGTATGGGCATTATGAATTCTTAGTCATGTCTTTCGGATGACTAATGCTCTCTATGACTTTCATGGATATGATGAACCGAAAGTATTCAAGGAATATTTGGATCGATTTGTTGTTGTCTTTATTGATGACATCCATATATATTCCAAAAGTCGTGAAGATCATGAGCACCATTTGAAATTTGGTACTCAAAGGCTTCGTGAAAACAAACTATATGCCAAATTGAAGAAATGCGAGTTACGGCGAGGAAGTAGCATTTCTTGAGCACGTGGTGTCGAAACATGGAGTATCTGTTAATCCGTGAAGATTGAAGCAATCAAAGTTAGAACAAGCGAAGTCGGTGGTTGAAATGACGTAGCTTTTTGGGCTTGGTGGTTATTATCGGAGATTCGTGGAAGGGTTTTCTCGAATCGCTACTCCATTAACTTCAGTTACCTCGGAAGGATACAAAATTCGTTTGGAATGAAGAATCGAGAAGAGTTTCCAAGAGCTTAAGAGGAGACTTATTTGGCACTGTTCTAACAATACCATCTGGTTCGGATGGATTTGTTATCTCTGATGATGCTTGGGCAAAAGGTTAGGATGTGTTCTCATGCAGCGTGGGAAAGTCATAGCCTATGCCTCGTGACAACTAAAAGAGTATGAGAGGAATTATCCTACTCATGATCTAGAGTTAGCGGTGATCGTTTTTAGCGCTTAAAGATATGGAGGCACTATCTATATGGGAGAAAGTGGAGATATATTGGACCATAAAAGCCTTAAATATTTCTTCACTCAAAAAGAACTCAACATGCGGCGGTGACGTTGGCTCGAGCTATTGAAAGACTACGACCACACTATTGATACCATCCTGGAAAAGCGAGCGTGGTGGTAGGCGGCGTTGAGTAGAAGATCATATCGAGGAGCGAGTGCGATGATGTCAGTATATCGCATAGAGCCAACTTTAATAGAAAAAGTTAAGGTTGCTCAAGCCACCAGGCAGACGTGATCGCGTATGAAGAAGAAAGTACAAGAAGGAGCTATTAAGGCGAGAATTGATGAAGAAGGAATACTTGAGTCCACTCTAGACTTTGTGTTCCTAACGACTCTAATTTGAAGTACAAGATTATGATGGAGGCACACAATACACCATTTGCAATCCATCCTGGAAGAACTAAAATATATCGTGATCTTGACATACATTTTGGTGGAACAATATGAGAGAGAGATTGCAAAGTTTATCTCGATGTGTTTAACTTGTCGGCGTGTAAAAGCGGAGCATCTGGTACCTAAGGGTCCGTTGCAACCACTTGAGATTCGAAATGGAAGTGGGAATACATTACCATGGATTTCGTTCTGGGTCTTCCTACGGTTTCTCAAGGCATCAATCTTATTTGGGTTATTGTTGATAGATTAACCAAGTCGCTCGCTCATTTCTTGCCGATACGGAGACTTATTCACTTGAGCGTCTTGCTAGTATATGCGTGAATGAGATTGTGAGGTTGCATGGCATGCTGTATCCATAGTTTGGATCGTGACCCAAGATTCACTTCAAGATTTTGGGTTAGCTTGCAAAAAGCTATGAGCGCAGTTTGCGATTTAGTTTGACATACCATCCCCAAGCAGCGGACGGACAATCGAGAGAGGATTATTCAAACTCTTGAAGATCTATTAAGACTTTGTGTCCTAGACTTCAAAGGCGGTTGGGATAAGTATTTACCATTGGTGGAATTCTCCTACAACAATGATTATCGAGGCAAGTATATAGGTGTGGCTCCATTTGAAGCATTATATGGGCCGAAAATGTCGTTTCTCAATATGTTGGGATGAGGTGGGTGAAGCAACATTGTTGGGACCAGAGTTAATACGATATGACTCTGAGAAAAGATCCAAATGATTAAACAACGTATACAAAGCGGCACAAGATCGACAAAAGAGTTATGCGGATCTTCATCGAAAGGGCGTGGAATTTAGTGTAGGGGGATCGTGTATTGTTGCGAGTTGCTCCATGGAAGGAGTTACAAGATTTGGGAGAGGAAAGCTCGATCCATAATTTATTGGTCCATTTCAAATTCTTGAGTAGGAAGTAGGAAATGTAGCCTATAGACTCGCGTTACCTCAAAGTATGTCTCGTGTTCATAATGTGTTTCACATGCTCGTATATCGTAAATATGTGAAAGACCGAACCACGTTATAGAGTTAGAACCAGGACGAGATAATAGAAGACTTAACGTATGAGGAGGTACTGTCAAGATCTTGGATAGGAAGGAGCATGTCCTACGCATGAAAGGTCATACCACAAGTTAAAGTTTTGTGGAGGAATCATGCTATATAGAAATGACACAGGAATTGGAAGCGGAAATGAAAGCGAGGTATCCTCACCTTTTGAAACACCAGTACGTCACGTCGATTTAGAGGGCGAAATTTCATAAGGAGGGAGGTTGTAAGACCCTGACTTATTATTAATGAAATTTAATTTTCTCTATTTATTATTTTGAAATAGTAAGGGTTGATTTGATTAATGTGAATAGTTATGGGTAAAATCATAAATACTTCAAAATAAGCAAGTGGTTATAAAATATTCATTGTTATCGGGGAATATTCGTTTGGTCAGTGGAATATTAAATCTTTGTCGGGGAATATTAAATGCTGATAGGCTTGACCATGTGTGGGCCCATATGTGAAAAGCGATTGGATGAAGAAAGCGACAAATATAAGTTGTTTAAAAATAGCAGGCGTGGTTATTCACAGATTAATCTTTGTTAAAATACCCGGTGGTTAAAAACACGATAGCTTAGCGGTATTGCACAATTATTGATTCTTACGTAAAGAAGGCCTTTACTCGATAATGGTTACGATAATTCTTATTCGATTTTTTATTGATTGAATAATAATTGCTGCGTTGATATTTTATATTCTTTGTTGTTTGATAATTGTCATTACACAATATTTTCATTATCGAAGCAATAATTCATATTATCTGAATAATATTATTAGATAACATTATTGGCAATGTCTAGAAAGTTACGTCTAAGGAGAGGTTTGGTCACCTAATTGCTTGCGCCGATGTAAGAGAAATTCTTATTGGAAAGCCCCTCTTTCACAGGAGGCTGCACGGTTGTCGATATTGTGATTACGTAATATTATTTGTGAATAATTAATTATTGATTCATATGATGAGGAAAATATTAATTTTATGTGGATATAGATGGAGAAAAATTTTATTGTGACAATTGTTGAAAATTGAAATTTTATCTTTTTACGATAAAATAATTCATTTAAATATATTATTATATGTTAATAATATAATAATGGTGATATTTTTACAACGAATGTGGGATATATGAGTATCTGAGGAGGAAGAGTATTTTTGTTGCAATAAATGTTTAAAACATGTTAAACATGTCGGTGGACCCCATTTATTAGATTTGAAATTTGATTATAGCTTTTTGTAAAATTGCCCGTTTGTGGATTTTGGTCAATTTTTGTTTGGAATTTGGAAAAACTTTCTTACGCAAAGTTGTAGAGAATTGAATTTCCTATAAAAACATCGCGAGATTGAATTTTTACGATGAAAGGGCTATTTATTATGAATTATTGAAGTTAGAAGTTAAAATAATTGATTTTGGAAGTTTAAAATATTTAAAATTAGAAAAACGTTTTTTCTTACTTTTTCTAGAATGTGGCATGTGTTTGATGGCTGAAATCAGATTCTAGGCATGTGTAGGAAATTTATATAATTATATTATTAATTTATTAAATTTTACGCTTTGGTGTTCTAGCGATTTTCCTATAAATAGGGTCTTAGGTTAGAATTGAAAAACACACACCGAAGCTGAAGTTTTCTCTCTCTATATTATCGGCGTATTTTTGTGAGTATTTTGAGTATACTTTGAGTATTGCTATACTCTGGGTGCAAGTTCCAAAGACTATATCAGGTATTTAAATTTAGAAATCTTAATCTTTCGAGGTAAGGGATGTTATTTTCTTCTCAAATGATATTATTTCTTCAATATCATTATCTTTGAAATATTAGTTGGAACTTTTATCAAATTTGGAACTTTTTCATATCGGGGTTACTATTCATGAGTTACTATTCACGAGTTCTTATTCATGAGATTCTTATTCACGAGATTCTTATTAGTCTTATTCATGAAGCGTGAAGATGTTTTTTGTGAAATTTCTATCTTTTGGTGTCGAGTTACTATTCACGTATATCTGACTTTATTCACGATATCTGACACTATTCACCAAAAAATAAAATTTCTTCTTTTTTGTCAAAATATATATTACGGATACTAGCTTTGATTGTATCCATGTTTTGATCATTCTTGAATTTTACACCACTATGATTATTTTTGAGGTATTTTTGAACATGGATAAAACAAAATACGAATCCTTAATCCTTAATCCTTGTCATTTTGTTTCCTTTGGATTCGTTTCTTTAAAAAATATTTTCATCATCCTCGGTCTTAAATGATGATATTATTGAATATCTTTGGCTTTTGTAGTCAAAGATGAATGATTTCTGAAGAATATCTTTGGCGTGTAGTGCAAAGATGAGCAGTGTTTAGATGAACATGACAGGTGATGAATATCTTTGGCTTTTGTAGTGCAAAGATGAATATTTGATTCGAGATGAATATTGATTGATGTTACTGGGGATAAAAGATGAGCGATGAACTTTTAAATTCATACATGGAAGATAGTAGTTTGCATTCTCTACTTAACTCTTCTAATGAATTATTATTTCATTGCGAATATTGATTTAAAATTTGTTGTCTATTGTATTCTATTAGATTTTTCCTGTTGAAGACTAACGGTAATTTGTTGTATATTATCTTAGTCATAATATTCTTTTTTGAGCTAGTTGAGCTCACCCTTTTCCTTTTG